>CM031235.1:88725527-89404164 GCA_018340775.1 Taxus wallichiana var. yunnanensis | reverse complement strand
TACTATTAATCAACAGGCTCAAGAAAATGGTGCTTAGAAACATATAACATACTACTTACTTGCCCCTGATGTAGATGCAAGTTTCAGGACTGTGATGATGAAGACAGGACCCAAGTTGGATGCAGTTTCCTCTTCTGATGCTCGGATGAGTGTTACTGGGCTCTGGTTATTCAGTTGCAGTCTTGGGCTTGATGTCCTTCTCTGCAATCTCTTCTTGTTTCTTCACTTGTCTCTGCTCGGCCAAGCAAAATCTGGATTCTCTCGATGATTTCTCCTTCTCCCGATCAAATGAAAATCCGATCCTTTGTTTTTGGTTGGAAGTGGTCATTTACAGGGAACCGATGGCGGTTACGCAACCGACGGCGGTCGAGTAGGAACCGGTATCGGTCGGGTCAAAGCGGGCTATTTTTGGTAAAATAGCCAGCTTTCCCTCCTTTTCTTTCGAGGGATTGGTAGCGGGCTTGGTCAAGTCATTATGAAGTTGGTTTTAGGTGCGTATGAGGAGTAATTAGTCATAGGTGTGCAATTGGACCAAGTTATAGGTCTTAATTAGGTTAGTTAAGGGTTAAGACTAGGTCATGATGAGGTGGCGACATGAGGTAAGGTATGTATGGTGATGTGGATTTATTAATTATAAGGTAATTAATAAATATTTGTGTAAGGTTTAGGTGGTGAGGTTAGGTTGTGAAATGCGATGCAGGTCACAAGGGGTCATAAGACACAAATTTGGTGTCTACATTAGCCCCTTATTGTCATGTAGTTTGTTTTGTAAAGATGCACTGGACAATAATAAGAAGTGGTTACTCCGCTTAAGGGTATAGGTAATCCCCTCAAATCTATCATAGATTGAGGTAGCGTGGAAATCGTGGATAGGGTTGATAAAAGGTAAATGGTGTTGAGATGAGGGTGAGATGGTGGGGTAGGTCTAAAGAAGCAGGCACGCACATTGAAATGCAAATAGTGCGACTGTGGTACATGATTTGACTAGCAAACCAGCAATGCATAGGCAAAGGTTGATAGTTTATCCAAACAAGGGTGATATAATCCTGGTATCCAAGGCATAGGAAGTAACTCTAGGGTATATAACGGGTAAGGTACAGGAACGTTTTAGGCTTGTTCGGCAGTACCAAATGGTTGGTTTGGTTGAGATAAACGTCACGGTCTAGGTCTAGGCAAAGTTGGTCGACAGATCAAGTCAAGGACCCTAATCATGCTAAAACATGAACAGGTGAGCTCGATTGAACAAAAAAAAAAAAAAATTACATGATGGGTGGATTAAAGTGTATGTTGTTGATGTTGGGTAAGGTATTGAAGTGGTACGGCCTTGGGTCGGGCCAAGTTGTTGGGTTGCGGCCTTGGGGCGGGCCAAATGGTTGGGGTGAGGCCTTGGGTCGGGCCGGATGGGTAGGGTGAGGCCTTGGGTCGGGCCGGATGGGTAGGGTGAGGCCTTGGGTCGGGCCGGTTGGGTAGGTTACGGCCTTGGGTCGGGCCGGATGGGTAGGTTACGGCCTTGGGTCGGGCCGGTTGGGTAGGTTACGGCCTTGGGTCGGGCCGGATGGGTAGGTTACGGCCTTGGGTCGGGCCGGATGGGTAGGTTACGGCCTTGGGTCGGGCCGGTTGGGTAGGTTACGGCCTTGGGTCGGGCCGGATGGGTAGGTCACGGCCTTGGGTCGGGCCAAATAGGTTGGTGGCGGCCTTGGGTCGGGCCAAATGGTTAGGGTGAGGCCTTGGGTCGGGCCAAGTTGTTGGGTTGCGGCCGTGGGTCGGGCCAAATGGTTAGAATGTTTGCAGCAAAGGTTGATATAGGCGATGTGGGTGAAAAAGGGAAAATAGTAAATAAGGGCAGAAATTGGGGGAAATTTGGAATAAAACCGATGTCGATTGTATGTGACCGATATCGGTGAGGGGACCGATACCGGTTCCTTAGGGCATAATAAGGCCGATATCGGTTATGGGCGAAAAACCTATAAAAAGAAAAATACGGCCTGTCATTGTCACTTTTGCAATTTGGAAACCAATTTGAGTTGTCTGACGTGGAGAGTTAAGATTGGAGCATTAGTTGCGTGAGGTGGCACTATTTGACTGGAGGAGTTAGTTGTTAGTGGGCCCGAGTGAGGAGGAGGCAGCAGTTGATTGGTGGAGGACCCAGAAGAGGACATTTGGAGCCATGGCACAACCAGGAGGAGCAGGAGGGGCTGGACCAGCTGGACCACCACCACCCATCCCTCCACGACGACGTGTCGTCGTACGGGTAGGTTCGAAACCCCTCATTGTGTGTATTTTATTGCATTATGCTATATTTGGGGTTTGGGTAGGAATGTACATTTTTTAGGAAATAATTAGAAAATGGAAATGATTTGAAAAAGAGAGAGGGTAGATAGGTGAAATAAGCCAAGGTGGCTGGGTGGGTAGGTTTTTAGGGTATTTGGGTGGGTAAATTGGTAGAAAAATGAAAAAATGTAGGTGGGGGCCGCGCATGGGGGTTCGGCTCAGGAAGTTACAATGGATCGATGTCTGGCCGCAAAATCCCAAGGGCAGGGTGTTTTGTGTTGGACCGGCGTCGGTCGGTCGTGGACCGGCGTCGGTGGGAAGGGGACCGCGGTCGGTTATGGGTGACCGCTACCGGTCCTTAGTGATTTTTAGCTATTTTTGTTGGTTTAGGTTATGTTGTTGTTTTTGAGTTTTTGGTAGTGATTTGGGTATGGTTTGGGTTGGGGTGGGGGTGTTGTGGTATTGTTTGGGTGTGAAGAGGGAGGGGGATAGCGTAGAAGTTTTTAGGGGAAGATAGATGGGCGTAGACGTGTGGTATGGAGTCGGGTTGTGGTTAGGTGGATAAGAAAGGGGATATAGAGAGGTAAAGTAGATGTTGTGATAAAGAGTAGGGCTAATACTGTGGGTTGGTTTTGTAGGCACGTCAGCAGCTGACGATGCGGGATAGGATGCCCCCGCTGTTGGTACGGATGCGGCCACATGTATCCGCAGCACACTGGGGTATCATGCGCGAGGTGGGACTCGGCGGAGTCCAGCGGTACAGAGCGATCGATAGGGATCATAGTTTGATGGTCGCCCTCATCGAGAGATGGGATCCGGTGACCAATGTGTTCCATCTCCCGACTGGGGAGATGACTATCACATTGGAGGATGTGTATCGTATCCTTCGACTGCCGATTGAGGGAGAGGCAGTCTTTCAGGTGGACGCAGAGACTGCCATGGATAGCATCCTACAGGTTTTCGGGGATGCAGCCGCGCTATTGACGTATCACAGCGCGAGCATCGGGTATGGGGATATGTACCATGCGCATCGCCATGAGACACGGCTTGCCGTGTTGATGATGATCGGGATCACCTGCTTTTCCCTCCCGGACTCAGAGGGAGGCCGCTTTCCACGGGCGCTGATGGGGGTTCTACACGAGATGGTGGAGGAGCACACCTGTTATGCTTGGGCACCAGTATACCTGGTACAGTTGTATCGAGAGCTGTGGGGCTATCGCCGGATGAGGTGATTCGGGATTTGTTTGACATTTTGCTGCATTGTTGGGCATATGAGCACATCATATGCCTTAGACCAGTAGGGCTGCCCCAGCAGCCAGGGCCACAGGTCATATATAGATACGGCTTTCAGAGGTGGTTGGGGGTCGTGGGCCAGCCACGAGCAGTGCTTGCAGGGCGGGACGTCGCTTATTACAGGCATTTATTAGAGGGCCTGACAGCGGCAGATATCATATGGAGACCTTACAGAGGTCATCACCCGCGCAGAGGAGCCCGATTACAGTTGCGCTTGATCCAGTACACTTTCTGGATAGCAGGACGGAGGCCGGGAGAGTATGAGAGGATACCCCTAGAGAGGGTACGCAGGCAGATGGGGCTGCGACAGGATGAGCCACCTCCCTTCCCTCAGTACCGGAGGGATGATGTAGAGGCCCCACTGCCTGCACCACAGCCCTTGGACCCAGATTGGGTTGCTGAGAGGCCAGCAGATGACACTGTAGATGATGCTGGTTATACGGGAGCATATATGGTTTGGTGGGCTGGTCAGAGAGCAATGAGATATAAGACCGCCTGCATACATGCAGACTGGGCAATGGTGACAAAGCAGAGCGAGATCACCGGGGGCTGTGCACGCTTATTACGAGGGCAGCTTCATTGCTGACAGCACGTATAGGTGTTTTACAGGGGCAGCTAGCCCTGAGCTCAGTGCACAGCACAGCACCACCACCAAAGGCGGCACACCCACCCAAAACGGCCTAAAGCACGTGCTGCAGTACCACCACTCAAGAATGGCAGCATGTACCACAAACCCAAGCATTGTGTGCATGTGTACCACCACCAAAAGAAAGCAAGCACAGCCACAACCCTAGAGCATTGTGCATCAGTACTACCACACCCACAGCACCACCAAAGGGCACCAAAGACATGCATACGGGGCACCGGTAGTAAGCGTCAGGGGACAACCCCAAAGACCTACGGTGGCTCGAGAGTGTTACATGGAGGCTAGAGCGGAGGCCCGATACTATCAGGATATTCTTGATGGTACCGGGGCTGATTATCAGCCCTATGCGGCACATAGAGAAGAGACCTCTCGGAGCCAGAGGTCTCAGGGAGGTGCAGCCACAGCTGGTGGGTCCGTCACAGGCAGGAGGCGCGAGGTAGGACAGGGACTAGCAGGCAGACAGGCAGAGGGAGGTGGAGAGAGCTGAGGGGTCCCTGCACACTTTGTATATTGGACATGGGCACCGGTCTGCGAACCGGTTGTGTTGATAGAGGCCTGCGTGCCTATTTATTCATTTATTCATTCATTTATTTAGTGTATATACCGGCTTGCAAGCCGAGCACAGTTGACTGATTGATACCGGCCTGCGAAATGAGTATGTTTTGACAGAGACACCGGTCATGAAAGTGAGTCGAGATTATTGATGATTAGCTTATCGGCTGCGTGCCGACTTTGTTATATTATGAGATTACGGAGGCCCCGATGCAGGGCACATTGTATTTTTGAAACTTTGTATATATATAGATATGATGTTTTGACCCACATGCTGTGCGTAAAAAGTGTTAAATGTTTTGTCGATGGTTTGTGATATGTGATATATGATGAGTTTGATTGACATGGTGTTATATATTAATGATGTTGATGTCTTTTGTTGATGGGATGTATATAGATATAAATGATGAGTTTAATTGACATGTTATATTATGAAATGTTGTATGTTTGGTCGCTGGTGTGTGAATATTAAATGGTTGTAGCTGTTGATTTGGATCCAAATGGTGTATAGAGTAATGGTTTTTGATATTGGTTATTGATGGCTTGTTTGTTTTGTAATATAGAGAAATGATGTTAATGAAATTGTAATGAGATGTGGATTTAATGAAAAATATGGATAATGGTGTTGTTCATGCAGGAAAAAGGGACGGGCGCCACAAAAATTTGCAAAAAAAATGAAGAAAAGGCTTAGGTTTAAACAATGGAGTTGGCGTGACCGATATCGGTTATGTAACCGATGTCAGTAACTATATGACCAAAAGATCGGTTATGTAACCGATATCGGTTATTCAAGAATGATTTTCGTAAAAATAGAACTACCTGGGTTGGAAACTTAAGTTCTTATTTTTAGAGTCATGAAACACGTTAAATATGTGAATGCGACAATCGTTTGATAATCAGCACTGAGGTAATTGCATGAAATAATTTGAGTGATAAGGAGGAAAGAGACAGTGAAGTGAGCGTGGGATGAGATCCGTAAGGCGTAAAGATAAGTTATATTTGAAGAGGGTGGTGAACATGGCTGAACGAGGAGAGGCATCCAAAGAAGTTAAAGCCGATGAGGGGAAAGACATGTTCCGCCCCAAGCTGCTGCATCCGGAGAGGTAAATTGTTTGGTTGTAATTTGATTCTTGCATGTGTTTGTAAATAGCATGAAAGAAGTGTAAGTGGGTAAAGATCAGAAAAAAAGGTGATAGGCAAGGGTTGGGGATGGTATGAGTGCTACGGGGCATGTAAACAGGGTGGGCCTGTGTGTTTTTAGGTAGAAATAGGAGTAAACGGGCTTCATAAATATCGAAGGTGTATGTTTGAAGCAGGGTAGGTATATTTTGACAGTGACCGGTATCATTTATAAGTAACCGGTATCGGTTAGCCAACCGGTATCGGTTATGCATAACCGCTATCGGTTATTGTAAGGGTTTCATGATTTTGAGAAAAAACCCGTAGAGATTTTTTCTTTTGAGTAATTATGTGTCGTTTTGATGTATGCAGGCAGAAGCAAGGTTAAGGATGAATGATACTATGCCAGCGTTGTTGTCATGAATCCGAGTGGATGTAACACCAGCTGAATGGGATTTGATAAATCGGTTGGGGTTAAGTGGAATCCGCTATTATTCAAGAATTACGCGTAACCATGCTATGTTGCAGGCGTTGATTGAGAGATGGAATCCAAAAAAGAATACCTTCTATCTACCAACAGGGGAGATGACAGTGACTTTGGAAGATGTGTTCCGTATTTTGAGACTCCCAATGATAGGAAAACAAGCAGTATCACATGTTGCCCAAATACATGGGCGGGCAGCTATAATAACAGCAGATTTGGGGACGCTGCACGAGATTTGACATAGCGAGGTTTATCATTTACGTATGGTACAATGTATGCAACACACCCTGAGGAAACAACGTTGGCCATGCTATTAATGATAGCGATGGGGTATTATGCATTGCCGAGGGCAGAAGGTGGAAGATTTCCCAAAGCATTGATGAGTGTTATTTGGGAAATGATAGAAATGAGCATGACATTCGCATGGGCACCCGCATATCTGGTAGAGTTATATAGGGGTTTATGGCCATGCAAGCGAAAACACAGGATGACACTGGATTGTTCGTACTTATTACATTGTTGGGCCTATGAGCATATTGGTTGTGTGCGTCAATAGGCCGACCCATTGAGTTGGGAGAGACAGAGTGCAAAGGTTGGGATTCGCATAATGGGTCCAGACAGAACAAGAAGCGAGATCCCAGTGTGATAGATGACATCGAGTATTATAGATGTGTATGGGAGATGGTGACGATTACGGATATTTGTTAGAGGCCGTGACGGAACTATATGGTGACAGAGCACATAGCTGAGGAGTTGAGGGGTGTAGAGCGATTGAGGTGGATCGCAGGGCACAGGCCGGGTGAGTATGAGAGGATTCCTCTAGATCACGTGCGGTGACAATTTGGGTTCGTTCAGGATATTCCTATGACATATAGACCATACATGAGGATCGACGCCGAGGCAGCATTTTCACCTCCCCGGCCTACACCTCCAGAAGGGCCAGAAGAGATAGCAATGATCGTAGGGTTATGGATGCGGGAACGACAGAGGCGTATAGAGTATGGTGGGTAGCAGAGCTGCGAGGTGCACGTGAGCGCCCTGACATAGCTGTGATTACAGCGGAGAGAGATCGTCTGCAGGATTTGGCTCGCCAGCTTCAAACACAGGTGAATGAGACAATGGGATTGTTAGAGGCTTCACAGTTACGAGTGGAGAGACTGGAGGCAAGATTCCTCCATGCGAGAGGACGTATTCGTATGTTACAGGAGATGTTGGTGGATCAATGGGAGGAACCAATGGCAGTGGCACCTTTGAGGATGGAGAGGCCCACTGAGGGGCATCGACGATCACGATCACCACCTGATTCGGGAGGAGGTGCAAGAGTCTAAGTGAATTTCATAGGAATATAAGAATAAATAAGGATGCCGACCTGCGAGTCGATGATAGAGAAGATGTATTTGGTTAACATCTAAAATAAAACTAAATATGTATGTGGTTTTGAGTGATGATAATAATAAGAATGGTTGTGTGTTGAATGTTGTTTTTGTTTGTTTTGAAAAAGGATAAAGATGAATGTTGGCAAATAGAAATACACAAAAAATATTTATATTGACAACACATGAGAGGGTATGATAGGGGATGGTCGAGCTAACCTTGGGAGACCCCATGTCTCCTAAGTGCTACCTACATAGCCCATTGCACAAAGCAAGGAGGGGCCTCAGACCGATGTAGTTCTCCCTTAGGAGCAGGGAGAGGTGAATTCAGGCAATTTGGTTGTGGTTAGGCAATTTTGTTGGTTAGTAAAAATTTGATGTTGGTAGGGTAATGTTGTTGGTGTAGGTATGGGTGAAGTGAAAGTTAGCATACCCAAGTAGTAGGGAATCGTGTCCTGATTAAGGTCAACACACAATCCTAGAGCCGAGCAAAAGAGGCAAGAGTGTCCCGTAATTGAGAAGAGCTAAACAAACCACATATTAATGTAGGATGAGCTTGAATCCCTAGGTACCTTGCATAGGCGAGAAGTCGATAGGTGAAAAGAGTGGTATAATCACAATATATCGGATATACGTCACGTCCCTTGAGTTTTTTTGTTTTGACAAATGGTGAGGTGAGGTGGTTGATGTGGGTGAGGGTGCAGAGAACTTATTATAAGATGATGATTCTGACAAAAGAAAACCAAACCTAAATAGACAAGTCCATGACTCAAAAGTGCTTTGAAGTACTGCTTTTATTTTTATTTTTCTGGATATAGACTGATCGATGCGGGAAGTCTACATGGGATACGTAGTTTGTTGTTCTTGAGGTCTTCACGAAGCTGATCAATGCGAGAAGCTTCTAATAAAGGCTAACTGTGTATAGCTGTCCTTCAAGGGAGCAGTCTATTTATAGTAGCAGATGCAGTGTTTATGTATAGCTGTCCTTCGGGGGAGCAGTCTATTTATAATAAGAGCAATAGTTTGGCATATAGCTGTCCTTCAAGGGAGCAGTCTATTGTATAAGTTAGAGGTCTAGATGTCCGTTGGGCATGAAGCATCTAGTTTTTTGTAAGAAGTTTGACTCAAGAAAATCCCATAAGTGTGTAATTAAGAATGTGTCATTTTGATACTTTGAAGTCATGGACTAGACTAAAAAGGGGAAGGCATCTTTTAAGGGGAGGTGATAATCAAACCATGTGAGCTTGATTGGATTTTGAGATGTAAGAAACAAAGTGTATGCGGTGGTAAATGGGCTCAAGGGACGAGCGTAAGGTAGATAAGCAGTGATATAACACTAATTTCAACAAAGAGAATGGTTGAAGATGCAAGGCATTAGGAGCTCAGTGCTCAGTTTACCATTAAGCTTAAGCTAAACGATAAGTGCCTGATCCATAAGTGTGAGTGATAATGTAAGGCCCAATCCAATTAGGAGCAAATTTTCCACGTTTACTCTTTTCTAGTTTAGTTACATGTTGATTCTCTTTGAGGACAAGATCACCAACCTTAAAAGTACGCTCATGAAGCCATTTATCATAAGCACGCTTGATGCGTTTTTGGTAGATTTGAAGGTGATCAAGAGCCGTAAGACGACGCTCGTCAAGAAGCTCTAATTGGGCTAACCGCTCTTGGTGGAAATCATCGTTGGTGAGAATATCCTGAAGAGATATTCTGAGGGAGGGTATTTGTACTTCGAGAGGCAAGACAACCTCGGTACCATATACCAAAGAAAATGGTGTGGCATTAGTGGAGGTATGAATGCTAGTACGATAAGCCCAAAGGGCAAAGGGAATGTGATCATGCCAGTTTCTTCCGGACTCATTGACAACTTTCATGAGGATTTTGGTTAGGGTTTTATTAGAAGATTCACCCCCGACCATTGGCTGCATGGATAGTAAGGTGATGAGAAACTAAGTTTGATACCAAAGTTGTCACAAAGGTCTTCAGAACAACTTATTTTTAAAAGATTTACCATTATCTCGTTATTAGGCGATGAGGAATACCAAAACGATGTGATAATATGATGGTTAACTAATTCGACAATTTTTCTTTTTGATTGAAATGAGTGGAATGGCCTCTACCCATTTTGTGTAATATTCGGTTCTGTGTGATTATCCAACGGTGATGTTGTGAAGAAGTCGGGTGGATCTCACCAATAAGGTCTAAACCTCATTGTGAGAAAGGCTAAAGATCTCGTGCGACACTGTGTAGCGGATGGCTAGGAGTATGTTGAAGGTTGGCATGTTGTTGACACATAACACAACGCTTAACATATTCGTAGCAGTCATTGTTAAGAGTAGGCCAATAATAACCTAGGTGAAGGATTCGTTTGGCCATGGCAAGGCCACTAAAATGTCCACCACAAATGCCGTCATGGACTTGTTGGATGGTATAGGTGACCTCCGCGCCGGTTAGACAGCGAAGGAGGATGCCATCAAAGCCACGTTTATAGAGGAGTCCCCCCATGACAACATAACGAGAAACACTTTTAAGAAAAGCACGTTTGCCGTTACTAGAAAGGTCAGGTGGGAGAACAGAGGTTGTAAGGTAGTCGTGAAATTGGTGGTACCAGGTATCCTGTGAATTAGTAGACACAGTATTTATCATACAAACTACCGGGGCTGAGTAGGATGGGGCAAAAAGTTGTTGGACCAAGACGAATATGTCAGAGTCAGTTGGTGTGGTAGGAATTTGCGAGGCTAAGCAAGCCATAGTATCCGCAAATTTGTTAGTGGAGCGGGGAATGGTCTGGATAGAATAATGAGTAAATGAGGTCAAAAGTGAATCCACGTAATGTTTGTACTTTTGAAGTTCCTCATTCTTACATTGGTAGATGCCCATAACTTGATTGACTACCAATTGAGAGTCGCCAAAAATGTTAATAGATTTGACACCTAAGTGTAACGCAACCTGGAGACCCAAAACAAGGGCCTCGTATTCCGCTGTATTATTAGTGCAGGGGAAATCAAGCCGGAATGAAAGAGGCATAGGTTCAGTGTCAAGAGGGATGAGAACAACGCCGGCTCCTCCGCCGTGCTGGCATTTAGATCCATCGAAGAAGAGGGTCATTTGATACGACTCTTCCCTGAGTGAAAGAGTGGCGATGAGTTCGTCAGGGAAATTAAAATTGGTGAATTGTTCCCCAGGTAAAGGGGCCTCCGCAAGTTGGTCTGCAATAGTTTGTCCTTTGATTGACTTCTGTTGTACAAACTCAAGGTCGAGGTCGGCGAGGAGCATAAGCCATCGGGTGATGCGTTGGTTTAGATGTGGTTTGGCATACATATAATGAATGGGGTCCGTGTTGGTGATGACAAAAGTTTTGTGATTCAGGAGGTAATGTCGGAGTTTGGTGGCTACGAATGATAGGGCTAGGCACAATTTTTCTACATGTGTATACCTAGTCTCGTAATCCACGAGAGTATGACTTATATAATAAACGGCTTGTTCTCGACGTGCCGAGTCCCGATGTGCGAGCATAGCTCCTATAGCATGGTCAGTGGCAGAAAGGTAAAGGTAGAAAGGACGATCATCCTGAGGTGGAATAAGCACGGGTGGCTGCAAGAGATAGGATTTGAGAGCTTCAAAGGCTTGGTGACACTCTTCACTCCATTGAAAGGCAATGTCCTTTTTAAGAAGGTGATGAAAAGGTTGACATCGATCCGAGAGTTGGGAAATGAAACGCTGGATGGATTGAAGTTTACCCTGTAAACTACGTAATTGTTTGAGGTTTTTGGGTGGGGGCATTTCTAGGATAGCTTTGACTTTAGATGGATCGACCTCAATGCCACGCAAAGAGACGATAAAGCCAAGAATTTTTCTCGAAAGAACACCAAAGACACATTTCTTTGGTGAAGCTTTGATCGAATATTGCAACAGCGATCGATAATAATGGTTAAAACATCGAGATGTTCACTGCGATGTTTAGATTTGCCAAGAAGATCATCGACATAATCCTCAAGGATAGTGTGCATAATGTCATGAAAAATATAAGTCATAGCCCGCTAATAGGTAAAGCACCAAAGATTCTTAAGGCCAAATGGCATGACACGATAATGAAGGTTCCCAAGGAGTTATGAAGGCGCTTTATGTTGATCGGCAGTGGCTACCAAAATTTGATTGTATCCCGAAAAGCCATCCATGAGAGAAAGCATTTCATGGCCTCACGTGAGATCAACAAGTTGATCAATACTTGGGAGGGGGAAGTCATCCTGGGGCAAGCGAGGTTAAGGTCTCGAAACTGCATGCATATCCAAAGTCCCCCGTCGCTTTAGTGACAGTACGATGTTAGAAATTCATTGAGGATAGTCAATAGGCAAGATGAAGGAAACAGAAAGAAGTCATGAAGCTCTTCTTTGACCAAAAGGGCGATGCGTGGATGCATCTTTCTCGCTTTTGTTTGACTGGTTTGGAATCGGGGTTTAGGGTGATGTTATGGACAGCAATGGTAGGATCAATTCCTGGCATGTCAGCGTAGGACCAAGCGAAAGCTTGGTTGTGGGTACGGAGAAAGGTAGTAAAGGCGGCTTGTTCTGATGTGTTAAGGGATTGTCCGATCTTCACAACGTGAGGATCCTCCGCTATGTGGATGTTGATTTCTACAGTTGACTCATTCAACATGGTTTGAGTTTCAGATGGTAAGGCGCGTTGAATATAGGAGTCGTCCGCCCCAAGGTAAGTGAGGATGGAGTCGTCATCCTGGCACTCAACAACATTAATCGAAGGCGAATCCTCTTCGATCATGTCTGGATACAGAAGGGGAAGAGAAGATGGATCCTCATTATCGCGTTGATAAGTGAGAGGACCTATGAAGATAGCATTTATGAAAAAAAAAAAGTTAGGAGGGATAGATTCAGGGTCTATCGACTCTGTGGGTGATGATGGCAAAGTGGGTGATGATGGTTTGGTAGGGGTGACGTCGTCTTCTTTCCAAGATACGGTGACACGAGGTGTCTCCTGTGTGTAGGTGTTTCAGAAAACCGAGACCACCGCGATCATTGTGTTTGTGTGTAGTCGGGGAATGAGTGTATGTCGGCCTTGTTCAGTAAAGACCAAAACCAAAGCCTTTCCAAGCACAAATGAGTCAAGAAGGTGAGGGATAAACGATGATTTGTCAAGTATTGAAAATCGGATTGGAAGGGAACCACACCAAGAGGAGGTTCAGGGGTAATGGAGGATGCGTCAACACCCCCATACGTTAGGTTAGTGTGGCAATGGGGTGGTCCGTAAGAGATTACCTCCCCCACGCGATGGTCGTAGGTGGGATGTGCATGTAATCGTCCGATACTCTCGCGGGTATGGAAAGAACTAACGTTATATAGGCGGTACTCCCAAGTGTAAGGTGTTGAAAAAAATCTACAAAGGGGTCGGAGGTTGGGATGTTATCTGCGGGGAAATGAAGTAATATTTTTAACGGCAGTTTCATTAGTTAAAGGTGTAGGTGCATCGGAAGTGGATGGCTGGGTTGGATGAATGGGTGTCTTGACTGGTACAAGCACATCATTAGGGCGATATAACATATTGCAAGTTTTGAAGGGGGGAGGATCAGCTTTTATGGTGTAGGACTTCCCCTCATACTCAAATTTTATGCATCTATGTAAGGTGGAGGGAACGCATCCCATAGCCCGGATCCAAGGGCGGCCTAACAACATGTTGTATTGGAACTCTCCCTCAAGGACATAGAAGAGTTCGGGTAAAGTACGTGGTCCTACATGAATGTTAAGGATCACGGTGCCTAAAGTAGAAGTAATAGCATCATTGAATGATCGCAACATGATGGGGTTGGCACACATGCAACTAGAAGGGATATTCATTTGTTGGAAGGCTTTTGAAGAGATGATGTTTAGGCTAGTGCCCCCGTCAATCATAACATGACGTACCCGAATATCCCGAACGTACGCTGAGATGAAAAGAGCAGGGTCAGGATCTTCGGCACCAAAGTCGATAATTTCATCTTCGGAGAAACTGACAGTAGCGGCTTGCTGTACAGAGACAGAAGTGGTTGGGGAGATAGATTGTTTGGTGAGCGAAGCAACATGATTGGGTGTTAGAATAGAGGTAACGTGAAAGGTTTCATTAGGTAAAACCTCTATCCTCAAGGATCTCAACGAGAGCTTGTCGATGAGATTCAGAAGTCTGAATGAGATCATACAATGTCATTTTTACAGGCGATTGGTGAAGCTGTTTGATCATAGTTCGATGGGCAATGCCATTAGAGATGGGATAGGCGGGTCCGCGAATAACCACTTTAGGTGGTGGTGCAATCAGATGGTGGACGGAGAAAGAGATGCCGCAGGCGTGTTTTCTTTCACTTTCCCATTGTTTTTCTGCCCTCGAGTAGCAACACTAATCATATTGATCTCGTGAATACGAGAGGAGGAAGATGGTAGGGATAGGTCATGGTTTTCGAGAGGTGGGGCTGTAATAATGATAGATCTTGGTGAGGCGGGGACAGGTGGTATAGGAGAGGGAATTGAAGCTAAAGGTCTCTCTCTTCGTAAGTTGTCTTTCTTAACTTTTCTGTCTGAGAGAGGTGACGGATGAAGTATGGCTTTCAACGCTTTGCATCCCTCTACATCATGTCCTGGTGTGTGGTGGTAAGCATGATTTTAGACTCATCGTAACCTATAGGTCGAGGTTTAGATGGATCATAAGGTCTAAGTGGGGGTAGGGAAATGGTCGCATTCTCCACCAACATAGCAAGGATTTTGGCGTAAGACCCTTTGAGTGGGTCAAAGTCAGAGGAAAATGAGGCTATTGACTGGGTCGATTCTGGTGATGACGTGGTGTGGTTGGTTTGTATGGGGGGTGGTTTAGCCAAGGAGTTTTGATAATGGGTTTTAACTAACCGTGGTTTCTTTGATGTAGAAGCTATGTTTAGCTGGTTGGATGATGAGGCCACAGATGATGTGGTATCAGAAAACAACCACGGAGAAATAGGAGTGACAGAAAACAAATCCTTTGATGGTGGAATTTGTTTATGGTTGATAGGTGGACAGGATACGTGGGGTGACGGTGTTGCTATACCCTTGGATTTCTGTATGGGTGTAGAAGGAATAGGTCGCTTTAAATAAAACGTAGGAGGTATGATATATTGATGTAAGGTAGAGGGATGGGGTCCCAATATGGAAGGTAGGTGTGACGATGATGATTTTAGTTGCGATAGAGGCATAGGTTGAGGAGATTGAGTTTGTCTCCTAATGGGATGAATGGCTTTATTTTTAGATAAATCAAGCTCGCTTAGGTGGGTGTGTTAGACTAGGTATGGGTGAGGTCCCAAGCGTAGGGGAATATTTGGCTAAGTTAATAGAAGTGGATGAGGTATTTGGTAGAGATGAGGGGGGTGAAGATGAGAACATGGGCATTTTAAGCTTCGTAAACACTTTGGGTATATGGTGGAGGCATCGGGATCGGTCATTTGCATTTGAGTAAAATATGGCGTACTCAAACATTCCCATAGGACCTCGTCTATCTTCTCGTGGAATGACAAATTCCTCACATGTGAATAGGAACTTTTGTATGGAAGAAAGGTGGGTTGTGATTCCGGTCCACTGTGGGTGTGATACAAGAGGTATATGAGGCACTGTATCAATGGGCGTTAAGAGATCAACCGGTTGCTGAAAAGATTTAGGTGATGAAGGACTAATAGGTAGGAGAGTGTGTTTGAGAGGATCTGTCATGTTTAAAGAATGTGGTGATGTCGGTTCAAGAGGTTGCTCGTCTAAGGATGAGAAAAGAAGTGGCGAGCCTTCCTCTTGTACAGCAAGAATGGTAGAAGGAGACGTTTGGGAAATAGATAAATTAGATAACATCCGCTCACAGTCTTGCAAGGATGTGGTATAAGAAGGCTCATTTGTGAGAAGGGAACTCTGGGCAGCTAATTCCTTGATGGGTAAAGGAATGGCAAGGGTTTCAGTTTGTCTTGATGGCGAGGAAGGGGGTTCGGTTTCCTGCGTTAGTGAAGAGGCTTGATTGAGAATTTGTTTGATAGAGGTCTTTGGTTAGGAATCGAAGACTGCATGGATCTCATGAACACTCTCCTCGGCTAAGATATCTTGGTTTAGTTTACTGTTAGAAGAATGATTCAGGAATGGTTTGTTTAATATTTTCAAATTTCGGTTAGCAGGGGCGTTAGGATTATCGAGGGCTATATCCCCTGCATCAACCATTTCCTGCACTATGTTTTTCAACATCTTGCAATTCTCATGACTGTGTCCCTTCACGCGGTGGAAGTTAAAGAAGTCATTTTCTTTATACCAAGAAGGTATGGCGCTATTGGAATCAAACCGGAATGAGGTTTAACAGGAGGTAAGGTAATGGCTCCTGCTTTGAGCAATTTTTCCAATATCACACCATATGTTTCTCCCAAGGGAGTGTAGTTGATGGGTTCTGCTTTATACTTATAGGTGGTTTTTGGCGGGGTATTAGATGGTGGTTGGGATTTTACCATCACCACGTGCATGGCCCCTTTTGATTTCGAAGTGGTCGATGGGTGAGGATTGGTGGTGTTAGGTTTGTTGGTGGAATCTTGGGTTCAGAAAGTGGGGTTTTTGTTGCGCAACCGCAATTTCTCTTCCTCTAAGGCTCAAATCTCTAGTTTTCGAGCCATAGTAAAGGCCTCATCAAATGTACGGAAAGTTTGAATTTGGAGGGTAGGGGAGATGTGCTTAGCGTAGGCCCGCGTAAACAGTTCGATAAGTTCGGTTTGAGGCAAGGCATACGTAAGTTGGTTGATAAGGCCCCGCCATCGTCCAATGAAATCTGCGATAGATTCGTCCTCAAATTGTCGGATGGCATAGAGGTCGGTGATAGATACTTTCTTGGCAATGTTAATGGAGAAATGATCCAAGAAAGATTGGGCTAGCTGGTTAAAAGAGAAGATTGAGTGCTGGGTTAAAGCACTGTACCACTCCAAGGCGGGTCCTGATAAGGACATGGGAAAGGTGCGGAGTAGTAAAGCGTCGTCGTGAGCAATCAGATAGCAGGCATGTCTAAATGATCGCAAGTGTTGTTGAGGGTCCTCCTTACTGTTAAAACGGGTAAATTTTGGTAATTCCCATTGAGGAGGATATGAATGAAGGGGGACTGAAGGGTGGATAGGCTCCCGACAAACTTGCTCGTATGTCAAGGCGCTACGACTTCCTGAAACAGAAGCCTCCAGATTTTGCATTTTGTCCATCATTTGTTTAATTAAATCAGTAGTTGGATGAGATGATGGTGTGGTTGTGGTAAATGGAGGAAAATTGGGCCAAGGGCCACCGCTAGACAATGGTGGGGTTAAATGTTGATAAGGTATGGAGGACGACTGTGTTGAGGCAACCGAATAGGGATGTCCTATGTAAGCTATTGAGGTTACCGGATATGTGTGTGGAAATGAAAAGGTGGGCGGAGCTTGAGAAGGAAAGCTCGTGTGGATAGGTGGTAGAGAGCAAGTCATGAACAGAATCAGTCTGCAAGAGAGACGAGGTAGGCAAGCGGTTAGGCGGTAATGACATGTTGGGCCCAAGATTAACCAAAGGAAAGCCAATCTGTGCCGTATGGACCCCTGAAGCTGCTGAGGTAGACGACGGGACTAAGGATGCGGAAGGCAAAGCAGAGTTATCAGCAGAGAGAAGGGGCTAAATGAGCAGCTATACCTGATAGCATGCTAACAAGGAGTTGACCGTCTGGGTGTACGATCAAGGGCATGAGACAAATAGTATGTACATACGCTAGGATTAGCATCCAGAAATTTGGCAAATTCTTTATCCCCCACAGAATTTTAGGAACCTCGCCGGTGTCCGTAGGATTCCTGCTGAATGTGAAGGGGGTGATTCAGCAAAGGAACAAAGCAAGCATGTGAAACCATGGCGGTGGCTTGCTTTGAGTGATAACAACCATGGACAGGAGTTCACAAAGAGGGTTTCAATCGCCGCAAAGCAATGCACTGCATCGGTGAAATTGGTAGGTCTTTGGTTTGTCAGAACTGAAAAGACAAGAATCGATGTCGGTTAGACTATAGCCAACGTCGGTCGGGCTTACCCGATGTCGTGTAATAAGACCGGCAAAATATAAGAAGCTATTGATTTGATTGTTAACAACGCTTAGTACATTTATCAAATTGTTATAAGGTAATCACAGAAGACAGTGTATAACAGAGAAAATAGAACTGAAAACAAACAAGATGCACACGCAAATCCAGAGACTAACCCTAGGGTTAATTTTAATTATTGTGGGCTTATTCCTTTAGACGCGGAATGATGTCAATCCTAAACAAAAGACTTAGGGGAAATGTCAAGTTTGTTTTGGCTTATAAGGTTACCTCAATTGGGCGGAGGAATACCGCGGAAAAGGGGGGATGTTTTGAGCTGTTGTGTTAATTGTGAAGTGATTCGGTATGTGTTGTGCAGTGAAAGTAAGATTAATTTCCTGTCAATACCGTGGAAATCACCCCCACGTGTACGACCTGTTACTTAGTCTATGTTCACTAGAATCGAGAACAAAGCAAGCAAGAATGTAATGCACGTGTTTTAAACCCAAATCGAAAATGATATTCGATGAAGCAAATGAGATGACTTTCACTAATGCGAAACTAGGAAAGCAAGACAAATTCTTTACTAAATATATAACAAAAACAGCAACAGCAAGTATGCTTCCTAAAATGAAAATAAGCAAGAGAAACAGAAACCCGAAATGGGTCCCACCGGGCGTGCCAAAATGTTTCACACGGAATGTTTCGGCTCTGCAGAATAGACTTGCTTCTATCCTATCATTCCTTTGAGAAACAGATAAGGGTTAGGGCTAGGAGGAATACCTATTGAATGTTGAGATGGTGTGCGCGTACCGTAGAGAAAGATCAGATCGACTGCGAAGAACTCCTTTTTGTCTTGGAAGGACTACCTGCAAGTAAGAATACAAGACCACAAGATTTTAATTAGACAACAAATGAGGGATCTGCCTTAGGCCCAGGAAATATAAAAACTTCCTTTCGAAGGTGGTCAGTTCCCCTTTTAATATGATTCAACACAAATGATAATATAGAAAGCTATTGCAAAATCACGATTTAGGTATCTCGTTACAAAGCAATAGAAACTAAACTATCAATAATAAAGCGTCACGTTGTTTTTTGCCATCTTGGTCGTTGATACGTTCAGGTTGAGTTATAGGGATAAACCAGGCTGGATTTGGGGTTGTTAGGTGGCAAATAGGCGAGCAAAAGGGTTTTGGGGTATAAGTCACAGTGACCGATGGCGGTCACTGAGTAACCGACCACGGTTAGAGAACCGCTGCCGGTATAGGATAATCGACACCGGTAGGGTCAGTAATCTAGGTGCTTCTGGGTAGAGATTGGTTGCAAGGTGATTGTGGGGTTATTGAGATTGGGGGATGGCTGAGGGGAATGATGGGAGGATAGGGAAGACTCAGAGTGTGGTAAAATGGCCTTCTGGGCAATATCAGGGTGTGTGGGTGAAGGTTAAGTGCAGTAGTGGCTGGTAGTAGATCTAGGAATAAACTTATGATTACTATTAATCAACAGGCTCAAGAAAATGGTGCTTAGAAACATATAACATACTACTTACTTGCCCCTGATGTAGATGCAAGTTTCAGGACTGTGATGATGAAGACAGGACCCAAGTTGGATGCAGTTTCCTCTTCTGATGCTCGGATGAGTGTTCGGGCTCGTTATTCAATTCGATTGCGATAGCCTTGGGCTTGATGTCCTTCTCTCTGCAATCTCTTCTTGTTTCTTCACTTGTCTCTGCTCGGCCAAGCAAAATCTGGATTCTCTCGATGATTTCTCCTTCTCCCGATCAAATGAAAATCTGATCCTTTGTTTTTGGTTGGAAGTGGTCATTTACAGGGAACCGACGGCGGTTACGCAACCGACGGCGGTCGATTAGAACGGTATCGGTCGAAAGTCAAAGCGGGCTATTTTTGGTAAAATAGCCACCTTTCCCTCCTTTCCTTTCGAGGGATTGGTAGTGGGCTTGGTCAAGTCATTATGAAGTTGGTTTTAGGTGCGGATGAGGAGTAATTAGTCATAGGTGTGGAATGGACCAAGTTATAGGTCTTAATTAGGTTAGTTAAGGGTTAAGACTAGGTCATGATGAGGTGGCGACATGAGGTGGCGTGTATGGTGATGTGGATTTATTAATTATAAGGTAATTAATAAATATTTGTGTAAGGTTTAGGTGGTGAGGTTAGGTTGTGAAATGCGATGCGGGTCACTAGGGGTCGTAAGACACAAATTTGGTGTCTACACTGATGTGCCCATACATTTATAATGTTTTGCAAATGAATGAAAATTACAAGGATTTTGTAGAAGCATGTGAATTTATAGGGCTCGTTAACATGCCCCAGTTTGAGATAGATCATGACATTCTTAACTACCTTCTCTCCTTGTTCAATACAAAAGACGGTCATTTTACTGTTACTTTGGAAGATGGTCGTACATTCAAGTTCAGTGTTGATCCAGCTGATATCCATCAATTGATAGGCCTTCCATTTAAATATTCACCCATAGTAACAACCAAAGAAACCCTTCATCAAGATGATTGTAATGAAATTAATTGTATAATTCGGATCATGAGCAGAAATATAACACCAAATAAAAAAATATTCCGAATAATGATCTCAATATGCAATTATAATAGCTTCGCCACTTTGAGGGGGAAACCTCCAAACCATATAATAAGACTCAAATGCTCCAATTATGATGAAATAATACCTACAATCCCCTATATATACTATTCATATGTTATGGCCATCACCAAGGCTGACCTATTAAACATGAGAGAGTATAAATGATATAATAAAATGATATGGTAAGCCACAAGTCAGCTACTCATATCCTAATAGAAGCAATCATTAAGGGCGTAGCATGCCCTTCCCCTTCAAAGTAACATTTTCCCCAATGTTGAGAAGCTCTGGGTGCTGCTACAGGAATTTCATATCTTCCCATGTTGAATCTTCATTGTCCATATTCTTCCACTTGATCAAGTACTCTAGTAATAACCCATGTCCTTAATCTTTTAGTGTGTGTTTTAAGGATGCATTCAAGTTCCAAGATGACTCTCCTCTCCTCATCGAGCTCAGGTAACACTGTTTGGGCTAATACTCTCTATCCAATTACTTTTTTCAGGAAAGAAACATGAAAGACTGGATGTATTCTGGTTGATTGTGGAAGTTCTAATTTGTATGCTATAGTACCAATCTTCTGCAATACTTGATAGGGGCCATAATACTTCGATGAAAGTTTGTTATCCTTTTGTTTTTGTTTCAAAGACATTTGCTTATATGGTTGTAACCACACAAAACCAAATCACCGACTTCAAAATGCCTTTCCATGTGATGTTGATCAACCTGTTGCTTCATGCGGTTGTATGTCATGACCAAGTTCTCCTTAAGACTAGAGAGGACCTCTTATTGATACTAAATGTGTTCTTCCACTACTCTAACCTGCGGTTTTCCTCTCAATGATGATGTGATGGATGGTGGATGGTACCCATTGAGTGCAAAAAAAGGACACATTTTAGATGAAGTATGGAAGGGAGTGTTATACCACCATTCGCAAGTGGTAACCATTGGACCCATCTTTCTTGTTTATCCGACGTAAAGCAACAAAGAGATATCCCTCCAAATTCTTATTTACAACTTTTGTTTACCCATCATACTAGGGATGATAAGAAGAGATACGAGATAACTGAGTACCCAAACATGAGAATAAATTAGTCCAAAAATTACTAGTAAATATAGGGTCTCGATCACTTACTATAATCTTCGGTGTCCCATGAAGCTTATAAACTATGTCCATGAAGGCTGTGCTTGCTTGTAGAAAATGGGTGTGCCTGGGGCACGTAAATGAGCATATTTGGTGAGTCTATCCACCACAACCATGATGAAATTTTTTTCTTTAGATTTAGGCAATCCTATGATAAATTCCATGGAAACCTCTTCCCACCACCTGGCTAGGAATAGATAGAGGTTGTAGAAGACCTGGGGATCAAACTATTTCACCCTTATTTTGCTGAAAAACCATGCATTCTCGCCACAAAATTTTGGACATCCCCTTTGAGCCCTTCCCTTAAGAAACCTTGTTTAACTCGATGATAAGTCTTTAAGAATCCAGAGTTCCCATTACTAGAGAAGAGTGAAGCTTAGGTAGAATCCTATTTTTAAGAGTGGATTTCTTACATAGGTATAATCTATCTTTATACCATAAATCCTCCCCTTTCAATACAAATATTTCATCCATGCTTGGATCGCTGGAGATGATGAATGAGGTTTTGTGTGGTTGGGTCATTTCTCCATTCAAACCTTGCCTCATCTATCCAATCTTCCTGTAATATGGATATGGTACATAACAAGGTCGGGGCAGCTTAATTCATCTTTCTCGCAATAGAGCATCCGCAACTACATTTTCCTTCCCTTTCTTATATATAATCTCAAAATCATATCCCAACATCTTGGAGACCCATTTTTTGTTCTTAAGATGATAAACATTGCTCCAAGAAGTATTTCAGACTATCATGATCTGTCTTCACTTTAAAGTGTCTTCCAATGAGATATGGTCTCCATTGCTTTACTACATGAAGTATGGCTAGCATTTCCTTCTCATAAGTCAACTTAGAAAGATTCTTACCTTTGAATTGACAACTCAAAAGGTAATAGGATGCCCTTATTTCATGAGAACTACCCCCATACCCCCGATACATCACATTCAACAATGAATGTTTTGGAAAAATCTGAAGTAGCCAAGACCGGAGTGGTGCACATAGCCTCCTTTATCTTCTCAAATTCTTTGGTTGCATCCTCACTCCAATGGAAGGAGTCCTTTAATAAAGCTATGAGAGGTGCAACTATGCTTCCATAATGCCTTACGAATCTTTGATAATAACTCGTAAGCCTCAAAATCCTTGTAGATTCTTTAGGGTTTTGGAACCTTCCACTCCATCATGGCTTTGATCTTATGAGGATTCACTTTAACCCCTTCATGAGAGACAATGTGACCCAAATATTCAACCTCATTGATTCCAAAAGAGCACTTAGAGGGCTTTGCATAAAGTTGATGTTGCTCAAGGGTTTCAAAACCTTATTTACATGATGCAAATGTTCCTCCCATGTTTTGTTATAAATTAATATATCATCAAAAAAACTAAGAAAAACTTCAGGAGGAATGACTTAAAAATAGAATTCATCAAACTTTGAAATGTAGAAGGTGCATTTGTGAGTTTAAAAGGCATTACAAGGAATTCATAATGGCCTTCATGTGTCTAAAAGGTGGTTTTATGAACATCCTCATCCTTGATTCTGATTTGGTGGTATCCCGAACGAAGATCAAGCTTTGTAAAATAAACAGCACCATGCAACTCATCAAGAAAATCATCAATTATAAGAATAGAAAACTTATCTTTGATTGTGTACTTATTAAGTTCCCTATAATCAGGACACATGCACCACATGTCATCTTTCTTCCATACCATCACTACTAGAGAAGAATAATCACTCTAAATATGATGGATGATTCATGCTTCCAACATCTCTTATACAATCTTCTTGATTTCACTCTTTTGCACATATGGGTACCTATAAGGTTTGATGTTAGGTGGTTGACTTCATAGTAATAACTGAATAGCATGATCATGATCTCTCTTTAGAGGTAAGCCCTTTGGTATATTTTCAAATACAACAGAGTGTGCATCTAACACTGCTTGCATATCTATTGGTATAATGTCCTTAGAATGATGATCCTCCAATGAAAAGAGTTGTGCCACAAATCCCTCTGCACCCTTTTTTAACATTTTGTGCATCTGATGAGAACTTACTATTTGTGGAGACTTTGCTCTTAAGCCTCTTAGCTCAAAAGTCCTTCCTTCAGAGTGAAATTGCATGAACAAGTCTTGGAAGTTCATCTCAATGGTTCCCAAAGTGGTAAGCCATTGAACCCCTAACACAATGTCTACTCCTCCCATAGAAATGACATACATGGGACTATTTAGTATGTAATCTCCCATGGCAAGCTTAATGCTATGGAATTTTCTAGAATAAGTAACAATACCTCCATTAGCAATCATTACTTGACATTCAAGAGCTGGATAAATGAAACAGTTTAGGCGCACTGCTAACTTATGATTGATAAAGTTGTGAGTACTTCTTGAATCAATCAACACTATGACCCTCTATTTTTTAGGAATCCAACCACCTTTAGGGTTTGGGGGTGCTAATACCTAGAATTTCATGGCATGATATCATTGGCTGAGGATCTCCTGACTCCTCCTTTGGCTCAACCAAGACCTCTGACACTGAATCTTCATCCTTCTCTTCATCTTCACTAGGACCATCAATGTAGAAAAAATTCTTTTTAGCACATTTATGTCTGGGTCCAAATTTACTATCACAGTTAAAACATAACCCTTTTTCTCTTTTTTCTTCAATTTGTTGAGGTTTCAATCTAACTAGTCGAGTGAGTTATGAGGCCAAGGTGTTGCAATCTCTTGTATAAGTGAAATGTTGTCTCCTACTTGAAACAAATTTCTCCTCTTCCCTTCTTGCCATAATCATTGAATCATAAACCTTATGAGGATTAAACATGTGCACCTCATGCTCAATGTGATCCTTAAGACCCCCAAGAAATAAGTCATTCAGATTCTCTTGATAATATTTTCCACCCGCAAAGAAAGGTTTTGGAAGTGATGAATGTAATTCTTAACAAATCCTTTCTGTCTCAACTTTGCTAATTGTCTCAAGTAATTATCTGACACACTAGAACTGTAGTGTAATTGCAACTCTTCAATGAAGAATTTCCATGTAACATTGAGGCCATGCTTACGCCTTTGAGCACATAACCATGGATACTGCATTTAATTGGTCAGGTTCGAGATACAAATCTACCATGGTCACCTTTTGTCCTGATGGAATCTGATGTAGTTCAAAGAAATTCTCCATTTGGTTGATCCAATTGAGTGCATCCTTTCCATCAAACTTGCACATCTCCACTTTTAGAAACATAGTACAGGCCTGCAGAGTTCTCGTATTTGGATTGTGCACACTTGAAGATCCACTCTGGCTCATGTGTCTATCATGTTGACCTGAGGATCCACCTTGATTGACATAAGTATGATTACCCATCATATGTGTACTGAATTTTTACATGAACTCCTCCAATCTTTGTCTAATCCTTTCCACATATTCTTTGCTAGCCACCCAAGATTCGAGGTCTCTCAGGTTAAACTCAAGTTGGCTTACTTTATTGTTTGTCAAAGTAAACCCTAACCCTGAGGAATCTATATCTATATCTTCTATCTCCAACTCCTCAACTACTACATCATCATTTTCTAGTGTTTTACCTAGAGTGATGGGATTCTTTTTTCCTCTTATGGAAGGCCCCGCCATGATGCCCCAAAATAGTAGGATTTAGGGATCACGGTCAAATTTTAGGGTTTCAGATTTTGATACGAATTCAGCCAAATATAAAAAAACTTAAAGAACAAACCCCAAATAAATTTTTTTCTTTCTCGAAAATGTAACGAATTTGAAAAATTCCACAATTTGCACCCTAGGGAGAAATTTTATGAAAAACCCTAAATTTGTAATAAATTTTTCAAAATAAATCAAAAAATTCTGAAATTTTCAAGGAACCTTACTTGAAATGTTTTGTAACTTTGGTAAAAATATCTCCCACCAATTCACTTTGGTTCGTAATATATGGTGGAAACAAAAAAATTAGGATTTTTTCCCTAATTTTGGCCCGGATCGCAACTCTGATACCACTTGTAATGAAATTACTTGTATAATTAGGATCATGAGTAGAAATATAACACCAAATAACACAATATTCCAGAATAATGATCTCAATATGTAATTTGAATAGCTTCACCACTTTGAGGGTGCAACCGCAAACCATACTATAAGAGTCAAATGCTCCAATGATGATGAAATACTACCTACAATCCCCTATATATACTATTCATATGTTATGGCCATCACCAAGGCCGACCTACTAAGCATGAGAAAGTATAAATGATATAATAAAATGATATGATAAGCCACAAGTTGACTACTATCCTAATAGAAGCAATAGGTTAACGGCGAAGAATGACAATATTTACCTCGAATCTTGTTTTAGTTTCCATTTTTATTGTACATGTAATCTGTTAGTGCAAAATCACACTCTGGATGTTGATCAGATTTCTAGGTTGATCATACTAACATCCAAAGTGTGATTGCATAACATTGAATCCTTTCTCCAAGTGTGGGACTTGAAGAGTGAGAAAGGAATCTCCGAGAGAAGGTGGTTCTATTCCTCTATTCGGATGCACACGAAATATACGAGAGGGTTTTCTTTTTTAAAACCTAATCTAATCGCCAAGGAGACAAGGTAAGAAAATGCGTAAAAATAAATCTAAACTAATGGAGGTGATGCGAGGAATGAAGAACACTTATTTTTCCAATAAACACAGACCACTTGAATGTGATACAAGATCATGCACAAATGATGCTAAACTGCAAATAAAAGACCGGGGAGGATGCAAAATGAACACAGAGAGGGTTGAGAATCATCCACGAGACATGTATTACTTGCTCCAAAGATTGATACTGATACAGCTGTAGAATGCTAAGAGGCGAGAATAGTATTACAGTTCAAATGAGAGGTTCGAACTCCACAAATTCGCCTGAGGAAAAAAGGGAGAGGCAAAACAGAAAAAATGTTCCACCCTGAAAAGAAGCTCCTCTTTACAATATATAGAAAGAAAATGAGAGAGGAAAGAGAGGAGGGAAAGCCAAATCTACCCCAACCATCTCTAGGTTGCATTCAATTCGTCCATCATGGCAGAAGCGGCGGATCTGGCAAAGCGGCGGCCCTAACTATGCAAGCGTGGCTGCCAACCTGTCTGCTGCATTAAAGTTGTTTGTTGAAGCATTACTTCTGCTTGTTATTTCGTGCCAGAGGTGTTTCTCAATTTTCTCCCTCAGACTACATGAAAATTCGAGAATAACCCTAGAATCATGTAGAGAATTTCATGAGCTTTCCGTTGATATAAAAAGAACGTGCAAATCGAGCTTTGGATCGAAAGATATGTCGATCTGAAGATTTAGGGCACGGAACAGGCGAAAATGGATTTTGAAATATTTTCCCGCGCATTGCCACCTGGACGCCACGTGGCATGCTCTGATTCGTTGAATAATTCTCTCTTCTCTACTTTTCGGTGGGCTTTGCTTTGAAATTCTGTGGGCCCTAGCTGGGACACGTGGCACTATCCCATAGGTTCGGATCGGTGCTCGAAAACTCGCCCTTTGACTTTTTTGACCTTTCTCCTTGTGACACGTGGCGTGATTTTATTGGTTCTCGGCCCTACCAGCTCTTTCGCGCCCTTCGCGTCTATTTGGCCTGAGATGGCACAAGTGCTCCTTGTGTTTGATTTGGGCGAACCGGCGGTTCACGTCCATTTGTCCCAAATGTCCCGATTTGTTTGAAAGTTGCTTGGCCCTTTTTCGCGGTTGCCGCGATTCGCGCCTTTTGGCCTGCTTTTCCCAATCATTTTTTTGACTACTGTGCTCATTTCGGGCCGATTTCGGCCCATTGGCGGCGGTTGGGCCTTTTTGGCCCAAACGTCTGAGCAACACTTAGCCAATTTTTCTTCCTCCTTTGGCCGGATCGGCTTTTCGCGCCCTTAGCGTATTTACGGCCCGATTGTCCCAAACGCAATTTGGGCCGCCTGGAGGCTTTTCGGCCGATCCGTGCCTTGACGTCCCAAATGTCCCAGTTGCTCCCTTGAGCGAGGACTTAGCAAATTTTACACTTTTTCTGGATCAACCTATTTGCCTTTCTGCAACTTTTTCGCATTTTCTCAGAGCTTGCTCCCTCCTTCTTCGGCCTGGAGAGTTAGAAAATTTCTGAAGGGACCCTAGAAACCTGATTTTTGCTCTGAATCAATCAATTTTCTTGGGATTTGGATATTCTGATGCATGTTATCAAAATTACCCTGGGGGGTGAATTTTGGATAACAATTTGGTGACTCAGCGGGATCATCTGACTGCTAGATGAAAAGACCGTTTACTGAAGCAATCCATTGGGCATGGAGTCATCAAATATTCTGTTAGAATCCAAACTGACTCAGAATGTGCGAGGAGGAAGATGGAATGTGACCTGATGAAAGCAAAGACATGCTAAACATCTCCATGGACAGCAATAAGTGTGCCAAGGCACTTAGGGAAAACAAAACTAACCTACAGCAAAACAATGTGCACAAGCACTTGGAGGAAAGAAAATCTAATCTAGTATTTACTGGATGTAGTGAACCTCCCTCTAGAAGCAACGCTTGAGATAGATTCCATTTTTGGAATCTGCGGTTCTTCACCATCCAATGAAGCCAATTGGAAAGCATTGTTGTTCTTGCACTTTGTGACCATGTATGGGCCACTCCAAATGGCATCAAATTTTGAATGCCTTCTGGTTTTGCTCTGTCCACATCCCATTTCAATACTAGATCTCCTACTTGAAAAGATCTATCTTTGGCCTTCTATCAAAGGTCTTCTTGATCAAAGCTTTGATCCTTTTCCATTGCTTGGAATGCGATCTACGATTTCTTGCAGCTCCATCAGTGCATATCTCACCTCCATGGGCCCAAACTCTAGCAACTCATTTGTTTCATGAGTTCCAGCGTTGGCAACTCAAGTGACATGGGCAAGATTGCCTCTCTCCGTAGACAAGCCTAAATGGAGAGTTACTGTGGATCTTTTGGGAGTTATCCTATCAGCCCATAAGGCTGATTTCATTTGGTATGCCAAGCTCTCTGAGTCTCATCAAGAGTCCTCCTAATGATCTCAACAAGTTCTTGTTTGTAGACTCGGCCTGGCCATTACCTTGAGGGTAATAGTTTGATGAAGTGCTCAGGTAAATCCCGTTCTTGACAGCCCACTCGGTCACTTTAGATCAATGAATGCCGATGCATTATCGAGAGACTATTGTAGCAGGTACACCAAATCTCGGTAGTTATTCCTCGTAAAAGTCCAAGATGCTAGACTCATTCGCCTCTTTGCTCTCTCTTCTGTCCATCATCTGGTGAAGTAGTACGTGGCATCAAAATCCATTTGTGCCCTTGGCTCGGGTGGGATTGATGACTCAATGAAGTCAAACCCCATTGCATGAATGGCTGGTCAAGCTGAGATTGGATGTAATGGGAGGGCTGCAAGTCTCTCTCTTTTCTGTGAAGAATGCACAATTCTTACACCTCTTGATCCATGCATAGCAATTTGAATATTTTAGGCCAATAATAACCAGCCTTTATGATTTTGTTTGTCACTCTTGGTGCAAAATGGCCACCATTTGGTTCATCATGAAACTCTTTTAATACCCTTTGGATCGACATGTGTTAATGCATCTCAAAGATCACTCCATTCACGTCCTTCTTGAACAAAACTCCATTAATGATGGTATATGGAATAGACTGCAACCTGAAGTGTCTTCTTTTTGCTTTGCTCATTTCTAGAGGGCACATGCCCGTCTGTAGGAAATGTATCATATTATGAGTCCAACAGGGAGTGGACACATCATCATTTTCCTGTTTTTGATCATCTTGTAATAGCAGGACAGCGTCTTCTTCATCTTCTGGGTTGTCTGGTTGTTTGGAAGCGAGCTGCTCACACAAACCTTTGCCTCTTACCAGCTTGGTGATTTTGATCTCAATGTCATACTCCATGACACGGGTGATCCATCTTGCCCTTTTCTCATTCAAATCCTTGTTGAGGAGGAAGTCCTTAACTTGACATGTGAGACCAGCAACTGGACCTTGTTGTTTGAGACTAAATGCTTGAATTTCTTCAAGCTCCTGATTACTGCAAGCACATGTTTTTCAATAAAAGAGTACCTCAACTCATGAGTCATTTAGGCTTTGGCTGAAGAAGGCAATCATTTGTTCATCATTATCTTTGTTGTTGTACCAGAATGGCAGAAATAGTGTCATCACCCCCAAATGCATAGAGGATGAAATCCTTGGAAAAGTCCGGGTTGATGAGAGTGGGTGCCTGGGAGATGGCTTCTTTGATTGCTTCAAAGCTCTCCTTGCCTTCTGCTAGTCCATTTGAAAGCCATGATTTTTCTTAACATTTTGGTAATGGGCTTGACAAGGGCTGCAAAATTTGGGACAAACCTCCGAACAAAGTTTATCCTTCCCAGGAAACTTTGAAGAGCCTTCTTGTGACTTGGCAATGGTAGAGCCCTTATGGCTTCAACCCTCTCTGGATCAATTGCTAATCCTTCCTTGGAGACAATATGGCCAAGGAGTTTCCCTTCATGTGTAAGAAAGATGCACTTCTTAGGATTCAAAGACACTCCAAACTCTCTACACCTCACGAAACACTTGCTTTTTGAGGTGAAAGAGGTGTCTGCAGCATTCTTTGAGAAGACAGTGATATCATCTAGGTATATCAGCACTATCTTATTGATTAAGCCTTTGAATGCCATATCCATAGCTCATTTGGAATGTTGCTCGGTGTTCGGCAGTCCAAATGGCATCTTCTTGTAAGCATACGTGCCCCATTTAGTTGTGAAGGCTGTCTTGAAGCTGGTCTTCCTCCTTCACCATAATTTGATTGAAGCTGAGTATCCATCAAGTAGTGAAAATCTTTAAACCAGCTACGACCTGCAATATTTGCTCCATGGAAGGGAGTGGATAATGGTCCTTAAGAGATGCCCTATTGAGGTCTCGGAAGTCCACACAACCTGATTTCTCCGCTCTTCTTCCCGAGGAACCAAGTTCGCAACCCGGCTTGAGTGCTTGATAGGGAATATAATTGCTTGACTCAATCAGCTTGTCAGTTCTTTCCTCATGAGAGGCTCCATGTGTGGATTGGTGGTCTTTGTTTACTGCTGACAGGCTTAGTATTTGGATCCAACTCGATGGTATCTTTGAGCTAAGTTGGGATTGAAACCTTTCAAGTCTTCATAGCTCCAAGCAAACACGTCGGGAATTCTTGACAAAGTTTGTATGAATTCATACCTTTCTTGCTCGGTTGTCATTTTCCAATTTGCGATGGCTTGTTCTCTTCTACCAAGATGGATACCGAATCTTCCCTCTTGACTGAATGTTTGCTTTCTCCTTTCTAAGCTGATCATTGGGGTTAAAAATGGACTCCAAGGTGATAAGTCCCTTGGGCAGCTTGTCGGTTCTCTTTGTATCACTGGTCACCATATTGTTGTTCAACTTCTCTTGATTCTTAGTGAGAACTCAGCTTCTTCTTGCAAGAAGTGGATGATTTGCTGGTCATTCTCAAATACTTGCTTGCCATTTGACATCGTTATCCGCCTTTGAAGGCCTCACAATCACGTGGATGTTTGGCTATACCTTGTCTTGTTGAATGTTTTCTACAATGTCAAAGGCTGCCCCCTACTGCTGCAAGCTGTCGGCGACTTGATTCTCTTTCTAGGAATGGCCTTGATGCGAAACCCTCAAAATCTTCCATGAGGTCCCACACCCTGTTCTTGTAGCATCCGAGTAGATCATTTTTGGCGGCATGTTGTCCCTTGACTGATTTACAATCAATTCTTGTCCCCAAAACTTGCAAGTTCTTTATTTTTTTTGATTGCCCAATGCATCCCCTGCACCAAGGCTTCATATTCAGTAGTGTTATTGGAGCATGCAAATTGAAACCTAAAAGCTGAATAATACTTTACTCCTTGAGGTGAAATAAGCACGGCTCCACCTCCTGCACCTTGTCTACTCCTTGATCCATCAAAAAGCAGCTGCCATACCTCATTGTCATCCTTGTGGTTTGGCTTGGTGATGCTAGGAATAGGTTGACTTTCTTCGTGTATACAATAGACTCCTAGCTCAGATTCTTCTATTCCTTGATAAGGATCAAAAGCATGCACCTTGCTTGCCCATTCATCAAGAGTCAAACGGGATACTTTGACCTTAGTGTCGGCTTCATCGGTGCTAGGGTGATCTTCTTGATCAAATGCCGAGCAATTGGCATTAATCTGACTTGGAGTATAGGGCTCAATGTGGAAGTTTGCAATAGGTTCTGATCTAATTGTGGCCTTAGTTCCATACCTTGTTCTGAATAGCATGTGAGACCAATCAGCGGACAAATATCCCCCAATCTTGGCTGTGAAGTCCCTTGACAAGCATAGGGCAAAGAGTGGTGGAAGGTCTATGACTGATACATCTTGTAAGACAACAACATTTGGACATGCATGCAAGGTAAGACTCAAATTTCTAATCACTCCAACTGTTGCTATTGCTGTCCCATCCAGTTGCACTACTCCCTTAGATGTTATTTCATATTGGAGCCCTAACTGATCAGCTATCTGTTTAGGCATTATTGAGCTACTTGCCCGGAGTCTATCATGCGATTATGCACTAGCTGATTTCCAATGATTAACGAAACATAAAAAGGGGGGGGCTTCGACATTTTACCTTGTTGTGCTCCATGATTTCCTTCAGGCTGGGCAGCATTTGTAAGCACTTTGTCTTGCCTCTGAACCTGCTGATTCGAAGTTGGCCAGTCCTTCATAGCAGCTTGCAGTCAGATCTCTTTGGCCTAGGATGGATAGGGATTCCCACATAGATATATTGACGTTTGTCTTCTTCATCTGATCAATGATACTGAATGGTGATGAAGGATCTCTCTGCTGTCCTTTGGTTTGCACATTTATTCCTTGTATGTGGGCAGCAACAGCTGGCATTTGAGTTGGCCTAGGGGCTGTTCTTGGCTGCCCTTGTGCATTTGAAGCCCAGGTTTTGCTTGCCAATCATTTGTGGAGTGTGGAAGGTTGTGGATTGGTGGGGCTAATGGCTGTTCTTCACCCAAATTTCTCCTTTTTGACCTTGTGTTGGCTGCTGACACCTTGAGAACCGCTGCTGATTCATACCACATAAATCCTCTGCTGCCGATTTACCAATGTGGTGTCATTTGGGGCAGATTGCTGTTGGAATGTTTCTTGTTGTTGGCCGTTTTCTTGATTGCTTTCACCCTCCACACCAGTAGTTGTTACCATTAAAGCTTGAGTTAAAGCACCATTGTAGCACATGGATTGGTTATGGGGTTCATTACATGGAAAACACCAATCATACTCTGGGCAATGTTGTTTTGTCTTTGGTACTAATGCCTTAGAGGTAGATATGGCATTTGGATTATAGGTGGAAAGGTCTATTGACAGGAGGCCTTGTTTGATTCATATTTGTGGCTGGATTAGGTGGTCTTTGAGGCTGGTATGGCTGCCTATTAGGTTGAGCTTGAGGCTGATACGAAGGTCTAAAACCTTGAGCTTGTTGTCTCTTGAGTGTGACCAGCTCATTACCTAAATTTTGCAGTTGCTTCATGACTTCTTGAAGCTCATTTGGGGCACTTGGAGATGAAGTGGAAGCTTCATTTGAACTCTGATTTCTAGGAGTGGGAGAAGGAGCTAAGACAGTGCACGACTAGTACTTGGGCTCTCTAAACTTGGATATAATGGCATTGGAGGCCTAGGAGCTAGCTTGCCGGCAATCGGACAATTTTCAGCTCTAATGGCAATACTATAAGCGGCGAGGGATAGTTGTGCCTCCCATAGATTGAACCAACATAGAAATATCAGAATTTAAAGCTTTAAGGTAATATAGAAAAGCACCTTCTTACATTGGCTTTGATCAATTTCTTTGGAATTCTATCCCAAGATCTTTGAAATCTGAAGTTGAAGTCGATTATTTGCTCATTGGAAGCTCTCTTGATGGTTGTCATGCTGCTCCAAAAGAGACAAGTTGTCTCCCTTCTCTCCAAATTGATTATGAAGTGCAATACAGCTGATTCGAGTTCGTGATAGAAGCGCTTCAAGGCTCCTAAACCATTGCAATGCCTTCCCTTTGAATGAAGACGCCTTGCAATTTGTGACTACTTGCATCTCGTTAATCTCATGGATTGCACAAATGTTAGCAATGTCCTTGACATGATCACCGGGAGTGGTCGATTTTCTCCGAGTAAAGTATGGAATGTTCTTGATCTGCAGTGGGATTGGATTTTGTGCATTGAGAGCAAGTGGGCTGCTTTGCTGTGAAGTTGACATAGGGGTTTCTTGGTTGCGCCATTCGATTGGTCTTAAAAACCTTATATATTGAAAGAAAGGCACTGTCGAGGTGGAGGAGTTGAGAGAGTTACTGTTTGGTGGAGATGGAGACCTTTGAATCCTTCTTCCTCTTTGCCTTCTTCTTGGAGATAATTGCGAGGTATTCAAACGGCACCTCCTCTTCTCCAACTCTTGACCTTGTGATTCTTCTCATAAGCTTTTAGGCTGTCTCTTTGAAACCAGTTGATTCTTCCCCTTGGAGTCGCGGATATGCAAATAATAGCTCTTTTTAAGCAAGAAAATTGTAGCGAGATGCATATCAACTTTTTCTGATAAAAATGAGACCTCTAGGTCCCCTGCAAGGCATGCCAAAAGCTGTTAGTGCAAAATCACGGCACCTGGATGTTGATCAGATTTCTAGGTTGATCATACTAACATCCGGTGTGATTGCATAACATTGAATCCTTTCTCCAAGTGTGGGACTTGAAGAGTGAGAAAGGAATCTCGAGAGAAGGCTAGTTCCTATTCCTCTTCGGATGCACACGAAATATATACGAGAGGGTTTTCTTTTTTAAAACCTAATCTAATGCCAAGGAGACAAGGTAAGAAAATGCGTAAAATAAATCTAAACTAATGGAGGTGATGCAGGAATGAAGAACACTTATTTTTCCAATAAACACGAGACCACTTGAATGTGATACAAGATCATGCACAAATGACAAAAGCTGCGGTAAAAGACCGGGAGGATGCAAAAATGAACACGAGAGAGGGTTGAGAATCATCCACGAGACATGTATTACTTGCTCCAAAGATTGATACAATACACTGAGAATGCTAAGAGGCAGAATAGTATTACTGAGTTCAAATGAGAGGTTCGAACTCCACAAATTCTTTGAGGGAAAAAGGGAGAGGCAAAAACAGAAAAAATGTCCACACTTGAAAAGAAGCTCCTCTTTACAATATATAGAAAGAAAATGAGAGAGGAAAGAGAGGAGGAAAGCCAAATCTACCCCAACCATCTCTAGGTTGCATTGATTCGTCCATCATGGCGAAGTGGTGGATCTGGAAAAAGCGGCGGGCTGCCTAATGAAGCGCGAAGCTATCTGCTGCATTAAAGTTGTTTGTTGAAGCATTACTTCGCTTGTTATTTCGTGCAGAGGTGTTTCTCAATTTTCTCCTCTCAAACTACACCAAAATTCGAGAATAACCTAGAATCATGTAGAGAATTTCATGAGCTTTCCGTTGATATAAAGAGCGTGCAAATCCGAGCTCTGGATCGAAAGATATGTCGATCGAAGATTTAGGGCACGCAAGCAGTGTAAAAACAGATTTTGAAATATTTTCCGTGCATTGCCACCTGGACGCCATGTGGCATGCTCGATTCATTTGAATAATTCTCTCTTCTCTACTTTTGGCACGCTTTGCTTTGAAATTTTGTGTGGGCCCTAGTGGGACACGTGGCACTATCCCATAGGTTCGGATCGGTGCTCGAAAACTCACCCTTTGACTTTTTGACCTTTCTCCTTGTGACACGTGGCGTGATTTTATTGGTTCTCGGCCTGCCTGGCTCTTTCGCGCCCTTCGTGTCTATTTGGCCCGAGATGGCACAAAGGTGCTCCTTGTGCTTGATTTAGGCGAACCGGCGGTTCGCGTCCATTTGTCCCAAATGTCCCAGTTTGTTTCGGACTGCTTGGCCCTTTTTTTCCGGTTCGGACGGTTCGCGCCTTTTTGGCTTGCTTGTCCCAATCGTTTTTGATTTGCTTTGTGCTCATTTCAGCCGACTCGGCGGTTCGGGCCTTTTTTGGCCCAAAGCGTCTGAGCAACACTTAGCCAATTTTCTTCCTCCTTGGCCGGATCGGCTTTTCGCGCCCGCCGCCGCGTATTTTGCCCGATTGTCCCAAATGCAATTTGGGCTGCCTTGAGGCTTTTCGGCCGATCCGTGCCTTGGCGTCCCAAATGTTCCATTGCTCCCTTGAGCGGGACTTAGCCAATTTTACACTTTTTCTGGATCAACCTATTTGCCTTTCGCAACTTTTTCGCATTTTCTCGAGCTTGCTCCCTCCTTCTTCGGCACTGGGAGTTAGAAAATTTCTGAAGGGACCCTAGAAACCCGATTTTTGCTCGAATCAATCAATTTTCTTGGGATTTGATATTCGATGCATGTTATCAAAATTACCCTAGGGGGTGAATTTTGGATAACAGTAACCTGATTTCATTTGAAAGATTTTTATTTTGATATTAATTTCAATGACTTTTTGCAGCATGCTCATGTCGTAAGGAATTGAAAACAAGTCAAGATGAAGGAATTAATTTCAAAACAAGTATGAGGAGTGAAAACCACTTTCTCGCTAACATGATTTCTTTTTTCAACCCAAATTTGTTCGCAAGTTGGAAAACTAATGTTCCAAATTGGGCTATTGCAAACATTCTTGCATTGATCGTAAAACCAAAAATTTTATTGGTGCACATTTTTATGTAATAAGATAAAAGTGACATTACAAATGTTGGACTTGTTAAAAAAATAGTTATTTGTTCCATTATCTCATTGGTCTTTATTACTTATTTGTATTTTAATTTAAAAGGTGAACCAAATCCCACTTACATGAGTGATACAATGAAGCATTTTTTTATTCCATTTGAAGAACAACAAGTTAATAGTTTATATTTCAATGTTAGTAATGTTATTGTCTTGATTTTTCACTTGTGTAAAAAATCTTCTTCTCTCTACTAACATTATGTACTTTTGTTTGCATCTTTACCATATGCAAAGAATATTTTTGGAGGCCCTTCCTTGAAAAAAAAATAAGCGTCAAGAGGAAGAGGCCAACAACACGCTAAGGTGTCGAGATATTCCCAATTTGAAATGGAATCTCACTCATCTCCTAATCCCCAAGCATTTGCATTATCTAAACAACACAAATGTAATACCCTTAACATTCAATATAGGTTTTTTTACACTTACCATTTAGTATTTATTATTTACCATTTACCATATTGAATTAATACGTTACACTTGCAGAACTTTGGACTATCTGCATGCTTCTCAACAAGCATCACCCACTCATTCAGTCCAATTGCATGCAATTGTCAATTCTCAACCAAATCAATGCAACACCCTACTCCACCATACCTATCAACCACACTCTAGACAATCAATTCAAACTCGACACGGCCACCTCCGGTATAGCGACGAGTTTCCCCTCAATAAGGTATAAATTTATTGCTTTTGTGTAGTTTTTAATAGTTTTTCATATAAGTTAGTAATGATTTTGTTCTTGGACTTTACATTACATAGCAGTCCTTTGCCATCTATTCAAACAATGCCACCACCACGTCCTCCACCAACAACATCATTACGATTCAAAATTCCCATAATATTTTCAGGGTAAAAATACTACTATTGGTAAAAGCATGACTTTAATTTTGGCCCCTAGTGGGACACTAAACATTCCCTCTTCATTTCCAATTCGACCCTCTCTTTTGGTGGCTTTCCCAACGCAATGGGCCAATCATTTTAAATCAAATAAATTTAGATGAAGATTATTTGGGCATTGATAGCAATGACCCAACAATTTTTTTAACACACGCGATATGATTCAAGGCCCATAGATATATTTCCATTTTGATGTACTTTATTTAACATTGATACATTTCAATTTCTAGTGTCTTTTTAAATTTTTATCATAATAAATTTTAATATTAATTTATTTTATCACAAATAGGATCAGGGAACCCAAAGGAAAAAGAGGAAACAGACATTGCTTGATCCGAAAGCCCCCATACCTCTCCATCGGCAGCATCCTCTTTGGATATAGATAGTGAACAATTGACATCATTTCCTTTGGAGAGCTTGATTGGTTATGATTTTGAAGCCCATGTCAAAGATTTTATTATGCCTCATATCAGTCAGCTCATAGAATGGGAGCGAAGGGAGAAAGTATTAATCAATGAGATAATAAGTCATTATGATAACCATTGGCAAAGGGACAATTTATATGTTGCAGTCCAAAATCAACCTGCCAAGATGGATGCCTTACTCATCCAAGCAAAGGTGGGACTGTCACATATAACAATAGTTATAACGACAATGTTTTAGATAAAGTTTTGAATAAATTAGAAAATATTAGTGTTGAAGCCAGGCCTATTTCAACAAATGGTCAAAGGACAAAGATTTGGTGGCAATTGCAAATGTTGAAAGAGATAGAGTTGTTATAAGTATTATCAATTTGAAACAATATTTTTTATTAATTTCTTATTTTAGTAATATGTTTAATTGAGCTCAATGTTTTTGTTGTAGTTGAAATATGAAAACTTAAAGATTCAAGCAAAGGTGTTCCAAGTTCACTTGGAAACCACTAAGAATAGTTTATCCACATCAATGAAGATGAAGGAAACTATTGTTTTGGTTAACAAACAAAAAATACACTTAAGTGGATAATTAAAGAGAATGGCTTTGACTCAGAGATTTTGTTCAAGGAAAAGGCAAGCTGCAGATCCTTCTTTGGCATCCCATGGAAATCATAAAGAATATAGACATTTCTATGGAGGATCTTATTAGTTCTAGAATTATTGAAGCAAATAAATAAGAGCACAAGCCATTATGGAAAGTGGTACGTGAAGTTGCTTTATAGAAACTCAAAAGGAAAGTGTCAGTGGGTCTGGGGAACATGTTAATGATTGAGAAAATAGTGACTAGTCCAGTGGGTGTGGGGAACTTGAAAAGTTGAAACTTGAAATATTTTATATATTGAAGAATGAAACTTGAATATTTATTTAATTTGAAGAATGTTTGGATTTGAATATACGATGCAATGGTTTTAATTTTCATGTAATTTCATTTTTTACACGTATTATGTTGCAATCTAGATTTTTATATCTTGTTATATATTATATATAGAAATTATAGATTGTATATGGTGTTTATATTTGATATGGATGTGATGGTTACGAATATAATAGTGATAGATGATAATCATGATTCATGGATGATGATAATGGATTTAAACATTAGGCATTATTATTTCTCTTCCAGTTAATACAACAAAATCTTCTTCTCTCTACTTGTAATGATGATGACATTAGATGTGGATGATGACATTAGAGTAGATATGGATGATGATGAATTGTATTTGGACATAGATGTAGCTGCTAGCACAATCATGGATGATGATAATGGATTTAAATGATTATGTTTTAAGAAAATTTAGAATGTGGTATGACAGAGACATCTTAATATAGTAAAATCTTCTTCTCTCTACTTGTAAAATTTGAACTCTGTATCAGGTTTCTTCACATTTAAAACTTCTCAATATCTTCTTCTCTCTACTTGTAAATGTGATGTTTTTGGGAATATTAATTTTTACATGTAATTTGACGCACTCATTTATGATTTCACATGACCTGAGTACATTCAATATTTCATGTAATGATTCTCTTCATCTCTCTACTTGTAAAATTTAAACTTTGTAACAGGTTTCTTCACATTACCTCTGTTACAGGTTTCTTAACATTACCTCTAATTGCATGTTTCAGTTTCTTCTTAGAATCTCATGGAATGCATTTTCTTTAATGTTGAAAGTTTAGTTATTTATGTCTAATTACGATATTTAAAAAATAGTATTCCAAATATGCATGCCTAAAATAATACATCAAAGAATTTTGCAAATACCAAAATAAATTAAACATGATTGTTAAAAACCCAGTTATAATAGAGTTTAAGGTACCTTTATTCTTATAGATGGGTGACAAAGAATATGGAAGGAAAATGAGAAATCATCCTTCACTATGAGCTACATGACCTTCGAATCCAGAGAAATCAACATGAAAAATGGATTAGTATATAGATGGGTGAATTTCCTAATAATGTCAGTCCTAATAAGTGAGATCTTCCTCGTATGGATGTCAACCCATGTGTTCAATCAAGAAAAGATGAAATATTGATTGAGTAGATGAAGGAATAGATAGAAATAGAAATCCAATGAAGATAAATTAAAATGTAGATCCGGCATAAGTAAATTGAATCAAACCGAGAACTTGTGCATGTTGACAAAGTGACACAAGTGTCAAGAATGCAAAGGCTCCAATCGATGGAGACTAGAGAAGATCAATTGGAATTGGAAGAGACTCGAGTTATAGAATATGAAAATCTAAACTTTAAAGGCCTTGCATAAATTACTATTCCAAAAATGCATGTCATAAACACAACATCAAGATTCAAAGCAATTTGAAAAATCCAAAATACCAATTAAATAAAACATATTTTTTATACATAATTGTATTTAAATAAATGTAAATTTATTTAATCGTAACATCTTCAATGATAACTAGAGCTAAAACAAAATATGTTAAAAAGCCTCCTCATAGTCAATATTTACATCTACAGAATTACAATTGTATTACGTCTAACTATAAATAAGTATATTTGAATCTATTAATATAAAATTAAAATTTTGAATAAATAACAACATGAGTTAAAATGTAAGGTGAAGGTGATACCTATTTAAAGCTGAAACAATCCATTTTCAATAACTTCTTCATAGTTGATATTCGCATCTGTAGAGTTTGACAACACACCAATTTGATTCTCATCATTGAGAAAATTTATACTTGTAGTTGTATTATTTAGACCTCTTCTTTCAAAAGGGGAATTCCAATGTGCAATTACTCTATCAAAAGAAAAGGTTTCCAAGGAGTAGCAAGAAACATAACACCTCATGGAACTTTTGAGATTTGTATCCAACATGTTTCTCGGTTTTGATTTTATAAAAGATAAATCACTGAAAACCATTTCATCCTCCACATAACCCAAAATCATTATTTGGCACAACTCATAATCAAAAATATTCATTGATGTCTTCCTGTAACACACTACTTTCATAGATTTTTCGCGAGCCTTATAATATCACCCCTCTTAGAAGGTTCATCTAAAAATTTATGTTGGTAACTCATTATCATTGTAAAATCAGTATTCCAAAACTTTGGATTCATCACACCCATAGATTCAATAATTGTATCTTTTCCGAAAGTTCTCTACTTTACGATGATAAGGATTTTGAAATTATTCTAATTTTTATTCTTGTTTCAACTGTAATAAAATCAAATAGATTACGTGTCACAGAACTTCTTTTCTTTCCGATCCTATAATATCTTGATGTTTTTGCAAAATGTGTAGTGGTATCTCTTTCCCATTAACATTGATACGAGAGGTGATCATGGATTGATGCAGCCTAGAATTGATAATACAAATGCAATAATACCTAAATGCGTTAACACATCACTCAGCCTAAAGTGAGTGCTCACCCAAACCGTGCAAAGGTACCAGGTTCCTCTTTAGGTTTGCTATTGTAGGATGTTAGCATGATGAAGACTTAAGAGATACATATAGTTCCATTACTAACACATCATTCCACAGAGCATACTAGATCTATACCTAAGGGAGAACAAAATTAAGTACTAACCATGATGAGATCAAAAACATACTAGATTCAGATACACACAAAACTAACACTTAGATTCAGCCAATATCCTCCATTATATTCAATGCAATAAGTATATAGAAGCTTCATTACAATAACATTGGTATGCACATAACAGATTTAACAAACATATCTCATCTCTTTCTATTACATAGTTTACTACATATATAAGGCTGGGGAATTTCCCTTCACCACTTATCCATTCCCAAAATAGGCCACATGCTATTGTTAGCCATGCACCTTTACAAAACTAGCCACACATGCAAGTGCGCTAACAATAAACTACTAGTAGTTAGCCGACAAGTAGTAGATCTTTTTCGACTGTGTCCATGCAAATTACTTCGTATCCGATCCTCTAAGAATAGCCAATGCATTGTATGCACATCTCTACCTCATTTGTGTGCTCTGCACACCATCTCTAAAAGTAGACCTTCATGAGCGAAAATGGCTAAGTCCCGAAAAGTTGAACTTCTATTCCATGCACATGTTCTCCTTTTTGTTTTCACCTTTAAATATGACTTGCTTTCCCACAAAAAATTCTTGTGTGATTTTTGTCAAGTGTTCTCTGATCAACATTACCCCACACTAATTTCATTATCACCCCGATAATGGTCATCTCCAAAACTGAAGTAAAGAATTGAAGAATGGAAAGAATGAAATAATTTTTTTACCCTACAGTCTCTTCTTCTATAACTGAACAACTAATTTAGGATATTCCTATTTTATTTTAGCCTCCAAGGTCTTCCACTCAGTGAGTGCTTCCTCTACTCTTTCTAGAATGTCCACAGACAATAGACTCCAGTTCATCTTTCACAATCTCCCCTTTTTCATTTTGCAAGACCAACACAATGTTGGACATTGCAATCATCCTTCCCTCTAGTAAATCCATCTTTTACGCAATGAGCTTCCCAAGATCTTCCAAATGATTCTTATGTGGTTCTTGTGTTATTGTCATGGCCTCACACTTCTGTTTAACCATTGATAATATTTTTTGCAGCCCAATGTTTCATCCTTCATCACTTTCTAGACCTCATTGTTCTCCTCTAAGGTTTTTATGTTAATGAGTGCCTTTGGAGTTATGCAGATGTTCAAGGCTTGGTTTTCTTTCTTCAGTTCTTCTTACAGCACTTGTAGCAGTCCTTCATATGATGCAATCTTCCACATCACTGAAGCCTTTTCTCGCTCTACATCTTATGTTGGATCCTTTGGCACTGGCATGCGTAGAGGTTCATCTTCAAGCACTAGGTCCACCAATGTACCTACATAGTGTATTGCCAAAGGAAATGTCTTTGGCACCTTTGGCTCTAAGTGTGGCCTAGCTCTTATGATATTATCACCAATTTCCTCTGTGATGTTGATAAATATAGAGTTCTTCTTTTGTGCTAAGTATTTTCCTATGTTAGGTGCACTATTTCTCCATCCTTAGTCTTAATCTCTTCCCTAAGCACCCTAATTGTGGCATCCTTGTCCATATTCCACCTCACCACCTCTGTTGAGACTTTCACCAATGCATTGCTTACTTGTTCATCTGACATGACAGTAGGCTTTATTGTCATGTGTCTAGCCTAAGGTGTCTTCTTCAACCTCCTTGATATGCATGACTCCTCACATACATCAAAATCGGCTCATCCATGTGTGTGTGCATGGACCATGATAACTACTTCCTTATGCACATTGTAGCCATATCTTCATCCATTAACTCCTAGCCATATAAGTCCTTTTGTGACAGTGTGCTCTGGAAACGGGTGTAGAAAATTTTACCTGTGTCCTCTGCATAACCCATGGCTAGTGGAATGTGCTCTCCACTTGTTCTTCTAGACCTTGGCTGCTTAGGAACTTGAGCCTCCAAATTTGGGACTTGTGCCTCCATGTCCTAAGAAGTCTCTCTGTCTCATCTGTTCCTTTTCCTCCTCTTCTCCTTGCTTCATTTCTTCATCTTTCTGTTTCTTCAACGTTCTCTAAAGATGTATGAGAATTACGCATCCTTTCCTCGACTCTTTTTCCTTCTCATTCAACTTCATTTTCCTTATCCTTTTTGTGGTTGTCTCCTTCTGTGGAGATATTCTAGGTGATTTGCACATTGTTTGTGGAGTAGCACCTTGGGTCCTTGTTCTCCTGAACACTCTCTTAAATTTTTCTCTCCTTAGACTACATCCAAGTCCTCCTCATCCCCCTCTTATGGCTGAGGTGGTGTAGTGGCACACTCAGCTTCATCCTTGTTCATAGGATGTCTTCTACCTCTATGCTCCAAACCACCACTATCCTCACACTCATCCTCCTCATCCTCCACTTTAATTGGCTCTGTGGGCTTAGGCATTGGGATGTTCTCCATCGTGTGCTTACCCTTTGGTGGTGTTGGAAGTGCAAACTCATCTTTCACATACTTTTTATTCTCCAACTTGGGATTTAGTTGGAGGTACACCGATGGTGCCCCAATATCTCCCACATCTAAACTTACATGTTTAATGCTAAATACATCTGAAATTCACTTTTTAATATATGTACCCTACCCTAGATACACATATTTCTTCCTTAGCATGTGGTAGTAACAATGCCTTGTCCACATTGAATGTTAGGCACCGTGTGTCCGAGAACTTGTGTACTAACACCTAAAAGTACCTTGTTGTGAAAGAATATGGTAACTTACACTAAGAGCTCCATGCTCCATCCTTCATGGCAAACCGTGTTATGCAAAAATGTTGGTATACAAAGAAACTAAACTACCTTTCCAACCACTAAAGGAAATTCCTTGGGGATGTGCCATTCTTCTTCAAAGGCCACGCGGAGCCTATCGTACCACTTCTCAGCCCTTTGCTTGACCTGTTCTGTCATGGATCCTTCACATAAGTACTTTTTGAAGCATTCTACAGGTGACTTGTGCTCCATGGGATACTCCCATATCTTCTCTTTTGGTCCATCAGGTACTCCGATCTCCATGAACACCAGTGATAACAAAACAACTCCAAATCTGATCCTTCCTCCTGTGTGCACTTCCTCAACGATTATTTCTACAATGTAACATGAAATGTTGTAGACTACCCCTTCAGACATCTTTTTAGCAATGTGCAGCCACATGGTATTCACTTGTGACCACCTTTCTGGTCATTTAGCTTTGTAACAAGATGTGTAGCTACTTACACAACTAGATACTTCTTCAGTTTATCAATGTCCATGCCACGTGGACCCTTTGTGTACCCCAACTCCTCTCGTTATCCAATATTATGGTCTTTTCTATTAAATAATTTCACAAATCTTCTCATGTGCCCTTCACTATCGTTATTATGGACATGAGCACACTGAAATTCTAGCTCTACATCTGCAAAGTAGAAAACATCTTCGTGCACTCTACTAGTAAGCCATGGTATAAGAGCTCATATTTCCTAAAGTAAGGGAGCTCATATATTTGGTAAAATCCAATATTCTACAAGAAATTATTGCCAACATCGTTATACACCGGCATGTCTTCTATTGTGCATTTATTTGTCTTTGTGATCGTAAAGCATCAAGTTCCTTCTTATTCTCTCTGATACGGTGGTTGTACTCACTCACCTTTCTTTCTTTTTATGTGAGAATCCCACTCCTGGCCTATGATAACCCCCTCTAGATATTGCATTTCAGAAAAAATACTTTCGAGAGCCATCTCCTCTTCTTCTTCAACCACCTTATTCTTTCCCTTCACTCCTGTTGTAACTACTTTCTTGGGTGCCATTTCTACCTTATAATCCTTCATAGATACTCACCTCTTAAATTCTACAACATGTGAATCAAACCCTAGCTCGATCCGTGGTTTCCTCGGTAAAATCACATGCCCTCACTCCTCTCTATCACCTTTCTTTGCTCAAACCCTTCACCACCAAGGACACAAGCTCTTTCTGCACACAAATCTCTTCATCATGACTGGTTACACACCTCTCACACCTCAATTCGATCACTTGGCTCTTCACACTTAGCTCTTTTTCAAATACTCTTAATCGTAACAATAAAAATGAATTCACATCCCATCCTTATATAGATTTTCAAATTTTTGATGCATTCATTTCTCCTTCACCTACCAAATATCCTCTCATTAATTGATCAATTCCATCCTTTCCATGCATTACATCTTTGTGCCCCAACTATAACCTTCTAGCGCACCTTCCTACCCTCTGGTCACATACTTCTCTTTAGCATGCTTCCTTGCACCTGAGTACCTTGTCACTGCACCTTCTATTGGTAGTTGTTATGGCCTCTTCTTACCTTGCGTTATACTATCCCTTCATTCATCTCCATATTTGGTTAGTTTTTAGAAGAAATCCTTTGACTCGAAGAGCACCCACGGGAGCTTATTCCTTTCACTTTTCAATTCCCATGATTTTTACCTGAATATCGACAATCCACCCCACACTAAAAGTATGTGCAATCATCTGCGCATAAACATGCTTCATATAGTAATTAGTTTCATGCACGCAAGCGCGCTTATTACACAAAACACCAACTAAATTGACAAAGCATAACAACAAAGAAGGAAACACATTAAGGTAATACATAAATGAAAACTTAATCTAAATAGAAATACTACCTTATTACAAACACCAAGAAGACTTATTTATAATAGGGCTTCAGCCTACTCCCATTGAAGTAATTTGGTAGTTGTGTTCCATCAAGGGCTTCTAACCAGCAAGCACTTGTTCCAAGGATGTAAGTGATAACATACGGCCCCAACCAATGTACCTTAAGTTTTTTCCGAATAGAGTAAAAACATAAATTCATAGAGAAGTACCATTTTCCCAATCTCAAACTTCTTGTCCCTTATGTTTTTGTCATGTCATGCCTTCTACCTAGCATTTTCTTGCTTCTGACTCCAACATGTTATGGCTCATCATTCATCCAATTGAATTATCTTTTCAATCCATTCTTATAAAGTTTTCTCATCAGCTAGACCTCCAACACGTGCAATATGCAAAGATGGTAACATAAATTCCATAGGAAGAACAACTTCTGTGCTAAACACTAACTGAAATGGTGTTGCTCTATTTAACCTTTTATATGTTGTTCGATATGCCCAAAGTACTGTAGATACTTTATCATCCCAATCCTTTCATCCAACATCACAAATTTTTGTCAATGTCTAGCCCAAAAATTTGTTGAAAGCTTCAATGAGTTCCATTTTCCGAGGATTATAGGGTGTAGTCTTATGGTGTGTAATCATGAACTCATCCAATAAAATTCTAATTGTCTCATTAAGAAAATGTGTGCCCCTATCATTGGTCAAACTCAAAGTACATCCATACCTTGTAATAATATTTTCCCATAGAAATCAGGTTGTTGTAGCCACTATACAGTCCTTGGTAGGTGTTGCTTCTTCTTATCTTATCGAGATATTATATGCAAGTTATAATGTAGTGTGATCCAATTTTGCACGTAGCTGGTGAAATAGGACCCATAAAATCTATAGCCCATTTCTCAAATGGTTATATGCTAGTAATAGGTCTCAGAGGCATTTCATCTCATTGACCTAGTATTCCAAGACATTGATAATGGTCACATGCCTTACATAATTACTTACAATCTTTATAGAGGGTCTCCCACCATAATCCATCGAGTAGAATGTTGCACGTCGTGGCATAACCTGCATAGTGTCCATTTACAATTCCACCATGAGATTCTTCCATAATTTCCATGCGCTCATGTTCCAATACACAATGATGCAATACCTCATCGTAGTCCAATTTATACAAGTCACCACTGATTAACATATAAAGTGTGGTGCATATATCAAGTTGTTTCTTCTCCAAGGATTTCATTCCTTCTACTGCCATCCCTATATGTAGAAAGACAGTGATGTCCTCTATATCTAATGGCACAATTTGTAACCTGTATAACTGTGCATCTGGCATGGTATCCTCAATTTCTTGTGCTTCTTCTCCTAATTATATTCTTGATGGATGGTGCGGTCCGAATTACTTTTTCCTTGTTTTACCACAACTGTGAAATCAAATTCTTAAAATAAGAGCATCCATCAACATATGCACCCTTTTAAAATGGGCTTATTTATAAAATACTTCATTGTCATGTGATCTTTATAAAAGATGAATGGTGTAGCTAATAGGTCTTGGCAGAATTTATGTAGTGCATAGATTGTTGACAAAGCTTTGCACTCTGTACTTTTGTAATTATATTCTGCGGGAGGTAGCTTTCTCTAGCTAAAAAAGATAGGATGATCTACAATACCTTCTCTAGGTTGGTCCAACACCATGCCAAAGGCATCAACATGTACATGAAATGGTTTTTCCCATGAAGGAAAATGCAGAATAGGCATGGTAGTAAGTTTCTCCTTCAATGTCTCGAATGCACGCTACTAGTGTTCTTCCCAAGTAGAACGTACCTTTCCCTTTCAATAACTCTTCTAATGGTGTAGCAACTTTAGCATAGCCTTTGATAAAAAATTTGTAATATCTGTATGACCCAAAACTTTATGCACCCATAGCGAAGGTGGTAAAGCTTCCTACCCTTCTCGTCCATAGTCTCCTACCCTTCGTGCACCCATAGCCTTGTAAAGTGGAATAAAACCGGTGCACCCACAGCGAAGGTGGTAAATCTTCCTACCCTTCTATCCATAGTCTCTCACACTTCTAAACGTGGTGCTAAACAGGTTGATTACCGTGATAATTATAGATTTGTGTAGGTGCATTACTCCTAAAGAACCTAGTAGTAAGAGCAATCCCAATTTCATTCCATTCAACCAGATTATCCTTATGGACCACCCACCAAAGCATGTTGCTTTCCCATGTAGTGTATATGCGAGCATATTTCTTCTCTCCAGTGGATCTATCCATTTTTCTTCCATGGCATGTAGGAATTCTATGGGATCCCCTTCTCTGTGTAACAAGGTACCAATTTGTTACCTATCCTCCTAACATAACGTGGTTTTGTGCCTCGAGGGAATATGCTCTTTACTTCGTGCCCTACCAACTCATAAGTGATGTGAGCCTAATTAACACAAGCAACACTTATAGTATCACTAATAGATTGTGCATCCTCCCACTAAATTATTCCTTCTTTGGTTGGTTCAATCATCGTTGGATCTTAGATGGCACATACATAAATCCTATTCAAATATTCTTCACTTAAGGGCTCAACATAGGCGCGGACTTTCCATCTGTTAAAGGGATAATAACCCTTTCCTCTTTATTTTCAAAACTGATATAGCCCTTGTTGAACCAAAGATCAACATTATTTTCATAGCACCAAGGATGCCCCAATAGAGCTAGAAATTTATCTGACTCTGCTAGCGCTAAAACTTCAAAGTCTCTAGTGAAATTTTCTCCTTGTATGGTAATGGATGCATCTTTCAAAACTCCTATGGGAGTGGCCTTAGTCTGATTAGCCATGAATAATACATTAGAGGATGGATGCAATGGGGGTCTTCCCATTTGTACCCATGCATCCAAGGTAAGAACATTGATTTCACACACTGTATCAATCGGTATATTACTTAATAGCCACCCATCCACAACAGAATTTAGAGTTATTTCCTTATCATAATCTAGCCTATGAGGAGGAGATTTGCATGCAAGATTTTTCGTTCATTCTTAGTACTCACGTGTGGATTTTTCCCTGTTAACCAACTCCCTAACATTAGAATGATGTTCTCCTAGCGCAAAATTTTACACACTTCTCTCGAGTCATCTATATCGGTTTCGAGTGTCTCGATGCTTTCTTCTGCTCCTTTAACTAAAGTATTTCACCCTAAATATTCCTTATAACTTCCATGTTTTCTGATAAACTTCCTTATGATAGGAAGGATCGGATACGTGCATGAAGAACCTCATTCTTAGTGATGGTAGGTTTCTACTGTATTTCCTCCCTAGCACATGATGCCTTAGTGTGGTTCATGATCTTCACTTATAGTGCCTCAGATTCTACTTCCATCTTGGGCATCCATTAATTGTCCACAGCATGATGTATCCTAACCATCCCTATGTCATTGTTATCTTGATTATGTTACTTACTCAGATGCTCATATAAGTCTGGGCACTCTTCATAGCTATGGTTCTTTCCACAGAAAGAACATGTAATATTCTGGGGGCATTCGCGCCTATAGTGATCAGGAGATCCGCATGTATAACATGTTCCACGAGGGAACTCACTTCTTCCACCACCACAACCTCATCCTCACGAATCTCTGCGGTTTCCTTGACCTCTGCCATGACTACCTTCAAAACGCCCTCATTTTGATCATAGCATGCCCGATTGTGCTCCCAGTCCCGATGCCCATTATTACCCTTAGAGTTATACGAAACTCCATTTTGTCGTACACCAACATCTATAGCATCATGGATTTGTCCAATCAGCCGGCGATTCTCTGTGTCATAAGTTATGGACCTACATATTTTATAGTAGCTTGAAACGTTATTCCTTATCGTACATTGTAATAATGGGCAGTGGCTAGCATCATGGTTTAAGTGGCATATTTCACAATCCATGAACAATGAGCGTATATTTTGCGAGGGAAACTATCCTTTGTGTGACCTTTTACTTCATAATATGTGCACCAAATCCCTGTCCATGTCTCATGAGCTGAATTTGCTTATAGTTTTTCCAATTGTTTCACCATTGTTGCTTATGTATGCTTTAAAAATGTGCTCACCCAGTATCTATGCTTCCAATGCCTCGGCGTGCAAGGATACTTCAAGTGATTCACATGGATGATTTTATGTCTTATGTGATAATGCCCTCCTAAAAGGGGTAATCAAGCCCCAATGAACCATCGTGCATGTTGGTTTGCATGTATGTCATAAGAAAGCTTTGATAACTACATTTTAAACCATGCATCATACTCCCTAACACTTTTAGTAGTGCCTTGCTTAATATCCTTGAGTGCACTTATACTCTTCTACTCAAATTCAAGGCTATGAAACTCTTTAAGGAATCCATCCTTTAAAGTGTATAATCTATAAGTCTAATCGTGGTCAAACTTTACATAGTGATTGTGTGCATGTCCTTGTAACGTAGTAGCAAAATGGCTTGCCCTACGCTCGAAGTTTTGATTCCTTTTACACGCCACAATATTTCACACATGTGCACATGTTCAACATCATCATCTATGCCCCTATACTCTGGAAGATGAAGAGACATTTTTGTTAACCATTTAACTTACCTAGAAGAAGGCTATATGTCAGACTAATGTTTTTAAAGAAATTCTTGCATAGTAAAATTTTGCTAAAGCGAGAGGATCTAAAAAATTTCAATTTTTGGACTTGAGTTTTTAAAACTCGAGTTTTTGGAATTGCATTTGAGATTTTCCAAAGTTTGAAACTCCAAAAGTTAGAATTTTCAGACTTTTAGGTTTTTAGGTTTTGGGAATTTTTGGCTCATTTTGTTTAAATCCCTCTCAAACTTCCAAAGTCAAATTTTGAAAGTCTGAAAAATTAGACTTTTGGGTTTTGGGTTTTCGGAGTTCTTTGAGTCATTTGTAGGATTTTTACTTGAAGTTTTCTGAAGTCGAATTTCTAAAAATCTAAATTTTTGGACCTTCGAGTTTTTAGGTTTGGACTTTTAGTTGCCAATTCGTCTTTTTGCTTCCCATTTTTCTAAAGTATGAAATCCTGAATTTTCAAAATTTTAGGCTTTCGAGTTTCAGAAATTCGGAGGTTCTATGCATGATTAATTCTCACCTACCTCCGTACGGATTATATTTTTACCATTAATATCGGGATTTCTATATAAACGCGGATTTTTACTTTTATTTTTACCTAACACATTTGCTCTGACATTTCACTCTTGTACTTTGCAATGTCTTTTTCAAGGTATGTTTTTTTGTTTTATTTTCTTTTGGTTTAGGTATTTTTCCTCCTCCTTCTCCCCATTTGGGTTTCCTTTTGTTTTCCTCTGTGTTTTCTTGTAATGTCTTTCTTTTTCACCATGCTTTGTTTTGTGAGTTTTCCTCTAGGTTTTCAAGTATGTTTAAGGAGATATTTTTAGGTCCCTTATACTTCCTCCCATTTCTCATGTTCCATCTTGGCCTTTTAACATTTATTTTTAGTTCCTCTAGAGATCATTCGGAAAATTCATTTTGAGAGAATTCATTTGAGAGAATTCCAAGGTAGGAAAATCATTCGGAGAACCCCTTTGGTGAAAATCTTTGGATTTTTCCAATTTTAGAATTGCTTGCTTGGAATTTGAGAGAACTCTTTTGAAGAACTATTGCTTTCGAGTTTTGGAACTGCGGCTTTAGGAAACAATTTTGGAGATTTCTTTCAGACTTTTGACTTCATATAACATTTTGGAGAAGTTTCAAGTTTTGAGAGAATTCAAATTTCATATTTTTAGAGAATTTAGGATTTTGGGTTTTCAGAGAATCAAAATTTCAGGTTTTCGGGACCTCTAACTTCGGAAAACATTTTCAGAAATTTCTTTCGGTGATTCCTTTCATAATTTTCTGATTCAGGATTTCATATTTTCCTTAGTTTCGGGTTTTCATAATTTCTAACATTCACAGGTTTTGATGTCTGCCTCCACTTTGAAGGGAAAAGAGAAGATGAAGTACACATTTCTTGGGGTTGCTCCCCAATCTTGCTTGACCTCTGACTTAGGAAATATCGGGGACACCAATCTAGGACAGATTGATCTTCCCGAGTTCTAGGAAAGATTAAAGGCCCCAAACAAAAAGCCATGGATGCAGGCCATCTTGACAGTGGTCTTGCCCTTACCACCAGTTTTCCCACATCCGTGCAATGCCTAGAGTTTTTCCTAGCTGCAGTAGCCCACTACGATGAGGACTCTATGTCGATAAGAGATAATGATGATAAGGTGGTGATCCATCTAGACCTAGACTTCTTTGAAGACTTGTTTAAACTTCTAGATGTTCAAGATTACGCTACTATCTCACCTGAAATAGTAGTTGAGCACTGGGATAAAAAGAGGAAATATGCTCGAAGGTCATGATGAAATCCTACCTGACTAAGAATTTCACCAAGTTTCCCAAAACTATACATCGATCGGATTTCATTTAGGAAGTCAATGATCTCATTATACTTTTAAGCAGAGTTTCAGGTCTTCCTTCTACAAAGGAATTCTAAGAATGGATGTTCTTATACATAGTAACTATCAAGAAGAATGACGAGTTCATCCGATGGGGTGAACATATTAGTAGCAACATTTGCTATCAGTTGGGCAAGGTGAAGAAACCAAGACTTTCTACATGACATCTTTTCTAGTATATGTAAGTTGCTACTATGGGGGATTTTGTAGGATTGAATACTAGGGAGTTCACAGCACATCCCAAATATATGAGTTTTATCCCCAACTCACTCTGGATGAGGGAGAAAGCACTTCTGAAGAATCAACGATGCTTTTTTCATCATTGTCCTCTATCGTTTCGATAAAGAGTTATATAATCGGAGGGTTTTTGATGAAGCTTTCCAAGAGGTGCGAGAATGGGGAGCAATCTACTTCTAGTTTCCCACATTCACCTACATTCAGATTCTAGGTTTCATAGTGTCCCAAGCAAGTTGTTGAGGTTCCCCACTGATAAATGGATTCTTTTGGAATTGGTTCGGTAGTTGTTGGATTACCATAAAATCCAAAATAAGTGTCACAAGGTGGGAATGCATTTCCCTATTACAATTGGTAAGGTATTCTTGCCCAACTATCCACAAGGAAAAAAATGTGGATGCTAAAATGGATGAGGTAACCCTGCGGACTTTCCATCCATGAACTAACTTTGACTATTGGGGTAAGTTCAGGGGAGACAGGTAAGTCCAAAGTGCTCACGTGCCCCAATTAGAGGACATATGGATCCATTTTGGGATGAGTACATCATGCGGAAAAGGGATTATGAAAGGTTAACTCTTGATGAAGTGTGGAAATTTAGGATTGGCTTATGTGCCAAAGGACTTGTAGGACAATGATGAGGTCCTAGATGCATCATACAGGGATGATAATGTTGCCAATAAACCACTACCATGGGTTGATTGGTATGTGGAAGAGTGCAGCAATACTAAAGAAAGGGTGGGACCCATTCTAAGGAGAAATTTCAGTTGGTTGGCCACCTTGGGAATCTCACCCAAAGGGAAAATCAACCTACAAATATAGGGTCTACATCAGTAGTAAACCAACCAACACCCACAAAAGGCAAGGAGGTTAACTCAAAGGGTTCCTACCATTCCAAAGAAGATCTCATTTGTGGTTGGTGGCTCATCTCTTTCTAGGTCTGCTGCTCCCAAGATTACAACATCTAGTGTTAGTTCACTGAGGTAGTTGAAGTAAGTGATTCCCTAGTGTCATTCAGGATCCATCCCATCTTCCCCTTCCTCCATTATCACTTCCAATATCAGTTCCTTCCACTTCTACCATCATTTCTTCCTTCCCATCCCCTTCTATGGCTAGGTATTTTGTCACTTCTAGTTTTATCAGCTGGGGAAAATATTGGGTCACCCATTTCCTCTTCACTTCCTTTGACACTCCCATTTTCTTCAATTTCAACCCCCAACATTGCTTTGTCAATTCCTATGGTTTTCCTCACTCCCACACCTTCCATCATTGCTACCTCTGCTCAGATATTAGCTGGCATTTCTAGTGATCTTACTCTAACTGATGCTTTAGGTATCGGATCTGCTACTCCATCTTCCTCGGCTCTAGCCATACTAGAGTGGCTATTTAGACAAAATCCTAAGAAAAAGAAAAAGGTTCCTCTAGGGAGATGTGATAGATCTTAGTATATTGGAGTCCATGCCCAAAAGACAGGCCAAGAGACCAAGAACCATATCAAGTCTGATGGTTAATCCATCAGGAGAGTATGTGATAGAAGTGGCTACCCCTATTGAGGGGAAAACTAAAGAAACCATCACAATAGTAGACTACCGGATCTCAAAGTTCTCATTGGGGAAGGCTACTCATGAAGGAGCCAAGAAGGATGTACACACTTTACTCTTGGGCCCTTTTGGAAAAATACGATAAAGACAAGGCCACCAAGGATGAGCTTAAGGCCAAAGTCGAGCAGCTCACTGCACTCTGCTGTAGAGTAACCCAACCCACTCCATCCATTGACATCTCAACTACTACGCCATGAAAATTTCATCTAAAATCAATGATATCTCTTATCATGAGCTCGAGAAGCTAGGCTAGAAAGGGAGAATAGTGAATGGATGGATGGAAAGGATCTTGCAGGAGGCCAATCCTTTGATTAAGGAAGCCGTTGAGATTTATATTGATTTATAGGTTACAAAAACCACCATTGCTAAGATGGATGAATATTTCTCTCGAAGATAATAATAACTTAAATTTAACTTTGGCAACATGGAGTGACATTAGAGAAGAAGATTTTGATTTACTTCTACAGGAAGAGGTAATTGATGATGCCTCTAAATTGTTTGAATATCAAAAGGCTATGGAATTCGGTGTCAGGTGTTACAAGATCTGATCAAAAATTGGAGGAGAAGTGAGTGGAGATTACATATGCCCTCAATGATATCTCATGAGGAGTTTGACAATGCTAACTACAAGTTCTTCAATGAAAATATCGATGCTCTTCCGAGGACCAGATTAAGGAAAATTTTAGAGATTTGGTGAAGCGGGATGATGATGTTGTGAATAATTTCAATAGTGACTCCATTAATCAACTGTTTCTATGTTATAATTTCATAGGGAGACTAAAGAAAGTTATAAATAAGCTTTGAAGGTTGCCATCCAGGATCATGAAAGAAATCGAGATAGCGGACGTAGTAAATCACTATGCGTGTGGACCTGGAGATGAAGAAACTCAGGGTGTTGTCAAGTACTTCTTCAAATATAGACACTAAATGGTTGTATGGGAGGAAGGAAAAAAAAAACTTGCAGAGAAAGGAGAGGAAGGTGAACCAAGCCAAAGCTGAGCGGCCATGAAAGGACAGGTTCAAGCTTTGGAATCGGTCAAAGTTGTAGGGTTGACTTGGTCAACTTTTTGCAACAAATTTGCTATTTTTATGGGAGCCTGTTCCCTTTTATTAATGACATTACTATTTTTAGTTAAATGTTAGTTAAAGGCCCAGCTATAATGGCTCAGCCTAGGAACTTATAAATAGTGGAGTGCTTCCATTATTTGGGATATATATTTTTGAGAGATTTTGAGGAAAGTTGCTCTTCAAGCTTGGAAGAGTGCTTTCAGAGATTTGTTGAAACCTTTTAATTATATTCAGAGTTGTTCCTTGCACTTGAAAATCTGTTTTATTGTGTTGAATGATTAATCATTACATGCCTTGTGAATGTGATTCCTTAGCATTATTTGATTAATTTACCTTTATTTCAGATTATCTATTTCATATCGTGAAAAGAATAGTGTGATTACTTCTCATCAGTTGTGAGAAACTATTTTCCTCTGTTGATTAAGAGTTGCATTATTATTATCACATAGGTGAATATTGGACATGTGCTTGTGATTATCCTTTTGATAAATTATCTATGTATCAAATCAAAGCTGATTTCTCTATTGTATGTTTAAAGTTTAGCAAAGGAACGTGTGCTTCTAGTCTGTGGTATTTTGTACCCTTTCCAAGTTGTAATAGGTGAAGGTGGCCAATGATGCATGCATTCTATCCACATTAACCCTTCCTGAAGTTGAATGCCCCTTTTCTTGGTGCATCACCACTTCTAGCATAGGTTTTATTTCCTTGCATTCTCTCTCCCTAATCCCATGAAATGTTAGCATAGGACTAGTTAGCCATCTTTCTTACATCAGAAGTAGTGTTGTGTTTAGTCTAGGAATAGGAAGTTGGCCCTTCTCAGAGGTTCACCTCAAGCCCAAGTCCCACAGCTTGAGAGGTGATCCCATGTGTCCCAATCACACCAAATGTTGTGATTCATTTCAGGCCATTTGGGGGTGCAGTGATTTGGAGACAATAGTTTTTGGCACGCTTAGTGGGATAGAGTTGGTACCTCTCTTCTCATTTCATTGACACAAGGTACCTGGAAACTCCATCTCTCTAGATTTCAAAGTTTAGTACATCAACTCATGTGAAGGATTCACACAAGAGCTTCTTTAAGATGGGATAATTATTGTCATATAGAGCTTTCTTTGTCTCCCCAAGAAGAAGGGGAAGAAACCTTTCAGTACCATCAGCTGCAACTTTACCTCATAGAGGACATTCAACTCCTCCTGAAGGACATTTCCCCTACCCAGATATAACTAGTTTGTGAACGTCATGGTAGCCAATACTTTTCCTCCATTTAATGCCAGTAGTCCTTTATTTTTATTAGCACAAAGAGATGCAATACCAATAGCCGCTTTGAAAAGTTTACCATTTTACACTGGGGAGACTAATGTATCACCTCGGGAGCACATACTGGATGTGGCTAGCATCTCATGCGTACACAGTATTATAGAAGATAATGTGGCAGTTTGAATCCTTACTACTTCATTCAAGGGTAGGGAACTTCAATGGTTCTGGAGTTTAGCTATTGGATCCATTACCAATTGGAATGATTTAGGCACAAAGTTGTGTAAACAGTTCAAAGACAAAAGTGATAATATTTCACTTGTGGAGAAATTTCATACTATCAAGTGATCTCCCCAAGAGTATATGAGCGACTTCAACCTCCACTTTGACAAGACTTGGAAATGGATCCCAACACTTGTAAGGCCATCCCTAGAAAGCACATTTCTATATTACTTACGGGCATTGAATAGTGATGTCGCATTATCATGATTCAATCCATGGGGGAACTATGATCCCTGATGCTTACGAAGTGGTTGTACGAGCTGAAAATTTCCTGATTCAAGTAGGTAAAATTCTCCTAGACCTCCCATTCCTATTTTTGTAGAGTTTATAGGCCAACAAACCAGTCATTGCCCCAATTCGACAACTTCTATTCTAGTAGCCACGCATGTGTCTAATGATTTGGCTAAAGTAAAGTCATTATTACAAACCTTTAGGAATGAACTCATAGCCATGAAGAGGTAGCAGTCCCAATATGCTCACCCCTTTCAACCCAATATCAGATGAACCATCCTCCATTTTAGGGAAATGGTCAACCACAAATCAAGCCATAACCCAAGCTATAAATGTGAAGCCTTTGAACTTCCGAATCCCTCAGTTGCTAGCTCATCTAGAGCCATAGTCCCGGTCCAGAACAACCTCATCCAAGACTATGAATGGTGTTATCCTTGTTCTCAGCCCCATAATCAGAATCTCTTCCCAAATGGAGTTTTGAGTCAAGCTCTCATGGTTCAAAGCATAACCACTCCACCTGAATCATCTGCTAGACCATCCACTTTAGAAATTCAAGATCAAGCTCTGATGAAACCACATTATTAAATTGGAAAGTAGAGGACTTTTTGGTTTGAATACTGATTCCTCCACCATAGCATCTAACACACGTTCTAAGAAAAGGGAAATAGATTAGGGTCTTCTAATACTGATCAGGCATCCACTTCTCAAGCCCCAACATAGATACCAGATGATAAAGGCATGAGAAAGAAATCACCAAAAATATCCGTGATCAAAATACAAAGAAAGATGGGACATCAAGTATCACGATACCCAATAAGCATTACCCAAAGGAAGACCCCAACGTCCCAAAAGGCATTAGCAAAGTGGGAGCAATTCCATTCAACATAGTGGAACAAATGAAGAAGACCAATTTGAGCATCACAATGTGGGATGCACTTTCGATTCCTTCTCAAAGGAACTTGCTACAAGAAGCTTTGAACAACTTTGGCACTACTAGCAAACCATTAGGCTAGGAAGTAGCAGTAGCAACCAGCTTATGCCAACCCTGAGACAAAAATGTAGGCTAAGACCAATAAGCCTCCACCATTTTATATCTCGTTGATTATTGGTGACCATTTGGTGCACAATTGTATGATCGATTCTAGAGCTAGTAGTTGTGATGCCTAAGCAGATCACAGATGTACTACAGATTCCATATGCTCCAATTTTGAGAGGGGTTGTTTAACTGGATGGTACTGTAGTCCAAACTGTGGGGGTCATTAAGGGGCTTCAGCTCACTATCCACACATGTCCTAGTTTGACTTTCACACAGGATATATCCATCATTGATCTCCCTCCCCTCTTTGCCATCTACTTATCATGGGATTTCACCGCAAAAATGGGAGGATATTTGTCATCAGACTGGTCACATATGATCTTGAGAACTTGTTATGGGATGAAGGTAACTATAAGAGTAGAACCAATTTCTCCTACCCACGTGGAACCATACACGTCTAAACCCATAGAGGGTAACTATGCCGTTTGTGACCCAGAGGAAGAGGTCACAAATCATGAACTAAAGCTACTCTTGTAGAGGAGGTTCTTGATATAGTGCTTGATGAGGTAAGTATAGACCATCAATATGACCCGTATGCTGATTTATTGGCTAACGAAGAATCTAGTATGTTGTTTTTGGATGAGACTGGCTTGGGAACTTATTATATACATGAAGAAGGTACAACCGTACCTCAGTTGATTAAGGCCCCAGTGATTCCGAAGGACTGTGGTAGCTCTTCTTCGATGGTTCAAGGAGTAAAAATGGATCTGGTGTAGGAGTCATGTTAATTTCTCTAGGAGGGGATAAATATTTCTCATCTTTTTTATTGTAGTTCAGCTATACTAATAATGTCGCTGAATATGAAGCTCTTATACAAGGGTTGCAGCTGGCCCAACAAAGAGGAATCAAATCCTTGATCACTTTTGGTGATAGCAAATTGGTGGTTCATCAAGTAATGGCCCATGAGTGCATCAAAGAATGATCTCTTAAGGTCATATAAGAATCAATTTTGGGACCTAATAGAGGAGTTTGAAGCTTTCAGAATTCATGCGGTTCCTAGAAGTCAAAATCAAGATGTTGATAGGCTTGCCACTGTTGGATCTCAATATGATATACCTGTGGATATCATGAAGGAAGGGCAAAAAATAGTCAAAATGGTTGTCCATCCCACAGTACCAGATAATGTAAGTAGTTGGCAAGTTTTTGATAGTGATGAGAAGATTGTTCTTTTTCTACAACAAGAAGCAAAGTTCACCACCAAACACCAAGGTAAATTTTAGGAATCTTATGGTGACTAGGTCATTTAGTTGAAAGGAAACAAATTTCCAAAAAACTTGGTCACGCTTGAATCTATCTTCAATTGAATGACCAGGCCAAATGAAAAAGCACAAATATGGTGGTAAAAGAAGAATATTTTGAGGAAGTTGAGGTGGCAGTGAGAAATGTTTAAAGATTGGTAAGGTATGCACTACTCAGGAAAAGGAAGCTTTCATTGAGTTGTGTCAGGAATATCATGATATTTTTACATGGAGCTACAAAGACCTGCGTGGTTTTGACCCAGGCCTATCTCAACACACAATTGAATTGGATCGAACTCTAAGCCAGTTCATCAAAAGCAAAGGCCAATCAATCCTAAGGTTGAGCCGCTAATGAGGAAAGAGCTAACCAATATTATTGAATCCTGCATAATTTTTCCCATCAAGCATTCATCATGGGTAGCTAATCTAGTGCCCATAAGAAAAAGAATGGGGAGATCCGGCTTTACGTAGATTTTCAGGGATCTGAACCATGCCTCATTAAAGGATCACTACCCTCTTCCATCAATAGAACAGATACTCCAAATAGTGGTAGGATCTCAAATTCTTTCTCTGCTAGATGGCTATTCATGTTACAATTAGATTCTAGTCCAAGAATCTAATTAATTCAAAATGGCTTTCACCACTAAGTGGGGTAGGTATGCATACAACAAAATTCCATTCAAATTATCTAATGCTAGGGGCTACTTTTCAAAGAGCCATGGACATGGCATTTAAAGGACTCATCAATGATATGATCTGGTTTACCTTGATGATATAAATGTCTATTCCAAACATGTTGAAGATCATATGTCAATCTAAGGAAAGTTTTTCGAAGGTGTAGAGAGTTTGGAATCTCACTAAACCCCAAAAATGCATCTTTTCAGTTCAAGAAGGAAAGTTATTAGGGCATATTGTTTCAGCTGAAGGACTCTCAATCAACCTAGCTAAGATTCAGTCAATTTTTCTCTATCCCTCCCAAGTCACAAGAAGGGTCTCTAGAGTTTCCTGGGAACTATAAATTTTGTTTGGAGATTCATTCCCCAATTTGTAGCGTTAGCCAAGCCGCTGACGACCATGCTTAAAAAGAACATTCCTTTCTCATGGACAAAGGAAGGGAGAGAAAGCTTCGAGGCTATCAAAACTAGTATTTCCAAACGTCCTACGCTAGGAAATACCCGGTTTGATAAGGATTTTATTCTCTATGCTTTTGCAGGTCATGAGAGTATTCCAGATATCCTCACTTAGTAGAACGACAATCGATGGAGCAACCAATTGCCTTCTTCAGTCAGTCTCTCAAGGAATATGAGCTCAAGTATTCTTTTGTGAAAAATAGGTCTTTGTGGTCATTCGAGCTCTAAAAAATTTCAGGCATATGTTTTCCAACAACAAGGTACACTTGATGGTCTCTCATCCTGGCATTAAAGAGTTTTTTTGAATAAGGAGATGAATGAGAAATGTGCTGGGTGGATCATGAAAGTAATGGAGTATGATGTACACATTAAAGTCACTAAACTTGTCAGAGGCAAGGGGTTATGTCAGTAGTTGGCCACAAACATGGAAACCAAGAATGATAAGGATGTTACACTCTTCAATATTGATGAAGGAAATGGTCAGATTGATTGGTTAACTAAAATGGAAATTTTCCTTCTCTCGGGAGTATATCCCCAAATATGGATAAGATTCAACGACGTACTTTCCATCTCTGGTCTATTCCATATGTTGTGGTAGATGGAATTCTTTTCAAAAGGATTTGAACGACATTCTTTTACACTGCATCAAACTAGAACAAGTGAACAAGATATTAGAGGATTTCCACAATGGGTTGTCAGGAGGTAATTACTCGGCATGAACGATTGCTACCAAAATCATGTGGGCTGGTAACTACTAGCTAGACTTGTTCAAATATTCCCAATTTTGGGTAAGGAAATGTAAGGAGTGTGCTCTTTTTGCAGGAAAACAGAAGCTGCAGCTCTCCCGTTGCATCTCGTTCAGGTGGATCAACCCTTTGTTCAATGGGGGTTGGATTTTATTGGTATGATCAATCCTCCATCCAGTGAAGGACATAAATGGGTCCTTACTATGACAGATTATTTCACCCATTGGACAAAAGTGGTGGCCTTGAAGGAAAGCAATGAAAAATTTGTCCTTGAATTCTTGGAGAGTATCATGACAAGGTTCGGTGTTCCATTTACTGTTATCTCTGACAATGCAATGGTATTCCTCGGGATGAAAATAAGTGAATGGGCCATCAAGAATGGGGTCTATCTCAAGACTTCATCTAACTACTATCCATAGGGAAATGGGTTGGCCAAATCCAGCAATAAGAACTTGATAAGGATCATCAAGCGCACGATGGAGGCCAACAAAAGGACCTGGCATACGCAACTTAAGGTTGCTCTATGGGAAGATCGAATAACACCTAAAAAGGCCATTGGGGTTTCACCTTTTATGCTTGTATATGGAAGGGAAGAAAAGTTTCCACTTTCCTTGGAAATTCCTTCCCTAGATTTGGCTTATCGGCTTGAAGTTATGGAGGATGAGGCCTTAACAAAGTGAGGTTTTCAGAACTCATGGAGCTAGAGGAGATTCAAAACACTACCATGAATACATTGACAGAGCATCAGGATCAAGTTAAGAAATCCTTTGATAGGAAAACCTCTCATAGGTTGTTTAAGGAAGGGGATTTAGTTTTGAAGTGGGATGAAGATCACACCAAACCAGGCAAGCACGCTAAGTTTGATGCTCTCTGGAGTGGGCCCTATGTCATCACAAGTTGCAAAGAGGTAAATTAATTTTTCCTATCTAGACTCAATGGAGAAGAATTTCCCATTCATGTGAATGGGATACACCTTAAATATTGTTGTTGAGGAGGTTCCACCCTGTACAGTTTTTTTTTCCTCCAAGTGTTATGCACATTGTTTTGTTTGTCTTTTCTTTTGCTTGTGTTTCTTTTGTTTTGGTTTTGATTTTTAGACTCCTTTGCCCAATGTTTTGCTTAAGGCTACTAGTCTAGAAGCTTAGCAAGAAATATTTCCTTAGAGATCACCAAAAATGTTAACCATTTAACTTACCCAGAAGAAGGCTATATGTTAGACTAATGTTTTTAAAGAAATCCTTGCACAGTGAAATTTTGCTAAAGCCGAGAATCGAAAATTTTCAATTTTTAGACTTCAGAGTTTTTCTCTTTCAAAGTTTTAAAACTTAGTTTCAGAATTGCATTTGAGATTTTCTAAAGTCTAAAACTCGAAAGTCTGAATTTTTTGGACTTTTAGGTTTTCGGGTTTCGGGACTTTTTGGCTCATTTTGTTTAAATCCCTCTCGGACTTCCGAAGTCTAAAATTTTGAAAGTTTGAAATGTTCATACTTTTGGGTTCCATGTTTTTAGAGTTCTCTAAGTCATTTTTAGGATTTTTACTTGAAGTTTCCCAAAGCTTTGAATTTCCAAAAATCCAAATTTTTAGACTTTGGGTTTTGGGTTTTAGACTTTTAGTTGCCAATTCATCTTTTTGCTTCCCATTTTTCCAAAGTCTGAAATCTCGAATTTTTAGAATTTCGGGCTTTTGGGTTTCAAAACTTTGGAGGTTCTATGTGTGATTAATTCTCACCTACCTCCATATGGATTGTATTTTTACCATTAATATCAGGATTTCTATATAAACGTAGATTTTTACTTTTCATTTTTACCTGACACATTCGCTCTGACATTTCACTCTTGTACTTTGCGGCGTATTTTTCAAGGTATGTTTTTTATTTTATTTTCTTTTGGTTTAGGTATTTTTCCTCCTCCTTCTCCCCATTTGGGTTTCCTTTTGTTTTCCCTCTATGTTTTCTTGTAATGTCTTTCTTTTTCACCATGCTTCGTTTTGTGAGTTTTCCTCCAGGTTTTCAAGTATGTTTAAGGGATCTTTTTAGGTCCCTCGTACTTCCTCCCATTTCTCATGTTCCATCTTGGCTTTTTAACATTTATTTTACAGTTCCTCTAGAGATCATTTGGAAATACTTTTCAGAAAATTCATTTCGGAGAATTCCTTTAAGAGATCACAAGGCGGGAAAATTGTTTGGAGAACCCCTTCAGCAAAAATATTCAGAGTTTTCCAATTTCAGAGATTTCTTGCTTTCAGAATTTTGGAGAACTGTTGCTTCAGAGAACTGTTGCTTTCAGGTTTTCAGAACCTCCGGCTTCGGGAAACTATTTTGGAGATTTCTTTCAGATTTTTTCACTTCGGAGATTTCTTTCAGACTTTTGAATTTGGAAAATGTTTTGGAGATTTCTATTTTGGGTTTTGGAGAATTGATTTCAGATTTTGAGAGAATTTAGGATTTTGGGTTTTCAGAGAATCAAAATTTTGGGTTTTCGAGACCTCTGACTTCAAAAAAAAATTCATAGATTTCTTTCAATGATTCCTTTCAGAATTTTTCAATTCGGGATTTCATATTTTCCTTAGTTTCGGGTTTTCAAAATTTCTACAACATTCACAGGTTTTGATGTCTACCTCTACTTCAAGGAAAAAATAAGATGAAGTACACATTTCTTGGGGTTGCTCCCCAATCCTGCTTGACCTCTGACTTAGGAAATATCGGGGACACCGATCTAGGATAGATTGATCTTCCCGAGTTCTAGGAAATATTAAAGGCCCCGAACAAAAGCCATGGATGCGAGGCCATCTTCGATAGTGGTCTTGCCCTTGCCTTGATTTTCCTACATCCATACAATGCCCAGAGTTTTCCTAGCTACAGCAACCCACTACGACGAGGACTCTATGTCGATAAGAGATAGCGATGATAAGGTGGTGATCCGTCTGGACCCGGATTTCTTTGAAGACTTGTTTAAACTTCCAGACGTTCAAGATTATGCCACTATCTCACCTGAAATAGCAGTTGAGCACTGGGATAAAAAAGAGGAAGTATGCTCGAAGGTCATGATGAAATCCTACCTGACTAAGAATTTTGCCAAGTTTCCCAAAACTATAAATCGATCAGATTTCATTCAGGAATTTCAACGATTTCATTATACTTTTAAGAAGAGTTTCAGATCTTCCTTCGCAAAGGAATTCCAAGAATGGATGTGTTGGTGCCCAATTTGAAACATCCCTATTTTACTAAAGAGAAATGAATTTTTGCCCTATTTTTGAGGAAAAATGGTTTTGGGATTCTTATATACTTTGAATTTGACAAAAAACAACTCGTTTTTGTGTTTTAGTGCTATGTGTTGTTCACATTTCCTCCATTTTGCACCATTCAGAAAGAATCCCCAAGTTTACTTTGTGTTTTGCCCTAGTTTTTCCTATTTCAAATGCCTCTACCATTTTTTTCATTTTCTCTTAGCCTTTGAAGCTCAAAATTGTTCGATTTAAACTTATTTTCCCTCAAAATCCCTTTTCATGGTCGTAAATTGCCTAAAATCACTTTCCATTTGTCTTTTGATCGAAAAATTCTTCACCCACGAAGAAAAAATTGATTTTGGGGGTCACTGGCAATTTCTATGTTTTTTGATGGTCATACGGGCGTCCTTTGCCCATCAAATTCTAGCTCATATACTTTTGCATACGTGGCCATTTGTAATTGGACAAGGATTGGTGGGTCATTTCTAAAAACTTAACATTTTTGTGTTTTTGGAAAAATGTGCAAGTTTCCCCGCAGCTCCGCAGGCCCTAAAGGAGGACACGTGGTAGGCGGGGAGATGGAAAGGCAGAGGAGTTTGATACTTTTCGGCCTTTGGTGAAAAAGAATTAAAGTATAAAATTATACCGCAAACTCACATCCAATGGGATGAAGACACGTGTCAGCATCTCGAGCACTGAGTGGTGAAAGTTTTTAATGATTCACCTTTTGAAAGAACAACTAACAACTTTTTTGTGAGTTTGTTAAATGTCATTTTCCAGAGATATTGTAAAGAAAAGGTACTTCGAATATTCCATTTTTTTTAGGGAAGATTTGAGAGGAAAAGTGAGTGAGTGAGTGAAAATATATATATTGCATGAATTTTTCATGTAAAGGGTTGGAGAAACTTAGAATTTTCACTAGAAAATCTGGGAAGAATCCCATTCTCTAAGAAACCACCTAAGAACCATTTTAACTCCTTTTTGCATCAAATTTGTATCATGTTAGGTTGGTTGCAGATGTATAGCCACTAAAAAGATCTGAGATTGTTCTTATAACATTCCCTATTGATAAATTTGGTCATTCTAGATTATTTTGTGTTGTCTCTTGGTAAAATTTGCATTTACTTATGTTTCAGAATGTTTTCAATTTGTGTTTCTTACTCTGTTGCAATCCGGTGTTTGGAATTTCCTTTTGATCATACGAGATCTAATTTTGGTAACATCTTATTGGCATTTGTAATTCCACAATCAGAAGAGCTTTCATCGATTAATGGATAAACAAAATTTAAATTCACTCTATTTTCCTTGATATATATTTGATTGTAAACCTTTGGGGTACCTTAGGTCTGATAGAATATAAATTTCTGAATTCTTTGCTGATTCATTTAACTCAAGATTTTGTGATAAATCATCAGATATTGTGTGGAAGAGTGTAGATCTAGGCTTCCATTTGATGCACATATCTTGGTTGAAGGAACACCTTAACCTCTTTGAAGAATTTATGTTGTCTGAGTCTTTCAAGTTTTGCAAAGGTCCTTAAAGAAGTTGGCAAATTTTGGTTAGTCTTGTCTAAATATCTCCCACCCCAAAATTCATTTCAAATTAACTCATCCTACCTATAATACCCCTGCATTGTATTGTGTGTCAACAAAAGAATACAATCCATTTACAAAAATGCACAAAGAAAATCAGGATCATACCATGTCTTTAGTAGCCTTAGCCTTGTCTTGAAAGCATTTCCATCATTTAGTAGTGACAACTCTGTTGAATTTTAATAATGGGAAATTGATCATGTTTTTTCAAGGCCATCTCCATGTAATCTACAGAATACAAGGATATTTTCACCTCCTTCACAAAATAGAGGCTACAATATAGGTTCTCTTACCTTGGTTGATAGGCACAACCTAAAATAGTGAGGATTAGATCAAATCCTTCCAAGGTGTTACCCACTTCTTCAAAGCCTGAGTGCTAACAAGTCAGATAAATTGCTTCCCTAACTACAAAATGACATATAAACCATTTATTTGCCTCTGATTGTCTTGTAAAATCCATGATGCAACTCAAGTTGTGAAGGAGATTAAATCTAGGTACCAACACCCAAATGGTGTCGTTGTCGGGGACATTTTTCAGTATTTCAATTTTTCAAAATCCCTGGTAATACTTCTCACATATTTTATGTGCAACTACATTGTTGAGCATCAGTTTCTGATCAGATTTATACTGAGGAATGAGAGTAGAATTCTGAGTTTGATATGTTCAAGTGTCTCCAATTTTTTGTTTCAAACTTTACACAATAGTTGATAAATTGAGTGAAAGAAAATCAGATCTGTTCAAGATTTGCATAGTGCTAATATTTGCACAAACTAGGGTGAAATTCCTTAGTGGCAACTCCTGGTTGTTATATTTTGATAAATACTAGTACCTTATCATACATTAAGTGAAGTGTGTCATATAAATCTGCAAACCTGGAAGGAAGAAGATCTCTCTTTAGGAGGGACCCAAGTAGAAAGCTATTTCAAGAATTTGGAAAGATAATTTTAGAGGAGAGAAAAATTTGGAAATTTTTTGAAGGACAGACATCAAGTAAAGGCATATCCATTGGTGAGAGAAATCATCCTTTAATAGAGGATTATCACTCTTCTTCCAGTGATTCTTATTCAAGCAATCTTCTCATAAACTTTTTTAATTCAACTAGTGAAGGTCTTTCTCTACCGAACTCCGGTGATTTCCTTCTTCAATCTGCACCTGTGTGTTTCAATTCTAGTAAAAATTTCCAAGAAAATCAGCACCTAGAGAATACCAATCTTGTGAACCACATTCTTGAGCCCCAAAGACCTTGCACTCCTCATCAACTTGTGTCACCCCCAAGATCACCTCCACCAGACAACATGGCTCAGCCTCCACCTAGGCCTCCATTTGTGGTCAATACCTTTGGCCCAATAAATTTTAGGGGAATGGTTGGTTATCCTAATGTTGTGCCTCAGGATGTTAGAAGTAGATTGCCAAAGTTCCAAGGGAACAATGCCATAACAGGTGATCAACATTTGAAACTCTTTATTAATATGATGGAGGATTTTGAAATTGGATTTGAGGATGTGTACATTAAATTGTTTGTCCACACTTTAGAGGAGGATGTTAGGGATTGGTACAAGGCCTTGCCAAATAATTCAATTGATTCATGGACTAAAATGTAGAATGCATTCAGATTGTAATATGGTGACAAAATTGATCCTAGATTCCTCTTATCAGAGTTTGATAATATTAAGAAAAACCTAAATGAAATGGTCCTTGAATTCAACACAAGGTTCAATAAAATGTTGAGGATATTGCCGGTAAATTTAAGACCATGTGATGGATCTTTTTTGATAAAATATTCTAATGCATTTGAGAAGAAGGCTACATATTACTTGAGGGACAAAAATCCTGGCAATTTAAGGTAGGCCTTCACCATGGCACTTCAAATTGAGAACAATATCAAGGCTATTGGGAAACCTCCTAAGAGAGATGGAGTTAAATTGGTAAACCCTAACAAGCCTCAAGCAAACAAGAGAGTAGACTTGAAGGAAGTGGTGAAAACTTTGGTAGGGGCTGTCAAAGAGATTTCCTACAAGTTGGCAAGAGATGAGAAAGGAATTGGACAAACTTCATAAGGTTGGCCTAGGAAACAAGCACAAGATAGATTTGGAAATCACCATAGGAATGAGCAGATATTTGATGACAAAGGTAAAGGACCTATGGGATTTGGAAATAGACAATCTCAGGCCAAAGAAAGTAAGGTTGTGCCTGATCTATTAAATGCTAGAGTGGTTGTTGTTGATGATGTAAATCAGATTGACTGGTGTGATAGATGTTTCTTACCCCATCCGCCATGTGAAATAGATCAGAAAATTGAAGAGGAAGTTGATGATTATAATATAGATGATGATGCTTGTATGATGGACTGCCCTACACACTCATGTCAAGGAGCAACATCTACTGAAGTGATAAGTGCATGGACTGTTGCTAGCTTTTGGGATTGCATCCAATGGGTACATCTTCTTCCTCCTCATGTTTTATAAATTGATAATGTACAATCCTTTGAGCTTCCCAATAATGATTTTGATTACTTGAGGGCATTGATGATCAAGAAGTATGATGGAGGTATACCCTCGAAAGAAGATAGGCAACTGCTTATGAATGTTTTGGTTGCCCAAGAGAAGGAGTATAACATAAGAAGTAAGGTTGTCAAGGGAGCTAGGCTTCAGGCCAAGAATAAAACCCCATTGCTTTCTAATATCCCAAAAGAAGTTCCTAAGAAAGAAACATCTGCTAAGATCCTGTTGTCCCAAGTAAAAGTTATGCTTCACCCCATGTTTAAAATGTTAAAAACCTTGTGCCATCTGATGAAATTCTAGCCCTCCTTCTATTGTTGTTTTTCCTAAATACATTCCCTATGACATTTCTCAAGTTCTGAGCCAAATCAAGGTTAGTGTTCCAATTGTTGAGCTACTTAGAATTCTTGAGCATAAGAAAGAGAACTTCAAAGTATTTGGGATTGAAAAAGAGGAGAAGGTTTGTCGTGATGAGAAATGTGAATATTATTGAAACTCCACTTATTATTGCATAAGTAGGAAAGACATCAGCATTGGAATAATTTGGTGAACCACCGGAGGTCTATTTGGGAACATCCTTGGTTGAATCTCAGTTGAGTGTTGACCCTTTCTTCACAACTTTGATTATCAAGGACCGATTGCTACACAATTGTATGTTTGAATCCATGGCATCATGCAATGTCATGCCTTTGGAATTCATGAATGAGTTAGATATCAAAGTAACAATAGCGTATGGCAAGTGTACTACCATGGATTCTAGGGAAGTGTTAGTTGTTTGATGTGTCAAAGGTTTGGTGGTGCAACTTGTAGCCTATTCGGGTAAGAATTTGAAACTTGATGTTGTAATTTTTTATTGTCCTACCAAATGGGGTATGTTATTATCAAGAAAGTGGGCTGCAAGTGTTGGAGGGAGTTTCCAAATGGACATGTCTTTTGCCACCATTCCCATTGAAGAAAAACTTGTAAAATTATATGGAGAGAAGAAGATGTTGCATCTAATTAAGGATCCAAACAATGCTTCTTATGAAGTATTATTTGTTGATGTTGATGTTGATAATTTTTTTGGGTTTGCTGATGGTAAGGAGAAAAATATGGATTAGTATAAGTTTCTTGAAGAAGTAGGCTCTTCATGGACTTTGTTATTTTATGGAGCTTGCTCCAAATTTGGAAATGGTGTCGGTGTTGTTTTAATCTCTCCAAGAAATGAGGAATTTATTTTCTCCTTCAAAATTAACTTTGAATGCACCAATAACATAGTTGAGTATGAGGAATTACTGTTAGGGCTGAGGATTTCTTAGAAGTATGGCATAAAAGATGTTTTTGTAAAGGGAGATTCTGAGTTGGTTGTCAAACAAGTTAGAAAATTGTATGCAACAAAAAATCAGTGGATGAAACAATACAAACACACAGTTTGGGATCTGATTGAGATGTTTGATTCCTTTAACATTCTTCATCATGACAGAAGTTTAAATATGATTGTTGATAAGTTGGCAGTGTTGGGGTCTAGATTTGACAATTGTACCATTTCTCCATATTGTGAATATGATGTTGAGATACTCACTAGGCCTACAGTCCGGATAACATCAAGCATTGGAAAGTGTTTGATGATGATGCTCAAGTTTAGAGGTTTTTACAGAACCAAGGTGAGTTTTTGGATCATCATATTGATTTGGAACCATTGGTGTGTAATGTTGATGGAAAAGAAACCTTGTTTGGCAAGGATATCATTCAATTGAAGACTAACACCATCCCTAGAGGGTTGGTTACTCTTGAGTCAAATTTTAACAATGTTGATTGTGTAATCAATAGAAACATGTTTACATCTAGAGATGTTGAAGAGCATGACTTGGGAACAAAGGAAAAACCAAGGAATATTTGGTTATGGAGTGGTTTAAACAATAAAGAAAAACAGTCCTACCTCCAATTGTTAAAACAATATCAAGACTGTTTAGCTTGGTCTTATTCCAAGATGAAAGCATATAGAGATGACTTATTCCAACATGAGATCCCTCTTGAGAAAGATGCCAAACCATTAAAACAAAAGAAAAGGCCAATTAACCCACTCCTTTCTGTCAAAATGCAAGAGGAATTGAAAAAGTTAAAGGATGGAGGAATCATTCAGCCCACAAGGTATTCTTCTTGGGTAGTAAACTTGGTGCCGAGTTAGAAAGAAGAATGGAGATATCAGACTTTGTGTGGATTTCAGAAATCTAAATAGAGAATCAATAAAGGAAAACTATCCTTTACAAAACATGGAGGACATGCTATAATTAGTGACTTGTTTTGAGATGCTTTCTAATTTTGATGGTTTCTCCGGTTATAACCAAGTTGTTTTCAAAGAATCGAGAGGATTAAAACCACCTTTACTACTCCGTGGGGAACATATGTTTTTATCAGGATGCCCTTTGGTTTAATGAATGTTGCAGCTACTTTTAAAAGGGCCATGGATGTTGCTTTTGTTGGTTATATCAATTATTTTATTGTTGTTTATCAAGATGATATTCTTGTTATTTCTAGCAAAAGAATTGACCACTTGCAGCATTTGGAAAGAATGTTGATCAGATGTAGAGAATATGGCATTTCACTCAATCCAAAGAAGTGCCATTTTGGAGTGCAAAGAGAAAAACTACTTGGTCACATTGTGTCTAAAGAAGGATTTATGATTGATCCACAAAGTATAGAAGCTATCAACAAGATTTTGGTTCCAAAAACTAAGAAAGTAATCCAATCCTTCTTTGGTCAAATCAATTTCATTAGAAGGTTTGTGTCTAATTTTGCTGAGTTAAATCTCCCCATTACTTGCATGTTGAAGAAGGACCAGAATATCAGTTGGGAAGAGGTTGCCCTTAAATATTTTGATGGAATCAAGGAAGCATTAAAGCATGCTCTTGTTCTAGCAGCCCCAAATTACAAGAAACCTTTCCAAATCTTCTCCTTTGCTTCTAAGCACACCATTGCATATGTTTTGTTGCAAAAGGATGATGATGGAGCTGAAAGACCTATTTCCTTCTTTAGTGAGGCATTACAAGTAGCTGAGTTAAAATACATAATCATGGGGAAGCAGGCTTTCATCAATGCAAAGGCCTACTTCTCCATGATTGTGTATTTTACCTCAAAGCAACTAAGGTTTTGAGACCTTATATTTTGAGTTCCAAAGTTGTTGATTATGTTCCTCACACAATGGTAAAATATGTCTTATCAGAGATGGATATTTGAAGCAAAAGATGAAGGTGGGTTAATAAATAGCAGGATTATGATATGGACATTTCGACCACAAAGCTAGTAAGAGGTTTGGGTCTTGCCAAGCTCATGGCTGAAAGAAATTTGCAGAATGCTGAAGTAAATGAAGTAGAAGAAGAGAGGGCAGATGTTCTTGAAAAATTGTTGAACTCTGAGTGGTACAAGGATGTAATCTATTATCTCAGACACCTATGCTGCCCTGGACATTTGAATAAAAATCAGAAAAGATCTCTCAAGTTGGCTTCTCAAAAATATATCATTACAAACTTTGGGTTGGCTTGGAAGAACCCTGAGGGAATCCTCTTGAGATGTGTGACTGAAGATGAAGCTCCCAAAATAATTGTTGATTTCCATGGGGGAGTTTGTGGAGGAAATTTTGCTAGGAGGGTTACTACACACAAGATTTTGAGGGCTGGTTATTGGTGGCCAACTCTTTTTAAAGATGTAACTCAGTTGGTTAGAAGATGTGAGATTTGTCAGCATTTCTCCGGAATAATGAAAGCTTCAGGCTCCCTTCCTTTACAGACCTGTATCAATTGAAGCTCCTTTCAAACAATGGGGGCTAGACTTCATTGGTGAAATCTCTGATTCATCAAGTGCTGGACATAAATGGATTTTGGTAGCTACTGATTTCTTCACAAAATGGGTGGAAGCAATCCCCACTAGGAAGGCAATGCACCAAGTTGTAATGGACTTCATATTGAATCATATCATCTATAGATTTGGAGCGTCAGTCAATATTGTTGCTTGTGACAATGCCATGAGTTTTAGAGTTGGACCTTTAGTGGTAATGTGCAAAGAATATGAAATAAAGTTGACATATGCTTCTAGCTAAAATCCACAAGGAAATGGATAGGTTGAGTCTAGTAATAAAAACTTGTTGAAGATTATTAAAAGGACTTTAGAATTAAACAAGAAGAAGTGGGGTGAACAACTAAAGTTTTTGTTTGGGCTGATAGGATCACTACCAAAAGAGCTATTGGTAAAAGCCCATTTGAATTGGTATGTGGAACACAAGCTCTGCTGCCTTTGCATCTACATTTGTCTTCATTTCAGTTTGTTCAACAACTTGAAGATTAAGAAATCAGTTCATATGAAGCAAGGATTAATCAGTTGTTGAACTTGATGAAGTAAGAAGAGCATCCCATCAGAGGCATGTCAAATTCAAAGAGAGAATGAAGAAGTTGTTTGATAAGAAGGTAACCCCAAGAGCTTTCAGTATTGGAGATCTTGTGCTATTGTGGGATAGTAGGCATGAAGATAAGGGAAAACATGGTAAATTTGATGCTTTGTGGATGGGCCCATATTCAATTGACATAAGAATTGGTGAGAATAATTTTTTCCTCAAGGACCTAGATGGGGAATTGCTTGAGCTACCTATTAATGGTAGACATTTGAAGCATTTCTTGGATTGATCCCCAAAACTAAAGTTTGCATATCACTTGTACAGTGTACATTTTTGTTTCTGCTCTCTTTTTTTGTTGTTTTGGTCAGTTTTTGGTTTGCCTTTGTGTGTGGCAGCCCTTTTTGTTGGTTTATCAGTTGATTTTTTTATGTTTTGGCTTGTGACTCCATTTTCTCAATGGTTTTTTGGCACATGGTCTGCTTCAGTTCTTGTGGCACTCATTGGAGTGCCCATCCCCAAGCTGGAGCCAATGTTGGTGCCCAATTTGAAACATCCCTGTTTTGCTAAGGAGAAATGTGTTTTTTCCTGTTTCGAGGAAAAATGGTTTTGGGATTCTCATATACTTTGAATTTGACAAAAAACAACTCATTTTTTTGTTTGAGTGCTATGTGTTGTTCACATTTCCTCCATTTTGCACCATTAGAAGGAATCCCCAAGTTTACTTTGTGTTTTTCCCTAATTTTTCCCGTTTCAAACGCCTCTGCCATTTTTTTCATTTTTTCTGGCCTTTGGAGCTCAAAATCATTCGATTTGTACTTATTTTCCCTCAAAAATCCCTTTCCATGGTCGTAAATTGCCTAAAATCACTTTCCATTTGTCTTTTGATTGAAAAATTCTTCACCCACGAAGAAAAAATTGATTTTGGGGGTCACTGGAAATTTCTACATTTTTTACGGTCATACAGGCATCCTTTTCCCATAAAATTCTAGCTCATATACTTTTGCATACGTGGCCATTTGTAATTGGACAAGGATCGGTGGGTCATTTCTAAAAACTTAATGTTTCGTGTTTTTGGAAAAATGTGTAAGTTGCCCCTTGCAGCTCGCGCAGGTGAGAGGAGGACACGTGGCGGGCGCAGGAGATGGAAAGGCGGAGGAGTTTGATACTTTTCGACCTTTAGTGAAAAAGAATTAAAGTATAAAATTAGATAGCACACTTGTAGCCAATGGGATGAAGACACATGTCAGCATTAGAGCACAGAGCGAGAAGATGGAGCCTCGGAGGAAAGTTAGAATTTTTGCCCATTTTCGAAAAAAAGGGAGAAAATCATCAGAATGGACCCACGAGCCCAAAGGTAAAAGTCAAAATTCATCTAAGGAGTCAATGGCGAGAGGAGTGGGCTGGTAGAGGAAATGTTGAAACATTTCCTTTGGTGAAATAAGATTAAAATCTGAAATCAGAGTGCTTCCCCTCAGCCAATCATATGAGGACACGTGTCTTGCGAGAGGGCGGAGCTGCGGAGGAAAATTGAAAATTTTTCCTTTGTCTAAAAAGATGCAAAATGTGTAAAATTGAGTCGCGACTCCGTATCTAGTCATATTGCGCCACGTGTAGACCCAAATCACAAAGGCGAGTGGTGGAGGAAATCAAGAAATTTTGTAAATTTTCAAAAAGTTGTAAAAAGGTCAAAAGTGTCCCCGAGGCCCTTTTTCTGGATCTGCCATGTGGAGGGCTCAGATTTAAAGATAAGAATAGATCGACGGTAGTTGTGCATTTCACCAATTTGGCCACCATTTGAGCTCAGGAAGTTTGGAGATGCATTTTTGCATCAATTTTCATCGATTTTTTTGCCAATTCGTGTCATTTTGGCCTGCAGGGTCCAAATTGATCGAATTGGGGGCTCAATTTGTGAATCCAAAGCACATTTCAAATGAATTTTTACTCTAATTCGTGAAAAACGTGAATTACCAGATCCAAAGTTGCAGAGTAAAAAATTGGGAAAGGAAAAGATGAAATAATGAAATGAAAGGGGTCTACATGTGTGGGGAATGAAAAACGTGCTTCCACTTTGAAGAATGATGAAATTTTTGTAATGATTCACCTTTTGAAAGAACAACTAGCAACTTTTTGTGAGTTTGTTAAATGTCATTTTCCAAAAATATTGTAAAGCAAAGGTGCTTCGAATATTCCACTTTTGGAGGGAATATTTGAGAGGAAAAGTGAGTGAGTGAGTGAAAATGTATATATTGCATGAATTTTTCATGTAAAGGGTTGGAGAAACTTAGAATTTTCACGAGAAAATCTGGGAAGAATCCCATTCTCTAAGAAACCACCTGAGAACCATTTTAACTCCTTTTTGCATCAAATTTGTATCATGTTAGGTTGGTTGCAGATGTATAGCCACTAACAAGCTCTGAGATTGTTCTTATAACATTCCCCTACTGATAAATTTGGTCATTCTGGATTATTTTGTGTTGTCTCTTGGTAAAATTTGCATTTACTTATGTTTCAGAATGTTTTCAATTTGTGTTTCTTGCTCCTATTGCAATCTGGTGTTTGGAATTTCCTTTTGATCATGCGAGCTAGTGCAGTATGACTTAGTGGCATTTGCAATTCCAGAATCAGAAGAGATTTCATCTGATGAAGGGATAAACAAATTTAAATTCACTCTACTTTCCTTGATATAGATTTGATTGTAAACCTTTGGGGGTACCTTAGGTCTGATAGAATAGAAATTTCTAAATGCTTTGTTGATTCATTTAACTCAAGCTTTTGTGATAAATCATCAGAGATTGTGTGGAAGAGTGCAGATTTGGGCTTCCATTTGATGCACATATCCTGGTTGAAGGAACACCTTAACCTCTTTGAAGCATTTATGTTGTCTGAGTCTTTCAAGTTTTGCAAAGGTCCTCAAAGAAGTTGGAAAATTCTAGTTAGTCTTGTCTGAATATCTCCCACCCCAAAATTCATTTCAAATTAACTCATCCTACCTATAATACCCCTGCATTGTATTGTGTGTCAACAAAAGAATACAATCCATTTACAAAAATGCACAAAGCAAATCAGGATCATACCATATCTTTAGTAGCCTTAGCCTTGTCTTGAAAGCATTTCCAACATTTAGTAGTGATAGCTCTTTTGAGTTTGAATAATGGGAAATTGATCATGTTTTCTCAAGGCCACCTCCATACAATCTGCACAGTACACGGATATTTTCACCTCCTTCACAAAACAGAGGCTACAATATAGGTTCTCTTACCTTGGTTGATAGGCACAACCTAAAATAGTGAGCATTAGATCAAATCCTTCCAAGGTGATACTCACTTCCTCAAAGCACGAGTGCCAACAAGTCGGATAAATTGCTTCCCAGCTACAAAATGACATATAAACCATTTATCTACCTCTAAGTGTCTTGTAAAATTCATGATGTAGCTCAAGTTGTAAAGGAGGCAACAGGATGTTCTTCTACATAGCAGCTATCAAGAAGAATGATGAGTTCATTCGATGGGGTGAACATATTAGTAGCAACATTCGCTATCAGTTGGGCAAGGTGGAAAAAACCAAAACTTTCTACATGACATCTTTTCTAGTATTATAGTTGCTGCTTGTATGGGGATTTTATAGGATCTGAATACGGGGAGTTCGCGACACATCCCAAATATATGAGTTTTATCCCCTCACTCACTCAAGATGAGGGAGAAAGCAATTCCAAAGAATCAACGATGCTTTCTTTGCCATTGTCCTCTATCGTTTCGATAAAGAGTTATATAATCGAAGGGTTTCTGATAAAGCTTTCCAAGAGGTGCAAGAATGGGGAGCAATCTACTTCCAATTTCCCACATTCACCTACATTCAGATTCTAGGTTTCATAGGTGCCCCAAGCAAGTTACCGAGGTGCCCCACTGATAAGTGGATTCTTTTGGAATTGGTTCACAGTTTTTGCATTACCATAAAATCCAAAATAAGCATCACAAGGCAGGAATGCATTTTCATGTTACAATTGGCGAGTATTCTCTCCCAACTATCCATAAGGAAAAAAATGTGGATGCTGAAATGGCTGAGGTAACCCTACTGAGACTTTCCATCCGCAAACTAACTTTTGACTATTGGGGTAAGTTCGGGAAGACAAGTAAGTCTAGTGCTCACATGCCCCAATCGGAGGACATATGGATCCATTGTCGGGACAGTACATTTTGCGAGAAAGGGATTATGAAAGGTTAATTGTTGATGAAGTGCAGGCGGTTTGGGTTGGTGATGTGCCAAAGGCTTTGTAGGACAATGATGAATTCCTAGATGCATCATATAAGGATGATAATTTTTCCAATCAACCACTATCATGGGTTGATTGGTATGTGAAGAGTGCAGTAATACTAAAGAAATGGCGGGACCCATTCTAAGGAGAACTTTTAGTTGGTTGGCCACCTTGGGAATCTCACCCAAAGGGGAAAATTAACATACAAATATAGGGTCTACATCAGTGAGTAAACCAACTAACACCCAAAAAGGCGGGAGGTTGACTCAAAGGGTTTCTACCATTCCAAAGAAGATCTCATTTGTGGTTGGTGGTTCATCTCTTTCTAGGTTTGCTACTCCCAAGATTATAGCATCTGGTGCCGATTCTTTGAGGTAGTTAAAGTGAGTGATTCCCCTAGTGTCATTCAAGACCAATCCCATCTTCCCCTTCCTCCATTATCACTTCTAATATCAGTTTTTCCACTTCTACCATCATTTCTTCCTTCCCATCCCCTTTTATGGCCAGGTATTTTCGTCACTTCTAGTTTTATCAGTTGGGGAAAATATTAGGTCACCCATTTCCTCCTCACTTCCTTTGACACTCCCATTTTCTTCAATCTCAACCCCCAACATTTCCTTATCAATTCCTATGGTTGTCCTCACTCCCACACCTTCCATCATTGCTACCTCTGCTCAGATATCGGTTGGCATTTCTATGGATCTTGCTCTAACCGATGCTTCAAGTACAGGATCTGCTACTCCATCTTCCTCAACTCTAGCCATACCGAGTGTCTGTTTAGATAGACTCCTAAGAAAAATAAAACGGTTCCTTTGGGAGATGTGATAAATCTTAGTATATTGGTGTCCATGCCCAAAAGATAGGCCTAGAGACTTGTTGTCTACTCAAAATTCCCCTCTCTAACAAGAACAAATTTTGAAAATTTTGAGTCTTAAGTGCTTTTTTCTGAGATACCCAGGTCGTGAAGTCGAAAGAATCTAAGTTTTGGGTCATTTTGTAAGTATTTCGGGTCTGTCGGAACTTTCTGTCTCACCTGTCCCAAGTACGAAAGTGCAAGTTGTTCCCGATCGGTGAAATCCCAGCTGTCCCATTCTCGGGCCGTCGGAACTTTTTGTCCCAGTGTCCCAAAACTTTTGTGCGAGCTTTCCCATTTTCGGCCGAAACTCTGAACCGCGTGCTTCGGCGCATTTTCGTCCCAAATATCCCAAAGTCAAAAGTGCAAGCTTCCTCTTTTTCGGCCGAAGCTTCCTAGTCGCGTACTCCGGAATTTTCTGTTCCAAAAGTCCCAAGTCCAAATAGGCTCTTTGTCCCGATTTCGGCGAAATGCAGGCAACCGTGTACCTCGCGCATTTTCGTCCCAATTGTTCCAAAAGCTTTTGTGCATTCTCTCTCCATTTCGCCCAGGAGCCGCGTGTTTCGCGCATTCACGTCTCACTGTTCCAAGCGTGCAAGTGTCATTCACACTTAGCTTTTCCGCTCATTCGAATATGACGCTCTTTCAAATTGGTGGTGGTGTATTGATGCGCATTAAATTCATTCCGCTCCTCAAACGGCTATATAACCAAGTATACCACCTTCACATTTTTCACATTGCTTTCTTGCTTTATCATTTGCTCAAACCCTTATGACCTAGTTCCCCTTGCAAATTCCTTCCAGTGCGGGTGCGAGTTCGAATCTATCAATATGAAGATCAAGTTTCGGGGACGGAGCAAATTTCTCCACTTGAGTCTGCCGTTAGCAATATCGGAGGCAGTGAAGCTCGTCATCTCGACTTGGCGATTTTGGTCAAGAATGACAGATCACTGAACCCTACGCCGATGGCACGAGATGATTAATGATAGCGGTTTGGCTTTCGCCGGAGGTTTCCCTATCTCGGTGCGGTGTCTTTGATGCGGTACTTTCATGCGGAGCTCACCCGACCCGATTGGCGACTTGACAAATGTACGGGAGCTCATTGCCAGTGGGCCAGCTCTTGCCATTAGAAGCTGCTCGAGGATTAGGAGATGGACAATGCTATAGTCGTCTCTCGGGATCAAGCACAGGCCATGTTTGACCAAGACAGTGATAAATATAAAGCTCGAGTGGCGAGGTCTTGGTTGAAGAACCCTAGGAAAGGAGCTTCTCGTCTGACCAAAACCCTCTTCCAGGCGGATTTCAATGAAGAATTGTCAGACTTCATAATCTTGCTGGCTCGGGTTATGGGTTTGCCCTCTACCAATGAATTTCACTTCTGGATGTGCCCGCTCATCAGCATGGTGTGCGAAGGAACGCAAAACATCAATTGGGCGGAAATCATAAGCATGAATTTGGCGGAGCAACTATCCAATGTGCAACAAACAAAGAAGTTCTACATGACTTCGTATCTGATGTATACCCTAGCAGCGTCACGGAAATGGTTTGGCTTTTCCTACATCGATGCACACAAAGACGATCCAGTGTACGCCTATTGCCCGCAGTTCACCCTAGAGACCAGCAATCGGAATTTCAGAAGGGTCAATGATGCCTTCACCATGTACGTGGTCAGATTGCTCGAAGGTGACACCGCCAGGAGGTTTTCAGACGAAGCTATGAACCTGATATCACAATATGGAGCCTATTTCATTCAGTTCGGGAAATTCTCTTATATCGGAGCTTCTTTGGCTATGAGAACACTCCTCTGCGGCTTCCCATGTTCTGCAACGACAAAATGGCCTTGATTGAGATATGCAGGCAACTGGACAAGTTACACAGAACTTGCAGAGACAAGAAGATTTCTGGCTTACACTTTCCCATCTCTCTGGGAAACTACACATGCAAAACGGCCCTGGATGCTCAGAACGTAGAAAGAGCCCTGATCCCTATCACTGTTCATTTCTTCAAGCCAAGAACTGTTTTGACTTGAAGAAGTTCATTGAAAGGAACATCAAGATAGTCTATCATCACGGGCGGAATCTGAGAAGACTCTTTGGGCGTATGCGAGATGATTTTGAAGCCAGAAGAAGGCATTGTGGCAGGTTCTCCCTGCAATTGATCCAAGAACTCAGTCTGTACCAAGTTCCTGAAGGTCTCAGGATGACAATTCTGAGCTATATTCATATGAATACGAAAATGTGATTAAGCACACCCCTACGGAGGACTGGATTGGAGCAGAAAAGAAAGAGATGATCAAGGTGAGATTATTGCCTAGTCTTGATCGAGAACTAAGTGCAGTTTAGTAAGAAGATCCGAGAATTCAAGAGGCACTCGGGAGAATCCAGCTCAAAGATGATTCGACACCCATAAAGGAAGCATCGGTTCAGTGCGGGACATCGGTGAAAACCCCTCTGCCTCAATAGCTCGGGGACTTGTAGGATCTATTCCTTCTCCATCTACCAGGGTATACAAGAAGAAACTCAAAGAGGTAAAGAAGGAGCTGCGAGAGGATGACCCTCAAGAAAGCAGGCGAGTTGCCTATGGGTCGAGAGAACATCATCGTTCTCGGTGAAAGTGAAGACGGTGAGGTGCGATTCCTGCAAGTGCTCACTGAAAATCCAGCGAGATAAAGATAAAGAAGTCGAGCACCGAACTTCCGGATACTACGATTCTTCGCTGCCATTACCTCCGGTGTTTTGCCTACATCTCGGCTTGAGTCGGCTTGTTTGCCTGAGACCTTGAGTGTCATGAGCTCCCTGTCTCTTGGTCCCCTTGCTTCTCCTGTAGATTCTTCTTTCTCTTTTGCTTGGGTGCAACCTCTGGTTGATAAAAGGAAGAAAATCCTCCTCTCAAAGCTTGGGACCAAATTTTGATCTTGTGCTTGACCTTGTTGGGCACCACTCCTTCTCGTGCCAAGAAAGCCAGAACTACTTCCAGGATTGTGTCGGATGCTCGAGGTCAGCAATTCTTGGAGATTGCTAAGCCCACAGTAGACAAATCGGAATCAGAGTTGCTGACATCCGACTTGGAACTTTCAAGGATCCCTATGGGAGAGTCTACTCTGAAGGTGAGATTCATAACCTCCAGAAAGCTTGATCACAGAGTCATTGGAAGGGTAGAGAAAGGGCGGCGAGGCGATTGAGCAATTTGGAAGAACAAGCCCAAGTTCTCACGAGTTTCATCAAGTCACTTTTGTCTAAGGACAAAGTTTTAGACCCCACTCCCTTATTTGCTCTACCCCCTCCCTGTAATTCTAAGCCAAGATGAAGTGCAAGAAATTAAAGATATGCACAAGTATTATAATCTATGGTAGAGCTATCGAAGCCATGGTGGATGACATGCTTGTTGCCGGGCTAAACTTCATCGACGAAGCTTTTAAGCTACATGGAAAGGTAGACAAGTTGCAACATAAACTATCCTCTACCATTGAAGTTATGAATAAGGAGCTTAAACTTTGGGGCAGTTGCATTGTAGACCTTCGCCTCATGGGACAGACAGATGAGAACATCTTACTGGCGAGTAAGATTTTCGATGATGCCGAAGATAATCTATCAAAATCCTGGGTCTACAGTGTAGAGTGGAAAATCAGAGTCCTGGAAGAGGCTGTAGGAGAAATGAAGAATAGCTGGCAAAAAGGAGAAGCTTTCAAGACGCTAGCAGCTGCTGCTTTCAAAGATATGCATTGTTATCTTCAGGATGAGAACTCTGGCATTCCCTCGTCCTTGCAAGAAATCAAAGCTCAGTTCAGAGCTTTTGTCAAAGATAATCTTTTCAAGGAAGACTCCATCTCTAAAGACAAGATAAAGGAAATTTGTTCTCTCCAGTCTGCCATTGAAGAAGCAAACAAAGACTATCATACTCACGTCGAGTTCGATAAAGAGATGGAGAAATGCCTGGGATTTTGGACTCAGTCTGCAACTAACACATCAGTCCCTCGTGGCGAGAGATATAGGTGAGTCATTGAAGAAGTTCGGGCGGCGGATTACGAAGACAGTGGGTCCCTCCCGAGTGGCCTCGCCACCTATCTCCTTCTCTCTTCTTTCCTCTTCTTTCCTTTCTTTTCGTATTCGTTCTAATTAGTTAAGGTATTGCAGCCGGCAATACTTAACTATTCTTTATTTAAAAAAAGCGGTTACAAATCGTAACCGACTTGTAAAGCTATATAATGGCCTTTCCACGCCATTTTGAAAGAGAGGAAGAACTTGGCATACTCTCGAAACTGTAAATAGATCTTGAACGTATCAATACAAAAGGGCTTTTCTTTTCATTCTCTATCTGAATCTCTGTATCTCTGTGTTTTCCTTTAGTATTGTGAAGATTATTTTGTACCTAATTCGTTAGTCTTGCTGATTGCTTTTGCAAATACAGTGATCTTGCACGACCAAGAAAGAACTTTGTGTCTTTGATTAATGAATCTGAAGAAGGTCGTTGAAGAACTTTGTGTCTTTGATCTTATTCAGTTAATATAAATAATCTTGTTCCAAATTCCCTGCAACTTCGCACTCGTAAGAATTATTACTGTTATCTACAATTCCAAACATTTGCTATTCTGCTTTTCTTCGTACCCTCTTTCCTCGGCCAGTTCGTGGCCAGTGATCTTTGTGGAAAACATTTTCGTGGTATCCAAGTTCAACCGTAAAATGACATTCTGTATATTTGTAAATAAGTTTGTGTCTCAATAAGGGAACCTCTCCCATTAAAGAGGAGGGACTTCTTGTCCCCTGACTGTTGTTCTTCTAAAAAGTCCTATCTGACGACCAACAGTTTTTGGCGACTCCGCTGGGAAAAAATCGCATTCCAGTACTATAATTTTTTCGATCATCCTTTGATCTGGCGACTCCGCGTTTCACTCGAGGGAGAAGGGCCCTTGGTATCGAAGATTCTCAGTTTCAGCTTTTGGAACAACAGGGTTTTCCTTTCCCTTCAAATAGAAGAACTCGTTCAACGAGCACTCCGCCTATTCGAGATAGAAGTCCTACACAGCCAGCTAGCCCTAATCTGCGAGCTCTGATACTTGCTGGTGTTAAAGTTCCCCTTCGGACCGTATTCCCAAGAAGAATGGCACAATTACCATGGGGACAACGTGTCGGACCTCTGGCTCTTGCGCACCCTTTGCATGAGTTACCTCGAGGTAACCGAAAGAACTTCCCAAAGTTTAAAGGAGATGGAAAAATTCACCCTGATGAACATATTGCAGCATTCATAGTCGCATGTGGGGTCTTGGGGTTGAACATGAAGAGGCGTCTCGGTAAGCATTCGTTAAGACATTACGGGATAATCTTTCTTTATTGGTTCTATCACCTTTCCATTTGGTGCCATCACCGACTGGACTACCATGAGAACTCAGTTCGAAAACCGTTTTAAGCCGGCAGAAGATGTGCATGCCCTGCTTGCCCAGATTTCTCAGATAAAGAAAGATCCATCAGAACCCATGAGAGAATTTGTGGCTCGGTTCAACAGATTGATCAACAAGATTCCTGCAAATACTCGGCCGGTTGATCAAATTCAAAAATGTTTCTTTTTGAATGCCCAAACGCCTAAAGTCAGTTATGCTCTAAGAAGGGCTAATCTTGGGCGCTAGTTACGGATCAAGAAGCGGTTTGTTAGTATCGAGGGACGACTGATCATGTCGGGGAAGTTGAAAGAGATCCTCTCAAATCGAAATCTGCTTTGCTTCTTCCTCTTCCACCTCTGGACCCAATTCGATCCATTAGTCGAAACTTGCAAATGATCTAGTGGCTATAAAGAAACAATTAGCCCGAGCATGCACCATATGCGAGATGTTCGAGAAGAAATTTTCAACCCGAAACCGTCTGCCGGCCCCCACCCAGGCCGGCACTTGAAGGGCCTCTGTCAGAAGTCCCCTGTGACGCATGCACTTTGTGAAGTTGAAGAGCCGAGATGATAGCGTGGGCGAAGAAGCTCGTGAGGAGTTCTGGAAGAATTTGACGATGAGGCGGAAGAACTCGAAGGATCTCGGGTTAATTTCTTTACCACCGAAGGCAGCGATGATGGAGATAACTATGATGAAGTGGTAGCGAGATATGAGCAGTGAATCTTTTCTTTGTCATGACTCGAAACAGAGACGAGGCGAAGGAGAAAATAACACTGACCCATGAAGAAATCTAAGGAACAGCCGGCAACCATTCTGTAATTGCGGAAGAGGATCCCTATCCCGACCTCATCGCACCAAAGGTAAATCTTTGTCGACCTTTGCTCCCAAAGTTTCTTCTTCTTCCTTTTCTCCTAAAGTTGATAAATCTAGAATTCCAAATGATGATGGCCCATCCACCTCTGGATCCTTTGATATTGTTGATCATCTTAAAAGGACTAAGGTTCAAATTTGGAAAGTGAATACTACCAAACCCATCCAAAAGCTTTTGCCAAGATGATCCAATTTGTGAATTCCCATTCCAAGACCACCTCCAAAGGCCTTTTGCCCACACCTCCTACTATACCATGACCTAGTCAGTAGCTCTTTGTCACCTCGCTGGAGACAAAATCAAGCCTTTTATGTTACCCTCCTTATAGCGGGCCATAGGCTTAGTAACTGTGTCATAGATTCCGGGGCCTCTGATAATGTGATGCCCGCCAAAGTAGCTCATGCTTTAGGCTTGACCCTTACTCGTACTTATGGATCTTGCTACTCCATGGAAAGTAAGGAAGTACCTTTGGTGGGAAGGATTAAAGATGCACAAGTGGCTTTTGCTGCTTTACCTGAAAAGAAGGTCTTGGCTACCATACTAGTAGTGAGACATTCCTCCTTCTATGGAATGTTGCTAGCGAAACTTCTGTAAAGATGTGGGTGGAGAGATTCAAATGGACTGGTCACACGCTCTCATACCTGTCAATGGACAAATGAAGAAGCTACTACCTGAGAAGCAGTCCGAGTACATTGTGCAGAAGACAGATGATCCCAAGGCACAAATACTCTATGAGGACAGGGGCCATGGTAATTACATGATTTTGTCCCCTGATGAAATCCGACCCTGCAAAATATCACCTAAAGATCCCAATGGTGTCTGGATCTTAGAATTTGATGGCAGTTGTTCTTCGGCTGGTTCTGGAGCCGGTGTTCTGTTAATATCACCTGAGGGCTGCCTGTACCCCTTTTCATTCAAATTGCAGTTCGAGAACACTAACAATACAGCAGAGTATGAGGCTCTCATCCTTGGATTGCAAGTGGCCAAAGAACGAGGTGTAAAAAATCTTTTGGCTCGTGGTGATGCAGAGCTGATTGTGAAGCAAGTCAGAAACCTGTTTCAGGTAAAGAACGGGAGGCTGAAGCATTATCGGAATCAGGTTTGGGATTAATTGAATTCCTTGATGCCTTCTCCATTGAAGCAATTCCCGAGAGAAAAGAGCACGTGAGCTGATTCCCTGGTGTCTCGGGGTCATTATTGATTCCTCATCTGAATTCTCTCGGGATAAATTCACTATTGAGATGGTCCACCGACCTAGTGTCACGACAATACTAACAAGCGGCAAGTCTTCAACGGACGACCAGCATTTGCTTTCCTTCCTAGAGCTCAAGGGCAATTTTGAACAAGCGTATTTCGAAGGAAGTGACAACTGCCTCGTGAGAGCGTGTCTTCGGACAAGCCGTCACCCAAGGAGAAGAGGCGATCGGGAAGGGTGCATTAAGCTCAAAGGAAACAAGATCCCCAAAGGTTTGGTGAGTTTGGAGGAGTTGTTTGATAAGCATGCAGTGCGTGAGATCTAAAGCTTCCATTGGACCTCGGCAATCAGCTGAGTATGATAAAATTGATATTGGGAGTTCTGATGACCCGAAGCTGGTAAATATCGGGAAGTGTTGCACATCAGATGAAAGGAGAAGAGCAATTGAACTTTTAAGGAAATATAAAGATGTGCTTGCTTATTCTTATGAAGATCTGAAAGCCTTCAAGCCAAAGGAAATGCAGCACTCTATCCCTCTCAAGCCAGGAATCAAGCCTTTCAAGCAAAAGCAGAGGCAGTACAACCCAAAGATAGCTGACACCATATTTCAGGAGATTCAGAAACTGCTAAAGGCTAAAATCATCTTTCCCATTCACCATTCGACTTGGATTGCAAACATTGTACCTGTTAGGAAGAAGAATGGGGAGATCCGTATCTGTGTTGATTTCAGGAACCTGAATCAGGCCTCTCTGAAAGATAACTACCCTCTGCCTATGATGGATCAGGTTTTGCAAGCGGTAACAGGCTCTGAGATGTTATCTATGCTTGATGGCTTTTCTGGATACAATCAGGTAGAGGTCGATACTGCTGATCAACATAAGACAGCCTTCACAACTCCTTGGGGTACCTTTGCCTACAAGAGAATGCCTTTTGGGCTGATTAATGCAGTGCCACCTTGAGAGAGCTATGGATCGGCTTTCGGAAGCTTGAAAGGAAAATGCATAGTCATATACCTTGATGACTGGCGGTGTTCTCAAAGACAAGAGCGGATCACTTGACCACACGGGAAGCAGTTCGCAAAGATCCGAGAGCATGGGATTTCCTTAAATCCTAAAAAATCATCTTACGTGTTACGAGAGGAAAGCTATTAGGACACATTGTCTCAAAGGATGGCATCAAGATTGATCTGAGCGAGTTGAAGCCATCCAAAAGATTCCTCTCCCTACTTAGTAAAAAGGCGTGCATTCCTTTTGGTAAGATCAATTTTCTAAGAAGATTCATCCCTGATTTTGCTGAATTAACTTTGAATATTTCTCAGATGATGAAAGGAAAGCAAGCATTTGGTTGGTCTTCTGAAGGAAAGGAATCCTTTGAGGGTATCAAGAAAGCTATTGCTAAAACTCCGGTTTGGCCTGCCCTGATTTCAGCAAGGATTTCATTATCTACTGCTACGCTACAGATAGTACTCTGGCTGTTGTCTTAACCCAGGAGGATCCTGATAAGCATGAGCTACCAATTGCCTTCATGAGCTATATCCTGAAGAACCATGAGCTAAAGTACACCATGATGGAGAAGCATGCCTTTGCAGTAGTCAAAGCTGTCAAGTAGTTCCGTTTCTATATCCTCAACTCTCACTCTACGGTCGTTGGTCCCAGACACGACTGTAAAGTCAATTCTCACGCAACAAGAATTTGGATCAAGAGGGGAAGCTGGGTGGCTAAAGTCCGAGGAGTATGACCTTGATATCAAGCCAACCAAGCTGGTTCGGGGAAAAGGTCTTTGCGAGCTCATTCTTTGAAGGAGCCCAACACGAGTTCTTTGGAGGAGAAAGTGACCTTCTCTGCATTACATTCTGAGTTCGGTTGATGAATGAGTACGCTGACATCGCTCATTTTCTCACCTACGGGAATGCCCCTCTCATTTAAGCTGCTAAAGGAAAGAGGAATTTGTTAAGTTGAGATCAAGCACAATATGTATTGTGGGAAAATGCCTTGTTCAAGCGTGGTTTGGATGGGAGGTTCTGAAGTGTGTAGACAAAGAACAACGAGAGAAAATTGCTCTCGGCTTTTCATGATCGGGCATGCGGAGGGCACTATTCATCATGATCCATGGCTCATAAGATACTCCGTGGAGGGTATTCTTGGCCTTCTTTGTTCAAAGATGCATCAGTGGGTGGATAAATGTGAGGCCTGTCAGACTTTCGTGGGAAGACCTAAATTGGCTTCCTTGCCTCTCAAACCAGTTGTGATTGAAGAACCTTTCCAACAGTGGGGTCTAGACTTCATTGGTGCACTCAACCTGTTTCAGTATTTGGACATACTCATGTGCTAACTGCTACCGACTACTTCACCAAATGGGTGGAAGCTATTCCAGTCAAGAGCACCACTTCTGAAGTAGTGTGCAACTTCATTAAAGAGAACATCTTGGTTAGGTATGGTGTGCCTAACAAGATTGTAACAGATAATGCCTCAAACTTCTCCTCAACTGAGATAATGGATTTCTGCTATGGGTATGGCATCTCTCTGGCTCATTCTTCAGATTATTATCCCCAGGGAAATGGACAAGCAGAATCTACCAACAAGAATCGGTGACTATCATAAGAAAGTTGGTCGATGAATCTCGAGAAAGCGGCATAAGAAACTTTATGATGCTCTTTGGGCGAGACAGGATCACACCTAAAAGAGCCATTGGAATGTCCCCCTTTCAAATAGTGTATGGAGTAGAGGCTCGGTGCCGGTGACGGTGGAACTACCGACCTTACACACGATGAAGGCCATTGAAGACACTAGTTTGGTGATGCTCGGACAAAAGGATCATGCACACTGCCTGGCACAAACCGAATGAGGATAGATTGGAGGTTCTTGTGAGAATAGCTGCACATCGGCCAGAAGGTGAAGATTCTGTTTGAAAAAGCTAGGAGCAGAGAGTTCCAGGTTGGTGATACCGTGCTGTTGTGGGACAAAAGACACGAACCTCGTGGTAGCCATGGAAAATTTGATTCTCTGTGGCTTGGACCTTTCAGGATAAGACACTTTGCTGGTAAGAACTCTTTCTATCTTGATTACATGGATGGTTCCCCCCTCCCACTTCCTTATAGTGGGCAGTATTTGAAGTTGTTCAAGTCCTAGGTGACTAGGGAGTCCCTTTGTATATTATGTACAGTGTTTTTGCTTTTTCTGCTTTTGGTGTGTTTCCCTTCTGTTGTGTGCTTTGCCCTCTGTGTTGGTTTGTTTTTGACTCCTTTCGCCCAATGGATAAGGCACTGGTCTGCTACACCAAGTTTGTCTAAGTTCTTGCCTTGTTTCATTCAGTGAATTTATGCCAAGTCATCCCCAGAAGGAGCCAGCTGTTGTCTACTCAAAATTCCCCTCTCTAACAAGAACAAATTTTGAAAATTTTGAGTCTTAAGTGCTTTTTTCTGAGATACCCAGGTCGTGAAGTCGAAAGAATCTAAGTTTTGGGTCATTTTGTAAGTATTTCGGGTCTGTCGGAACTTTCTGTCTCACCTGTCCCAAGTACGAAAGTGCAAGTTGTTCCCCGATCGGCCGAAATCCCCGAAACTGTCCCATTCTCGGGCCCGTCGGAACTTTTTGTCCCAGGTGTCCCAAAACTTTTGTGCGAGCTTTCCCATTTTCGGCCGAAACTCCTGAACCGCGTACTTCGCGCATTTTCGTCCCAAATATCCCAAAGTCAAAAGTGCAAGCTTCCTCTTTTCGGCCGAAGCTTCTGATCGCGTACTCAGAATTTTCTGTTCCAAAGTCCCAAGTCCAAATAGGCTGCTTTGTCCCGATTTCGGCCGAAATGCAGAACCGCGTACCTCACGCATTTTCGTCCCAATTGTTCCAAAATATTTTGTGCATTCTCTCTCCATTTCGCCTGAGCCGCGTGTTTCGCGCATTCGCGTCTCACTGTTCCAAGCGTGCAAGTGTCATTCACACTTAGCTTTTCCCGCTCATTCGAATATGACGCTCTTTCAAATTGGTGGTGGTGTATTCAATGCGCATTAAATTCATTCCGCTCCTCAAACGGCTATATAACCAAGTATACCACCTTCGAATTTTCACATTGCTTTCTTGCTATCATTTGCTCAAACCCTTGCTGACCTAGTTCCCCTTGCAAATTCCTTCCAGTGCAGGTCGCGAGTTCGAATCTATCAATATGAAGATCAAGTTTCGGGACGGAGCAAATTTCTCCACTTGAGTCTGCCGTTAGCAATATCGGAGCAGTGAAGCTCGTCATCTCGACTTCGGCGATTTTTGGTCAAGAATGACAGATGCAAACCCTACGCCGATGGCACAAATGATTAATGATAGTGGTTTGGCTTTCGCCGAAGGTTTCCCTATCTCGGTGCGGTGTCTTTGATGCGGTACTTTCATGTGGAGCTCACTTCGACCCGATCGGCGACTTGACAAATGTACATGGGGAGCTCATTGCCAAGTGGATCTGCTTGCCATTAGAAGCTGCTCGAGGATTCCGGAGATGGACAATGCTATAGTCGTCTCTTGGGATCAAGCACGAGCCATGTTTGACCAAGGGTGATAAATATAAAGCTCGAGTGGCGAGGTCTTGGTTGAAGAACCCTAGGAAAGGAGCTTCTCGTCGACCAAAACCCTCTTAGGGCGGATTTCAATGAAGAATTGTCGATTTTATAATCCTGTGGCTCGGGTTATGGGTTTGCCCTCAACCAATGAGTTTCATTTACGGATGTGCCCGCTCATCGGCATGGTGTGCGAGGAACGCAAAACATCAATTGGGCAGAAATCATAAGCATGAATTTGGCCGAGCAATTAGCCAATGTGCAACAAACAAAGAAGTTCTTCATGACTTCGTATCTGATGTATACCCTAGCAGCGTCACGGCAATGGTTTGGCTTTTCCTACATCGATGCACACAAAGACGATCCAGTGTACGCCTATTGCCCGCAGTTCACCCTAGAGACCAGCAATCGGAATTTCAGAAGGGTCAATGATGCCTTCACCATGTACGTGGTCAGATTGCTCGAAGGTGACACCGCCGGGGAGGTTTTAGACGAAGCTATGAACCTGATATCACAATATGGAGCCTATTTCATTCAGTTCAGGAAATTCTCTTATATCAGGCTTGCTGGCTATGAGAACACTCCTCTGCGGCTTCCCATGTTCTGCAACGACAAAATGGCCTTGATTGAGATATGCAGGCAACTGGACAAGTTGCACAGAACTTGCAGAGACAAGAAGATTTCGGCTTACACTTTCCCATCTCTCGGGAAACTACACATGCAAAAGCGGCCCTGGATGCTCGGAACGTAGAAAGAGCCACAGTCCCTATCCTTTGTTCATTTCTTCAAGCCAAGAACCTGTTTTGACTTGAAGAAGTTCATTGAAAGGAACATCAAGATAGTCTATCATCACAGGGCAGATACAGAAGACTACTGGGCCGACTGTGCAGATGATTTTGAAGCCAGAAGAAGGCATTGTGGCAGGTTCTCCCTGCAATTGATCCAAGAACTCAGTCTGTACCAAGTTCCTGAAGGTCTCCAGGATGACAATTCTGAGCTATATTCATATGAATACGAAAATGTGATTAAGCACACCCCTCTGGAGGACCTGGATTGGAACAGAAAAGAAAGAGATGATCTGGCTGAGATTATTGCCCCAGTCTTGATCAGAACTAGGTGCAGTTCAGTAAGAAGATCCGAGAATTCAAGAGGCACTCAGGAGAATCCAGCTCCAAAGATGATTCGACACCCATAAGGGAAGCATCAGTTCCAGAGTCTGGGACACCAGTGAAAACCCCTCCTGCCTCAATAGCTCAGGGACTTGTAGGATCTACTCCTTCTCCATCTACCCAGGTATACAAGAAGAAACTCAAAGAGGTAAAGAAGGAGCCTGCAGAGGATGACCCTCCAAGAAAACAGGCAGAGTTGCCTATGGGTCCAGAGAACATCATCGTTCTCAGTGAAAGTGAAGACAGTGAGGTGCCAATTCCTGCAAGTGCTCCTGAAAATCCAGCAGATAAAGATAAAGAAGTCCAGAGCACCGAACTTCCAGATACTACTGATTCTTCTGCCGCCATTACCTCCAGTGTTCTGCCTACATCTCAGCTTGAGTCAACAGCTGCACAGACCTTGAGTGTCATGAGCTCCCTGTCTCTTGGTCCCCTTGCTTCTCCTGCAGATTCTTCTTTCTCTTTTGCTTGGGTGCAACCTCTGGTTGATAAAAGGAAGAGAAAATCCTCCTCTCAAAGCTTGGGACCAAATTTTGATGCTGTAGCAGCCTTGTTGGGCACCACTCCTTCTCGTGCCAAGAAAGCCAGAACTACTTCCAGGATTGTGTCGGATGCTCGAGGTCAGCAATTCTTGGAGATTGCTAAGCCCACAGTAGACAAATCGGAATCAGAGTTGCTGACATCCGACTTGGAACTTTCAAGGATCCCTATGGGAGAGTCTACTCCTGAAGGTGAGATTCATAACCTCCGAGCTTGATCACCAGAGTCATTGGAAGGGGAGAAAGGCGCGAGGACGATTGAGCATTTGGAAGAACAAGCCCAAGTTCTCACGAGTTTCATCAAGTCACTTTTGTCTAAGGACAAAGTTTTAGACCCCACTCCCTTGACTGCTCTACCCCCTCCTGTAATTCTAAGCCAAGATGAAGTGCAAGAAATTAAAGATATGCACAAGTATTCTGTCTATGGTAGAGCTATCGAAGCCATGGTGGATGACATGCTTGTTTGCGGGCTAAACTTCATCGTGAAGCTTTTAAGCTACATGGAAAGGTAGACAAGTTGCAACATAAAATATCCTCTACCATTGAAGTTATGAATAAGGAGCTTAAACTTTGGGGGCGGTTGCATTGTAGACCTTCGCCTCATGGGACAGACAGGATGAGAACATCTTCTTGGCGAGTAAGATTTTCGATGATGCCGAAGATAATCTATCAAAATCCACGGGTCTACAGTGTAGAGTGGAAAATCGAGTCTGGAAGAGGTGTAGGAGAAATGAAGAATAGGTGGCAAAAGGAGAAGCTTTAAGACGCTAGCATTCTGCTTTGCTTTCAAAGATATGCATTGTTATCTTCAGGATGAGAACTGGCATTCCCTCGTCCTTTAAGAAATCAAAGCTCGATTGAGCTTTTGTCAAAGATAATCTTTTCAAGGAAGACTCCATCTCTAAAGACAAGATAAAGGAAATTTGTTCTCTCGTCTGCCATTGAAGAAGCAAACAAAGACTATCATACTCACGTCGAGTTCGATAAAGAGATGGAGAAATGCAGGATTTTGGACTCGATCTGCAACTAACACATCGGTCCCTCGTGGCGAGATATAGGTGAGTCATTGAAGAAGTTCGAGCAGCGGATTACGAAGCAGTGGGTCCCTCCCGATGGCCGCCACTGTCTCCTTCTCTCTTCTTTCCTCTTCTTTCCTTTCTTTTCGTATTCGTTGTAATTAGTTAAGGTATTTGCAACCGCAATACTTAACTATTCTTTATTTAAAAAAGCGGTTACAAATCGTAACCGACTTGTAAAGCTATATAATGGCCTTTCCACGCCATTTTGAAAGAGAGGAAGAACTTGGCATACTCTCGAAAGCGTAAATAGATCTTGAGCGATATCAATACAAAAGGGCTTTTCTTTTCATTCTCTATCTGAATCTCTGTATCTCTGTGTTTTCCTTTAGTATTGTGAAGATTATTTTGTACCTAATTTGTTAGTCTTGCTGATTGCTTTTGCAAATACAGTGATCTTGCACGACCAAGAAAGAACTTTGTGTCTTTGATTAATGAATCTGAAGAAGGTCGTTGAAGAACTTTGTGTCTTTGATCTTATTCAGTTAATATAAATAATCTTGTTCCAAATTCCTGCAACTTCGCTTTCGTAAAGAATTATTGTTATCTACAATTCCAAACATTTGCTATTATTCGCTTTTCTTCGTACCCTCTTTCCTCGGCCAGTTAAGTAGCCCGATGATCTTTGTGGAAAACATTTTCGTGGTATCCAAGTTCAACCGTAAAATGACATTACGTATATTTGTAAATAAGTTTGTGTCTCAATAAGGGAACCTCTCCCATTAAAGAGGAGGGACTTCTTGTCCCCCGATCGTTGTTCTTCTAAAAGTCCTATCTAATGACCAACAAGGTGAGAATCATATCAAGTCGATGGTTAATCCATTAGGAGAGCATGTGATAGAAGTGGCTACCCCTGGTGAGGGGAAAACTAAGGAAATGATCACAACAATAGACTAGCGGATCTCAAAGTTCTCATTGGGGAAGGCTATGGGGCCCTTTTGGAAAAATATGATAAAGACAAGGCCACCAAGGATGAGCTTAAGGCCAAAGTCAAGTAGCTCACTACACTACTACGTAGAGTAACCCAACCCACTCCATCCACTGACATCTCAACTACTACGGACATGAAAATTTTATCTACAATTGATGATATCTCTTATCATGAGCTTGAGAAGCTAGGATAGAAAGGGAGAACAGTGAATGGATGGATGGAAAGGATCTTGTAGGATTCCAATCCTTTGATTAAGAATTTTTTGGAGATTTACACTAGTTTACAGGTTACAAAAACCACCATTGCTAAGATGGATGAATATTTCTCCGAAGATAATAATAACTTAAATTTAACTTTGGAAATATGGAGTGACATTAGAGAAGAAGATTGATTTATTTCGTTAGGAAAATGTAATTGATGATGTCTCTAAATTGTTCGAATATCAAAAGGCTATGGAATTCCAGTGTCAAGTGCTACAAGATCTGATCAAGAAATTGGAGGAGAAGTGAGTGGAGATTACAGATGCTCTCAATGATATCTCGGAGGAGTTCGATAACACTAACTACAAGCTCTTCAATGAAAATATTGATGATCTTCCGAGGCCAAGATTAAGGAAAATTTAAGAGATTTGGTGAAGTGGGATGACGATGTTGTGAATAATTTCAATAGTGACTCCATTGATCATTTGGTTCTATGTTAGAATTTCATAGGAGACTAAAGTAAAATACAAATAAGCTTCGAAGGTTGCACTAGGATCACAAAAGAAATCGAGACAGCGGACATAGTAAATCACTATGCGTGTGGACCTGGAGATGAAGAAACTCGGTGGTGTTGTCAAGGTCTTCTTCAAATATAGACATTGAATGGATGTATGGGAGGAAGGATGATAAAAACTTGTAGAGAAAGGAGAGGAAGGGGAACTAGGCCAAGGCGAGTGGCCATGAAAGGACAAGTTCAAGCTCTGGAATTGGTTAAAGCTGTAGGGTTGACTTGGTCAACCTTTTACAACAAATTTGCTATTTTTATGGGAGCCTATTCCCTTTTATTAATGACATTACTATTTTTAGTTAAATGTTAGTTAAAGGCCCAGTTGTAATGGCTCAACCTAGGAACTTATAAATAGTGGAGTGCTTCCATTATTTGGGATATATTTTTGAGAGATTTTGAGGAAAGTTGCTCTTCAAGCTTGGGAGAGTTCTTTCAAATATTTTTGAAACATTTTAATTATATTTAGATTTGTTCCTTGCACTTGAAAATATTTTTTATTGTGTTGAATGATTAATCATTACATGCCTTGTGAATGTGATTCCTTAGCATTATTTGATTAATTTACCCGTATTTCGGGATTATCTGTTTCATATCGTGAAAAGAATAGTGTGATTACTTCTCATCGGTTGTGAGAAACTATTTTCCTCCTATTGATTAATAATTGCATTATTATTATCACATAGGTGAATATTGGATATGTCCTTGTGATTATCCTTTTGACAAATTATCCGTGTATCAAATCAAAGCTGATTTCTCATTGTATATGTTTAAAGTTTAGCAAAGGAACGCGTGTGCTTCTAGTCTATGGTATTTTGTACCCTTTCCAAGTTGCAATAGGTGAAGGTGGCTAATGATGCATGCATTCTATCCACATTAACCCTTTCGAATTTGAACATCCATTTTCTTGGTGCATTACCACTTCTAGCATAGGTTTTATTTCCTTACATTCTCTCTCCCTAATCCCATGAAATGTTAGCATAGGACTAGTTAGCCATATTTCTTATATCATAAGTAGTGTTGTGATTAGTCTAGGAACAGGAAACTGGAATTCTCCAAAGGTTCACCTCAAGCCCAAGTCCCATAGCTTGAGAGGTGATCCCATGTGTCCCAATCACACTAAATGTCATGATTCATTTCAGGCCATTTGGGGGGTGCAGTGATTTGGAGACAACGGTTTCCATGGAAAATTCTAGGATTAGTGCAAACCTTGCCCACCTGATCCAAATCCTCCATTGTTTCCCCTACCTCCAGAACCATTAGATCCACCTGAACCGAGCTACCCATGCCTCCCGATCCTCGACCACCGTAGCTAGAATAGGTCTTGTAGATCTACTCCTCTATGCTCTGACAGTAGTACTATATTGAACCCCTATAATCTATGAAGTAGTTCCACTTCCAGAGGTGAATCCAACACTCTGCACACTTATGTTCTGTATAAATGACGTGCCTAAAAACACACCTCCAAATAATAATGAAGTAAATGCCTCTACCATTGATGTGTTTTCTCTCTTACTTCCCAAAATTTCTTTTTGATTACTTTTCATACTAGATACTGGAAAACCAAGCGCAAGGGCTAGGTTACCAGGTGGATTCAAATGTGTGTCTACGGCCTAGGTAGTCTCTGTTGGCACACTTCTACGTGAGGCCGAGGGGATCCCTATCATGCTTTCTAAGATGGGGGAGTTTCTTATGCTTTGGCTCCATGTCTTCTACGTGATCTTTAAATCCTTCATAATCCATCTCTCTCCTCAACACCATACTTTCTGCAATGGTACATTGCTTCTCTATCTCCCTCTCACGTGCCTCATTATACTTAATCTACCTTTCCTCTCTCTACCTTTCTGCCGCTAGGTCTTCCATCTTTCACCAATCTTACTCTTTCCCCACACATGGTGAGGTTTAGTTAGCCATCAGTTTACTCTCCAGATTCAAAGTTACCATCAGGATCTTGATTGCTAGAGGAATGCCTTATAGGTAAGCTCCCCTTGGATATCATAAAAACTGGAATTCAGCTACTTATGAACATGAATAAGTGGAAATTGAGTATTCCAAGATATAATTGTTCTAGGCACCATGGAACCACGTATTCACATCTTGAGTCCAAATCAAATCAGCATCATAAAGGGCCTGGAAGTCTTCCAATGTCCATACAAGTGCGTGATACCTCCAATTCCACTTAGATGTATAAGCAATCAGCCACTCGTATAATTCTACTGGAAAGATAGTGAAAAAGCTCTCATATAAACTGTCATACAGATTCTATTCCACCCACACGCATGTGTTAAACTCAGATCCAGTGTTGAATCACCATGTGTATTCTTCTTCCAGATCATGTATCCATTCTTCAACACTTGCTAAGGTCAACTGGTATGTCTTCATCATGAACCATCCTAAAAATAACTGAAAAAGAGGGTCCCAAAGCAATGGAACCAATGATGCAGCCTAGAATTTAGTGATACAAATCCAATAAGACCCTAGACACTGGCACATCACTCAGCCTAAACTGAGCACTCACCCGAAGCGCACAAAGGTACTAGGTCCCTCTTTAGGGTTGTTGTTGCAGGATGTTAGCATGATGAAGACTTAAGAGATACATATAGTTCCATTACTAACACATCATTCCACAGAGCATACTAGATCTATACCTAAGGGAGAATAGAATTAAGTACTAACCATGATGAGATCAAAAACATACTAGATTCAGATACACACAAAACTAACACTTAGATTCAGCCAATATCCTCCATTATATTCAATGCAATAAGTATATAGAAGCTTCATTACAATAACATTAGTATGTGCGTAACATATTTAACAACATATCTTTGTATATATCTCACTCTTTCTATTACATAGTTTACTACATATATATAAGGGTGGGGACTTTCCCTTCACCACTTATCCATTCCCAAAATAGGTCACATGCTATTATTAGCCATGCACCTTTACAAAACTAGCCACACATGCAAGTGTGCTAACAATAGACTACTGGTAGTTAACTAATAGTAGTAGATCTATTTCCGGCCTATGTCCATGCAAATTTATTTGTATCCGATCCTCCAAGAATATCCAATGTGTTGCGCACATGTCTCTACCTCATTTGTGTGCTCTACACACCATCTCTAAAAGTAGACCTTCATGAGCGAAAATGGCTAAGTCCTGAAAAGCTTTACTTTTATTCCACGCACGTGTTCTCCCTTTCCATTTGTGCCTTTGATCATGACCTTCTTTCCCGCATGGACTTCTTATGTGCTTTCTATCAAGTGTTCTTTTATCAACATGGATATTAAATGTAAAATAATTTTTGGGATTCTTAAGATCTAATAAAATTTTCTAGTTATCGAAATTAAGTGTATCAAAACTATCTTGGTAAGTGTACAAAACATCAAGACTTTGACATACCATTTTTCTCATCCGTATAAAATCAACAATATAGATTAATCTCTCTTATGCATGCTTCATCAATGTATTGATCTCCTTCAACATTGGAATAATTCCAACCAATGTAAGAAATGTTTCCAAATTAGTTAAATGGAACAAAAATTCCCTCATCCTGTCAACGTCATCATGATATTTTTGCACAAAACCAACCAACGATGGATACTCCTCATAAATTCTGCATGTAGGCTCATATAAATAAATCCACCTTGTCTCAACATCCTTCAAAAGTTTTTTGCCATTTGTAATTCCAATTGCAAATTTTTGAAACTCAAGAAATCACTTTGGGATGCTTTCCATATATGCATGTAGTTCTCTGATAAGGTCTTCTACCTTAGCAACATTTTCATAGTTTCTAACCATTTTATATGCTAAATTCATTTTGTGAGCCATACAATGAATTGCTAGCATATAAGGGGCCACTATTGTTTGTAATCAAACAAACCCAGATTGATTTGCACTACATGAATAAGGCACCATATGTTCTAATGCATACCAAATTCGTAGCAATTTCATAATCAGTCATGCCAAAGAATATCTTTAAAATGAGAAACAACTATTTTATATAGGTTTTTGGCATTGCAATTTTCAACCATTTTCAAAACACCCAACAAATGCAATGTCCTTATATGATTTTCTAAAGTATAAACGTGGATACATACCCATGTGGTGTTGTCAACTATTTTCACTTCATCAATTGATAAAGAGATAAACTTTGCATTTTTTACACTCTCTTTCAAATCTTCCTTCTCTATCATTGCAAGGCATTTAGCCATTTCCCATGCACTGTTGTCTAACCAATGAGACTGAGGAACGTTGTGCATTCCATTATATTGATACAAAACTTTGAAATCAAGGAAATATGAAATCATTATTCCCTTCTTAAGGATGTGGAATAAAGTAGACAATTGTATGAGTTTAGCATACAAATTTGATTGATTCATCTTTCTTATTTGTGATGTGATCGTTCCTCCATTTTCCACGAGATTTTTGTGTATTTTCTCGCTTCTTCTTCGTACTCTACTACATATTTAAATTGCATGCATTCTTTTTCAATTTTCCACCTATGTGTTTTTATTTTTGGCCATCCTCCCCATTACAGTCAAATATTGTTTTCCACGGTGTTTTTCAATTGTGTCCAACTTCAGTTGCATTTTTGTTGCTTTCCCAATTTCCACGTACATATTGTACATGTACATTCTAGATGGGATATCTTCTAAATTAGTTGGTTGTACAGGTTTGATAAAAGGAAATTTGGTAGCCCACTTGAACTTATATGTCCTCCCAAGTTTCCACATATTCTTGTTCATTTTCAATTTTTACTTTTACAAGTAGAATTTTGAGGAATATCACAATCATCTGGTTTCCTCTTTCATGAACCAGAATTTGCATTTTATTTTTGTGTTACATTTTGCTGAGTATTTGTATTTGAGATATCTTGATGCACTCTTGGTTACACCTCAATAGGAATATATTCAAGCTCTGGCATGGTATCATCATAGGTGTCATTTGGTTGATATTGTGTAGAATGCATGTCCACTTCAATAATACCTTCCACATAGTTTGTACTTTTGATTGATTCCAGTGGTAGTTATATGGGTGTTGGTGGTTACGGTATCTGTAGCAGCAGAGTTTACAAAATACTTGAACAGGGGACTTCTGATATTTTATTGTAAGTTTTTGGGTATTCTGAGCACTAGCATCTTCCATTGTTCGAACAAAGAATTTGAACCCTTGTCATGTTTCAACAACAAGAGTGTTTTCCATCAAAATCCACTTTTCCTGCGTCAACAAACTCCTTTCATGAGTTAAAGAAACTCATAAAACCCTTGTTGTGCATCAACAAAGATCCTTTATCACGCATCGGTAGAGATCCCTTATCATGCACCAATAGAATGCCCTTATCGTAAGTCAACAAATAACCCTCGCCCCGCATCAGCAGAAAGACCCTTGTTGCACATCGGTAGAATACGAGATACCCTTGTCACCGACTACAAACAATACATATCACATGTCAACAAATAGCTCTTATCGCGTGTCAATGATTTAGGCTTGTCGCCCACTACAAATCTAATTTACACTGTGTGTGTCTTGATGCTTCGTAAGTGCATGGTAATTGATATGATGGTATCTCGGTAAGCTAGTAGTAAGTTACTTGCATACTACCCGGTGAATCACCTAGGTTTATATAGGATATGTTTTCAAGGGTTGGTAAGCCAGCCCTAAAAAAAAAATCTTTTGTGAATTTTAGGCTAACAAAAGACACTGTGACTGCTCCAAAAACTCACCTTTTCAAATTTTCCTAAAATGGAATATTCACCACAAAAAAATCATTGAGATCAACCAAGCTATATGAGGATCCCAAACCACCTTGCAACACTCAAGCTTTCCAAGCTACTCGATGAGTTTTTTTCATCTTGGTCCCATTTTAGGCCCTTTTACATATTTTTTGTCCATTTTTGAATTTTTTCAAACTAGGAGGTTGAGGGAAAGTAGTGAGATGCCACAGGAAGCAATTTTCCTATTTCTTCATTTTTTCTCACCGCTTGTCAGGATGTTGGCCCAAGAGGCCCATTTTCTTTACGTGGCGGAGCTTTGAACCTAAATAACCCAAAAGAGGAAACAATTGTCTTGAATGAGCCGGAATCTTCTGGAATGCTGCCAATGCTCCCTAACATGAAAATTTTCTTGAAGGGGCCTTGTCTAATGCCCGGTCTCGACTATCTCATGTTGCCCATTTTACTCGAGGGTAAAATGGACAACAATTATGGTGACTCGCGGGGACATATTTCAACTAGATGTGATTTTCCAAGTAGCCTTATAGCATCCATTGGGAATGAATTCATTGTTAATATCTTGAATTGACCTGCACCCTTAAAATTTGGTCCCCATAGTCTACTTGAAGCACTACTGAACCGAACTTCCTTTCTACTCATATTTTCCAATCTTTTATAAGAAAATCTAGAAATTAAGATGAGTGGAAAATTATTTTGATTCTAAGAATTTATTCTTCTCTTCTTATCTTGTTTGTCCTATTCGAGCAAGATTTAATGAAACATTTTAGATATGTCCCAAATATAATTTAGTTACTCTACATTTGAAACCTTTTAAAGATTGCAACTATTCCTGTAACTTTGATATTCTTGCTATGACATTCCTTATGGGAGGTGCACTAAACTATGTAATGATACCACTAGGAGAAACAAAACATATGCTAGAAGCACTTAGGAAGCGAAACCTACTCTAACAACAAGATAATGTGTACAAGCACTTAGAGGAATTATAAAATCCTTAACTAATATGTACAAAGGTAATATTTTTTCACTTAGTAACAATGTTTGAGATAGATCCCATTGACTCGAATCTATAGTTCTTCTCCATCCAACTTGGACAATTGGAAAGCATTGTTACTTTTCCATTATGTGATCATATAGGGACCACTCCATATGGCATCAAACTTGGAATGATTGCCTATATTAGCCTAATTTACATCCAATTTCAGAACCAAGTCTCCTTCTTGGAAGGTCCTTGCTTTAGCTTTCTTATCAAAACTCCTTTTGATCAAGGCTTGATCCTTCTCCATGGTTTTGCATTGCATTATCTCTTAGCTCTTCCAACTCCATGAGTTCTACATACCAGCTTCCATGGGTACTTGGCTTCCATGGGATCAAACTCGAGACAACTCTAGTTACTTTAGAAGCTCTAATGCCAACAACTCTAGTGATATGGGCAGCCTAGCTTCTTTCCCATAGACTAGCTTGTATGGAGAGTTTCCTGTTGACAATTTTATTGTGACTCTATCAGCCGATAAGGCTGATTTTAACTTAGTATGTCAAGTCTTTTGATTTTCATCTAGAGTCCTTCTGATGATTCTAAGTAAGTTATTATTCATGGACTCTTCTTACCCATTAGCTTGCTGATAATAATTAGATGAAGTGATGAGATATATTCCATTCTTAACAGCCCACTCAGTGATCTTGGCATCAAGGAATGCTAGATCATTGTCTGATATGATAGTATCTGGGACACCGAATCTTGCTACAATCCCCTCGTAGAAGTCCAGAATGATAGACTCATTTTCCTCCTTAATTGATATCACTTTGGTCCACTTGTAAAGTAGTCTATTACTATTAGGATCCACTTGTGTTCTTGGCTTGAATTTAGATTGATGAGCCTTATGAAATCCAATCCCCATTACATGAATGGTTTTGTCAACTAAGATTGGATGGAGGGGAAGAGTTACTAGCTTCTCTTTTCTTGTGAAGAATGCACATTTTTTACATTTTTTGATCCATGCATAGCAATCACTAAACATTGTGAGCCAATAGTAACTAGCCTTCATAATCTTGAGGGTTGTTACATGTGGAGCAAAGTGACATCCCGATTCTCAATCATGGAACTCATTTAGAACCTTTTCAATCTAATATATTCCAACACACCTTAAGAGAAATCCTTTCATGTCCTTCTTAAACAAAACACCATCAATGAGGACATACGAGATGACTTGGAGTCTAAAATATATCCTCTTTTCTTTATTCAACTCCAAAGCGCATAGACCCATTTTTAGGAAATGCATCATGTCCCGAGTCCAACAAGGAGTGGGCACACTACCATTGGCTTGTTCTTGATTATCTCACAATAACAAAACACCATTTTTTCATCATTTGTCTCAACATGCCGACTGGAAGCTAGTTGTTCACATAATCCCTTACCACGGACTAACTTGGTCACCTTGATTTCTATGTCATACTCCATCACTCGGGTGATCCGATCTACCCTTTTCTTGTTCAAGTCATTATTTAGGAGGAAGTCCTTAACCTCGAGAATGTGACACTAACAACTAAATTTTATTGTTTGAAACCAAGTGTCTAAATTTCTTCAGGATCCGAATGACAGTGAGGACATGTTTCTAAATAAAAGAATACCTCACCTCATAATCCTCCAAGCTATGGCAGAAAAATGAAATTGGTTTCTTGGATCCCTCCTTATTTTACTGCACCAATATGACAAAGATGGTGTCTAAACCACCAAAGGCATAGATTATTAAGTCATTGGAGAAGTCCGGATTGATAAGAGTTGGAGCTTGAGATATGACATGTTTGATAGCTTCAGAACTCTTCTTTCCCTCTGATGTACATTTGAATGACATACTTTTCTTCAACAACATGGTCAATGGATTCATAAGAGTGCAAAAATCGGGAAAGAACCTTGAGAAAAATGTGATTCTTCCTGTTGTCTTAAGAATTCACATGGGCAAAATCTATCTAAGAACATGGAAACTTTATCGATAGTGTTGAAAAATTTTAAAGTCATACCTTTCCAAGACACCCTCCAAGTCAGTCCATCTTCAACACTAGTCTCATCCTATCAGTCAAATGATCCCCATGTGGTTACTCATCTAATCCCCATGTGGTTATTCATCCAATCCCCTTAGGGGATTTAGGAAATAAAATGCAGTCCCTCTAGGTGATTTTAGGAGCTTATAGAGAATGCCAATTTTTGAACAATTTTGGGAAGGGCTATTGTTGGCCTTCCACGAGAATAATGCACCCCCTTAGAGTAGAAAAAGGGATTAAAATTCAAAATGGAGGTGAATTCAAGTGCTAAGAACATCAAGGAAAATATTTTTGAAGATTCAGGGAAGATTTGGAAGTTTTGGAGCGGAGTTCATCATAAACGGGTTCTCGGGCCTAGGTAATGTACGGGGCCAAAAAGCTACCGATGTTCGAGAAGAGATTTGGGAGCTATGGAAGGAGTTAAGATTAAAACAATAAATCTTCAAAAATTTAATTCATATCTCTACAAGATGGATTAATCATATTTTTCACAACATCTAGGCGAAATATGTTTATTTTCATTTTTTCTCATGCCCAATAATGGATCCAGAACAAAAATCTAATTTTTCTAGGCCCAAATGGAGAAATCAAGAGTTGATACCCCCACCATGGGATTTATAAGGCATGTAATCTATTGGCATATGTTATTTTATCCCACTTAATATTAAGGGGAGGGTTGGAACATAATGATTAAGTGATGTTCGTCAACCTTAATGTATATGGATCCATCACTAATATATAGGTTAATATTTAATAATATGAAATATTTATATTTCTATTATTAAATATGATAACCTCGGTATATATTGTCAATTAAATATTTAATATCATGAAACAATTATATTTCTAATATTAAATATTATAAACCTAGGTACATGTGTCAAACGATAAGGTTGAAAAGGTGGGTTGGGAGACATACCCAATCACCTAATACAAAAAGGACTTTAGGTCCCCATTTGAGAGGTTCGAATGAAATCTCAAAGGTGAATTTTATTTTACCCTTGTGATTAGGGTTGAAAGGAAGAGGTGAAAGTTCTTTGGATGTAAATTTGGTTCTTGGAAAGTAGAAGTTTATTTCACAGTGGTTTTTACCCTATTTGGGGTTTTCCACTATAAACACTATGTCACTGTGTTCTTAATTTTGGTATGTATTACTTAATTAATATGTTATATAATTTTATTTATTACATTGCATAATGTTTAACATTTAATGTTTTATGGGTTATGTTGATATGTAAATGCATTGGTTGATTAAACTCATAATAATTAGAATCCTCTAAATTCTAACATGGTGTCAGAGCATGGTTTAAAATAAATAGGTTAGGTCTAAGTTATTGTATTTAATCTATTTAATTTTTACGGATTTTTTCAACCAACCCAAAAGGGTATTTAAAACTATCAAGCCCCTCTTCTTTTCATTTTTTTGTGCAAAATAAAATTGTGTGTGTTTTGTGAAGAATTGGTATTTGTAGGAAAATTGTGGTGGAGCCCTTGTCCTCGAAACCCTTGGTGAAAGGGGCTCTGGAATAAGTGTTTTACCTAGGCATGAATATCATATGTAAAGGTTAAAATATTTAAGAAATATTTTATTAATTCTTGTATAGTTTGTAATGTATGTGCTAGGCCCAGAGTTAAATTCTAGGGTAAACATGTAAAAATTCAAATCACAAGGTCTCTCATACGAAGAAAATTTTCCTTTTGGCTCAAGTTTAAAGACCCATGGAATGGGAAAAATAATGCGGATTTCTATAATATCTTGGTTTGAATTTTTTTACATATTTTTATTAAGGAGTCATCTATAGTTGTCAGGCTCCCTTTAAATAGGGTCCTTTCTATTTCTTTAATAAATTCATGTAAATACTATAGTCTTAAAACTATAGTAATATTTTATAATTTATAAAAAAACAAAAATATATATTTTTATAACAAAATAACTATAATTTTATAGTTTTTAAAAATAAGTATTCAAACCTAAACCTAACATGTGTCCCTAACCGTTTATATTATCCATGTAAGGGGGCGGTCCCATTCATTTATATCTTATAGTTTATAAAAACTATATAAATAAACTTATTTCAAGGTTTTCTTTTATATAAGCGTGGGAGTGGAGAATAAAATGGGATAATATCTCAGGTATAAATGTGGAATTCCAGGTATAAATGGAGAATTTCAAAAAAAAACTAATTTATTGGTAGCCCACGTGAAGTGTGGTAAATATTTATTAAAATATTGGTAGTTACTGACCAGCCACAAAAGTTATAAAGTTTTTAGCTTGCGGCAAATTATATGAAATGGTTTTCAATCTTTCCATAGTTTCAAATGTGTGTAGGGTAAAATTAAGAGTAAATGAAGGAGGAGACAAGGTTCATGAAAATAGGGATTTCAATTTATTTCATTGGTCGGGTGAAATTACTTGATGCAACCTAGAATTTACCACAAACAACCTAGGTACACTTTGGTACATCACCCAACACTGAGTTTAGTTCTCACCCGAAGCGCAAAAAGGTATCAGGCCCCTCCTTAGAGTTTCTTATACAAGATGTGAACATGATGAAGATGTAATGTATTCATATCCATAAATAGCATAAATATTCCACAGAGCATATTCCAGATCTAGATCTAAAATAATCATGAATTAAGTGATAAACATAATGAATTCAACCATGCAAGAGTTAGTTACAATCATGTTTAACACCATTATTCACCCAATACACTCCATTATATTAAACATAGTAAATACATAAGCTTCTTACAATAAGTAGTATCATAAGTTTATGTGTGCATCAGATCTATCAGCATAACTCCACAATAGCTCATACACAAGTGTCTCCTTTACTACATAGATTAATACATATTTATAAGGGTGGGGACTTTCCCTTCACCACTTATGCACTTACAAAAATAGGTCACATGCTGAAAATAGTCATGCGCCTTTACAATAACATGCACACATGTAAGTGCACTAATAATAGATCTCTTATAGTTAACTAGAAGTAGTAATCCTATTATTAACTCGAACTCATGCATGGCACTTAGTAGATGCTCTTCCCAAAATAGCATTTGCGTGTCGTGTAAGTCTCCATCCCGTTGTGTGCTTCATACGTTATCTCCAAAAATATCCTGTAACCATGAAAATGGATAAGTCCCGAATCAATCTATCTTTCACATGTGTTTCCTTCCCTATCCTTTCACACCTTCAAATATGCCTTGCTACCACATGCGAATCTTTTGTGTGCCCTCTCCTTAGTGTCATATTCTGTCTTCTCAACATTACCCCACACTAAACTACATTTCCATCCCGAAATGGGGTTCCTCCTAATGTTCCCAAAGAATAAATAATAAGAATGAAATAATGTAAAGAATTACTTTACAAAGAATGGAATTTTATTCTACAAGCACCCTTTGCTTCAACCGGCAGGATCAACTCTAGATATTCTTCTTTAATCTCATCCTCCAAGGCTTGCCAATCATCCAATGCATTTCTAGTCTTCTCTAGAACATCTGCAGTGATGGAATCCAACTCATCCTAGGTCATCTCTCCCTTTTCATTTTGTAATACTATGACAACGTTAGCCATAGCAGACATCTTTGTCCCTCTAAAAGATCCATATTTTGTGCTATGAGCTTTCCAAGCTCATCCACCTCTCCTTATGTGGATGTTGTGCTGCTACAAGGTTTTTGCACTTTTTCTTCACTAACACCAATCTCTTTGCATGCCCTAAAGTCTCATCCTTCATTGCTTTTAGAACTTCATTATCTTCCAATATAGTTCTGATCCTGATCATTACATCTAGAGCTGCACATATGTTCAAAGCTTGATCTTCTTTCTTCAGCTCATCTTGTAAATTTTGGAGCAATGCCTCGTATGATGAAATCTTTCTAATCATGGAGGCCCTTACTCTCTCTACTTCCTGTTTAGGTTCCTTTGGCGCTAGCATGTGAATTGGTCCATCCTCAAGCACCAAATCAACTAACGTATGCACATAATGCATAGTTGAAGGAAACTTTCTAGGTACCTTAGACTCTAAGTACGATCTTACTTTTAGGACATAATTGCCAATTTCTTATGCCATGCTAATGAAGGCTTCATTATTTTTTTGTTCTAAGTCCTTCTCCCCTTTTAGATGTGTTATTTCTATAGCTTTTTCCTTGTTATCTTCTCATAGCACTCTAATAGTGGCAACCTTATCTATGTTCCTCTCTGCGCCACTTCTATAGATACCTTAACCAAGGCATTTCTCACCTACTCATCAGACATGAGAGTTGGATTTATAGTCATGTTCCTACTCTACGGTTCCTTCTTCATTCTTCAAGACACACATGACTCCTCACATACATCAAAATCGAGCTTATCCATGTGAGTTTGCATGGACCAAGATAGTTGTTTCCTCATGCACGTAGTGGCCATGTCTGGGTCCATCAACTCCCATCCATATAACCCCTTAAGGCCCATTGTGCTTTGGAAACGGGTGCAAAAATTTTACTAGTGTCCTCAACATAGCCCATGTTTGGCCCAACATACTCCCCACTAGTTCTCCTCATTCTTGGCCCCTTAGGAACTTGAGCGCCAAGGTTTGGAGTTAGATCTTTGATGTTTTAAGAAATATCATGCTCTGTTTCTTCTACCTCCTTCACACCTTCCTCTTCATCCTTCATATCCTCATCCTTGGGTTCTTCCACATCTTCTGGTTATATAGGGGTTCTAGGTGCGCTCTCTATAGACTCCTCTGCCTCCTCATTTAGATTTAGTTTTCTCTTCTTCTCTCAGTTGTCTCTTTCTAAGGAGAGAGTCATGGTGATCTCCTCATACAGGATGTGGGGTTCTCGTGCCTTGGGTCCTTGTTCTTTTGAATACCCTTTTAAATTTGTGCTCTCCATGGACTACTTCTATGTCCAAGTCTTCGTCTTCTTCTTGTACTTGAGGTGGAGTACTGCATGCTCAGTCTCTACTCTATCTGTGGGCTACCTTCGGCCTCTATGATCTAAGCCACCACTATCTTCATGTTCTTCATCCTCCTCATCCACCGCTATAGTTTTTGTAGGATGTGGGGTTGGCACGTTCTCCACTGTATGTTTTCCTTTAGGTAGCCCTGGGAGCACGAAATCATTTTCTACATACTTGTTATTCTCTAGCTTAGGCTTAAGCTAAAGGTATACGAGCATGGCTCCATTGTCCCCAATAGCCAAGCTTACTAGCTTCATACTTATGACATATGAGATGAGCCTTTTAATATAGGCAGCCCAACCTGGATACACATATGCCTTCCTCAGAGTGTGGTAGTCATAGTCTACCTTGTCTGCATTAAAGTTTAGGCAAAGTGCTCATTGGTAAATTGGTGGACTGATGCCTAGAAGTAGCACTATGAAGGCATATGGTAGTTTTTACCATGGGCTCCATGCCCCATCCCTCATAGAAAATCACATGATGCAGAAGTGTTGGTATACCACAAACTGTATCGCCCTTCCCACCACTAAAGGCTCCTTGGGAATGTGCCACTCCTCAAATTCCACATGAAGTCGGTCATACCACATCTCCACCCTCTACTTAAATGGCCCACTCATTGATCCTTCACATAAATATTTGTCAAACCTCTCCATGAGGGACTTCTTTTCCATGGGATACTCCTAGATCTTGTTCTTTGGCCCATCGGGCACTCCAATTTCTACAAACACAAGGGAAAGGAGGATAGCGCAAAACTTATCTTCTCTCCTATGCGTACTTCCTCAACAATGGTGTCTATAATGTAGCCTGTTAGGTTGTAGACTACTCCTTGAGACATTTTCTTTGCAACATGCAGCCACATGGTATTCACCTACATGACCATCTCTCTTGATCATTCAACTTGGTTACCAAATGCATGCGGCTGCCTAAACCACTAGATACTTCTTTAATTTATCAATGTCCATTCCACATGGACCCTTAGTATACCCCAACTCCTTTCTTATCTCTACAATTGTTGCTTTATCAGTCAAATCACTAGCAAGGTCTACCCCTGTGCCCTTCAATCCTGTCAGTGTCAAAATTAGGGTTGTTGTGATTCTAACCCTTTATCTGGAGAAATAGAAGAAGTCCTCATGGACCCTACTCATCATCCATTGGTATAATGGTTCATACTTGCCAAAATACGGGAGCTCATATAACTGATAAACTCCTACCTGCTTCAACAATTTCTCCCCAACATTGTCATATACTGGCATATCCTCCACAGTGCGCTTGTTGGTCTTTGTACTCAACAATGTGTCCAACTCTTTCTTGTTGTCAGATGTACGGTGGTTATAGTCACTTATTTTGCACCTGCAGATGTGGGAATCCCACTCTTGTCTAACTATCACACCTTCTAGGTACTGCATCTCTGAAAAATTACTCTCAGGAGCCATTTCAACTTCATCTTCTACCTTCTTCTTTCCTTTCGTGTACTGCGTGCAGTGCTTTCTTTGGTGTCATCATAAAAATCCACCTTTTCACTGTCTATAATGAGCAAACTCAAACCCTAGCTCAAATTTGCATGCCCTATCTTGAAACCACATGCCCTAGCTTCTTTTCAATGCCTCTACTTCACTCAAACCCTTCACTAATGGGGATGCAAGCCTCTTCCGTGCAATAATCCACTCTCCACATTTGGTTTCACACTCTCGCACCTCAATATGACTCACTCGGCTTGATCACACTTAGCTCACTCAAATACTTGTGATCGCAAAGGTAAAAATTAACCCGCATCACGTCCTTATATATATTTTCAAAAATTTAGTGCATTTATTGCTCCTTCACCAACCAACAATCCTCTCATTAATTGACCATTTTCACAATCTCCACGTGGCACATCTTTGCGCCAGCTATAACCTTCTAGTGTGCCTTCCTACCTTCTGGCTACAAAATTCTCTTCAAGTGCATCCATGCACCCAGTACCTCACTACTACCGCACCTTCCTTAGTAGTCTCCATGTTCATTGCTTACCTTGTGTTATACTATTCCCTCATTTATCTCCATCTATGGTCATCTTTTTAAATAAATCTCCTTTCTAAAAAATCCTCTCCAAACTTGAATAGCACCTATAGTAGTTTGTTCCTTTATGTGTACCAGTTGTAAATAGCCACCCCACACCAATGGTATGTGCAGTCCTCTGCGCATAAAATTTCTTCAAATGGTAATTAAATTCAGCATGTAAACATGCTTATTACACAAAACACCAACTAAATTGAAAAATCATAGCGACGAAAAAAGAAATACATTAAGGAAATACATAAATGAAAACCTAGTCTAAATGGCAACATTGCCTTATTACAAACACCAAGAAGACTTATTTATAGTAGGGCTTCATCCTACTCTGTTAAAGTAACTGGGTAACCGTATTCCATCAAGTGTCTCTAACTGATAAGCACCTAATTCAAGTATATGAGTGATAATATACGGTCCCAACCAATGCACTTTAAGTTTTACTTGGATGGCGTAGAAACTTAGAGTCATAAAGAAGCACCATCTATCCCATCTCAAGATTTTTGTTCCTGATGTGCCCGTCATTCCATGCTTTTTTCCTATCCTTTTCCTGCTTCTTACTCCAACGTGATATGGCATGCCTCTCATCCAACTATATCAATTTATCAATTCTTTCTTCTAAAGCTTGCTCATCAGCTAGACCTCCAACGTGTGTAATACATAAAGAAGGTAACATGAATTCCATAGGAATAACTACTTCTATGCCAAACACCAACTAAAATGGTGTGGCCTTGTTAAATCTCTTATATCATGTTCTATACGCCTAAATCATGGCAAAAAAATTATCATCCCAATATTTCCTTCCAACATCACAAATTTTTTTCAATTTCTGGCTTAAAATCTTGTTGAAGTCCTCAAGCAGTCCCATTTTCCTGAGGATGATAGGGTGTAGTCTTATGGTGCAATCATAAATTCATCCAATACTATCTTGATCATTTCATTCAGAAAGTGTGTACCCCTATCACTTGTTAATCTCATCGAGCATCCATACCTTGTAAGAACATTTTCCCATAAGAACCTAGTTGTTATAGATGTTGTATAATCCTTGGTAGGTGTTACTTATGCCCACCTTATAAGATAATTTGTGCAAGTGATGATGAAGTAATCTAGTTCTACGCGTAGCTAGATAAATAGACCCACAAAGTCTATAACCCATTTTCAAATGGCCATGCACTAGGAATAGGTCTTAAAGGAATTTCATCTCTTTACTCAAGTTTACCAATGTGTTGACAATGATTACACACCTTATAATATGCTTTACAATCCTTATAGAGGGTCTCACACCATAATACGGTGAGTAGAATATTTCGCAAAGTGGTATCACATATATAGTGCCCACCTACAATACCACCATGAGCCTCTTCCATGATATCTGAGTGCTTTTCTCTAGTACACACCGATATAATACTCAACTCAAGCCTAACTTGTATAGGTTATCACTAATTAACATAAAAGGTATGCACGAATTGTAAGTTATTTCTTCTCCAAGGATTTCATTCCTTATGGTGCCATACCTATTCGTAAAAAGATAGCAATATCCTCCAATTCCAAGGTGCATGTTGTAACCTATACAATTGTGCATTTGGCATTAAATCTTCAATTTTTCGCATGTCCTCCCTCGACTAAATTCTTGATAAGTGGTGCAGGCTAGAATTACTTTTCCTGGTTTTACCTGTTGTGATATCAAATTATTGGAATAAGAGAACCCATAGACATATGTGCCCATGTAAAATGGGCTTGTTTACCAAGTATTTCAATGTCATGTGATTGGTGTAAAATACAAATGGTGTTGTTAGAAGGTATTGTCTGAATTTATGCAGTGCGTAGATCATTGACAAGGCTTTGCACTCATTAGTTGTATAATTCTTCTTTGCAGGAGTCAACTTTATACTAGAAAAACAAATAGGATGATCTATAATACATTCTCCAGGCTAAGCTAATACCATGCCAATGGCCATGCCAGAGGTATCCACATGTACATGAAATGGTTGGTCTCATAAGGGAAAATGCAGAATAGGCGTTCTAGTAAGTCTCTCCTTTAATGTCTTGAATGTGTGTTGTTGCGGTTCTCCCCAATAAAATGTAATTTTTCCTTTTATTAATTCTTCCAAGGGTGCGAAACCTTAGCATATCCTTTGATAAATTTTCTATAATACCCAGTGTGACCCAAGAATCCACGTACTTCACTTTGACTAGTAGGCTCTTCTAGGTCTCAAATAATCGCAACCTTAGTTGGATCTACTAACAAACCTTCCTTGCAGATGATGTGCCCTAATAGAGTGCCAAAAGGTGTAGCAAACACACACTTCTTGATGTTTAAAGAGATGCTTAATTGTCTACATATTTCAAACATTAAGCACAAATTTTCACAATGATCCTTAACCAGTCCATACACTATCCAATCATCCAAGTAAACTTGCAAGAAAATGTGAATAAAATCTTAGAATGCTTGAACAACTATTCACGAAAATACAAGCAGGTGCATTTTTCAAACCAAAGGGCATCACAAGTATATGAAAAACTTCCCCATTCAATGGTGAATTTTTTTTTCTTGATCCTCCTATGCAATTCGGACTTGATGATACCCAGAGAATCCATATGTAAAAGAATAGATTTTGTACCCTACAACGCCTTCTAATATATCCTCTGTGAAAGGTGTAGGAAAGGGATCAATCACACATGCAACATTCAATTCTCTGTAATCCACACAAATCCTAATCGACCATCTTTCTTTATACTAATAACCATGGGGCTAACCCACTCTGATTCTTCTAGGGGATTGATGATGCCAGACTTCAACATCTTGTCAATTTCTTCTTTAACTTTTACACATAGGTTAGGGTTCATCCTATAGGGTCTCTTCTGACCAGGGCACGCACCTTCCTTAAGCTTTATCTTCATCTCTCCTAATGATTCATGCACTCCTTTTAATTCATGGTAGCCCCTAGGAAATAAGTCCTAAAAATCATGAGAGCAACTCCACTATCTTTTCCACTTCAAATTTAGACCAATAATCTCCAATTATTGCCTCTTTAGGTTCAGCATCCATACCAATATTCACTTTATTTTTCCTCATAGGTTCATGATAGGCATGCACATTGTTATATGCATTGTCTAAGACCTCATGTGTACCTGTTGAATGATCTATATCCAAATTTTCTACTTCTTCATCATCCACTATGTAGACCATCTTTCCTTTTTCTTTCTCAAGCAAGCATGCTTAAGTAGTGTGGCATCTATCTCTACTTCTTCATCAAAAATGCACTCTGAGTCATTCTCATCAAATAACTCTTGAATGATTTCTTCTGCCTTTGCACTATCTCCCATAGTTAAACACTTTATAACCCTTAATACATTTTCTACTGGAGGTTTAGTAGAGAAGTAGTCAAAATTTTGGACCATACCTATAATCAAATCCTGCCAATTTCTAGTTTCTCTATGTAGCTCTGCATATACATACCAAATGCATGTGTAGCCTTGTAAAGAGGAATAAATTTTTTTCATCCATAGCTAAAAGTAAATCTCCTACCCCTCTATCCAGAGCCTCTCACACTTTGTTGAATGTGGTCTTTGAATAGGTTGATTACCATGATAAGTGCATATTTGAGTAGGTGCATTACTCCTAGAAAATCGAGTTGTAAGAGAAATCCTGACTTCATTCCATTCTACAAGATTATCCCTGTGAACCACCCACCAACGTGTTGCTATCCCACACAGGGTATATGCTAACATATTTCTTATTTCAAGTGTTATCCACTATTCCTCCATGGCGCACAAGAATACCGTAGGGTATCCTTCTCTAGTGTACCAAGGTATAGAGTTGTTACCTATCCTCTTGATGCAATGAGGTTTGCTTTTCCATGAAAATGTGCTCCTTACTTCACGCCCAACCATCTCATAAGTACCATGAGCCCAATTATCACAAGCAATACTTGTAGTATCACTAATAGACTATGCATCTTCCCACTGAAGGATTCCTTCCTTAGATGGCTTGAGTACTTCTGGGTCCCAAATGGCGCATACATAAATCCTATTTAGATCTTTCTCACTCAAATGCTCAACATATGGTGCATACTTTCCATCTCATTAAAGGGATAATAACTATTTCCTCCTTGTTCTCAAAACGATATATCTCTTGTTGAAGCAGAAGATCAACATTATTTTGTGTAACACTAAGGGTGTCCGAGTAGAGCTAGGAAATTTTCTACTTACGTAAGCGCTAAGACCTCAAAATCCCCAGTGAACTTGGCCACTTGTATAGTAATGGATGCATATCTTAAAACTCTGATAGGAATGGCCTTAGTTTGATTAGCCATAAACAATACATTAGAAGACAATTGCAATGAAGGTCTCCCCATCTATACCCATGCATCTAAAGTAAGCACATTTACTTCCATGCATGTGTCAATCAATATATTACTTAAGAGCCATCCATCGACAATAGCATTCAAAGTGATCTCCTGTCGTAATATAAGCTATGGGGGGAATATTTGCATGCCTGATATAAGGCCCATTCTCAATATTCATGTGTGGAGTGATTTCCTTTATCAAAATCCCTAGTAATGGAATGATATTCTCTAGCACAGCATTCTACATACCTCCTTCAAGTCATCAATATCCTACTGGACCGTATCTGTTGCCTTCTTATGTTCCATCTTCTGTGATTTCTCCTTTAAACATTGTATTTCCCCTTGAAGGTTTTTGACTACTTATGTGGTCTCTTGATAAACCTCCAAACTACAGCCACCTACACCCCCTTGATCCTCCACCTTGTAGCCAAAATTGGATGAGAAGATGTACTTCCATGTGTCCCAACAGTAGTACTATACTAAACTCCTATAGTCTGTGTGGTGGTACTACTCCCAAAAGTGAGCCCCAAATTTTACGCACTCAAATTATGTGCGATGATGCGCCAAAAAGGTACCTCCAAACAATAATGAAGACATTTTCCCTACCATAGATGTACTTGTTATGTGACTTACTCCTACTTCCCTACTACCCAAATTAGCTTGTTGACTATTGGATGTACTAGGTACTGGAAAACCAAGCATAAGGGCTAGGTTTCTAGGTAGATTCAAATGCACACCTATAGCCCAGGTCATCTCTACTAGCACACTCCTATGTGAGGCCAAGGAGGGTTCCCTGTCATGCTTGCCAAAATGGGGGAGTTCCTGATGCTTTGGCTCCATGCCTTCTACATGAGCTCCAAATCCTTCACGATCCATCTCTCTCCTTAATGCCATTTTCTCTACAATGTCATGTTACTTCTTTATCTCCCTCTCGCGTGCCTCATTATACTTAAACTACATTTATTCTCTCTTCCTTTCTACCGCTAAGTCTGCCATCTTTCACCAAACTTTCTCATGCCCCTGCGCGTGGTGGGGTTTAGCTAGCCATCGAATTTTCCTCTAAATTCAAGGTTACCATCAAGTTCTTGATCGCCATTGAAATGCCTTGCAAGTAAGTTCCCCTAGGATACTGTAGAAATTGGAACTTAGCTACCTCTAGGAAAGAATAAGTGGAGATTGAGTATTTTAGGATATAGCTATTCAAAACACCATGGAACCAAGTATCCACAGCGCGTGTCCAAATTAGATCAGCATCATACATTACCTGAAATTCTTCCTATGTCCAGACAAGTGTGTGATACCTCTAATTTTGTTTAGATGCATAAGCAACCAACCAACCTCTAGTTCTATGGGGAAAATAGCAAATAAGCTCTCATACAGACAGTCATACAGATTCTTTTCCACCCATGTGTGTGCATAAAACTCAAATCTAGTGTTGAACCTCCGTGTGTACTCTTCTTCTAGATCTTGTATCCACTCCTCATGACTTACTAGGGTCAACGAAGACGTCTTCATCGCAAACCATCACGAAAACAAGTGAAAAATAGATCATGACAATGGAACTAATAATGCAGCCTAGAATTTACCACGAATAACCTAGGCACATTGGCACATCACCTAGCCTAAGTTGAGCACTCACCCGAAGCGTGCAAAGGTACTAGGCCCCTCCTTAGAGTTTCTTATACAGGATGTGAACATGATGAAGATGTAATGTATTCATATCCATAAATAGCATAAATATTCCACAGAGCATATTCCAGATCTAGATCTAAAATAATCATGAATTAAGTGATAAACATAATGAATTCAACCATGTAAGAGTCAATTACAGTCATGTTTAACACCATTATTCACCCAATACACTCCATTATATTAAACACAGTAAATACAGAAGCTTCTTACAATAAGTAGTATCATAAGTTTATGCGTGCATCAGATCTAGCAACATAACTCCACAATAGCTCATACACAAAGTGTCTCCTTTACTACACATATTAATACATATTTATAAGGGTGGGGACTTTCCCTTCACTACTTATGCACTTACAAAAATAGGTCACATGCTGAAAATAGTCATGTACCTTTACAATAACATGCACACATGCAAGTGCACTAATAATAGATATCTTACAATTAACTGGCAAGTAGTAATCCTATTATTAGCTCAAACTCATACATGGCGCTTAGTAGACACTCTTCCCAAAATAGCATTTGTGTGTCGCGCAAGTCTACATCTCGTTGTGTGCTCTATACTCTATCTCCAAAAAGAGCCCGTAACCACAAAAATGGCTAAGTCTCGAATCAATCTATCTTTCACGTGTGTTTCCTTCCCTATCCTTTCGCACCTTCAAATATGCCTTGCTACCATACGTGAATCTTTTGTGTGCCCTCTCCTTAATTTCATATTCTGTCTGCTAAACATTACTTGTCCCCTCCGTAAAATATGCGGGTAATATGTACTCTCATAAATCTACTTGCACCTAGTAAAATTCTTTTAACCTAGTCTATGTCCTTTAAACCCCTTTAATAAGGGTTATGTGTTTTTTATTAAAAAAATACTATAGTTTATAATTTTTATGAACTATATGTTGTTTTTTATTATATAAATTTTTTTACTTCTTTTTAAAAAAATTATATATATTTGTACATTATAAATTATAATAGGTTATTATAATGTATTAAAATATAACCTCCCTAATATTATATAGAAGAAGAAATTCTAAAATTTCACATTCTGGAAATACACATCAAGTTTTGGCTCCATTAAATTTGATGATCAAATGACCATCATGGTAGACCAAACATAAGGCAGTATGATGGTCATTTAGACGTCAAATTTAAGCTCATATATTCTAGGAAACTTTCATTGTGTTAAAATTGACGGTCAAATGACCATCACGATAGACTAAAAATAAGTCATAATGATGGTCATTTAGATGTCAAATTTAAGTTGGCCGGATCTTTTCCTACATTAATTTTTTTCATAAATTTGTTGTTATGCATTCTTAGCGGTTTCTTCTTCTCTTATATATGGTCGAAATATTTTTTATATAAATCTGGAGTATAATGCAGAGCTATTTATATTGCGAGTTATTATTTTGATCATGGGAGGTTAATTAGTATGTATTGTAATGAAAAAATTAGTTATGATCAAATAGTTTCTTTTGATCTATAAAATTTAGATCTGATTTTACTAAAAGTGTTGTTTTTTATAAATATGTCTCTAACTCTATGGTACATTGTATATTATAATGGGATGTGTTTTACAGGTTCAGGAAAACAATGACATCCAACTATTTCTGTTTTGACAAAAACCCAGATTACGAATGGAACTAACTACAACATTTGGGTCAAAAAAAAAATTACAGCAAGGGAACTCGGATGATTATTTACGGATCTCGAGGTTTCTCCCACCATTCATCAAGCAATGTGTAGATAACATGAATTTATTCTTGCAATGAATGCAAGAGGATCTTTCTATGATTCTACATAATGTGAACGATGAGTACCTTTTACACATTGGTAATATCAAACATTCGAAAGAGGTATGGACACAACTAGAATACATGCATGAAGGATACTTGGTATATCAAGGATAGTAATGAGAGTATAATAGCTGAAGGAATTTAAATAAATGGTCTATATATTTTTGATGATTTCTCTTCTACATCTTGTTTTATATCTCAAAGTTTGAATAATTCAAAATGATGACATGAAAGGTTAGGACATGTTAACTATCTAAGCTTATATGAAATGTCTAGATATAATCTAGTGAAAGGTTTACATGTGTTGTATTCTTTCTTGAAGTTAATTCATTAAATGCTTCTAAATTTTGGTTTTTATTTTGATTTAGTAAATGGCCATGATGATGTTTTTATGTTATAGATGCTTCTAAAACTCCTATCTTCCTCGCTAAGAAATTAAATTGGGCTCAATCTATGTTAGAAAGTTCAAATCCTATTAACCTTAGGAAAATGACCAGAAGCCATCATATGTATCATGCATTAATTACCTTGTATGAACCTGAGCCGCGAAGTATTATAGGGTCTAGGTGGTTATACAAAGTAAAATATAATGTTGATGGTAGTATTGACAAACATAAAGCTAGACTTGTTGCTATAGGTTTCACTTAGAAACCTGGTATTGACTATGTTGAGACATTTGCCCCTATAGCTAAAATGAGTAATGTTAGGAACTTATTTGCAATTGTCATTCAAATTGGGTGGGAAATCCCCCAAATGGATGTGAAAAAATATTTTTTGAATGGTGATTTAAAAGAATAACTTTACATGTCTCGACCTAAAGGATTTGAAGAAAGCGGTAAAGAAAACTATGTTTGTAAATTGAAATTTTTTTTGTATGGTTTAAATCAAGCTCATAGATCTTGGTATGCAAAAATTAATTCTTTCTTAATTTTCTTCTTCTAGAAATGATCTATTCATTAAGTAAGAAGGATCACATATTATCATTGTTTGTATATATGTTGATGATTTGCTTATGATTGGTGATAATCCTACTTTAATTTGTAGAATTAAAGAAAAATTGAAACAATACTTTGAAATGACTGATTTAGGTCTCTTACATCATTTTCTTGGCATGGTTGTATTTCAAGATAAAAATTCTATTGTTGTTTCTCAAGCACAATATACAACCAATGTACTAAAAAAATTTAACATGATTGATTGTAAACTAATTTCTACTCCTATGGAAGTTGGATTGAAAATTGATCCTAAACCTGCATGTGAAAAATTTGATCCTACTTTATATAGACAATTAGTTGGTAGTTTGATTTATCTAACTATCATGAGACCAAATATTTCCTATGCAGTAGGAATTGCTTCTAGTTTATGCAGGAACCTTATAGAGATCATTGGAATCTTGCAAAAAGGATTCTTAGATATATTAAAGGAACAATCAATTATGGGTTGCATTATACTAAGAATGAAAATGCTAAATTATATGGATTTTATGATTCTGATCATGTTGGTGATGAATTGGATCAAAAATATACTTCTGGTTATGTGTTTAAATTTGGTGTAGGTGTCATTACTTGGTGCAGCAAAAAGCAACCAATTGTTTCTATCTCTTCAACTGAAGTTGAGTATAGAAGTGCAATAGAAGCTATAAAAGAGGCTTTATGGCTAAAGATGTTATTCGATAATATAAAGATGAAGGATCCACAAATTTTTCCTTTGTTTTGAAATAACCAAAGAACCATAGCTCTTACACATAATCCAAGATTACAACACTAGAGGATGAAGCACATTGAGATACATATACACTTCATCCGTGAGAAGGTGCTAAGTGGTGAGATAGATCTCAAGTTCGTGCCGACTGAAGATTAGGTTGTTGACATCTTCACAAAGCCCCTGAGTGCTGCAAAGTTTTGTCACTTTCATGAAAAACTTGGATTTAAAAAAATTCATTAAGGGGAGTGTGCATGACAATGTCACCTCCTAATGGAACTTTGTTTTTGTAAAAGAGCTTCAGGAATTTGTAAAAGACTTTCGGGAAAGTGTAAAAAAAGAACTTCAGGCAAGTGTAAAAATACCTTCAGGCATGTAGACCTCCTCAGCTTATTTTTTAGAAAGAATTGTAGAAAGATCTTAAGGGTGGTCTTTAGGAAACTATTTAGTACTATTGATTTTATTGGTAAACATCCAATACAAGCATATTGTTAACGGGGTCCTTAGTTAAAAAGGAATCTTATATGCTTGGGTTCAATAACCTTTTATGAGAACCTACGAGAACATGTAAACCTCACAAATCATACTTAGCCACTGATCATGGGATGATCTTTGGGATTCCAAATCATTTTGTACCAAAAGGTAAATTGAGTATGATGAAGGTGTTATAATTCCTTCAACCGATATGCTAGCCTAAAACTTTTATGGTTTAAGGATTGTAAATCATGTAGTGTACCATGGGCAGGTAATCTATTGGCATATGTTATGTTATCCCACTTAATATTAAGGGAGAGTGTTGGAACATAATGATTAAGTGGTCTGGCCAACCCTTAATGTATATGGGTCCATCACTAATATATAGGTTAATATTTAATAATATGAAATATTTCTATTTCTATTATTAAATATGACAACCTCAAATATATAATGTGGGTTAAATATTTAATATCATGAAATAATTATATTTATAATATTAAATATTATAAACCTAGGTATATGTGTCAACCGATAAAGTTAAAAAGGTGGGTGGGGAGACATACCGATCACCTAATATAAAAAGGACTTTAGGTCCTCATTTGAGAGGTTTGAATGAAATATCAAAGGTGAATATTATCTTATCCTTGTGATTAGTGTTGAAAGGAGGAGGTGAAATTTTTGGATGTAAATTTGGTTCTTGGAAAGTAAAAGGTTATTTCAAAGTGGTTTTTACCCTATTTGGGGTTTTCCACAATAAACATTGTTCACCATGTTCTTACTTTCGGTATGTATTACTTAATTAATATGTTATGTAATTGTTATCCAAAATAAGCCCCTACTTATTTTGGCTAACTCCTCCTCCTTTTCCTTTGCTGGTACTTAAAATGAAATTTTTGCATGCTTCAAGGACTCAAAATTTTCGGGTATTGTTCCATCAGATAGAGAATTTTCTTACCTTTCTAGAAAGGTAAAATTTTCCTCCTAACTCCTTGTAATTTTCGAGTTATGGCTCAACGGAGTTTAGAGGGGAAATTTTCCCTGTGTAGGCCCGTAGCCAATGAGAAGCTGACATGTGTCATCGGTGGAGTAGTGGGAATCTGGGGGAGTTTTGGCACTTAGCCCTTTTGGCTAAAAGGCACAAAGCAAAAAGTTCACCTGCAGGCCCATGGTGGAGAAAATTTGGTTAAGGGCCCGCGCTAATTGGAGAGCACCATGTGTCAAGGCGGAGTGGTGGAGTGGAGGAAAGTTAAATTTTTGCCTTTTGGTGCAAAAAAACATAAAGGCATGCATTGAACGCATGGCCCCATTAACCAATCAAATAGCACCATGTGGCCACATCAGTGGTGGAGGTCGGGGGCGGCGAAGGATTTGGCTTTTTTGCCAAAGTTGTCAAAAGGCGCAAAGGGCAGAAATGGAAGCACATTCCCCCAAGCAACCAAAAGATGCCACATGGTAGAGGAGTGGTGGACCGGTGGAGGTTTTTGGGAAATTTTTCCCAATTTGAAAAAAGGGGAAAAATTTAAGGTTTTGGCCCGCCGACCCGATTTTTGCCCCATTTTTGCCCTAAATCTTCATAAGGGCATAACTTTCGATCCCGAGCTCGGATTTTCACGATTTTTATATCAATGGAAAGCTGTTGAAGTCCTCTACATGATGAACTATTAAATTTTTATTTTGATGGATATTTGTGGGATAAAATGGGAAAATGTCTCTGGCATGCAAAAATGCAAAAATGGTTCCCAACCACCAAAATTAATGAAGTATGGGCCTCTGTTTTTCTCTGCAAAGCAATGTACAATGAAGTATGGATTTTTCATGGAAACCCATCATTTTTAGGCTCATGAAATGGTTGGTGGTTGGAGTTTCAAATTGATTCCCCCATGTTTTTCACATTTCTTTCATTCTGTTCGATGGTTAAAAGCTAGATTTGGCTCATTTGTAAGTTTATTCATCATTCTTCTCTTCCTCTCTCTTCTTTTCTTCCCTGGGTCAAAAATGGAGTTTTAACCTCATCCCCTACTCTGTAATGGTGTTTTTCCTCTTACCCATGAAATGATGTTTTATGCAAACTTCTGGAGCAATAAAAAACATGTTTTGTGATGCATTTGTCCATCCTTGCTCATTTTTGGTTGTTTTCTTCTTGCCTCTCTTCATTGTAGGTATTTGTGCATGTTTGGATGTTCATTACAGGTTTTGGAGCTATGTTCATGGAGTTTTAGAAACATTTTTATGTGAAATCCATCCTTGGTTTTGTGATGCACTTGTCCATCCTTTCCATTTCTCACCTCTCTTTGTTTCCATGGCAGTTTTGATAGATGTTCAACATTTTCCTTCTCTGGTGTATCACCGTTTTAGTGTAGGATTTGTTTTTTCTAATTTTCTTTCTCTCCATGTCAACTTAGAAGTTAGATTAGGATTAGATTAGCTTTCCTACACTGGAATAGATTTTGGTAGGTAGTTTAGGAAGAGGAACCAACCTTCTCTAGAGAGATTTCCCCATTTGCAAAGGTCCCACACTTTGGGAAAGCTCAATGTTGTGCATTCACACCAAATGACATTACCTTAGAAAAGAAAATCCATAGGTCATTTTGGGGGTGCTTGTGAATTTACACTAATAGTTTTGGCATGCTCGGTGGGACCTTAAAGGTCTTCCACTTCATCTTTTGTAGGTTGGTGTGTTCCTGTGAAGATTTCAGCCTTTGGAGGCATTCTCAAACACATCTGGTGACTCCATTTGATCAATAACTCATTATTTGAGTTGCAAACCTATTTTCCATCCATTTCCATTCATTCTTCCTTCCATCTCTTCCATCTTCTTTCATCCCATGAAGTTGTGTAATCATGACTTCATTTCCATCATGGAATTCACATTCACAACAACAGCAATATATTCCACCTCCAACATGTTTCTCAAATCCTCCAGATCAGCATTTTGATCAAATTCAAAATTAGTATGCATATCCATATGAGCAATGCCAAAATTAGTTTGGCTATGAAGCATGTCAAGCACAAGGATATGCAGATTGTGAGGGAAGTCAAGAAGAAGATGTTGATTTGTTGGAGAAAATCCAAAAGATGGAGAAAGCATGGTGCAATCCAAGGCTCAAGCACAAATGAAGGCATTTCAGATTGGTTTTAGAGCACCTTGTCCATGGGGAGGCCCTTTTCCAAGACATTACAGCCCTCAAGAGAAAATTGACTTCATGGTTGCAACACTGCCATTACTTGCACAATGGATAAAGGAGATAGAAGCATATGAGAAAAGTCTGAATCAACCTTATCAATGGGTAATTCATTCAATAGCTCCTTGTCTTTCTTTTTCACCCTCTCAAGCTTTATCATTTCAGCAGTGTCAAGCTTCAAGTTTCCCATATGCTGCCCCAAATGTTGATTCCATTTCTCCATTCCCTAGTCTTCCACCTCATCTCAATTATTTTTTCCTTTTCCCTTCCAAATATTCATTCCCTCCACAAGAGCTAAAAGTTTCATCTCTTCCACCACCACAAATAATTGCAAAACCGGTTGAATCCCAACCCATCACTCCTCTTGTGTTCCCAAATCCATGTTGGGAAAATGAAAATCAGAAAATCAGTCATGAAGGATAGCAAGAAGAGGAGCCCAACAGGAAAGAAATGATAGACAACTTGAGAAGTTGGGCTCTCAAATTTGGGATAACAAAGATCCCCTTGATGGTTAAGCCTACAGAGGAGGTAAAGGTTGAAGAACAAGTGGTGGTTAGGACTGATTTTGTTGCAGCAGAAGAAGAAAAAAGAAGAAGTAGATCAGTAATCAATTTGCTTAGAATGTAGTGTCCATGTTGGCACTCTACTTGAAGAAAATGTTGGTCCAATTCAAGTTGCACAATCAGCCATGGAAAGGAGCTCTAAAGAAGATCTTGCAGCCCCAACTTGTCCTCTAGAGCAGCAAATTGAAGAGTTTGATTTGACAAACTTCATGTTAGAGGAAGAGTTCAATCAAGAGCAAGATTGTCTTCAAGTAGCAGAGGAAGGAGAAGCTGCTCCAAATCCAAAAGAAGAGGAGCACATTCCAGCTATGGAGGAGAAAATGCAGATCCAAAAGCTTTGAGCACAAAATAGGCTATAGAAGAACCTTCAGTTCTTCCTTCCACTTCATCTCTCTCGAGTTCTAGTGTTGAAGAAGAGTTTGATCTTTCAAACTCAATGATTGAAGATGAGAGAAACCATGGTGATCAAGTTGTAGATCAAGAGAACACCATGGGAGAGGTTGAACATTTGCAGTAGGACAACAATGAGGTAGTTTACTTTCTGATTTGGAGGATTGTTTTGATGAAGAAGAACCGGTTGAAATCACACCATCTTCTCCTTCATCATCCATCTTCCAAACACAAGAGCCTGCTGCCATGAAGGAGAGAATTCATTTATAGCAGCCTGCATTTTATAGAAGCCTTTTGGAGCCAAGGTTGGAAGATATTAATCTTCCATGTTCTTCATTGGAAGAGGAAGGAAGGAAAGCAAGAAGAGTTCCACCATTTCTTTCACACCATCCATCCAAGAGGGTCTACAAGAGGACTCCATTTTTGGAGTTAGAAATCAGAGCTATGGGCATATCAAATGGATCATACCTTTCCCAATAAGGTATTTGGCTTCATTGGAGCCAAAGGAGGAGTTTCCAATAGTCATGCTTACTTCGAGCATGAGTATGAGCTTCAAAGTGCCAAGGATCAGCTGCAATACCTCTACAATCCAAATGCAGAGCAACTAAAAGAGGTATTGGATTTGTTTTCAGTTGATACCTTGCTAATTTGGGTAGAAGAACAGCTTCTTGTTGATTTTCCACTCATTCAACCAGCCATGATCAGCTCCAAATCAATTACATGGTTGCCAATTTTGAAGAAAGGAAGCTATTTTACACAACCAATTGTAGGGTTTGTTTAGCCCACCTTTGCTTCCAGTTAGAATAGAGTAGGTAGGTTTGCTTTCAGTAGAAGAATTGCTTTGCACACTCTGCATATCCCATTTGGGGTATGTATGATTTCTAATTTTGTACATAGTTTTTGGTGATGGTTTTTGCTCTTACATAGTTCATTTCAGTGGCATTTTGGTGAAAATCAACTCCAAGTTTCAGTGGGTTCTCAAGTGGCTCAGAGGTTAGATTTTCATAGTTCAGATCAAATTGGTTATCAGGCTTGACTCCATGCCCAATGGATGCTTCAAAGGCCACTGATCATTCATCTAGCAGGCAGATGACCCCTTTGAGTCACCAAAAGTGTTATCCAAAATGAGCCCCCTGCTTATTTTGGCTAACTCCTCCTTTTCCTATGCTGGTACTTAAAATAGATTTTTTGCATGCTTTAGGGACTCCAAATTTTCTGGGTATTGTTCCAATAGATAGATAATTTTCTTACCTTTCCAAAAAGGTAAAATTTTCCTCCTAACTCCTTGTAATTTTTGAGTTATGGCTCGGTGGGGTTTGGAGGGGAAATTTTTTCCCTGAGAAAGCCAGCCTTTTGACCAATGAGAAGCCGACACGTGTCATCAACGAAACAGAGGGCATTGGGGGGAGTTTTTGGCACTTACCCCTTTTGGATAAAAGGCACAAAGGAAAAACTTCACCTGCGGGCCTGTGGTGGAGAAAATTTGGTTAAGGGCCCGCGCCAATCGAAGAGTGCCACGTGTCGTGTCGAGGGGCGGCGGGCGAGAGAAAAGTTGAAGTTTTTTCCTTTTGGTGCAAAAACTTAAAGGTGTGCATTGAACCCATGCCCCCATCGACCAATCAAATAGTGCCACGTGCCACATCGAGCTTGAAGGTCAAGGTGGGGAAGGATTTTAAATTTTTGCCAAAGTTGCAAAAAAAGGCGGAAAGGACAGAAATGGAAGTGCATTCCCCAGCAGAACAGAGAAGACACCACGTGGCAGAGGGTGGTGAATCTGGTGGAGGTTTTTGGGAAATTTTTCCCAATTTGAAAAAAGGGGAAAAATTCAAGGTTTCAGCCCGCCAACCTGATTTTGCCCCATTTTTGCCCTAAATCTTCAAAAGGGCATAACTTTCGATCCAGAGCTCGGAGTTTTGCATTTTTTATATCAATGGAAAGTTGTTGAAGTCCTCTACATGATGGATGGTTAAATTTTTATTTTTGATGGATATTTGTGGGAGAAAATGGGAAAACATCTCTGGCATGCAAAAATGTAGAAATGGTTCCCAACCACCAAAATTAATGAAGTATGGGCCTCTGTTTTGCTCTACAAAGCAATGTACAATGAAGTATGGATTTTTCATGGAAACCCATCACTTTTGTAGGCTAATTAAATGGATCTAGTTGGTGGTTGGAGTTTCAAATTGATTTTCCCTGCATTTTCCACATTTCTTTTTCATTTTGTTGATGGTTAAAAGCTAGATTTGGCTCATTTGTAAGGTTGTTCATCATTCTTCTCTACCTCTCCCTTATTTTCTTCCCCAGGGTTGAAAATGGAGTTTGAACCTCCTCCCCTTGCTCTATAATGGTGTTTTTCCTCTTACCCATGAAATGATGTTTTGTGCAAACTTTGGAGCAATAAAAACATGTTTTGTGATGCATTTGTCCATCCTTGCTCATTTTTTTGTTGTTTTCTTCTTGCCTCTCTTCATTGTAGGTATTTGTGCATGTTTGGATGTTCATTGTAGGTTTTGGAGCTATGTTCATGGAGTTTTGGAACATTTTTGTGTGAAATCCATCCTTGGTTTTGTGATGCACTTGTCCATCCTTTCCATTGCTCACCTCTCTTTGTTTCCATGGCAGTTTTGATAGATGTTCAACATTTTCCTTCTCTGGTGTATCACCGTTTTAGTGTAGGCTCTATTTTTCTAGTTTTCTTTCTCTCCTTGTCTCCTTAGAAGTTATATTAGGATTAGATTAGCTTTCTGCACTGGAATAGCTTGTGGCAAGTAGTTTAGGAAGAGGAACCAGCCTTCTCTGGAGAGCTTTCCCCATTTGCAAAGGTCCCACACTTTGGGAAAGCTCAATGTTGTGCATTCACACCAAATGACATTGCCTTAGAAAAGTAGATCCATAGGTCATTTTGGGGTGGTGTGAAATTACACTAACAAGTAATTTTATTTATTACATTGTATAATGTTTAACATTTAATGTTTTATGGGTTATGTTAATATTTAAATGCATTGGTTGATTAAATTTGAAATAATTAGAATCCTCTAAATTATAACATGAAACCTAGAGTGATGTGAAAATTGATGTCCCTTTCAACCCTTTAGCTAAGGAGAAAAAGGGGACACAAAAATTCTCCCAACCCCTTGTTTCCCCAATTCATCAATGCGACCTTCTATAGTGCAAAATTCAGCCCCCATGAGCTAGTTAGAGCCCTCTCTCTCAGTGCATGGATGATCACCAAGTGTCGCAACCTGACATGATGTGAAAATTGATGTCCCTTTCATCCCTTTAGCTAAGGGGAAAATGTGACTAGCCCCATGCCTTCATTATTTTTGGATGAAAGCACAACACTTAGCCATTTTTGTGCCTGCTTCTTCCCCCACACCTCCATACCCTGCCGACATGTTGCCGAAATTTTTCTAGAGCTTCTTGCCACCATTATTACACTCATCTAGCTCTAACAAGTCCTTCACATGGTAAGAATATAGATATCTCAGAGGAAAAATTGATCGAAGAAGTGAAGAAAAATGAAGAGATTTTTCCTGAAAACCCTCATAGTCAAAAATGGAGAAATGCTCGTTTCTCTCAATCTAGAGCATGAATCGAGATGTCGTCTTTTTCAGACTTCCTCATTTTTCAAGACAATCAAGATGTAACAAATAGGAGGTCAAATAATGCCCTAAATCATTTGTTTCATAAAAATCCCATTTCATGCCCTAGCTCACGTTTGTTGGATTTCTCAACAATTTGATAGTTGGATCGAGCTAAAAACTTACACACGGACTCCAAATGAAAAACCTATCACAATGGAGTTGATTTCATCACAATCAGAGACAAAAACCATACCTACAAATTTCAAGCTCCATTAATGGTTATTATGGCAGCTTTGTGCTCAAAGTCGCTACTAAGTTAAAATTTCATTTTTATTTCCAAGTGTTCTGGTGGGTGAAATCAAGTGAAATTCCAGGAGAATATCATGACAATGAGCCAAATTCAAAAATATGTGTTCCATCACAAACCAAGCATCAGAGACCCACTTTCCAAAAATAGTAAGCTTTCCTACACATGTTTGTTATTTTTGGTTAGTCTTCATCAGAAGTAGTGGCGGTGAAGATAGTGTGCACCGAAGATGATCATGAGGTCAAAATGATTGTTCAAAGCAGAAAACAATGAAAATGACCACTTACTAAAAATAGTAAGTTCCCTATATGGGTACCTACTAAAAATAACAAGTCATTCCAAGAAGTGGTCGAGGTGAAGGCAACATACAAAGGAGCAAATAAAGAAGCTAACCTCATCAAGATGATCTAGAAAGGTAGAAATCACCATTTACTAAATATAGTAAGTCTCCCATTTGGGAACTTGCTAAAAATAGTAAGTCACATTCAAGGGGAAGTTTTGGAAAAATGAGACATAGGGGGATAATCATTCAGGTCAATATCACCATTTGGGTTCCGAGAGGCAAACTCGACACTTACCAAAGATAGTAAGTTTCCTTTCCAAATATAGTAAGTGTCAAGGAAACATGAATTTCAAGTGCACAAGTTGGTCTAGTTTTTCAGGTGTGATCAATCATGAAGAGATGGCAGTTTTTCATGGTTTGGAATGATCATCTCATATTACAGAACAAGACATCCATCATGGTCTCAATGATGTACTCATCACTTATGCAAGCATATATATCATTCCAGAGGCAAGTGGAACATAACAGTGTCACAGAGAATCATCACGAGCATGGTTTGTGGGTCATCTTGAATTCACTTCAAAGAGTCTCAAATAGTTTTTTTAACACTTATCCGATGGTCTAAGGGTTTTTGCATCATAGAGTTTATGGTCATCACTAGATGGGGAAAATTATTCAAATTTATTCAAGGGAGCAATCTTCATCAGCGTGGAGGATCACTAGTGTTAGAAATCTTCACTCAAAGTTCATGACTACATCAAGGCATTCAAGAAGTTCATTGAGGAGTGATTTCCCTTCATCCCTTCCCTCCTCCTCTCTTTCCCTCTCTTCTTTCTCTCTCTATTCTAATTCTTCGTTGGGCCTCATCATTGTCTTTTGTCTTATTCACTTAAGTGACTTATTTTAATATTGTAAAATTATTTTCTCAAATTATAAGAGAAATACTTAATTGATGGAAAATAAAAAGTCACAAGTGGAATATGAAACATAAAGATTCATATGAGGGAGGTGAAGGGTCAAGTTCAAAGTGTATAAATTGGGATGGCTTCTCCATTCTAAAGGATTTGATTCGAATTTTTTTGAATTTCTACTCTAGTAGCATTGTGAATTGGGGTAGCTTGATTGAAGCTTTGTATTCATCACTACACATGAAATAAAGCTACAATTTCTTCCACTTCTCCCCCTCTTGCATATGTTTCCTCTTTTCCCATACTATGCACAACTTTTTGAAATACTAATTAAGGAAAAAGTTTCTATTTTCTCATATGTATGAATGTGTGCATCTTTGTATGCATGGTTTCCTCTCATTGTTAGTGTTGAAGCATTGTTGTTTTCTTCCTACAAATATGTGTGATGGTAACTTCTAGTTAATAGTTGTAGGACTCTAACTTTTACCTACAACATTAATCCCTCTTTTCTTTCTTCCCACTCCCCTTTTCCCCCTTTTAAGCAAGTTTCATCTCTTGCAAGAAATTGCAAGCCTTGCCATAGGATTAGTGGAGTGTTCTGTTAGATCCCCACCTTTTGGCCACCCATAGATTTTATTTCATCCACACATAATAACATAAAGTTGCACCATTCAAGCAGAGGGATCTAGAATCCCAGAGCATTGGCAAGAAACCCACATATTTTTCCACCCAAAAATTTTCTCACCAACATCCCCAAAAATATTTGGCGAGCCTTCTTTTGACTTGGCAATGGTAGAGCACGGATAGTTGCAACTCTTTCTAGATCAATTTTCAATCCCTCTTTAGACACAATGCAACCTAACAACTTGCCTTCATGAGCAAGGAATATACACTTTTCTAGATTTAGATACACTCTGAATCTCCTACATCTTTAAAACACTTACCTGAGGTGAAAGAGGTGACTTGTTGCATTCTTAGAGAATACAAGTAATGTCATCAAAGTATACAAGAACTATTTTGTTTATCAACCCCTTGAATGCCATGTCCATAGCCCTTTGGAATGTAGCTTGGGCATTCAATAACTTGAATGGCATTTTCTTATAGGCATAAGTGCCCCATTTGGTAGTGAAGGTTGTTTTGAATTGGTCTTCTTCTTTCACCATAATTTGATTATAGCCCGAGTAGCCATCTAGAAGTGAAAACCTCTCTGAACCAGCTACTACTTGCAATATTTTCTCCATGGAAGGAAGTGGATAGTGGTATTTGAGAGAAGCCTTGTTCAAGTCTCAGAAGTCCACACACAACCTGATTTCTGCATTTCTTTTCTTAACTGACACTAGATAGCAACCCATGAAGAGTGCTTGATCAGAAAGATGATGTTTTCCTTAATGATATTCTTCATTTCCTTCTTCATGAGAGGCTCGATATGAGGGTTAATTGGCCTTTATTTCTATCTGATAGGATTAGCTTTTGGATCCAATTCAATAGTGTGGTATGCTAACTTTGGATTAAATCCTTTCAAGTCCTCGTAGCTCTAGGAAAAGACATATGGGAATTCTTGGGATATATGAAATCAAATTTTTCTTGATAGGTACTAACTTTTCCAATTTGGAGTACTTTACCTTCTCCAACCGAAATGGGTTTTGAATCTTCCCCTTTGACCTAGATGTTTACCTTCTCCTTTCGGAATTGGTTGTTGGGATTGAAGATTGACTCTAGAGTCACAAGACCTTTAGGCAATTTGTTTACTTTCATTTGGACTACTTGACCACAATACTATTGCTCCAGTTTGTCTTGGTTCTTGGCGGAGAATTCAGCTTCTTCCTTAAGGAAATTGATGATTTGTTGATCTTTTTAACACTTACCATCTCGTATTATTATCCATGACAACTGGTCTTATAACCACTTTGATATGAGTTTGGGTTTGATACTTGATGCTTTCAAGAACATCAAATGTTGCTCCAATTACTAGAAGCCTATCTCGTAGCCTCATTTTTCTTCCTTGGGATGGAAACACCATTAAAATCTTCAAAGTCTTAAATGAGGTCCCATTCCCGATTTTTATAGCTCCTTAGGAGATCATTTTTAGAAGAATTTTTCCCATTAACTTGATTGACAATTAACTCACTATCCCCAAAAACTTGTAAGTTCTTGATACCTCTTTTCCTTGCCCAATGTAACCCATGAATTAATACTTCATATTCAATTGTGTTATTTGAGCAATCGAATTGGAAACAACATGTTGAATAATATTTGATATCTTGTGGTGACACCAACACTACACCTCTTCTAACACCTTGCCTACTTTTTGAACCATCAAAGAATAGTTGTCAAACTTCCTTGTCATCCGGCTTGGTGATGTTAAGGAGAGGTGGGTTTTCTTCGTCCAAGTAATATATGCCCACTCAACTTCTTCCATTTCTTTGTATGGGTCAAAAGCATATGTTTTATTTACCCATTCATATAATATCAAATCTAGAATGCCCCCAACTTTGGTACCCATTTCTAGAGTGCTCGAGAAATATTCTTGGTCAAAAGATGAGTGATTAGCATTGATTGAGCTTAGCACACGGGGTTCAATGTGGAAGTTTGCAATTGGCTCGACCTAATTGTAGCTTTCACTCCATATCTTGTTCGAAGAGTATGTGTGACCGGTCTGTAGAAAGGTAACCTCGATCTTAGCCATGAAATCCCTTAAAAACACAAGGTAAAGAGTGGTGGCAAGTCAATTATTGATACATCCTGTAATACTTTAATATTCGGGCATGCATGCAATGTAAGGCTTAATCCTTTGATCACTCCAACTATTCCCTACCATTGTCTTGTCTAATTGTACCACTCCTTTAGAGACCGGTTCATATTTTAGGCCCAACTGATCTCAGTAATCTATTTTGGCATTACCAAATTGCTTTCCCCGAGTCAATCATGTAATTGTGCACCAAGTTATCCTTGACAATCAAGGACACATAAAATGGTGGAGGATTCAAATTTTTGCTTGGTTGACCTCCTTCTTGTTGCAATGCATTAATGAGGACTTTCTCTTGATTTTTGGATGACTCATTTGAAGTGGACCAATTGGCCATGGTTACTTGCAATAGATCTCGTTGCCCTGGAATTTCGGTGATTCTTGCATGGAAATGCTCAATTTATTATTTTTATCTTATTAATAATTTTGAAAGGAGGTGGACTATCCTTCTACTGCCCCTTTCTTAGCACAACCATTTTCTACACATGGGATGTTACACTAGGCCCTTTATGCTGATTTGGTGGATTTGGGGCTATTTTTGAGTTGTTAATTCCCTGAGGTGTGATAAGAGGCTGAGAGGTACTTGCATTTGATGACTTCCCCTCATATATATTCCTCTTTTTTGACCTTGTTTTGGTTGTTATTCCCGAGAAAGAGCCTGGTTTATCCCGTAAAAATCTTTAGCTTTCCGGTTCACAAGTGAAGTCTCACTTGGAGCTATTTCTTGAGTAGTTATTTGTTGTTGATTTTATTCCTCATTTATTTCTTGAGATACACCAACAATTTGGATCATTAAATCCTACTTTACAACACCAATGAATCAAGTTGTTTGCTTATGGGGTTTTATGTAAGGGAAATACCATTCATATTCTTGTGTCATGTTATTTTGTACTGGGACCAAGGCCCTGGATGTTGAAGCTATATTAGGATTGTATGGTTGAAATGGCCCGACAGTGGGGCTTGTCCTTGATTTTAATTTTGACTTGTAACTTGATTTGGGGGTCTATTTGGTTTGGATTGAGGCTAATATGGCTCGAAATTTTGAGCTTCATACCTCTTAATAAGTAACCAACTCATTCCCTAAGTTATATAGTTAGTTCATGACCTCATGGAATTACTTGGAAGTACTAGAAGAAGTGGAGGCCTCACTATTGCTATAATTTCTAGGGGCTAGAACGAGATTCAAATTAAGTGTTTGATTGGTAGTAAAGTAGGTTTCCCATTTCTAGGTAAAGAGGCATAGGTGGCCTGGTGCAAGTTTCATCGGCTTAGATCAAGCAATTCTCGACCCTAATAGTAATGGCATAAACTTCATGTAGGGTTATCCATCCCATAGACTAGATCAATATAGAGATGTACAAATTTAGAGATTTCAAGAAGTATAAGAATGCGCCTTCCATTGTTGGCCTTACAGAATCAAAACCTGGTCCCATGTCTCTTGGAATCGAAATTGAAATCGACATTTGTTTGTTCATAGCTCTCTTGATTGTATTCAACTACTCCAAAAGTGATAGGTTGTTCACCCTTTCTAAAAAAGCAGTGCATTCCTAAACACAACTCATTCTAATTGTTTATTGACCTAGTCGTTATGCCCCTAAACCACAACAAGGCTTTTCCTTTGAGAGAAGAGGAAAGTAGCCTAACAAAAACATCCATCTCATTAATCTCGTGAATGGCACATAAATTTGCAATGTCTTTGATATGGTCACTGGGAGTTGTGTGGTTTTCTCCAGTGAAATAGGGAATATTCTTTCATGCTACCACTGGAATAAGGTTTTGGGCATTGAGGGCAAGTGGGCTACTACATGTGAAATTGACAAAGGGGTTTAGTGGTGCTTGTTGATCCATTTTTATTGGTCTAAGAACCATATTTGATTGAAGGAGAGGTCTACCAGTTGGAGGTGTTAACAAGGTTTTGTTCGATGGAGATAGAGACCTTTGTACTCTTTCGTCTCCTTTCTATGCCTAGAGATAGTTGCAAATACTTTAAAATACCTTCTTCTCTTGCTCTGGACCTAGTTTGGATCCTTCTCATGAACTTGAGGGACTTGGGCTGCTAAAACCATTGAGTTCTTCTTCTCGAGTTGTCACATGTGTTGAGAAAATCCTCCAAAGGCTAAAATTTTTCCAAGTCACACATCTAAACTCAAAAAATTGGAAGTGTAAACTTTGAAGGGCCTAAAACTGATTTCAAGATTTGGACCCTATTTTGTAGCTATCAAAACCTGAAATAAACTAGTTAGAAGTTAGCTTAGGCAATCCAACCATCAAAACTTGAAATGCCTCATTTTGTAGTTCAGAATTGTTCTACATGTGTCAAAACCTAAAATAAACTAGTCAGAGGTAGGGGCATGAAATGCAACCTCTAAAACCTGAAATGTGAAGATTGGGTCTTGTTTGGTGTTCTTCAATCTTGAAATCCTGATTTATCTTGTGAATGCCTCCAAAGCTATGACATATATGAATTTTGGTCCCACAGTGTATACCAAAATAATAATAAACGCATGAGAGGATTGGAAGATCATTCACAAAACATGCATTACCATTCTCGAATTTGATACAATGCATTACACTAACAGAAAGGCAAAAACATGTCACAGGTTCCATGGGAGGTTTGAAACTCCTCGAATTCATGTGCCAAGGGGAAGAGGGGAGTCTACAAGAACAAAACATCTAACCCTTTACAAATGAGCCAAAACTAGCTTTTAATGGCGAAGCAGAAGGAGGGAAAGCAAAAATGCGGGAAAAATGGTTTATGAGCTCAACTACCAATCAAATCCCTTCAATTTCACCTGCAAAGTGATGGGCTTCATGGAAAACCCATACGCCAAAGTACACTGCCCTGCAGATCAAAAAAATGACCCATACTTCATTAATTTTGGTGGTTGAATGTCAATTCGTATTTTTTTGTGCCAGAGATGTTTTCTCATTTTTCTCCCACCAAACTCCACCAAAAAAACAAAATTGAATAGTCCATCATGTGGATAATTTCAACATCTTTCCAATGACATAAAAACGTAAAAATCCAAGTTTTGGATCAAAAGATATGGCCCTCTGAAGATTTAGGGCAAAACTAGCAAAATTAGGGCAAAAATGGGTTCGCGGGCTGAAATTTAAATTTTTCCTTTTTTGGTTTGGGAAAAATTCCCAAAAATCCCCGCACCCCGCCACTCCACTGCCGCATGGCACCTTCCCATTCACTGATGGAAATGTGGGCTCAAACCTCGCCCTTTTCCTCTGATTTTAATTGGGAAAATTTCCCAAGATTTCCTCGCACCCCGCCGCTCCACCGCCATGTGTCACTCTCGGTTCCAAAGAAAGGTGCACTCCAATTTCTCACCCTTGTGCTTTTACCACTTTGGAAAATCTTTCCAAATCCTTCCGCCACCCCCGACTTCCGCCACCGACTAGACACATTTCACATCCCCATTGCTCGGCGGGCCTTTGCAAATTTCTCCATCCTCCCCTGTGGGCCCATGGGCCGGTTTTTTCCTTTGAACCCTTTGCCCACTTTAGTGAATTTTTCAACTTCACTCTGCTCCATCGACCTCCGCCGCCACGAAGCACCATTTCATTGGTTGCGGGCCTACCTAGGGAAATTTTCCCAAAAAACTCTGTCGGGCCATAACTTGAAATTTACAAAGAGTTAGGAGGAAAATTTTACCTTTCTGGAAAGGTGAGAAAATCCTCTATCTGATAGAGCTATTTCCAAAAAAATTTCAAGTCTTTGAAATGTGTAAAATTTGATATTAAAGCACAAGGAAGGAAAGAAAGAAGGCAAGTTAGCCAAAATAAGTAGGGGGCTCATTTTGGATAACAATTTTGGTGACTCTCAGGGGTCATCTACTGCTAGATGAATGATCAGCTACCTGAAGCAATCCATTGGGAAATGGAGTCATGAACTTAACTTGCTTGTTACTCTCAACTCATAGAAAATCTCTAGAATGAAGATTGTGAGAGTAGAACATTACTTGATCTGGAACATGATCTGCAAAAGATGCATCCTTGGGGCAACAAAACTTGTGCCAAAGCACTTAGGGAAAAGTAAATCTAAGCTACAACAAACAATGTGCATAGGCACTTGGAGGAATGAAAGAAATCTAAGCTAATATGTACAAGGTGAGAAGTTTCCCTTCTAATAGTAATGCTTTAGATGGATTCCATTAACTGGAATCTACAGTTCTTCACCATCCAATGTAGACAATTGGAAGGCATTGTTGTCCTTGAATTTTGTGACCATGTAGGGGCCACTCCAAATGGCATCAAATTTTGAATGCCTTCTTGGCTTTTCTCAGTCTACATCCCATTTCAACACTAAATCTCCAACTTGGAAAGTTCTAGCCTTAGCTTTCCTATCAAAGCTTCTCTTGATCAAAGCTTGATCCTTCTCCATTGTTTGGGTTGCATGTTCTCTGATTTCTAGGAGTTCCATCAATTCTACATATCTAACCTCCATGGGCTCAAACTCTAACAATTCCAATTGCTTCATGAGTTCCAATGTTGGCAACTCAAGTGACATAGGCAAGATTTCCTCTTTCCCATAAACAAGTCTGAATGGAGAGTTACCTGTGGATCTTTTGGGAGTTATCCTATTAGCCCATAGAGTTGATTTGAGCTTAGTGTGCCAAGTCCTCTAATTTTCATCAAGATTCCTCTTGATGATCCTTAATAGATTCTTGTTTGTAGACTCATTTTGGCCATTACCTTGGGGGTAATAATTTGATGAAGTGCTTAGATAGATCCCATTTCTAACAGCCCATTCAGTTACCTTTGATCCTATGAATGCCAATGCATTATCTGATATTATAGTGGCAGGTATGCCAAACCTGGTTGTTATCCCCTCATAGAAGTCTAGAATGCTAGATTCATTTGCCTCTTTGAGTGCCACCGCCTCAGTCCATTTGTTGAAGTAGCTGTTGTTGTTAGAATCCATTTGTGCCCTTGGCTTGAGTTTGGATTAATGACTCCAATGAATTCCAAACCCCATTGCATGAATGACTCGGTCAATTGAGATTGGGTGCAATGGAAGTGCTGCTAATCTCTCTTTGCTGTGAAGAATGCACAATTCTTGCACCTCTTGATCCATGCATAACAATCACTAAACACCTTGGGCCAATAATAGTCGGGTCTTTGTCATCTTGAGATTTGTCACTCTTGGAGAAAAATGACCCCAACTAATCCACCATGGAATTCTTCTAACATTCTCTCAATATGATTTGTCTCAATGCACCTTAGCAACACTCCATTGATACCCTTTTTGAATAAGACACCATCAACAAGTGCATATGGAATATCCTGCAATCAAGTGTCTTATTTTGGATTTGTTCATCTCTGGAGAGCATAGGCCTATTTGTAAGAATTGCATTATGTCTTCGGTCCAAAAAGGAGTGAGCATACCACCATTTTCTTCTTGAACATCTCTTTGTTCTTGGCTGTCTTACAACACCAAAACAACATTCTTCTATTTGTTTACTTCAATTGATTGGCTTAAGGCCAATTGCTCACACAATCCCTTTCCTCGGAACACTTGGTGACTTTGATCTCAATGTCATACTCCATGACACGAGTAATCCACCCTACACATTTTTCATTTAGATATTTGTTGAGGAGGAAGTTTTTAACTCCCACATGAGAAACCAGCAATTGAACCTTGTTGTTTGAAACTAGATGCTTAAATTTCTTCAATCTCCTAATCACTGCAAGAACATGCTTCTCAATGAAGGAATACCTTACTTTATAGTCCTCCAAGCTTTGGCTAAATAAGGTAATTGGTTGCTCTGCATTTTCTTCGTTCTGTTGTACTAAAATTGCAGAAATTGTATCATCACCACCAAATGCATAAAGGATGAAATCTTTGGAGAAATCTGGGTTAATGAGAGTTGGAGCTTGTGAGATAGATTCTTTTATTTCCTCAAAAATTTCCTTACCTTCAGTTGTCTATTTGAATGCCATACTTTTCTTCAACATCATGGTTATTGGCTTGACAAGGGCTGTAAAGTTTGGAACAAACCTTTGAACAAAATTGATTCTTCCCAAGAAACTTTGAAGAGCCTTCTTATGTCTTGGCAATGGAAGTGATTTTATTGCTTCAACCCTCTTTGGATCAATTGTTAATCCCTCTTTGGAAATGATGTGGCCTAGGAGCTTGCCTTCATGAGCTAGAAAAATACATTTTTTGGGATTCAAGGATACCCCAAATCTTCTACATCTTTGGAACACTTGTCTCAAATGAAAGAGATGATCTGCTACACTTTTAGAAAATACAAGTAATATCATCTAGGTATATCAGCACTATTTTTTTGATCAATCCTTAAACACCATATACATTGCCCTTTGGAAAGTAGCTCCAACGTTAGACAACCCAAATGGCATTTTTCTATACGCATAGGCTCCTATTTGGTGGTGAAGGTTGTTTTGAACTAATCATCTTCCTTTACCATGATCCGATTATACCCCGAATAACCATCGAGCAATGAAAACCTCTCGAGCCAAAGAACAACTCCGCAAAATATGCTCCATAGAAGGAAGTGGGTAATGACCTTGAGGGATGCTCTATTCAAATCTCTAAAGTCTACACACAACCTGATTTCTCCACTCTTCTTTCTTACTAGAACCAAGTCTGCAACCCATTGAATGCTTGATGGGGAATATGATACTTTCCTCTATTAACTTATTCAATTCCTTCTTCATGAGAGGGTCAATGTGTGGATTGACCGGTCTTTGTTTTTGCCTGATGGGCTTAGCACTTGGATCTAGTTCAATTGTGTGTTCAGCTAGCTTGGGATTAAAACCTCTCAAGTCTTCATAGCTCCAAGCAAATACATCGAGAACTCTTGGAAAAGTTACATGAATTCATACCTTTCTTGCTCAGTTGCCACTTTACCAATTTGAAGTGATTTTCCTTCTCTAACTGAGATGGGCTCTGAATCTTCTCCCTTGACTTGGATATTTGCTTTCTCCTTCCTAAATTGATCATTAGGATTAAAGATAGACTCTAAAGTCACAAGTCCTTTTGGTAGTTTGTTGGTTCTCAGCTATACCACTTGATCACCATACTGCTATTCTAACTTTTCCTGATTTTTGGCTGAGAACTCAGCTTCTTCTTGCAAGAAATTGATGATTTGTTGGTCACTCTCAAACACTTGCCAACTTACATTATTGTCTAGCATTGATGGCCTCACAATCACATGGATGTTTGGCTACATTTTATCTCTTTTGATACTCTCCACAACATCAAAAGTTGCTCAACTATTGCGAGCTTATCAAAGAACTTGATTCTCTTTCCTAGGGATGGAGTTGATATCAAAGCCCTCAAAATCCTCAATGAGGTCCCACACTCTATTCTTATAACTCTTGAGAAGATCATTTTTGGTAGCATGTTGTCCTTTAACTTGATTAACAATTAGCTCACTATCACCAAAGACTTGTAAGTTTTTGATACCTCTCTTTCTTGACCAATGCAATCCATGTATCAAAGCTTCATATTCAACAGTGTTGTTAGAACATGCAAACTGCAATCTAAAAGCTGAATAATACTTAATGCCTTAAGGTGAAACAAGCATAGATCCTCCTCCTGCACCTTGTCTACTTCTTGATCCATCAAAGAATAGTTGCCATACCTCATTATTATCTTTATGGTCTGGCTTGGTGATGCTAGGAAGAGGCTGATTTTCTTCATGCATGCAATAGACTCCTAGTTTAGATTCCTCTATTTACTTGTAGGGATCAAAATCATGTATCTTGTTTGCCCATTCATTAAGGGTCAAATATGGAATGCTTCCAACTTTAGTGTCAGCTTCATATGTGCTTGGATAATCCTCTTGATCGAATGTTGAACAGTTGGCATTGATTGGGCTTGGAGTATGAGGCTCAATGTGAAAGTTTGCAATAGGTTCGGACTTGATTGTGGCCTTGGCTCCATACCTTGTCCTAAACAACATGTGTGACCAATCAGCAAATAAGTAGCCTCCAATTTTAGCTGTGAAATCCCTTGACAAACATATGGCAAAGAGTGGTGGCAAATCTATCACTAACACATCTTGCAAAAAAAGTGACATTAGGCGCGCATGCAAAGTAAGGCTCAAATATTTAATTACCCCAACTATTGTTACTATTGTCCCATCTAATTGCACCACCCCTTTGGATATGAATTCATATTGAAGGCCCAAATGATCAGCTATTTGCTTGGGCATCACAGGAACTACTTGCCCTAGAATCAATCATACAATTATGTACTAGTTTATCCCCAATGATCAGTGAAACATAGAATGGAGGGGGCTTCAAAATTTTACCTTGCTATCCTCCATGATGCCCTCTAGGTTGAGTAGCATTTGTGATTACCTTCTCTTGCATATGAGCTAGCTGATTTGAGGTTGACCAATTCTTCATGGCAGCTTGTAGTAGATCCCTTTGGCCTGGGATGGATAGTGACTCCCACATAGATATGTTCACATTTGTCTTCTTCATTTGTTTAATGATGATGAATGGGGTTGAAACATCCCTTTTTTGCCCCTTAGTCTACACATTCTTCTCTTGTACATGGGTTGCAACAACCGGTATTTGAGCTGGTCTAGAAGGTGGCTTGGGCTGTCCTTACACATTTGGAACTGCATTTTCTTGCCAACACCTTGTGGAGTGATGGAAGGTTGTGGACCACATGGAGCTAATGACTACCCTTCACCAATATTCCTCTTCTTTGATCGTGTGTTAGCTGCTACACTCGAGTAGGTGTTTGATTCATACCACAAAAATCTTCAGCCTGCCAATTCACAAGTGTAGTCTCATTTGGAGTTGTATCTTGTTGAGATGTCCCTTGTTGTTGGTTTGTTTCTTAACTCACCTCACTCTCTACGCCAGTTGTTGTCACCATCAAAGCTTGGTTCAAAGCACCATTGAAGCACATAGACTAGTTATGAGGTTCATTACATGGGAAAGGGTAAGTGCAGGAAGTTGATGGACAAATATAGGGTCATTCGTGGACATCATATTGAAAAAATAGTAAAATCTCAACTTGTAGGGATTATTAGCTATACATGCACTCTAAATTAAAAAAATTATATAAATATGAATCATAGCATTCGGAATCTAGTTTCTAAAATACTAATTTTTTTAAAAATGGACAAGTTTAGCTATATTAAACACTTAAAATTATATGACTTAGTTTTTTTTTGAAAAAACTTATAAGATTGTAGTCCGTTTGCCCGCATTTTGGATGACCAAATCTTGTTATTTTTTTTTCCTTTGGTGAAATGTTAGATGTAGTTGTCTATCTTGGGATGGATTTTATTTTGTATTTTTTTAGCAATATTTTTTTAATGATTTTTTCCGTGAAAGTGGTCTGAAAATATTTAGAAAACGGAGCGCTTTCCATTTTCCCGCCATAACTATATAAAAAAATATCGAAATCAATTTTTTTTTAACGTGTATAGAATTTGTCCATGCTTGGGATGGTATAAGTTTTATCATATTTTGATAAGCGAAACAAAAGTTACAGTCTTAAATGTAGACATGAACATTCACGAGAAAAAATGTCTTAAAGACCTATTGTTAGTAAAAAATTATAAAATGATATTTATCTTATTCTATTCACTTTAAAAACAATATTTCTACAAAGCTAAGAGTCTCCCCTACGCGATGGCACCATTTTTGTGAAATGTTTTCAGTTTTTAGCATGGTTCAAGTCTTTGGAAGAGCAGATTTGAGGTTTTTTGACCTTTTACACTTCATAATGACCTTCCATAGCTTTGGTTGGTGAAAAACAAAGATTTTCCGAGCCTTAGGTTCGGCAGATAGATCCGCGATCGTGGTTTTTTAAACATAAAGCGTGATCATGCTTTATAAACCGCGAGCGCGCTTTATAAAGTGCGATCGCAGTTTATAAAGCGCGATCATAGTTTATAAATCATATTTACACACATCCCAATGCTTGAATTACCATGTGATTTTTACTCTCTGACCTTACCGTATGAATTACTGCGAAATTCTATCTTTTTCTGCACGTTTTTCTTATCATCGGAAGCAAAACATCATGGGAGACAAAAAACGAAGTCAAAAAAGGAAGTCATTAAGTAAAAAAGCACCAAACGAATTAGAGGCCAACAAAATTCAAAATGTTGAGCGAATGCGGAAACTTCGTGAATCTAGAAGAGGTTCATCTTCAATCCCAACTATTGTAAGCAATGAAGAACTAGGTAATGTTTTTACTGTCAATGTTGAAGTTGAATTAAATAGTCGTGATCAAAAAGTTTTTACTGTCAATGTTGAAGAAGAATTAAATATTCATGATGTAGCAAATGTTGAAATTGAAGGAGACGATGAAAATGTAAATAAGGAAATTCATGTTGAAACTGTAGACAAACAAAATTTGACAAAAACACCTCCTAGGATTTTACGTAAGAAACCTAATTTTTTTATTGAAATTGATGAAAACATTTTGAAACCAATGTCTGACAAACTTTCTGAACAACAAATCAGAAGAAAAGCCACTGAAATTTGGGATAATCATTTTGAAATTTTAAATGATTCCCAAAGATGTCAGTTGTTGGTTAGTTTGATGAAATTGATTAAAATGAGACCTACATTAAACACCTTAGGATTGACAACATCTAATATACGTGGACAAACCTCTACAATTGTTGAAAACCTTCATGATGCATATCACACTATTGGTGTCAAGAGACGCACTAGGGATAGTAATATTGTGCGTCGTGTACTTGCTACTAGTGTTGTAAGTGAATCAATAAAAACAACGTTTGATTACGCAAACAAGTCGAATGTTGCAAGTTAATCGAAAAACTCTAATGAAAGCAATTGAAAGACGTAATATCCTTCAATCACTCAATAATGCCGATTTTTGGGCATTTTCTGCTAGAGCACCGCGTAAGGACAAAAATAATTCTGATGCTATAAGAGAAGTTGTTATTAAATTTTGGCATGATAACACTAGAGTTTCACCTAATACAAGAGATGTTATAAAACAGAGAGTTGGTTCTACTAATCGTGAACCACATCTAAAGCATTTCTTAGATATGACTCAAACTCAATTTTTCGTAAGTTTGAACAAGAGAATCTGGAAATTAAAATTAGTCAACGTTTTTTTGAAATGTTGAAACCATTCTATGTGAAAATCAACCATGCTCGCACCACTTGTTGTAGGTAACATGTTGAATTTGCGATGCATTATGCTAAATTTTTACGTATTCGTTCTAATTTTCATTCTGAAACTATGTTATCGGAATGTGGTGTTCAAGTTCCACCAATATCTTCCAGGGATTTCATTCCTACTATATTTTGTGAAAAAGAAGTTGGACAATTTTTTTATAGTCAAGATTGTTTAGATGGAAGTTGTAGTACATGCGGTGGATTACCTAAATTAGAAAGTTACATCCATGAGAAAATTGAAGGTACAATAGGACATAATTTAGTGGAATTTGATAAATATAAATCATTTGCATACCAGTTGAAAGATGGAAAAGATTCTAAACGGTGTGAGCTAGTTACAGAACAAATACCTATTTTTCAATTTATGAGAAAATTTAAGGATGAAATTATTTATGAGTATGCGAGGCATACACATAGAGCTCGATGGTTGGATGAACAATTCAAGCTATGCAAAGACACATTTCCTATTGGTACTATTGTTTCAGTGGTCGATTTTACAGAGAATTACACATTGTAACCACAAATGGAGGTTCAATCGCAATATTACAACTCAAGACAAGTTGTCATTTTTTTGCATATGACATTTCTACATTCTCTGACGAAAGACGAGAGAATGATCGAAAAATCTTAAGAGAGTACCACTTTTATATCATTGATGATCGTACTCATTCTACTGAATTTGTGCAAGGGTGTTTCTAGTTATTTTATGGAAACTTGTCTGATAGGGACATCCACTTCAAACAACATTATATATGGTCAGATAATTGTACGTCTCAGTTTAAGAATGCACGAATGTTTTATTGGATGAGAAGAATGCACGTCAAGATGGGTGTGCAACATATTTGGAGTTTCACTGATGGCTGGACATGGAAAAGGAGAGCATGACGGTGCAGGGGCATGTGTGAAAAGAGCTCTTGCAAGAGAAGAGTTAAAGTACAAAGATGGTGCTGAATTAAAAGATGCAAAGAGCATAGTGGAATGGTGCATTGACAACATGGCCCGAGGTTCTCAAGAAAATTTCACAGTTTGCAGATATTTTTGGTTGATAGAGAAAAAACATATTGCTAACTACGAGGATTGTATGACACTCACTGGGTCCAGTGATATGCACTCATTTTGTAGCTCAGACGCTACTTCATGGGCCGTATGGACAAGAAAGTTGACATGCTTTTGTGCATCTTGTATCGAATTTGTCACTGCTGAGTGTGATTCACAAGAATGGGTGGAAGGATGGATTTGTAGGCCTCTAACTCCACTTCCTAGTTATCAACCTCCACAAGCATTACGACTTGTTTTTGCAGATGAAGTTACAACATCCAAGGACTTTGACGAAATTTCAATTTTGGTGCGACAAGGTATGAATATGGTTATATTTATTTAATTTTTGTAAATTGAGTTATATGTCCATTGAAATTTTAATATGTAATTTAAATTTGATTTGTTCAACTTTCCTTGGTTATTTTTTTGTAGGACATGTGTTTGCAAAGAATGCATGACGAGAAGACAATGAAGCAGAATAGACTATTTCTTATGTCGTTGCATCGAGGAAAGAAAGAAGTTGACTTCTCCTATTATAGATGGCGAAGATATTGAGTATCCTACAGGGGTCGAGTGGTAGTTCTGGAACTTGGCTTCGAAAGTATCCATTAAAAACTCCTCTGTTTGGGTGTTTGAAGATTTTGAGACACACAAGAAAATACTCTTATATTCACATCTAGTTCTAGCGACAAATATTCAGATTGTATAGATATCGAGGAAGGCCTAATAAAAGATTCTTTAGAAGGTTCAAGAGTTAGATCATGAAGCAATCTTGTCTCTGCTATTCGAGTAGATCCGATCTTGATGGTTCATTGGAATGAATTTACAATGCGAGCATGTCTGGTATATATATAATTTCTTTTCAATTTATATATATATAAATTTTTTAGAAATTAAAGATCTAGATTTAAGTTTGAATATATATTTTATTTTAAATTTGTGTATTTTGCACGTACATTATATCTATCTATAGTATATATGGTTTTGATTTGAAACTTAAATTTCTTTGACTAACACTTTTATTTAGGTTAGTGGTGCCATAAAAGCTTCCACCTTCACGTGGTTGGCACTGTTAGTAGAGAATTTTAAATTCTCGAAGCTAAGAGAAGCTTTCATTGTTTGAAAAAGTTGTAAATTTTGAAAAAGTCAAGTAAATTTTGAAAATGTTGTAAATTTTCAAAATGTTGTAAATTTTGAAAATGTTGTAAATTTTGAAAACGACTCCTCCCCAAGTGTTTACAAGACCATACTTACGCGTGTGCACCGATATGAGAAGGAAAAAACTGAGAGAGGCTATTGTAGAGGGTCCCTACACCGAGGTGTCGGATCAGATGAGGCCTCTCTAGGTGCCATGGAGTCCGAGTAGTCACCCGTCGAAGTTGAACGATATTTTAGTCTCAGGGCTCTTAAGGGACTGCGCCCGAACGAAGTAGCCCGAAAGCAACGACCATTTTGTGCACCAAAACACCACCTCCTCTAGCATTCACCTAGCCACCCGGACGTGTCGGCGCAGTCCGTTCGGTGCCATGACCCACCATTTGCAAAATATAGTGTTTGACAACCTTACACTGGCTTCAACTACACTATTTCACGCGTTTGCAAATAGTAGGACAGTGAGAGCACCGAAATGAGAAAAAAAAACCAAGAGAGACTATTGTAGAGGGTCCCTACGCCGAGGTGTCAGATTAGACGAGGCCTCTCTAGGTGCCACGGAGTCCGAGTAGTCACCCGTCGAAGTTGAACGATATTTTGGTCTCAGGGCTCTTAAGGGACTGCGCCCGAACGAACGAAGTAGCCCGGAAGCAACGACCATTTCGTGCACCAAAACACTGCCTCCTCTAGCATTCACTTGGCCACCCAGACGTGTCGGCGCAGTCCGTTCGGTGCCACAACCCACCGTTTGTAAAATATAGCGTTTGACAACCTTACACTGGCTCTAACTGCACTATTTCACGCGTTTGTAAACAGTAGGACAACAAGAGCACCGAAATGAGAAGGAAAAAACTGAGAGAGGCTATTGTAGAGGGTCCCTACACTGAGGTGTCGGATCAAACGAGGCCTCTCTAGGTGCCACGGAGTCCGAGTAGTCACCCGTCGAAGTTGAATGATATTTTAGTCTTATGGCTCTTAAGGGACTGCGCCCGAATGAAGTAGCCCTAAGCAACGCGACCGCTTTCGCGCACCAAAACACCACCTCCTCTAGAATTCACCTGGCCACCCAGACGTGTTGGTGCAGTCCGTTTGGTGCCATGACCCACCGTTTGAAAAATTATAGCGTTTGACAACCTTACACTGGCTATAATCGCACTATTTTACGTGTTTGCAAAAAAAGAGGGACAAATGAGAGCACCGAAATGAGAAGGAAAAAACCGATATAGGCTATTGTAGAGGGTCCCTATGCCGAGATTTCAGATCGACGACGAGGCCCCTCTAGGTGCCACAGAGTCTGAGTAGTCACCCGTCGAAGTTAAACGATATTTTGGTCTCAGGGCTCTTAAGGGACTGCGCCCGAACGAAGTAGCCCGTAAGCAACGATGTTTCACGCACCAAAACACCACCTCCTCTAGCATTCACCGGCCACCCGGACATGTTTAAGACATGATCCGTTTGGTGCCACGACCAACCGTTTACAAAATATAGCGTTTGACAACCTTACACTGGCTCCAACTGCACTATTTCGCGCGTTTGCAAACAGTAGGACAACGAGAGCACCAAAATGAGAAGGAAAAAACCGAGAGAGGCTATTGTAGAGGGTCCCTACACCAAGGTTTCAGATTAGATGAGGCCTCTCTAGGTGCCACAGAGTCTGAGTAGTCACTCGTCAAAGTTGAACGATATTTTGGTCTCAGGGCTCTTAAGGGACTGCGCCCAAACGAAGTAGCCCGAAAGCAACGACCATTTCGCGCACCAAAACACTACCTCCTCTAGCGTTCACCTGGCCACTTGGACATGTTGACACATTCCGTTCGGTGCCATGACCCACCGTTTGTAAAATATAGCATTTGATGACTTTTTTACACTCGGCTCCAATCGCACTATTTCACGTGTTTGCAAACAAAGATGACAGCGAGAGCACCGAAATGAGAAGGAAAAAACCGAGAGAGGCTATTGTAGAGGGTCCCTACGCCGAGGTGTTAGATTAGATGAGGCCTCTCTAGGTGCCACAGTCCGAGTAGTCACCCGTCGAAGTTGAACAATATTTTGGTCTCAGGGCTCTTAAGGGACTGCGCCCGAACGAAGTAGCCCGGAAGCAACGAACATTTCACGCACCAAAACACCACCTCCTCTAGCATTCACCTGGCCACCGGACGTGTCGGCATATTTTGTTTGGTGCCACGACCCACCGTTTGCAAAATATAGCGTTTGACAACCTTACACTGGCTCTAACTGCACTATTTTGCACGTTTGCAAACAGTAGGACAGCGAGAGCACCGAAATGAGAAGGAAAAAACCGAGAGAGGCTATTTCATAGGGTCCCTATGCCGAGGTGTCAGATTAGACGAGGCCTCTCTAGGTGCCACAGAGTCCGAGTAGTCACCCGTCGAAGTTGAACGATATTTTGGTCTCAGGGCTCTTAAGGGATCGCGCCAAACGAAGTAGCCCGTAAGCAATGACCGTTTCGCGCACCAAAACACCACCTCCTCTAGCATTCACCTGGCCACCCGGACATGTCAGCATAGTCCGTTCGGTGCCATGACCCACCGTTTGCAAAATATAGCGATTAATGACAACCTTACATTGGCTCTAATCGCACTATTTCGCGCGTTTACAAACAGTAGGACAACGAGAGCACCGAAATGAGAAGGAAAAAACCGAGAGAGGCTATTGTAGAGGGTCCCTACACCGAGGTGTCGGATCAGATGAGGCCTCTCTAGGTGCCACAGAGTCCGAGTAGTCACCCGTCGAAGTTAAACGATATTTTGGTCTCAGGGCTCTTAAGGGACTGCGCCTGAACGAAGTAGCCCGAAAGCAACGACCGTTTCACGCACCAAAACACCACCTCCTCTAGCATTCACCTGGCCACCCAGACGTGTCGGTGTAGTCCATTCGGTGCCACGACCCACCGTTTGCAAAATATAGTGTTTCCTTATTTATTTAAATTAAATTACAATGACTTGGTTGTTATGTTATCTCTTGTTGTCATCAAGTGTCCTTGGTAGGATGATATATGGGGCTCATGAATCTTATTTTCTGCCTTATCCTTAACACTTGGTTTTGTTATAATATTATGGGTAATATTGTTCTACGGTTTTCTTTTCCTTTCTCTTCTTTCTCTCTTTCTATGAAGACCATCAGTTGTGCTACCTCTTGATTCAACTCTCTGACCTCCTGTGAAACCATAATTATCTTCTCTTCATCTCTCTCTCTCTCTCTCTCTCTCTCTCTCTCTCTCTTCTTGTACCTCATTAGCTCTATCAACCTTTGAATCACATTTCCTGCTAGTTCTTCTTCTTCTTCACCATATATCAAGTCTGATTCATGAGGCCTAATAACCTTCAATTACCTTTCTCTACGTTTCTTCATCTTTTCTATTTTTCACATATGTTCTTGAACTCTCTTATCCTTTCATGTAATTGCTTTAGTCTAGCATCTTATCTCTCTGATACTAACTTCTCCATCCAATGTGGCATTTTGTAACCATGACCTCACTCTTTACTTCACCCATCATTTTCATCTATCTCTTTGTCTCTCTTCTTGGACCACTGTATCAACCTTATCTCAAATCCTTTTAGCTAATCTTCCTTGATCTTCAAGTTATGATATACCACATGTTGCAGTTCAAAAAATTTATAACATATGTATTCAATGGTTTCTATGTTTCCCTAAAAACTCAACTCTGTCTTTTGATCAAGTTCAAACAACTCCTTTTCACTAGTTAACATGTACTCCAAATTTAATATTATCCCTTATCCTCTATATGGTTTCTTACTGATATTATTTATCTAACTCTAATGTAGATACTATGAGCGTAATCAAAATGATCAACTACCATCTTCAACTGCCAAGTTCAATATCCATGTTGGAAGGTACTTACAACTTCTTCACAGTTTTGGAACTCAAAATACATGAAGCAATCAGCTAAAACAAATGTACAAATACATTTGAAAATAACTTCTAGGTTGTGATGCAAATACAAATACAGTACAAGCTTATGATGCAAATAAAAATAATATAAAGATATGTAGCCACATATCATTCAAATTTAACAATATTTCAGGATTATTATGAGTTACAAAAGAACAGTATGGCTACAGGATTGGAAAATCAATACAGTTTACTTCAAGGATTAACTCATATGTACACAAAAGTTACAAACAATGCAGACCCAATTTTGGGTATACCTGTAATATTATCAAGATGATAAATTGATGAATTCCATATTAACTTCAAGGATTAACTCATATTGCACACTTTTCCAAATACAACAGGATGATAAATTGATGAATTCCATTAAATATATAAGCTTTAGTTACTAATACTTAAGTTGGCAATAGAGCTAACAATATTGTTTTAGTTTGAAAAATAAAAATTCAAAATGCCCATGGTGAAATATACCACAAATAATAATCAGAAAGATACTAGAAAATATATAACTAGAAGTAATACACTAAATCCACCTCAAGATTTAAAAGACCTGAAATAGTTCAAATTTATAGCCTCGGAAACAAAACCGTAGCAGAGATATCCATAGGAGTTCCATATATGGAGGAATCGCTTTTATCAACAAACAAAAACTATGATCTATGTATACTTTTGAACACTAAATTTTATTTAATAAACAATACAAATATTATTAACCTAGTTTGGGTACAGATAAATTCACAGATAGAGAATACTCGGGGCATCTACAAGTTCCAACGAACAGAGATCAAAACCCACTTTCTCAGAGTTAGCAATAATACCAAAATAACCAAAATAAATATGATTTAACCAACACACATGGATATATATATATATATATATATATATATATATATAAGAATCAAACAAAGTGTGCTCCAGACGCGCACGTCTCTGAAAATATATATGTACATAAGTTCATAATGTATGTATACATCTCGAACTAAGCACGTGTCATAATGTACATATGGGACCACATGCGGTTGCAAAAGGCTATATATAGTACAATGGACTGTGAATCTACTCATGACCACATATGTACATCCAGGTGTCCACTATAAATCTACTCATGAAACATCTTCCCTCTCTTCGCCCTGCTAGAAGTAGCACGTCCACGACCTGGGGATGTAGTGGAGGGAGATGCCACTACGGATTTCATCCGTGTGGTCCTAGGTGTCTCTAAGCATGCCTGCAACCTAACCTACACATTCATAAACAACAAGTTTTTAACACCCAAAATTTTAAAATACATTCAAAATTTAGAAACTTGTACAATTTAGTTAAAATGCATGTGAAATCTTACCGCAATGTCATGATCCCTATCAATTTGTTGTTGACGCGTCGCAGGGACAACAATAGTCTCACGAGGGGTAAGCTACATACAAATAATTAATTTTCAAATTAAATATTTCACATATATACCTACAAAATTTGATATTGTAGATTTAAGTTTAATAAGAAATAATGAAGGTCTCCAAAATTTAACAAATTTAAAAAATTGTGTATCTTAGTTAGTGGATCTGCAGATGCAAGCATGGCAAGAGATATACATAGCAGCCTCCACAGTCTGCATATATGGAGGAGTCTCTAGCAGTCATAAGCTATACAAAAAACATGTACAAATCAATATTAAAATCTACTTAAGAGCTTAGCACTCCTATCGAAACCTATTGAAAAAAATAATAGTAAAGGAACTCAAAGGTCCCTACACTCTAAACATATCTTTTCACGTTCATCAAGGAAACACCAGATCTATATATAGGTACATGAAACATTTACAAGCACTCATTCCACATGTTGAGATTTTAAGAAGGTAAAAAAACTATACAAAGGAGGGAAATTATACATTCATTCCCGTCCCTACTATACAATCTTACCCCAGGTGGTACTTTCAAGACATGTAAAACCAATATATGATTACATTGTATGGCTAGTTATATCAAATGAATTGGCATTTCCTACTAAATAATATATAGGTTGAGTATAAGAAAGTGAAACTCATGTACACAGAGGTCCAAAGCATGCAATCCGTGCGTGAACTTCCAGTAATTAGAAACAAAGTGTAAAGAGATTTACTAACCTGCGTAAAACTCATGTGAGGCGTGCCAGTAGCCTCAGTTCCCTGAGCAGATGATGACCCGCCAGGCTCCTGTGTATATAAAAGAGAAAAATATTAATACATGTACAACATACACGTGAAACAAATTATAATAATAATCTAGTGCAATTAAATGATTTATTAAAAATGTAAGTTTGTACAACTTGAAACTTACGTTTGAAACACGCTACCGCAGTAATGTAGCTAGCATGTCGACACCGGATGTTTCCTTCACCGGCTCTTGCTATTTAAAATAAAATAAAAAATTAGTTTTTTACATGTATGTACATGACGTACAATCAAATATATATATATTAATATCTCAAACATGTGAATTAAACTATTGTATATATATATATATTATTTAAATTTATTTAAAATTTACCTGTGAAAGACCAATATCAGTGGCTCCAGTTCCAAAAACACTCCCCAGCATCTCATCTATAGAAAAGAAATCTTGTGAACCAACAAATGATGTCTCACTGCAGCAAAGGCATACGGCACCACATGATCCACGGTGGTGTGGTGCACTAGAACCGCACCTCCACCAACATCATCGATGCAACTGGGTGTTATCTTTGGGTGAGAGTGTCAGTGAGCTCCCTCAATGCATGCAATGTATCAATCTCCACAACCTCCTTCACTGTAGGAGGGATAACTGAAGGTAGTGGGGGTTTTGGGGCATGGGGGATCCTAGGCTGACCTACGCGTGCACCAGGTCTGCTCTGTGCAGAGCCACCTCCTCGACCAAAAAAGTCAGAAAAGTCAAAATAATTCGGGACCTCATTGAGCACGAACTCACAATATAATTTCTTCAAAAAATAAAGAGGAACCTCATTGTTGTTGCATGGTGGATAGTCAAAAACCATCCACCATCGGTCCCAAAAATTGTTTTTGATTCTATCATCATGGCACCAATGGATTGGGAACCGTTTGCAAGTAACTGCAGGGGGGCATTGGTTCTAGGGTCGGTAAATAATGCACAAATTCGGTCTTTTCCAAATTTTTTGTCTTTGACGGCCGCATAGGATAGTTTATCCGCATACCACCGCCTACAGTCACTTCTAAAGGTGTTCCATCTATGTATTTGGTTGGTTGAAAACTCGACTTTGCCAACCAATGTTTGCAATGTATTGGCTAAAGTCATGCAGGATGGATTTGTAGCATGATTTTGTCTTATATTTTGAATTAGGTTCTCAATGGCAATTTTATTTTCTTAGATTCTTCCAATGATATTATCTTGCATTCCTGCTGGCTCAGTGGGGACAGAAGGAGCCACAGGAGGTGGATCTATGTTTGGAGGAGGGTTTTGAGGAATGTTCGGAGGGTTTTGAGGAATGTTTTGACGGTTTGCACGATTTCGAGCTTGCCGACCAACTAATAAAACAAGAAAATTATATACATAAACAAACATTTCAAAAAACCCATGAAAATGCAAAAAAAAACCTAAAATGCAAAAAAATGATTACAATCGGGGACTTACCTCCTCGTCTTGGTGGCATGGTTGAATATATCGCTATCCAGAAGTCCGATGAGCAATTTTGAGATGGTATTGAAAGCACGAGTGAAAAACATTTAGGAAAAGTCGCGGTTCGAAATGAAAAATGAGTAAAATAACGAGTCGCAGGATCAGTTAAATTTTGTCTCGAGTTCCGCGATCATGGTTTTAGGTTCGCGATCATAGTTTTAGAACCGCAATCGCGGTTCCTTTATTTCAGGTTTTTATGTCCATGAGTAATTTTCCACCAACGTGCACTTACCCGAAACACCAATCATACTCTTGAGCTATATTATTTTGCACTGGCGCTAAGGCTTTAGAGGTAGATGCATCATCAAGTTATAGGTTGAAATGGTCTATCGGGCAGGAGGCCTTACTTGATTCGATTTGCGGTTGGGTTGGGTGGCCTATTAGGATGATATGGTTGTCTATTAGGCTAAGTTTGAGACTGATAAGAAGGCCTAAAACTTTGGGCTTTCTGCCTCTTGAGCGTAACTAGCTCATTGCCCAAAATTTGTAATTGTTTCATAACTTCTTAAAGCTTATTTGAGGCACTAGAGGATGAAGTAGAAGTTTCATTGGAACTCTGATTTCTAGGAGTGGAAATAGGAGCTAAAGTAGGTGTTTGACTAGTACTTGGGCTTTCCATGTCTAGATATAAGGGCATAGGAGGCCTAGGTGTAAGTTTACCTGCTTGGATCAAACAATTCTCAACCCTAATGGTGATGTTGTAAGCTGCATGTATAGTTGCACCTCCCATGGATTAGATCAACATAGAAATGTCAGAATTTAAAGCCTTGAGAAAGAATAAGAAAGCACCTTGAGCTATTGGTCTCACTGTCAATGGGATTCTATCCCATGTTCTTTGAAATCTTAAATTGAATTCTGTTAGCTTCTCATTGGGAGCTCTCTTGATAGTTGTTAGTTGCTCTAATAGAGATAAGTTGTCCCTCTTTTCTCCAAACTGGTTATGGAGAGCTATGCACAATTGGTTCCAATTTTGGATAGAGCCTGCCTCAAGGCTCCTAAACCATTGCAAGGCTTTCCCTTTGAATGAAGATGCCAATAATTTGACAGTAATTTGCATCTCAACAATCTCATGGATTGCACAAACATTAGCAATGTCTTTGACATGATCACTAGGAGTGGTCTGATTTTCCCCAGTAAAGTATGGGATGTTCTTCAATGTTGGAAATGGAACTGGGTTTTGTGTATTGAGAGAAAGTGGGATACTACCAGTAAAGTTAACATAAGGATTGGGTTGTGCCATTATGATTGGCCTGAGAACCCTTGTTGATTGGGTGAAAGGTCTACCAGGTGGGGAGTTGATAGAGTTCTATTTGGTGGAGATGGAGACCTTTAAATCCTTCTTCCCCTTTCTCTTCTTTTTGGGGATAATTGCAGATACTTAGACAATCCCTCTTCTTTGGCCCTTGACCTTGTTTGGATCCTTCTCATGAATCTTCAAGCTTGGACCATGAAACCAGTTGATTCTATCCTTTTGGAGTCGCCAGATGTGCAAATCAAGGCTCTTTTAAGCAAGAAACTTACAACAATTACACATCAACTTTGTTGTAATGAAGATGAATACCTCTAAGGTCCCACCGGGTGTGCCAAAAATGTTAGTGCAAATCTACAACACCCCCTAAATGACCTCCAGATCTGCAGTTCAGAATGGGGTCATTTAGTGTGATTGCACAACATTGAATTTTCTCCAAGGTGTGGGAACCTGCCAGATGAGAAAATTCTCCAAAGAAATTTGGTTCTTACTCCTCTATTTAGGTGTATGCATGAATTTTGTAGAGGTTTAATGCTAAATCCTACTCTAAATTCCAAGGAGACAGAGATAAAGGATGTAAAAGGAAACAAAACTAAGTAAAAATGGTGATACACCAAAGGAGTGATGAAATTTTGTCTTGAAAAAAAAACAAAAATCATAGAGATGTAACAAAAAGCATGTACATATTGCCATAATGTAATGAAAGACCAAAAAATAATAATAAACGCATGAGAGGATTGGAAGATCATTCACAAAACATGCATTACCATTCCTGAATTTGATATAATGCATTACACTTGCAGAAAGGAAAAAAACATGTCATAGGTTCCATGGGAGGTCTGAAACTCCTCAAATTCATGTGCCAAGGGAAGAGGTAAGTCCTGTAAGAACAAAACATCCAACCCTTTACAAATGAGTCAAAACGGCTTTTAATGGTGAAGGGAGGGAAAGCAAAAACGCGGGAAAATGGTTTATGAGCTCAATTACCAATCAAATCCTTTCAATTTCACTGCAAATAATGGGCTTCATGGACAAACCCATACGCCAAAGTACAAAGTTGCCCTACAAATCTAAAAAACAACCCATACTTCATTAATTTTGGTGGTTGAATGTCAATTCGTATTTTTGTGTGCCAAAGATTTTTTTCATTTTTCTCCCACCAAACTCCGCCAAAAACAAAATTGAATAGTCCATAATGTGGATAATTTCAACAACTTTCGAATGACATAAAAAATGCAAAAATCCAAGTTCGGATCAAAAGATATGGCCCCTCAAGAGTTAGGGAAAACTAGCAAAATTAGGGCAAAAATGGCTTGCAGTTGAAATTTGAATTTTTCCTTTTTCAATTTGGGAAAAATTCCCAAAAATCCCTGTGCCCTACCACTTTTCTCCTATATGGCACCTTGCCATTCACTCGATGGAAATGAGGGTTCAAACCTCACCTTTTTCCTCTAATTTCACATTGGGAAAATTTTCCAAGATTTCCCCACACCCCGCCACTTTGCTGCCACATGTCACTCTCTGGTTCCAGTGGAGGTGCACTCCAATTTCTTGCCCTGGCACTTTTTACCACTTTGGAAAATTTTTCCAAATCCTTCCGCTGCCCCCGACTTCCGCCACCGACTAGACATGTGTCGCATCCCCATTACTCGACGGGCCTTTACAAATTTCTCCATCCTCCCCGCGAGCTAGTTTTTTTCCTTTGAACCCTTTGCCCACTTTGGTGAATTTTTCAACTTCACTCCACTGCCCCAACCTCCACTACCATGTGGCACCATTTCATTGGCCGTGGGCCTACCTAGGGAAATTTTCCCTAAAAACTCCGCCGGGCCATAACTTGAAATTTACAAGGAGTTAGGAGGAAAATTTTACCTTTATGGAAAGGTGAGAAAATTATCTATCTAATGGAGCTATTTCTAGAAAAAAATTAAGTCTTTGAAATGTGTAAAATTTGATATTGAAGCATAAGGAAGGAAAGAAAGAAGACAAGTTAGCCAAAATAAGCAGGGGGCTCATTTTGGATAACACTAATCCTACCCTAAAACTTACAAGGAGACAAGGATAGAGGGAGAGTGCATGAAAATGGAAATCCTACACTAAGGGGTGATAACACCAAGAGAAGGGTATGCTAGACAGTCCACAATGCATGAAAATGGAGGAAAATGAGTGTGGGGAGGATGGTCAAGCATCACATAACATAGCTGCACTCAAGACCACATTCAGATAAACACAACATCTCTAAAACCATGCAATGAAACCATTAAAATGCACAAAAATCCTATATAATAATGAGAGGCAAGAAATAATAATCAAAACCATAGAAGGATAGATAAAATTATCACAAACATTGATTTTCATTGCTCAAGAATATGCACAGTACATCATTTAGTAGGAAGAAGGCATGAAGCCCATTACAATGATTAGAAGATAAGGTTTGAATCCCTACAAATACCTTGCAAAGAAGGAGAAGAGAGGGGATGCATGGAGGAAAAATGTCTAACCTTTGTAAAAATTCCCTCCTTTACATTATATAGAAGAACAAGATGAGAGAGATGGAGAAAAGCATGAATCCATGCTTCAACCATCCCTAAAACCATCATTTTACCTATAAGAGGGATGGGGTAACCTATAAATCCCATGATTCATTATACCCTACCTTGTGCAAGAAGAAATGGGTCTCCATGCTTGCATTCAATTCATCTCTCGCACTGGTATGGCCTCCATGGTCTTGTAACTTCATCATTATTATTTTTCCTACCTAACCCATTATTTTCCAATTTTTATGTTTCCATGTTGTGAGGCTTCAAAATAGCTTTCCAACTCCTATAATTTTGTGCAATTTTGATGGGTAGAGTGAAAGTTATGGTAGTTTTAGTGTCATTTAGTTTTTTGGGTTTAGGACTTCATTCACCAACCACCCATCGTGGCTCGCCACCTAATTCCTGGGTAGCTCACCATGCAACTCGTGTGTGGGTTTTGCATTGCATCCACATGGGGTGGTCAAATTGCATTATGCACTTGTGAACCCACTTCTACTTCCGTTTTGTCTCCACAACAAGCTACTTGTTTGTTGAGATGGGTTTTCTTAATGCGTTTGCAGCAGTCACTAAGATGCTGTGCACCATGTTTTCCCAACATGTTTTTCTGACCCCATTCTCTAACACACACCCCACATCAGTATGCCATTTGAGCTCGGAACCCAACCATCATAGCAGGTGTTTCCCCAACATGCACCCCTAAGTCGATCCCCGACCCTCCATGTTTTATGGATGTGGATCTTGTGTCATATCCGCATCCCTCGGCTCAACATGCATCCCTGTGGATGCATCTCCACACCCACATCCGATGCCAACCATTTCCATGGGCTCAACGAGCCAACCCATCCCTCATGCACCCGAACAATGTCACACCCAACCAAGCCGCACACGGGCCCCACCAAGTTATGGACCCTCAACTTACTCTACAACGTGGAACCCACCCACCCCTCGTGCTACCGGGCCAGTAGCTCAACCAAGCTATATGAGGATCCCGAACCACCTTGAAACACTCAAGCTCGTTGAAAGCCGTGTGCGCCAAGCTATTTTCATCTCGGTCCCATTTTGGGGCCTTTTTGTACATTTTTGTCCATTTTTTAATTTTTTCTTGATTTTTTTGAACAAGGAGGCCGAGGGAAGGCAATGAGATGCCCTGGAAGAAATTTTCCTATTTTTTCATTTTTTTCTCACTTCTTAGCTAGATGTGGGTTCGAGAGGCCCATTTTCTTATTGTGGCGGAGCTCTAAACCTAAATAACCCAAAAGAGGAAAAAATTGGCCCGAAGGAGCCCAAATCTTCTTAGAATGTTCATCAATGCTCCCCGAACATGAAAATTTTCATGAAACACCCAGACTCCTCTGTGAGGGCCTTATCCAATGCCCAAGTTTGACTATCCTATTGCCCATTTTACTTAAGGGGTAAAATGGATAACAATACCCAAAGTGTGTGATTTAGTGTCTACAATAAGTAATTACAACCGATATAACTCTTTAAATGGAAGTTTAAGGACTTGAGTTTGATGAAACGAAAGGATTTAAATTATAAATGATATAGGTTGAGAATTACATATGAAATGATGGTCTTAGATAGAATTTCTTATCTTATCTATACGAAAATATTATCGAGAATAAAGAAAGGACTTATTTTGTTGAGTGAGTGTAACTTGAATACTACATTTTGGTTTCAACAGAGTAGGTACTAAGGGATAAAATTATGAGAGAATATGATCAATTAACAAGCAAAATTTAATAGGTAGATTTAATAAAAATTATGAGTAGAACCATAACTATAAGGTGACAAGATTTAACTTGTTCATAAGGAGTTGAATAGAGATTCTTTTGATTTGTATACGTAGGAAGGAGATGCATAACTCATAGGCCTGATAGTTTCTTTAATATTCTATTATGGAAGGCGAAAATTGAGTCATGAGTTTGGTAAGTAGGTACTAAAGAATGTGTTAGAACTTGTAACTTAGAACAATGACTCAAAAACAAACTAAGCCAATTTCAATAACCATACATATAGTTCTATTATAAGATAAGTGGTGAATTAATTATATTGAGTTATTATTTTAATTGTAATTTGTAATTGGGAATTGCTGAGGAATTTATATCCTGCAATGTTATTGACACTTTATATGATTGGATGAATGGTATAACCTTCGTTAAAGGCCTAGAGCATAATTATCATTATGCAAGACTTGATATGGAACTAGCTGGAGAAATAAATGAAAAGAAAAATTAACTAAATTAGTACTAGAGTAGTATGAAAAGATGTCATCACTAAATTATTAAGTCAATAAAATAAATTGATAATATCTACTACATATGCACGTGGATTATACATTGGCAAGATAGTGGTTTTTAATGATGCATTTACATCAAGCCTCATAACAAGGTTATTGTTATCACGAAAAAGTAGCACCCTAGGATTTGTTTGTTATAGATCCCTACTTTTTCTAACATGGGATGATCTCACAAGTGTGGGACTTACAAAGTGAGATCAACCTCCAGAGAAGGCTGGTTCCTCTACCTAATCCTAATGCTAAAATACTCCTAAGGAAGGAAATGCAACTATCTAATCCTATTATAACAATCTAAGGGACTAGGGAAAGAGAGAGATGCATAAAATGAAATCCTAGACTAAGGGGGTGATAACACCAAGAGAAGGGTGAAGAAACTCTAATGAGGGAAAATAGAGAAGGAAAATGGAGTAGGGAGAGGTTAGACAAAGGCGGCATGCACTCCAAGACTTCATTTACCATCTATTCTCCATGAAACACAAAAAAATGAACCTGCAAATGAGAAAAGCATACACAACACACTACAACAAATAAAAGAGAGGAAAAGTTGCAGATAACACAAGTTAGGGTTGAGAAAACACCACAAAACAAGTTTTATTACAATAGAGACATGCACATACCATTATAGTTGTAGAAGAAGGCATAAATGCATTATAGGTGCCCAAAGTGAAGGTTTTCAACTCATAGCTACTCATGGATAATTTGACATAATTCCCTTCAAATTTTAGAACATCCTCCCCTTAAATAAGATATTTTTACATTATATATCGAATGGGCGAAAGAGAGGAAGGAAAATAGAGGGTGTTTGGATTTTTTCTTTTAACCACCAAAAGATGCAATTATTGTCTAAAAAGAAGCATGAGTACCTCGTCAATGTCATTCCCCATGGAACTTATTATCCAAATAAATATCCTATTTATTTGGATAAATTATATTTTATTCGACTTTGGTGCTTCATATTTCAAAGTTACACGCACTCAATCTTTCTCCCTAGGCACAATTTTCTTAGTTGTAGTTCTTTCGCGCGCCTCACGCACCTTTCTTCCTTCCCACTTCTCCCTCTCGCATTCTCTTATCTCATTTTCCATTTTCCTTTTCACCTTCCTCCTACGTGCCCACTTTCTTTCCTAACTGTCAGTGCACTCCTTACACGCACCTCTATAGACTTGCCTTCCAAATCGATAAGTCCTCGCATGCCTGGCGCTTGCACGCCTTGCACTTCCTCTTTCCTTGAGCTCCTTCACGTGCCCACTTTTCTTTTTGTTGTTGTGCACCCTCCTTAGTTGAATTCTCATGCCCCTTCCCCATACTTTTCACCTGCAAGTATTTTCCTATTCCTTCTATGTGCACACTCCGCCCTCTATTTCCATTTCACGCATCTGCCTTTTGCTTCCATGCCTTGCACCTTCTTCTACGCCAGTCATTGTGCCATGTCATCTGTTAGACTTGACCATGCTACATGCAACCTATCAAAGCACACCAACAGGATGTTGAATCCTGAAAACCAACCGGTTCATGACATGTGGCAGAAACAAAAAATCAAATGAACAATTGGCCGATTTCCTCAATCAATCAACATGCACCACGTGTCATTATGTGTTAGAGTGACCTGTAGACTTCTGACAACCATAACTTATGTTGCAGTGCTTAGATTCCTATGCACCCAATCTCATTTGAAAGTTGTTGACATTAGCTACACGTTGGAATTTTCAAAATTAGATTTAGGCAAGATTTAGTAGGCGGAAAATAGGGAAACGTCTTTTTGATCATCAATGCACACATCTAATCAACCTCAACCACCAGATTTCAATCAGATTTTACTTTCTTCCTTCTTTTACACGCCAAAAGATATGGGGAAGTGCATTTGATAGTCTTACATGTGGATTTGCAAGCATTTATCACTGGTGTTGGTGGTTAAATATTTGAATATGAGTTTCCCTCTCTTTCTCCTTCTTTTCTCTGCTCCTTCTATAAATAACAAAGTTTTGCTTTGTAAAAAAGGATCCCTCTGTGTTGTAATGACACCATGCCAAAATGGTGGCTAACTTCCCATGGGTCTTAGACCTTGGCGTGGTCTCTGTAATGTATTCTCACCTCCTGCCATGAATGTAAACGATTGTGTGTCCCTTAAGCAATAAAATCAGGTTTTGTGGAACTCTTGTCTTCCCTTTTACGTTTTCATTACATCTCACCTCGTTGTTTGCATTTTCTAGTATGTTGTATGTCCCCTCCGCTTACAGTCCTCCCTCATGTTCATGTGTTGCACGCGCTAGAAGGCCAAGTCCACGTGTTGATTTGTGGTGCGTGACATCCACCCTCTTCTCCCGCGCCATCTCTGTTTCCTTTACCACTTATGGAGAGACATCAACCTTTTCTCGGCGTTACTACCTTCCTTAACTTAGGATTTCCCTTTCTCGCACATCCTTTTATCCCCTGGTCTCTTGGCATGTTTAGTTTAGGATTTTCTTTCAACATTAGGAGTGTGATGAGTGTTAGAGGTAGGTAGAGGAACCGACCTTCTCTGGAGATTTTTCCTAAGCACACAAGGTCCCATAACTGGGGACGGTTTCATTGTGGTCTCAAACAACTCGGCTCTTCCGAATCTAAGACGCGGGTGCATGTTTGAACAAAAATAGTTTCTCGGCATGCCCGGTGGGAAAAGAGTGAAGATATTTACATCTTTATCTCAACAAGATTGATGTGTTTTGTTGAGATCCATCCTTTGGAGGCATTTTTTCAACACATCTAGTGACTCCACTGATTCAACACACCCATTATTTCATTCACAGCACCAGTCTCCCCTCCTTTAATTCATTTCTACCTTTTTCCATTGTTCCACCTTCCTCTTTTTGAAGTTGTGTGATCATGATTTATTTACCTTCATGGAATTCTCATTTACAAAAAAGCAGTAGAGTTATTTTTCTACATCCCCACAGTTCCAAAGTCCTCCTCCAAATCAATTTAATGAGCTTTGTCATCCGTAATATGCATATGACCCACTTTTTCTAGCCAAAATTTTTATGAAGAACAAGTTTATGCAGATGATGGCGGAAACTCCTTGGGTGAAGATAATTTTGAGAGGTAGGTGCAAAGATGGAGATGGACATGATGCAACTTAGAGTCAAGTGCTCCATAAAGGTAGCTAAATTTGGCTATAAGGTCCCTTGTCTATGGGTCGCCCTGTACCAGGCTGGTTTAACACCCAAAGAAGCTACATTTTATCACTGAGATGTTGCCCCTAGATTACAGAGTGGGTGGAAGAAATGGAGGCTCAAAATCTATCGTGCGGTAACCCTGTCAATGGGGAAACCCTACACTACCATCTTACAGCCCTCCCACTCCTCCATGCCAACTTACATCATCTCAAAGCATGTTGCAGTTGTTCTTAGCTTCTTGCGCATTATCCCCATTGAGAATTCCCCTCCTCCATCCTTTCCCCTTCATTTCTCTCGCCATCACCCCTCCTATGCGCACTTTGACTCCTCTTACGTGCTTGCCTTCCATGCCTTCTCGCACCCATCCTTTCACCTTCTTTTGAGTCCCCTATATCTAACTGTACCATAAATGAATAGCCCCTACCAACGCACCTTTCCCAACTAACATCATCATGTTCGATGACTGTAGAACAGTTGAATAATGACATGACTCATACGACTTTGACTAGGAAGAGAAAATCATACAGGTGCCTGTTTTAGAAGAAAACCAGGTAGTTCCAGAGGGTGCAATTCGAAGGAGACTGAGTTGCTTGTAGAGGCATAACCTCACATGCCCCAGCTATGCACAACCCAGCCTACAAATAGTCACCTTTAGAAGGAGAGTCTGTAAGAAAATACCATATGTGGGATTGAGCTTCAAAATAATGAGCAAATCACAAGGATCATACCATGCCCAATAAGATACTTGGATAGTCTAGAGCCAATGAAAAAGTTTCCACCGGTCATGCTCACTTCAAAGCATGAGGTAGAGCTTCAAAGCACACCAAAGGTCAGTAGCAGCACCTCCCAGATCCAAGCGCGAAACAACTTCAGGAGGTGTATATTCTATTTTTTGATACTTTGAGGAGGGTGAAACACCATCTGCAAGGCATTTTTTCACTCTTGTTTTTGACCATGTTCAATGCCAAATCAATTACATGGTCACAATTTATGAGGAAGGGTAGCTACTTCTCCCCTACCTGTTACAGGTTTTACTTGAGTGCCCTTTTTCCTTTGGTTAGAGTAGGGTAGATTAGGTTTGCTTTCAGTAACACAAGTGCTTGCACACACTTAGCATGTTCCCTTTGGGACATGTATGATTTTTCAGTTTTTTACATAGTGTTGTGCTTCTTTTCGCGCGATCCCTCTAACACATTTCCTTTCCTGTTGCGCCCCGTGCCCCTTTTTGTTGCTTCTTGGGATGGTAGTTCAATTTTGGCAGAGGCAGTTCTAACAATCCGTGCAGATTTCAACTCTCACAATCCAAGTTAGAATATCATCATGAGAACAACAATTCGGCTTCAGAGTTTAGACAGAGCTTCAAGTGACTTTAGGGATGTTCTTCAAGTTACAGATCAGATCTTCAAGTTTAGCGCTTGAATCCATGCCCAATGGACTTATAAGGCTACTGATCTCTTCATCTAGCAGGAAGATGGCCCCGAAAGTCACTAAATCGTTATCCAAATAACTCTCCTAGTTATTTGGATAACTTATCTTTTATTTTGACTCTGATGTTTCACATTTCAGGTTGTGCGCACTCAAGCTTGCTCCCTTGGCACAATTTACTTGGCTCCAGTCCTTCCATGTGCCCTGTGTGCCTTGCTTCCTTCTTGCTTCTCCTCCGAATTTTGCTATCTCCTTTTCCATTTTCCTTTACGCCTTCCTCCTGTGCACTCGCTTTCTTTCCTATCCTATTGCGCACTCCTTATGCACACCTCTATAGACTTGCCTTCCAAATCAGCTAAGTCCCTCGCATGCCTTCACGCTTGCACGCCTTGCACTTCCTCTTTCCTTGCACTCCTTCATGCACCCACTTTTCTTTCTGTCACCACACTCCCTCCTTTAGTTGAATGCTCGCACCCCTTCCCCATACTTGTCACTGCAAGTATTTTCCTATTCCTCCTACACACACACACACTATGTGCACACCTTCCCTCTGTTTCCCTTTTGCGCACCTACCTTTTTCTTCCGTGCCTTGCACCTTCTTCTGTGCTAGTCACTGTGCCATGTCATCTGTCAGACTTGAGTGTGCTACACGCAACCTATCAAAGTGCACCAATAGGGCGTCAATCCTGACAACCAACTGGTTCGTGACATGTGGCAGAAATGACAAATCTGATGAATAGTTGGATGATTTCCTCAATCAATCAACATGCACCATGTTTCATCGCATGTCGAGTGACTGTAAACTTTTGACAATCATAAATTTTGTCAGTAAAGTTGCTTAGATTCCCACGTGCCTGGTCTCATTTGAAAGCTGTTAACATCAGCCTCACGTTGAACTTGTCAAAATTAGATTTAGGCAAGATTTTGTAGGTAGAAAATAGGGAAACATCTTTATGATCATCAATGCACACATCTAATCAACCTCAACTACCAGATTTCAATCAGATCTTGTTTTCTTCCTTATTCTACATGCCAAACAAACATGGGGAAGCGCATATGGCAGCCTTCCAGGTGGATTTGTAGGCATTTATCACTGGCTATTGGTGGTTAAATATTTGAATATGAGTTTCCCTCTATTTCTCCTTCTCTTCTCTCCTTCTTCTATAAATAGCAGAGTTCTGCTTTGTAAAAAAGGATCCATCTTTGTCAGAACGACACCATGCCAAAACTAGTGGCCAACTTCCCATGGGTCTCAAATATTGGTGTGGTCTCTATAATGTATTCTCACCTCCCGTCGTAAAGGTAAACGAGTGCGTCCCTTAAGCAATAAAATCATGTTTTGAGGAACTCTTGTTTTCCCTTTCGCATTTTCATTGCATCTCACCTCTTTGTTTGTGTTTTCTAGTATGTCAGTGTGTCCCCTCCGCTCGCAATCCCCATGTTCATGTGTTACACATGCTATAAGGCCAAGCCCGCGAGTTGATATGTGGCACGTGTCATCCGCCCTCTTCTCCCGCATCCTCTCTGGTTCCTTCGCCACTCGTGGAGAGAGATCAATCCTTTCCCTGGTGCTATCACCTTCCTTAGCTTAGGATTTCCCCTTTTTGCACATCCTTCTATCCCTGGTCCCTTGGCATGTTTAGTCTAGGATTTACTTTCAGCATTAGGAGTAGTAGTAGCATTAGAGGTAGGTAGAGGAACCAACCTTCTCCAGAGATCCATCCCAAGTGCGCAAGGTCCCACAACTTGGGGACTGTTCCATTATGGTCTCAAACAACGCGACTCTTTCGAATCCGAGATGTGGGTGCACGTTTGAATGACCAACAATACTTTTCTGTAAGAGAAAGAATGGGCACCATACCTCATCATTTTTAGTAGTTTACCTCCAAACGACAAAGTGTATTTCCCACTTTTAAAATTCTTAACCTCATTAAAATTAAGAAATCTAGGATTTTTGGTGTAGAGGATGATGAGAGCTTTCTAATAAGTACAATTTTGTGAAAATCAAAGTTTCGGGATAAAGTTATGGCCATTTGAAGTTGTGGCACCATACTACAATAAATGTGAGTGATGAACTAGTAAATCATGCCTCTCTCTAACTTCGACCCGCAAAACACCTTTGGAAACCCGACACAAAGGAAATTGGGTTTCGGGATTGGAATGCATATGACAAAATACATGCGTTTGGGTCACCATGATCCGATGTAGAAGAGTCTTGAAAACCCAAAATGAAGGAGAATGTCAAAAGTTTGACCTTGATTTACACCTATTGACCTTTGAAATACAAAGGGTGGAGACTCGCAATGCACCTTCGAACTTCGAAATGTCTTGGGTAGAATTGAACCACCTTTTTGCACTTGTTGGGTTTTCGGTTTCAGGGATCGGGTTGCAGTTTGCATGCAAACTTCAAATCAGAACCCGAAACCCGAAATGCATTATTTTCTTTGTATTTTGAGAATCGGGGTTCGACTTGCAGTTTGCATGCAAATTGCAAATCGGAACCCAAAGCTTGAAATGCACTGGGAAGGTTGGGTTTCGGGGATCGGGTTTCATGTTTCAATTTGCATGCAAATTGCAATTTGAAACCCGAAACCCGAAATACACTAAATCCTTTGTATTTCAGGTTTCGGGGTTTGAGGAGCAATTTGCATGTAAATTGCATTTTGATCCTCGAAATCGAAATCAAATACAAAAAAATTCGATACTTAAACATTTAAAAGGTTTCTCGAATGATTTTGGAGGGCGGAGAACAAAGAACATGGAACATGCGGAGGTGCACGAAGAGCCTAGAAACCAAACACACTTAATAATGAATTCCTTAGCCCGAATCAAGCGTAAATTTTGCCTAAGCTAAGAAATGAGGATTCGGGTTGCTAAAATAGCCCGGGGTTATTTTAGTCAACAGATTATGAGGCGAGTTAATCGCACATATGAAAGGATAAGTATCACTTGTCTTCCGACAAAGAATTTTAATTAATAAAAAAAATCAAACATATTTTTCGGGAACTGGAGGACGGGTCTCTACACTCTTATTTGGGAACAAGCTGAGAGTATGGTCACAAAGGTGAATTTTTTGGGTTGGATACCCGTTCGTTGCATTCGGTGAAATATTGACAATACTTTGCGAGGATGCCCATGTCTTATGTAGGCTGCGTAGATTTACACACCCACACAAATATCAACAAAAATAATTATTATTGGAAAATCCTTCTAAAACACATTTTAACTAATTGGATAAACACTTTTGATGGGAACATTCTTAGTGGGAAAATATCTCTAATGTAATCACGAACCAATGAAAAAATATAATAAATAATTAATTAGTATGACATAACACCTTAAAATTGATATCTTTTACATTTTTAAATAAATATATTTTATGGAAAAATTTTTGTTAAAAGAATGACATAACCTTATAAGGCCTTGCAAATTTAACCCAAAAATGAACTCAAATAGTCACACATACCATATAATACACTTGGGAGGGTCACTAGAAAATGAACTCCATAACTATAATTTGGAGGAAAATGGTGAGGTAAACTAAATGATCCCCATCCACTTAATATTCACTCACAAAATCATCAACATGCACTTGTCTACCTAACTAACTAAATCATCACTATCACCAATGGAATAGACATCCTACATAATTAAGAATAATAATAAATAAATAAATAAATAATTCACCAAATACATTATACACTTCACTTGAGTTTAAATTGAATGTTAAATGTGAATTGAAATGGTTACTTATCCCACCGCAAAGAGGTTTTTAAAAAAGGTGAAGGCCAGGTAGACTAGTAATAGAGTATAAGGCTCCTCGCACATGCGGCCCTTGTTATTCGGTCGTTATAAACATTATTCCCTCGATTGTATCTCAAACAAACAAAGACAGCAGGAAAGAGGGTTTAACAAATCCAACCAACTACCCAAAGATAACCCATGTAATACCGCTTTTATATAACAGCGGTTTCTCTATCTTTGGCATGTATGCACCAGCACTAACTAGCTCTGCATGTCTTCTCCTTCCCTGCACTGCTTTCTATGTAATCTCCTCTGGGATCTAGGCGGCGGTTTCAAAATAATCATTTAAATTCAACTGAATATCGGTTGCATTGCTGCCCCGACTGCCATGGTGGATTTGGGTCCAGCTCACATGGGGATTAGTATTTGGGTTTGGTGTGTGATCACATGGTTGCTGACTTTGGGGGTTTTCGCAGAAGAAAATGGAACTGTTTATGATGTGCTCAGAAACCATGGTTTGCCTGTAGGGCTTTTGCCTAAGGGGGTCAAGAACTATACACTTGCTGGTGATGGACAGCTCGAGGTTTACCTGGAGAAGCCCTGTTATGCCAAGTTTGAGAACACGGTTTACTTTGAGAATGTGATTAAGGGTAATCTGAGCTTTGGCCAGCTTGCTGGGGTTGCAGGGCTTGAGCAGCAGGAGCTGTTTTTGTGGTTTCCAGTGAAGGGCATTAGGTTGATATACCCAATAGCGGATTCATTTATTTTGATGTTGGGGTTGTTTACAAGCAGTTTGTTCTCTCTCTGTTCGAATCCTCCTGATTGTAAGCCTGTCACCAATGAAGATGTTCACATGCAAATCCAAATGCCATTTGATCGATCATCTCAGGTGGGCTATCTCATTACTATTTTTTTATTGGTTTTCTCCGTTTGTGTGGAAGGATTATGTTGGTGCATAATCACAGTATCTCTGCTCTTATAGAGGGTTTTTAAGGCTGGATTGCATGTCAGTTCGGGGTGAGTTACCGGGTATTAAAATTTAGGTCTAGGAGTAGTCTGATCACATGGACGGATATGCTGTATTATGTTTGACTGTGTATCTTCAGTTTGATTGATGTATTTATTTTGATTTTGAACAAAATGCCATACCATTGAGACTTGGACCCTGCACTCCAATTTTGGTTTCGACTCGGGTCAAATAAAGGGCAAAATATCTGTAAATTAAATCGGTCCTCCATGCTGCGAATTCTGATAATGGAGGGGGAACGGAGAGTTTTGCAGCTCGAAGGTTTTCTGTTTTGTCTTCCGCATGTTTTTTAAAAATCTAGAGCTGGGTCTCCGAGTTGAGTTCTTTGGACTCGTTAGAGCTCATTGTAAGGGTTATATTACTATGCACAGTGTTTAGTCACTGAAATCTCATTTTCATGCCTTAAACACGAGGGATTGTCCTCTCATGCTGCTGCTGACATGCCCACACAACAGTATTCTCATTGTTATCAACCCACTAACAACCCGCTTTGTCATTTGTAGACATTAACGTTAGGACGAGCTTATGAATGCACGAAACTTTACAGTTCAGATCCGCCATTTGTAAGATATATGCACCTGATCATTTGTTAGTTTTGCAGAGTTTTTCGCGCACAGAGCATTCGCTCAAACACCTTAACCTATTTTGGTCATTTGTGAAATTTCAATTTTCATCCTGGGGTATGCACTTGACATGCAGTTCATTTTCCTCTCGGCAATCCTTGCATATATATTATAAACTTGATTACCGATACAGTTCATGAATTGCAATTCCTTAACCTACTTTGGTCACTCTTATCCAGGTCTTTATCACTTGAATCCCGCAACCTGTGAATTCCTTAACCTACTATGGTGACCTACTATGTGTATCCTGTGGAGTGTGGCCACCTATGCATATCTTGTGGTGGAGGTTTTGTTTGCGGTAGAGCTTTGGGGTGTCTGTAGCTTAGCATTTGCACCCCAAGCCACACTAACTCAAACTGAAATGAACAGATTATTGACCTCAAACATAATTTTAATTTTCGCTTGCAGACGTAAACAACTCGCAGTTTGACGGGCTATCATTGCAGAGCTTTTCTCATATGCATACACATCATAATATTGACAACAGGCTAATTTTCCCTTTTTCCAGTTCCATTGATTAATTTTGGCGATTAATGTGATTTCAATTTTAACTACAAGTTTTATTCTGTGTGGATTTTCAACTTCTCTTCTGATTATTTATCTGTTTGTTTGATTCTTTTCAGACTCTTCCTCGTAAAGCTTTTGTGAAAGAGAATGATTTTCCCAGAAGAGCTGTCCAGTAGTCAAGGTAACCTCTGATCATTTTGAATTAGCTCTGATTATTTTGAATTAGTTCTAGTAATGAAATGGGAATACATCGTTTCTTTTCTTGCAGTAGATTTCATTTGTATTGATGGAATTGTATTCACGTGTCTTATTTGGCTACCAGAAAATCCAAGGAATGGTGAAATTTGTTTCATCAAGGGATTCCGTACTACTACTAAGAATGGTATTGAGAGTTTGTTGATGAACTATTATTGTCAGAGAGGACAAGAAGCAAGTATCAACAACGAGTAAACTTTCTTGTTTATATCAAGACAATCTTCTGTTTTGACCTGTAATATAGTATCACATGGACGCTATTCCCAGTGTTGCCTATATTATAGTTATTATGAATAAGTTCTTGTTGGTCAGGTTAGTCCTTCAAAGTCTTAAGCATTTTGAGATGGAATAGGGTTGTTTCATGACTAAGTCAAGCACACGGGAGGATTTCTAGCAAAGTATAACTATGGTGTGTAAAAGCGACTCCATGCTTTCTTGGTTTTGATGGTTCAACTGATTCCACTTTGGTTCTACTGTATAAATTTATTATGAGAAAATGCAGCGGATGTAAAACCATCAAAAGGTTCAGCAATTGTTTGAAGTCTACTTGAAAAGATCATAAGCGAAACATCCCATGTTATATTCTGACCTAACCATTGATTCATGCACCATGAATCTTGTAACCTAGAATAGATGGTTTGTACATTTCAAGTTATAATTTAGTTTATTATCTTTGCTAAAACTCTTCAGAGTGTAGCATTTACATTTGTTACTTTTGAAGTCAGAAGACTGAGACAATGCTTCCATGCAGCTGGCCACTGCTCCAATTCTTATTCTGAAGGTGGTCCCATAAAATTCTATTGTTCAGCGACCAAAAACATTGGATCTGCAGCTATTTAGGAGTGATATTTTCAATGGCTGTTAGGGGCTGGGTCCTGAATGTTTGCAGCATTTGATTATTAGTTTTATGGGTATTTGACAGTACAGGATTTTTTTGGCGCAGAAATATATTATTGAATGACAGCTGGCACCCCTAAAAATGTGTAGCAGAGCTGAAATATGATTATCATGGGACTATTCTGCCTGCTGAAGTTTTACAGTTGCATTCTTTTATAAAGGGAGTGACAATATACGACATGCACTAGCAGACTAATGCGCGTAATTTTAAAAATTGATAACTAACCATTACATGTGATTGCTAACCAACACGACAAGAAAAGCTTAAGTTTGTCTTCAGGCTTCCCCATAATCATTAGTTGGTATGCAGACTGAACCACATAAGTGCTTCAAATGTTTGTGAATCCTTCCAATAGTCATATATGTACACATTGATCATATGTTGCATTATTGATCCCTCTTGTTGCGGGAATATTCAATCCGTTGCTCCAGTTGAGGCAATCAGCCCGCTAGCAAAACTTTTTCCCATTGTACCATCTAGATGCTGCAGTAACTCACACTGTAGACTGTTGAAACAACCACACTTAGTCAACTGCAAATGATGATACAAATCTATTGAAAAAATAAACTGTCCACATTCGTCAGTCAACTACAAAATGATGATACAAATCTGTAGGCCATTCATCCAATTCGTTAGCCAACCGCAAAATGATGATACAAATATGTTTGAATAAATTGCCCACTACGAGTCATTCATCAATTAAATCGTGATTTTGTTTACGGTTGCTTCAATTAAATTGTATTACATATTTTCTCTGGCTCCTTTTGACACCAGTTTCTGCTGCCATAACAAACACGGTAACTTTTGCCATACGCTTGTTTTTAATAATACAAGAATTTCATGTGACACATCACTAAAGGCATTTGGATGTAAGTTTCATGTGATAAATCACAAAAGACATTTGGAGGCAATACAGTCGGTCCCTGCCTTTAATCCTTTTAGGTCACCGCCCTCCCAAAGCTAGGTGATTGTGAAAGTCAATTTTATATCTGCTGAAAAAAGCCCATATTTCTTGATTGTCTAATGGTAAGTGGTGCAGAATGACAATTTTGTTAATTTATTTATAGTTTACTCAGCCTAAACATTCTTTGGATCCTTAGTTACATGACAATCAATTGATTGCTTATCTAACAAGTGTATTTTTTTGCAGGGATGAAGCGCTTAAATGCCATTTTGGAAAAGTCAAAACATGTCCCCTTTTGGATCGGAGGAAAGACATCATACCCATTTTCAACGACCTAAATTATATTAGGTTCAATTTCCAAAATATATGTGGCAAACCGATTCACAAAACATTAATATCCCTCTTCATTTTTCAAGTGACGGGGATCTGAGATTCTAATTGCCCTAGTGGACAAAGTGCTTTTTGTGGACTATGATGATGGTATGATGAACACTTTGTTTACTAGGCCTTTTAGAATCTGGTATTTGAAAAATGAAGAGAGGTATCTCAGCGAGGCCTAAATAATGGTTATCACAATTGGAAAATCAAAAAGTTATGAAGGTATAAAGAAGAAAAAAGAACACAATAATAACAGTGAATAATAGTATGAGAAAGAAAGCATTCCTACCATATGTACAAGACACCATTAAAAAAATTGCGATAATATTGAACAAGAATGGAATATAAACATGTTTTAAACCATGCAAAACCATACGAAATAAACTTTATAAGTGCCAAAGACCATTGTGAATTAATGTTAAGAAAAGGGGTTTATGAAATCTTGTGTCCCTATGGCATCCCATATGTGGGTAAAATAAGATCTTTCCAAACTAGAATCAAAGACTATTTGATGGACATGCATGGGCAAAACAAGTAAATCTTTCCAAACCATATCAAAGAACATTCGATGGACATCCACACAGGGAAAATAAAAGAGTCTCGCCCTTGTTGAACATGAAATGATCTCCATCCATTCGTTTCAAATTGGGGAGAAGCATTAAAAAATGAAGAGGATAAGAGAAACAATAGAAATGGAAAAACATCCCAATAATTTAAATAGGGATGATGGGTGGAAACTTAGCCAATCATGGAAACCTTTATTAAGCAAACTCTCGCACAACCCTATCCATGCTCCACAACAACCTACCTAGAAATGATCCCCTGGTGGCTATTAATCAATTATTTATTTATTTTAATGCATAGTATAAAAATAGCTTTCACTATTAGTTATAATGGGTATTGTATTTAATTACGCCAAGGCGTTCCCCCTATGGTAGAGGACCTCCGGACGTTTCTACGACTGTCCTAAATTTGACAGCCTTTTAGACGTTTTTCAAACGGGATTAAATTTGACAGCTGTTTGCATGTCGTTTTTACTTTGCATGCAATTTTTGAGTTTCTATTTTTAAAATCCTATTTTTAACTGTTGTTTTTTAGATTCCGCCCTGTTTTATAAATAAGGAGTTTGTATTGGTTATCTCATCAAATAATCAGTTCGTTTTTGTGAAAGAGGGATCCGATATCTTTTATTTTATTGGAAGAATGCCCGTCTTTTATTTTAGTCGCCGTTTACATTCGCAAATGGAAGAACGCCCGTCTTTTATTTTACTCACCGATTTACACGGAAAATTTGCTTAAGCATTACATTCAACGGATTTGATTTGTGTAGAGCGAGCGTTAAAGCTGAGGTACTGTAGATAAATTTTGCCGTAAGGAGTTTTTTGTTTTTTGGTTTTGGTTGATGTTGAGTTTCGTTCTTTGCTTTTTTTTTTTCTATTGTCTGTTGAAAATTGTGAATTCCCTATTCAATGATATCAATCACCATTAATCTGACAAATTCACTATTTATAATAAATTATTAATTTTTGAGACACATATATACAAACATATATACATATATAAACATTAGTGGAGTTGACGGATCCGTCAAGTATGTGGGATCAGTCAAGTATGTGGGATTAATCTGGTACTGCAGGCGATACGGATTGTCTCAGAATGCACGGGTTGCAGTGTTCGCTACCCACTACAAATAACATGACTGCCACTACAAATAACAAGCAACTGTAAGATGAAGCCATGATTGAACAAATTTTGGTTGATTTTCAGCTGGGTATTTCATAACACTGTATTTATAGTCGAGAGTTTTTCAGGATTAGTATGTCTTTACTTTTACCTTAAATTGGATCCGCTAATGGCGTCGTGCCCAACTCCGCTTCAGGAAACAGTTTGTGCTCTTGCTTTTTTTAGTATTTTTATTGTTAGTTACATCGACACGTTCGGTGGCTATTTTAAATGTGAAAAAGCTCCTTATTTAAACACATTAATGAGATTTATTTCCAAATAGCATTTTTGTCCATTTGTTTAATTTTATTACTTTTAAATTTGGGGTAATTTCCTATTTGAAAAGTGTATAACTATGATATATTAGTTTTGAAAATAATTGATTAAAATGTAATAATAAATTATAGTGCATACAATTTTTTTAATTAAATCAATTACATATATAATGGAGTTGTAATTGGATTATATTTACAGTTTAATAATAACGAGGAAATGGTAGTTTGGAAAAGACGAAAGGGATGGTTTAGATTCATATTTAATAGTTTAAATATATATCTTAAGTATAGATTAACTCGAGTAAAAATGTATTTTAATAATCTTTAATATATTATTTGAAAGATAAAATATAATTTAAATGGTAATCGCATATATTTTATGTGTATAATTTATATGTATATATTTTTATGTATGTGTGTGTGTGTGTGTGTGTGTGTGTGTGTACGTGAGAGAGAAAGTTTATATATGTATATATGTTTGTATATATGTGTCTCTTGTGAGTCTCCATCACTTCGGCATTTCTCAAGCTCATCATAAATTATATCATGCATGGCAATGTGTACCATGATAACAAGTAGTGCATAGGCATTGATTTTGTATTTTTGTATAGATATATTTAGTTTTATTAACTTCTTTTTCACTTTTTGTAGGTTATTTGTGATTCTCATTCTCCGCGGTAAAGAAGAGCGTCTTCTCTAAACAAACTTGAGGTGGGTTTTAATATTGATTCAAGTGCTTATTCATTTGTTTCGTTTATTGCATGCTATGGTTTAAAAAATTATTGTAGAGAGCTTTCATGTTATATTCTTTTGATTGTTACATTTATATTTAGACTCAATCCTTTTTCCGAAGTGACATGTGGGGGCACGTGCCTTCGTCGATGACGAGGATTCGTTATGTCTTTGAGGGTTCGTTCCCCAATGAGGCCATTTCGAAGCGTCCCAAGTTGGAGGTTAGGACTGATCGGCGACAAGGCTTTTAAAGTGCGCCGTCATAGCTAAGAACATCTTGGTGGACTAACATACTTATTTTCCCTCTCCGATTTTTAATATGATGCGAGACTAGAAACACAATTCCCCTCCCCACAACGGGATTGACATTAACTACGCCTCACTTGCAGAGGGAGGAAAATTTTAAGCGTATTCAATGTGTTGTTAATGTTTTGCATTGTAGGCAACCGAAACCACCTAAAACAGTGATAGCTGAAATGATCAGAGATCGCCTCCACCTGATGCCAACATCCCCAATTTTTCTCTCCAAAATCTGAACGATTAGAGATCATTCACGAGGCTTTTGCTTGATTTATGATTCGAACGAAGATGCACTAAAATATGAACCACCCCACAAATTGAGGAGAATGGGAATTCCAATCGAGGCATCTGCAACTGGACAAAACTACAAGAAACGTGCAAAGAAAATTGCACAAGCAAAAAGCAAGAAATTTGATTTTAAAAATAGCTTGTAGTGGTTAGTTTATAAGTGTTTGTTTATAAGTATTTTTGAAATAAACTGTAACTCGTTCCAAATATTCCATGTATGTATTGTCGCAGTATATATCCGACGGAGAATCAAACTTATCAAACACATGTTCAGTTTTTGTTATCCAACAACTATGCTTTCCTAATTTCTTTATCTTTGTGTTTCCATACAAATACTTATAGTCTTCTCACTTCAAGTGTACATATTGTTCTTATTGTATTCCATTCTGTTTGCTTAACATAATAATATGTAATTCATTTCAAATAAATGCATGTATATATTGCGGCGGAACATATGGGGCACAGAATCTAACTTTTCAACAAACAACAACAACAACACATTTTTAATGAGTTATTCATTATATCTTTCCTTTATACAATTGCTCGCTTCTTTATGTAAACCAACGACGCATTTTTAATGTGTACTTCATAATATTTGCACACAAATACATATAGTTTTAAAATGCCGACAAACAACCATACAAATTTTAGTTGTTTTCAACCAAAGCTTTGTACATTATATCACTTTTTTGCATATTGAATTGTTAAAGGGTTAGACTTCATGTTTGCACTTTTTAGAAAATATGAAATAATAAGGAAGTCAACTTTAAAGGTTCTCATTCTTTACAAATGCATGATTTCCTGAACAAATCCTTCATTTCATGATTGACTGCCCTACAAGTTTACATTTTCCACCATATATTTGCAGAATTCTCACAATCTCGAGCATCTTTTAGTTGCCATGGAAATAACTTTGACACACGAAGGCATTTCTCAATTGATTGAGGGTGGTTCCAATGTTGACCCCACATTTCAAATACTGCACTTGAGCTCTCTAAGGTCCATTCTCAACACGGGAGCCCAACATCATGTTGACCTTTCAGATGGGATACATTTTTGACAAACACTTCTACCCTCCAAATTTGCAAGTCGTGTAACCGACAATTCAATACAAGAAGGCTCCATCGTGTGCTTACACAAATCCCTCGTTAGAATGATCAAAAGTGAACTATAAGCTTCATCTCTTGCTCAATTACCAATGTACATAAACTCGCTATATCAATTAAAATTTAATTCTGTTTATTTTTTCCATCCGTTGCTCAGTTCTAATTATATCCTGTTTTTCTTTTCCATTACAGCACCGTTCTTATCATTGAAATGGATGTTGTTGTTGAAACACATTTGGTAATCGGTGCTCCAATCCGACTACCAACAAATGCTCTCAAACACAGCCAGTTGCCACAAACAGATGCAAGTGCAAATCGGGTTAACAAATATTTTACGAGAACACCAACTAAAATAAGCGCTTTGAATACATCTATGCACATGTGGTCCATAGAGGGTTGTGCCCTAGCAAAAACAACCCTTTGCGAATATCACAATGTAAAGGGGGATGGTTATGTGTTTAGGTTTGATTTTGTGGATTGGAAAGGAGGAGAAATCCACATCACCTGTTTCAATGAGGCCGCGGAAGCATTCTATGAGCAGATTGAGATGGGAAGCTATATACAATTTCCAATGGGAGGATTGCTGATGAGAAACTATGTTATAACCATTTGAACAGTGCTTTGGAGATTTTCCTGCAACCGTCCTCAACCATATCTCCACTCATAGCAAATGAAGATACAATACCTTCCCATAACTTTCACTTCACCAAAATCAAGGAATTACTGCAAGCTGAAGGTTCTCTGAGTTGATTTGATTGGAATTGTTGTTACGATGTCACCATGCTCAACAATTCGTCGGTATGAAAAGTCTGAAACAAAGAGAAGAACACTGCAGTTAAAGGACATGTCGGGTTTCAGTGTAAGTGTCACATTGTGGGGACATCACTTAGATGATATAAGCAACGAACTTGAAGACATGCTTTCTATACCGCCTCTTCCGGTCCTCGCCTTGAAAGCTGCCGCGTCTCCAGTTTCAATGGAAGCTCAGTGGACACTGTTTCAAGAACCAAATGTTACATCAACCCTAAAATTTCAGAAACAAATACACTTCATGGCTGGGTTGATTCCGATGACTACTTCCTTCTGGCGCCCTCTATCACAACCCAATTTCTAGGCCCTCCAAAAGCATGACCTCTGTAATGACGATTTGGAGGTACTAAATATGGGGAACACTGAGAGAAATGAATGGGCCATGGTTACTGCAGAAATCACGAATATTAGCATGGACAACTTTTTTTACAAGGCATGTCCTCTTCAAAAAGGTGACAAACAATGCAGGAAAAAGGTGAAAGAGAATGGTAATGGTTCATGGTTATGTTCAAGTTGCAACAGACAAGTGCAAAACTATGATTATAGATATGCACTCAGAATCGATCTAAAGGACCCAACATGAGAACTTCAATCAGTTACCGCTTTTGATGAGATAGCTGAGTTAATCATGGGTGTTGCAGCTAGCGACCTCCATATATTGACTATAGACGAAGATGCGACTAGTGAAATTATAAGTAATGTCATCGGAAACGAATACTGCTTCACACTTTCACTGAAAAAAGAGACATATTGCGGAAACAACAGATTGAAATGTGTCATCCTCAGTTCAAAGAAAGTAGAAAATAGTGCAACTCCTCCATAACCTTTACGCAAGGATTTCCAACCCACCCGTCCCTTCAAACATTACACCCTCACTCATCCCATTCTATACTTTGAACTATCACTGCTATGTTTCTTATTTCATATCTATGTTTCGCTTTTTTCCTGCTTCAAAAGAAAACTGTTGAATTCCCTTATACACTGACATACTATTGTCTCCTTCTATTATGCGGATTGTTAGTACTTTTAAGAAAATAAATATAAAAAATATTCAATTTTGTTATGTACGTATTTACATCCTTCTGTAGTATGTGAACACATTGTATGTTTCTATATATCTAATACTCTTTTCCTTAATAAAAAAGTAGTTTCTCAAAACTCAAATTGTTACCTCTTATGCGTATTTCCCATTGGAACTCCACATGCATTACAATTGAATTTAGTTTTACATTTTCACTTATTTCTGCATTTGTTTGTCATCAAACTATGTATCGTTCCTTGCTAACCCAAAATGATCTTTATCCAACAGGTGGTACTCCATAATCCTGTGACTTCGCAATCATGTCGACTCCTGCAAAACGAGCCCAACGAAGAGAAAACTATGCAAAAAATAAAGTACACATAACTGCTGAGCAACGGCGTCGTAAATTAGAGCATAGAACAACGAAAATCTCTAATATCTTTCAACTTACAACGACCAACAACCTACGATCCCCCAACATTCCAATCTTGCCATCAAATACAACTACTGAAGAATTGCCAACCAACATTCCGCATGTAACTTCCATGGAAAAAACCTTTCAAGAGCATGCCACTTCCTTCCGTACGAACCCATCTTTGCTAACAACTGTCACTTTGCCCCAAATGTCTGGGATGCCACATGAAACTGTCTCAAGTACTGACCTCTCTTCAATTCATCCCACTTATACAACCAGTTTCTCCTCTCCTTCAAATTGCTTTCAACCTTGCAATCCACAAACGACTGAAACAGAACACCCCACCCCTTCTAATACACAGAGATTTCCCATATCCCGCTCTCTTCACTGAATTTAGAAGCCCAACGTCGGTTTCGCAAAAGAATAGATTTGTTGGCGAACATCCAAACTTGCTCAATCTGTTTGGAAAATTACCCTGGAATTAAAACAATTTCCTTTCGAAGGCTTTCCCTCGTGTAACAGATGCAAAAGTGAAAAACAAGGCCACCGCTTCTCTTCATGGAACAACATGGACCCTGAAAAACAACCTATCGTTCTTGCGTCTTTAACCCAAATCGAGGAGATGCTTATCGCACGAGTTAATCCATTCATGCAAGTCACCCAAGTACGTGGTGGGCAATACAAATACTCAGGACACACCATAAGCTTCCCACAAAACATTACTTCAATAGCAAAGACCCTACCCCGCCGCCTTGGAGATTTGGACATAGTTCTCATACAAAGGGAAGGATCTAATTTAAAAAATTATGATTTCTACGTCAGTAGATCTCGTGTTTGTGCAGCCTTGCAATATAAAATCCAACACGACCCCTATTACAAAGATGTCTTAATCGACGATGACGCCCTTTCCTCACTACCATCTGAATCGTCAAATGTTTCCTCCTCTCTCAACACAGCCACAATGGAACTTCCCCAAATGCAAACTTGCTCTACAACTCATGGTAGTGGTGTTCCCACCCACTTTGATGAAACATATGAACACTCATCGTCTTTCGTGCCAACACCTCACAATACTGAGAACAAAAGAAGAGGAAATCGAACAGTTCTTGCTCAACCACGATGGTAACACTCCATTTACCATGCCATGGCCAGAGCTTGGGCTTTCGCCAATAAATGAATATAATACGGAGGGCCTATTCTCAATGGCTTTCCCAACTTTATTTCGACAGGAAAAGCAATGTGGCAACAACCCCGCATTAAAGAAGTTCCAATGCATGAATACGCACTTCATTTGATGCGTTACCATGATGGGCGTTTGGTTCCCACCCAAGATTTCGTTACTTCCTTCTAAACCTCATAATGCGACACAGAAGCCAGTCCACGGCAGCAGTTTTTATGAAACAAAACACCGAATTTGGAATCCCTCCAACAATTAGAGAGCTACGAAGACAACTACTGGAATTCCCCAAAGACAAACCTCCCAGATAGCTTAATGTGCTTTGGATCGAGCCTTCGAGGGACACGTTCATTCTGGGCAAAAAGTAGAAGCGAGCTTTCAAATATGGTGGAACAATTAGGGACACCAACCTTATTCTTCACTCTAAGTGCTGCAGACACTAAATGGCCAGATCTCCACAATATTATGTCTGGTGAATGCCCAACAGATCCTCGAGCCGCCCAACGTTGGAGAACACTTAACATTGTCTCTAACCCTCATCGAGTATCAAAGCATACTGCACGCATCACAAATTCACAATATTTCGGGAAGAAATATTGCGAGAAGAACTTGGAAGCAGTAGACTTTTAGTACAGGTAATCAAATCTACTTATTTTAAAGTTTTTCCCAAACTACATATCTAATATTTATGTTCCCTCGTCTCACAGGTACGAATGGCAACATAGAGGCTCTGCACATGTCCACGGTTTATTGTGGCGAGAATGCACCAAAGGTAGACGAACTGGACTGGGAGGACACAACATTTATTGAGGCAACAAAACAATACTTTGATAAGTTCGTATCGCTGGAACCCCGCCCGGCTTGCAACCGCTTGGATTTCATTCGCAGGTCACTCCTAGATGACCCTTGCTTGCTAGATACAACACAAATTCTATCCACCTCCCCGCATGCGGACCTTGAAGAACTACTTAATCGAGTTCAGCGCCACACTAAATGTTCAGAGCAGACATGCCTGCGTAGAAAGCAATCACAGTGCGGTGCGAGTACAACGCTCCTTGGGCCATGCAACCTACTTCTTCCTTACACATTGAAGGGTGAGGAAAATAAAGTACCTCCCTTCCGAAAGCGATGACAGATTGAACATCCACAATCGAACAATGATATACATATGGAGAGCAAATGTCGATTGCCAACCGGTACTTTCCCGCCATGCCGTTCTTAAGTATATTGCAAAATATGCTTCAAAAGTCGAGCAACGTTTAGAAACATATCACGAATGCTATCCAGAGTTTGAGAGATGCAAACGCAGATTCTCAAAGCACATATCGCGATCCGTAAAATGCTCACGAGAAAGCGTTGTTGAACATGACATAAGCGCTGAGAAACATGCCACATCTTTGCAAAAAAATGCCACTTGTTATGTGCAGCCGTCCATTCGTATCATTAAATGTTGGAAAAAAGATTCTGAGACGTGTCGTTGAAAGTGACGCCGATGCACAACAAACAACCGCTTTCTTGGATGCATATAAAGTTCGTCCAACAACCATGGAACACCTACCACTTATTCAAGTTGCTCGAGATTGGAGCTACAACAAGCACCGTAAAGGTGATAAATGGAAAAAGCGACCGATACAAGCAATTGTTCGGGTCCACCGAGATTTGTGGATGTCCCTGCTCAAGAATCAACGTCATATGACCTTTTCTATTGGTCAGAACTCCTATTATACAAGCCTTTCAGAAATATCGCGTTTGAATTTGGCTCAACCCCACATGACATCAATGTCACTTGGGACATGTACAAGCACAACTACTAGACCGTGGCATGTTCTACGCACTACCGTAGACACGGGACTTGCAGCGAGATGTTAGTTTAGACTCTGAGACCCGAATGCAGTATTCAACAAGAACCATTGCAAGAATGGCAGGTCTTTGCACAACTTCGCCGGAAACAACACGGGTCTAGACAGTCTTGAAATGTTGGGGAAACAAGATTTTGACATACACAATAATTGGACCATACACGACGTTCCCCATGATTTGCAGATAACTGGTTCATCATTCATCGAGAGAGAGAAGGAAGACACAATTAACAACAACATACATGCCACACCACCATCTTCCACACTTCCTTTGTCTCCAGAACAACAAATAGCTCTTGATACCATACTACACCATTCAGCAAACAAATCCCTTCTACCTCCACTAAGATTGATAATTCAAGGAACGGCTGGCACAGGAAAATCATTTCTGATAAATAAAATCCGAATTCATTCACAGCATCAACCATATCTCCCTCTCCTCTACTTGTGCTCGCCCCTACCGGTGTTTCAGCATTCAACATCTCTGCATCCACAATCCACGCAGCCATGTGTATTCCAATCAAAGAACTAAAACCCCTTGAAGGTAGTGCATTATCGTCTTTTCAAGAATCGCTGAAACATATAGAATATGTTCTTATTGATGAAATGAGTTTCATCGGGCCAAAGTTGCTAAGCAAAATTGACAGTAGGCTCCGCGAAGCTTTCCCACACTCAAGAACATCTGAATTTGGGAACAGATCAGTCATCCTCCTCGGTGACCTCGGGCAATTACCGCCGGTTTTGGACAGTCCTCTTTACGCAAGTAATTCCTACGGAGCAACCCTTTGGAAGGGATTTCAATCTTCCATTACATTGCGAACAATATTTCGGCAACAAGGAACAACCAATGCACAAGTTTCATTCCAGAATTTACTGCTCCACATGCGAGATTCGACCCCTCTAATTGAGGATTGGGAACTCTTGATGTCTCGCATAGACACACACCTAACTCAGTAGGAGCTCAACATTTTTAAGGATGCACCACATTTGTTTGCAAAAAATGATTAAGTGGCATGCCACAACCTACTGAATGTTGAAGGCATTAAGCGTTCCGATCGCCCAATCCATTCTTTGAAAGTAATAAAGGATTTGGACGGGAAATCCCGATGATGATGATCAGTTGCAACACAACGTTCTGTTATGCAAACAACAAAAAATCATGCTTATTGCAAATCTATGGGTTGATGCAGGCCTCGTGAATGGTGCCACAGGAACAATCACAGACATTGTCTACGACGCATCAATGCAACCACCAACATTACCTTTATTTGTTGTTGTAAAATTTGATAGATACAACGGCCCATGTTGGGATCCCTCCAACCCCTTACATATTCCCATACCCCCTATTTCCAGAGGGAATCGAAGACAATTGCCGATTAAAATGGCCTGGGGATTAACTATCCACAAGTCGTAGGGACTTACTTTGCATAGAGCAACCGTCGACATTGGAACCACTGAAAGGCAGGGTCTGACATTCACAGCTTTCTCCAGAGTACCCTCGCTTGCAAATCTGCGCATTTCACCCACTTTTTCATTCGAGAGATACTCAAATATGGCGCACGTACCAGCACTCGAAGCAAGAAGAAAGGAGGAAGCAAGACTACTATCACTCAACCCATCGTAAATACTAGCTTCTGCTTTCATAGCACCTCAAATACTACTATACTCAACATTTCTTCTATCGAAAGCGGCAAGGTCGTTCAAGGGATATCAAATGTAATCAAGTTTATTGAAACTAAAATTGCCCACTAAAGGCTACCACTCATGATATAAATACTGCAAACGTATACATGTCTCATTACGTGTACGTATACCTACATTTATTTTATGTTTGGAAATATGGTATGCAACTTTAAAAGTACAAACCTGTAACATAATTAAATGTACACATACAACATTACAATGTAATGTTTCAACTAAAGTCCTACACTACAACTATCAATCACACACATTATCAATTGTATAATAAATGTTTCTCCAACAAAACACCAACTAAACAACCAATGCACAACTAACAACATCAACTATAAAATTGATTAACTATCGAAAAACGATATCACAAGTAATCATGTATGCGAATTTATAACAAGTTTGAAATGTAGAAACAACCTTGATTAAGTGGATCAATAATAAGCTGTACCTCTAAATCAAATAACATATACCGTCCGGCGTTCACATCTCATGAACCACATGCGATTGCTAGTTTAATTTAATAATTGATTATAGCTTAGAGAAGCCAACCCTCCCCATTAATATATAAACATTTGTTATAATATCATTTAAGCACATCATGATGTCTCTCTTTTGGTTAAGCATTGGCTTCAACACTTTATCCCTAATGATGGGTCCTCAGAGACCCAAAATGTGACAAACAAAATCACGAAGTTGTATCTTGAAATTCCACACAATAATTTGCCTTCATGGATTACTAAGAAATAAAATTTATCTTTGTTGTTCGGCATAACTTTTTTACTCATACATTCGCACACATGCATTGTTAAATATATGGGTGATTAGATTTGAATTGTGTGTTTTAATATTGTCCCCCACAAATTTGACCTAATCGATTAAATTTCATCAATTCAAAATCATGAAATTAGTATTTTAAGTTTAAAAGGCTTGAGAAATCAAAAAAATTGACTAAGGGTTGAAATAAATAAGCAAAAGTAGACTTTTGGAGGTTTCAAGCAATTTTGCAATTAAGTTACAAATTGCTTCTCTACCTCCGAGTTCTAATACCTCGCCTTCATTGAGTTTTCACGGAATTGAGGTTTCAGAGTAGTTAGGAAAAAATTGTAAATTGCTCTTCCAAACTGAGTTCCAATTCCCCACCTTAATCAGGTTTTGAGAAATTAGAGTTCTAGAGATTAGGAGAAATTAGAGAAATTAGAGTTCTAGAGATTAATTCCCCACCTTAATCGGGTTTTGAGAAATTAGAGTTCTAGAGATTCGGATCAATTAAGCAATAAAGCGCAAAACTATATGAGATCTCAAAATCCCTAAACGACAAAAATGTTTGAGGTCTCCAATTCCCCAAACTTCAAAAGAACACAAGATATCGGATTCCCCAAATTTGTAAAAATGCATGATATTTTTGATTCTCTAAGCTGTTTTTTCACATGATCATTTTTCTTGTTTTTAAGTTGTGCATTTTTGTATTTCATAAATGCCACGTTATTTTGTACATAATGCATGCATCTAGACTTTCTTTTAAAAAATTGTTTTGGTTTTTATTTTTACTTCTATTCAAATAAATAAGAACCACCATAGTGACTATATACAAAATTTCCATGGATTTCTAAAAATAAAAAAATAAATGTCGGGTGGGCATTTTCACACTTACACTCCATTGACTCTTTGCTCGGTTTTATTATACAATTTCTAGGATTGCATATGCAATGTCTCCTCCTATAACTAATGAACATTTGATGTGGTTTGATTACACCTTTTATGGAACCCATTCTTATTGAAACAAGGCTAGTGGTGAATTGTCGTACACAATCAGCCAACTAGGCTCCCAACTTTGTTTGTACACATTGCGTTGTAGGTGAAAAAAATGCCATATTTGCATAGAATCATTCCTGACTACCCCCAATAGACAATTGGCACAAAATAAGATAGAGAGTTACAAATGTCATTAACAACCATCACCTCACTTCTCTCTACATGCATCAACAATTCACCATTTTATGAGAAAATGTCTTGCAAAAACATATGCATGCAATGGTTCTCTTGTTGCATGGTTTTTTCCAAGAGATTTTTGTTTGTCTTTTTTGTAGGTATGGATAACAACATTGAGGCTTCGCCCACATACATGGGTTCCTTTGGATGGAGAATGCACCAAACATTGATCCATTAGATTGGAATGACTCTTTGGTCATGATTAGTGCTAAATCATTTTTGACAAGTACATTTCAACATGGAACACAAAAAAATTCTATTTCTTAGTAGAAATCCATAATCTACTCGATGTTAGCTCTTACATAATTTGACATAACCGACTACGACAAACTCTTGAACCAATTGCAAATGCATACAAAATGCAATTAAAACTCATGCTTGCAAAAATATATATCCCTTCATTGCTTCTATAATTCCTATTATGGGACTAAATCTCCACATATTAGTAAATGGTTAAAGTTATGAAAATAAGGAGTTATTAAAAATATTACTCAAAATCAAGATAAATGAAATTTACCATGTAGAATAAAAAGTTAATTAAAAAATAATGAAAAGGTTTGGTGGTTGTAACTACCTCTTGGATGTTATAAAAGAGAGGGAGGGAGGGGGTGCGGGGACGGGGTGAGCGGGGGGGGGTAGCTCTCGATGGGTGGATGGTAGCTTGAGAAGAGAGAATGGGAGTATAGACCGGATTAATGGAACACACCTTCTAGAGTAGAGCCTAGAGAAAATACCTCGCGAGCGAGATGGAGTGCACGAGTGCATTTTTGGGGGTACAAAGTACACTTCAAATGCCTTAGCTATGGTTACTTGTATGTACATGTGTTCATGATACATATCTCTCACTTGCCCAAGTGTGCTTATGTTGGAATGCTTCTACTTAAAGGGTTGTTTAGCCATCCATTGAAGACACCTATAAATATGTATTTAAACTTTCTTGAATTAATGCAATATAATGTGGCGTTTAATGAATTCTTGTTCACCTCTACATTTTTATACTTATGCTTTACTATTATAGTGTGCACATATTTTATGCTTATTAAATTGTCGTTAAAGTATTATATGGTAAACCGATATTTGACATAAAAACTTAAATTAATAATAAATATGGGCTTTCGTTATGTAAAATTTATAATTGAATTTTGTCTCTCGGCATTTTGCGTATCGTATCGAGCCTCACAATCATGGGTCTTCCACAATGGTTTTTTTTTTTTAACGACATTTTCTTTCATCCACGAGCATTAACTCCAAATTCTATCCTTTATAACACTAACCATGTATTTAGCACCCAAGCCTCTTGTTGTCCAAGTCCCACGATTTCAAATTTCGTTGTCAAGTCACAAATTGTTGATTAATTTCTCTTTGTCAATTTTCTTTTATTTATTTTTTGTTATCAATTTTCTATACAAAATCTTTTGTTGTCAATTATCGACTCCAAATAGCATTTCAAATTTATTTTTTGCTCTTTGGCCATACACATCCCAACGACAACTTGTTTGAAGATCAAATCTAGTTCAGGGTCCTCCTGAACTAAGCTTCATGCTCGACAATTTTTCCTTATAAACAACACACATATATGTTTTTAAAGATAATGTGGGAGATCAACCACCACACCTAGTGAATGCATAAAACATGTTTTATGTCATGATGCTTTGCCTTTATAACAACAACTTATTTCTAGATTTTTGTGGTGACCTTCATTTCCTATAGATATGCTCACTCAATTTTGTAGGATAGTTCAACAAGTCTCACGGGCTCAATGGAAACCCCAACTTGGTCTCGTTGCTCAACCATTTTCTCCAAAACCAATGAAAACAAAAAAATACATTTCAACTCCAATTTGTGTGCATGAGACAACAAGTATGTTTCATATAATAATTAAACATTATGTAAATCAATACAACATCTCTAGAATGGTTCTACCTAACAAATTGGCTCTATCTACACATCCAAGCTTTTCATCTTAACTTTCTAAAATTGTTTAGGAAATTTATGATTTTACTACCATCTTTACATAATCCTTGCCATCCTAACCACAAAGCATCATGCAATCGTCGTAAGGTTAAACACACAACCGATGTGAAGATATTGTTTTTGTGACTATCATTGCTTACTCATGAATACATATTTTGACCCATATGCTCAGTCTTTAACTTGGTTTTATGCCTCTCTATAATCCTCTAGAATTCACTAATAACAATCCACTAGTAACACATGGATCATGGAGCGCTATAAGCAAAGACCTGTGATGGTGTTAGGAAAAGGGTATTAGAGCAGAAGATGTAGCAACATGATAAGAAGACAACTAGAATCAAATCTATTTAGTAATACTAATTTTGTATTTTTGCTAATGTATAAGGAAATCTTAAAAATTATAATAATAATTCAAATACACAATTTAACATAAGTAGGTACAATTTTTTTGTTTCAAATAGGAAATTTAAGTTAACCCGAATTTTACGGAAATTTCTAAATATATTATCGCATTACCTTTTGCTTAAATCATTTTTATAATTTTTTTATTAGTACTACTAATAATTGTTATCATTTTTGTATTGAGATGTAGTGCTTTAACTTATTGGATCAAGGTTATGGTAAGGCCATAAAGGAAAAAAAAAGGTTCAAGTAAACCTCGAGAATTAAGTGAATTGTGATGTTACACGTTAGATTTTATAGGTTCATGAAATTTATTTTGAAGAACGAGACAAATAATGTAAAGGGGATTATTACATGAAGCACTTCATAATTAATGGTGTTCTAAGAAATTAATTAAGATACAAGATCAAGGAGTGTCTAATTGGGATCATAAAAGTAATTTAAAAAATTATATAAGGAGGAGAACTTATTTTGAAAAGGATTGAATCTCAAGCAAGAATATGGAAATTCAAAAATTGTGTGATAATGATAAATTTATTACCATGCATTTCTTCTCACTTTATATATTTGTATCTTTAAGTGGATCGTCCTTGGTCACTCCCTGTAATGGATTTAGAAGAACATGGCGAGTCAATGGACTATGAGGAATATGAACGGAGGAATTAACTACTACAAAGGGAAGTCCAAAATCTAAATTTAGAATTAGAAAAACTCAAACAAAAATTTGAAACCAAAAACAACACAAATAAAAACCACAAATAGGAAAAACATGATAAAAGTATAAGAAAAAAATCGGTCTAATGAAGAAACATATTTAGCGAAACCTCAAGTAAATCAGTGTTAGAAGATTATGATACATTTAATCACATGATTCAAAAGGAGATTGATAATTTTGTGTGAAAAAACAAATTACCGAATATGTTGGAGAGGTAGATACCAAGGAAGAATAAGAATGGCTATCAAACTTCGAACGATACTTCGATCTTCAAGGAACTAGTAGTTATGAAAGGTCACATGTAACACAATTCTAATTAAAGGGAATGACATTAAATTGGTGGTAGGTGCTTACAAAATTTTAAATCTTAATAGATTTATGTCATGAAGCTACACAAAAATAAAAAGGGAATTAAGGTTAGGGATTTGGGAGCGATTCGATTAATTAACTTCCAACATTATTTGTACAATTTTAGAATAACATATTGGTTCTTTTAATCAATGATTAAAACATCCTACAAGCTTGAAAACATAAGGAGGAAGATATAATTAGCTACACAAGAGAGATCTAGGTGCACAAGATAGAGAATTTGGGAGTGCAAAGATTGGAGATGCTTTGTTTCGATAATGTGATCTATAAGTGCCCTGGTGTAGGGTCATACAAATAAGTCGATATGTATAATTTTTCCTAACCCTATGGTATGGTCTTGGATTCGTTTATAATCAAACTCTATAAATTTCGGGTCATTTATGGGCCAAAATGTGTTTCACTATCAAACCCTAGTTGTCACACAATCCCGAAACCATATGTAATTAGTTGAATCATGCCAAAACCATAACCATGGGTGAAAGACTATGCAAGAAGGTTAGTGTTTATGTTGAATTCCAATTTTTGCACTACCTACATCAATAAAACTTTGAAGAAGCCTCAAACCATTTCGAGTTATACACCTAACATGTAACATCTATATGAATGCAACTAGTTGGCAACTTGAACCACTTTGAACATGCTTGATAGGATTATGCTCTTGCTAAGACTTTGAAGTAAGGAACTTGGTGTGATTGGAAATGAGGGAAGATAGAATCCTTGAATTGGTTGAGTACTTCAAAATAATGGACTCCTAATGGATGCACATTATCTTTAGAAATTAGGGAGCCTTGAGTGCCTTTTGTGAGTGTTACAAATGAGTGTACCAAGTGATTTGTTATGTGCTTGCTAGGTGAGTAAATGAGGTGATGTTAACTTGCTTATATAGGGTTCTGAAGGTAAATTATCATGATAAGGCTGACCTAGGAGGATGAAAAGACCCAAAAATGATATTCCATTGAAAAAGAGTTGGAAAGTGTGTTGGTGCAAACCATGTAGGTCGTATAGGACCGGATTATACAACCCAACCAATTTGTATGGTTTCAAACATTGAAGAGGTGAATAAAATATGAAAGTTTCACCGGGATGGTAAGAGGTTAAGTATTGATTTCATGGATTTATATTTATAATTTGTCAACACATTAGTGTGTGGGAATAAGAAAGTTAAATAAGCGATAGAAGATGTATTGAGTGGGGATAAGATGTTTGTTTTATCCAAGAATATTAATCGCAATTAACAATGTCAAAGGGTAAATTACAGATCCTAGTGTCTACATTTTACCCCCTTTAAGTATGAAATGAAAATTACATGCTTAAAGGAAAAATACATGAGTGTGTAGACACACTTTTTCTTCGCTCAATTTTTTTGTCTAGTTGTGTTGGCATGGGCATGCTTCATGATGAAACTTGCAACATAAAGAGAAGTCAATTGATGTAGCCTAGAATTTACTAGATAACACCCTAGTTGTGATGGTACATCACTCACCCTAGACCGAGAGCTCACCCGAAGCTTGTAAAGGTACTAGGTCCCTATTTAGGGTTCTTCAGTAGCAGGATGAAGGAAGAAACATATAGATCCATAACTAATCCATCATTCTACAATGCATGCCATACTCAAATTTATGAAAGAACAAGCTTAAACAATAATCATGATTGAATCAAGAACATGTAATACTCAATTACACACTGGAATGACACTTAGATTCAACCAATATCTTCCATCTATTAATAAACATAGAATCTCCTTACAATAATGGCAATCTATACCGATGCGCGCATGGACCCGATATAATAATCCAGTCATATGCTCATATCTCTATATCTCCATACATCCATTTCTCTACTACTATGTGATTCACATCACACACACACATAAACATACACACACACACACACACACATATACATATATACATACATACATATGAATATATATATACATACATACATACATACATATATATATATATATATAATACACACACACACACATATATGTATATATGTATATTACATATGTATATATATATATGTGTATATATTATACATATATATGTATATGTATATCTTATACATATATATATACATATATATATATGTATAAGATATACATATACATATATATGTATAATATATACATATATACATATATATATGTGTATATATTATACATATATATATATGTATATATAATATATATATATATATATGTATAATATATACATATATATATGTATAGATATATATATATATATATACATATATATGTATAGATATATATATATATATACATATATATGTATAGATATATATATATATATACATATATATGTATAGATATATATACATACATATATATCTATACATACATACATACATACATACATACATACATACATACATACATACATACATACATACATACATACATACATACATATATATATATAGGGTGGGGACTTGCCCTTCACCACTTATCTATTCCAAAAATAGCCGCATGTTATTATTAATAGCCACATGTCATTTACAGGCATAGCCACACATGCAAGTGTGCTATCTATAGACCTCTTACAGTTAATTGAAGTGACAATCCTATTCTTAGCTCGTCTCCATGCAAAACGCTTCGATCTGATCCTCCAAAGATAGACAATGCGTGGCGCGCACGTCTCTGCATCGTTGGTGTGTTCTACACACCATCTTCTAAAAATAGGTCTTCATGCTCAAAATCGGCTAAGTCCTGAATGTTGACCTTCTGCTCCGTGTATGCGTTCTTCCTATCCATTCGTGCCCTTGATCCTGGCCTTCTCTCCCATGCGCACTTCTTGTGTGATCTCTAACAAGTATTCTCTGATCAACATTACCCCACACTAATCTCATTGTCGCCCCGATAATAGGTATATCCAAAAATTGAAGTAAAGAATGGAAGAATGGAAAGAATAAGAATGAAATAATGTAGATAAATAGAGAATTTTTATGAGGCAACCTCCTCTGTATTAGTTTGAAATATCAACTCTGGATACTCCTCCTTTATTTCGACCTCCAAGACCTGCCATTCAGCGAGTGCTTGTTCTAATTTTTCTGGAATGTCTACAACAATGGACTCTAATTCATCCCTCACAATCTCCCCTTTTTCATTTTGCAGAACCAACACAACGTTGGACATTGAGGTCATTCTTCCTTCTAGAAGATCCATCTTCAGGCAATGAGCTTCCCAAGCTCTTCCAGTCGAGTCTTGTGCAACTCTTGTGCTTGTCGGGGCCTTGGCTTCGCTTAACCATTATCAATATTTCTGCGTGGCTCAATGTTTCGTCCTTCATTTCTTTCTAGAACTCATTGTTTTCTTCCGTGGTCTTTGTGTTCAAGAGCGCCTTTGGTGCTATGCGCAGATGTTAAAATCCTGGTCTGTTGTCTTCAATACTTCTTATAGTGCTTGCATCAACCCTTCATAGGATGCAATCTTTCGCATCACTGAAGCTTTCTCTCATTCTGCCTCTTGCTCTAAATTCCTTGGCGCTGGCATGTGCAGAGGTTCATCTTTAAGTACCAGGTCCACCAACTTTCCTACATAATGTATCACTGAGGGAAACGTCTGTGGTACCTTGGTCTCCAAGTGTGGCCTAGCTCTTATGACATTGTCTCCAATCTCCTCTGCGAAGTTGATAAATACTTCGTTCTTCTTCTGCGCCAAGTCCCTCTCTTGTGTTATGCACGCTATCTCTACATCCTTTGTCTTTAGCTCCTTGCACAACGCTCTTATCGTTGTATCTTTGTCCATGTTTCTTCTAGCAACTTCAGTAGAAACCTTCACCAATGCGTTGTTGACCTGCTCATCTGACATGATAGTAGGCTTTACTGTCATATGTCTAGCTTGGGGTGCCTTCTTCAACCGTTTTGAAATGCATGACTCTTCGCATACATCAAAGTCATGCTCATCTAGGTGGGTGTGCATTTCCCATGATAGTTGCTTTCGAGTTTGACACACGGTCGCCATATCCTCATCCATTAGCTCCCACCGAATAAATCCTTCCGTGTGCTATCATGCTCTGAAAGTGGGCGCAAAAATTTTACTCGCATCCTCTACATACCCCATGGCTGGTGGAATGTGATCTCCACTCATCCTCTTTGATCTTGGACCCTTGGGAATTATAGATTCAAGGTTAGGCTCCGCCCTATTACATCTTGAACAGTCGCATGCGTGGACTCGGAGGTTTCCTTTTCTTTTTCTTCTCTCGTCCTTCATCTCTTCTTCTTTTTTCTCTTCCTTGTTTTTGCAGCTAGTCTTCTTGCTTGAGTGGGGTTGGAGATGCACGCTCGCTCTCCCCTAGTTCCTCTGCTTCTTTATCCAACTTCAAATTTCTTCTCTTCTTTAGTTCAGCAGTCTCCTTGTGTGGAGAGAGATGAGGTGATTTCCTTACCGTTTATGGGGTTCCACTTTGAGTCCTTGTGTGTTTGAATACTTTCTTAAATATGTGCTCCCCCTGCTCAACCTCTGTATCTTCCTCTTCATCCTATCCTTGAGGTGGAGTGGTCGTGCACTGTGACTCTTCTCTGTCATATGGTTGCTTTCTTTTGCGCTCCAAGCCTCCACTATCTTCACGCTCCTCTTCATCCTCTACTTCAACAGTTTCTGTGGGCCTTTGTGCCGATATGTTTTCCATTGTGTGCTTACCCTTCGGTGGCCCTGGGAGTGTGAATTCATTCTCTACATACTTATTGTTCTCCATCTTGGGCTTTAGCTGAAGATACACTAATGTTGCCCCTACATCTGCTATAACCAGACTTATTGGCTTAATGTTCAACACCTCCGAAATGATCCTCTTGGTATAGGCACTTCTTCCAGGATACACATACTTCTTCCTCAACGTGTGGTAGTCATAGTCTACCTTATCTAAATTTAATACTAGTCTCACGCATGTCTGTGAATCTATGAACAGATTCTTGGAAATAACTTGTAATGAATGCGTAAGGAAATTTACACCAAGGGATCCAGACTCCATCTCTCATTGGGAAGTGCACGATGCAGAAATACTGATATATAACAAACTAGACTTGTTTCCCTACTACTAATGGTAGGTCCTTCGGGATGCGCCACTCTTCTCCAAATGCTACACAGAGCCTGTCGTACCATTTCTCTACCCTTTGCTTGATGTCATATGTCATGGCCCCTTTACAGAATCTTGTTATCCAAAATGAGCCCCCTGCTTATTTTGGCTAACTTGCCTTCATTCTTCCCTTACTTGTGCTTAAAATTCAATTTTCACAAATTTCAAGCACTTAAGGGTTTTTGGAAATGGCTCCATCAGATAGGATTTTTCTTCCCTTTCTAAAGGTAAAAGTTTCCTCATAACTCCAAATATTTGAAAGTTATGGCTCAAGGAGTTTTTTGGGGAAATTTTCCTCGACAGCACGTGACCAATGAGAAGGTGCCACATGGTGGCGAGGAGGTGGGCCGGCGTAAGTAAGTTGAAAAATTTTCCAAAGAGGGAAAAGGGTGCAAAGACAAAATTTTGGCCCGCAGCCCGCAAAGGAGGATGGAGAAAAGTTACTAAGGCCCATGACCAATGAAGAAGCAACACGTGTCCATGGCGATAAAGCGGGAGTCGGAGGCATAGAGAAAATTTGGTTTTTGCCAAAGCGACAGAGGCAAAAATGGAGAAAAAGAAGTGCGACCTCGCCAAACAACTAGAAGCCGACACGTGTCACCGGAGCTGCAAAGCGTGGGAAAATTTGGGAATGTTTCCCGCTAAAAAAATTAAAGGGGAAAAGCGAGGTTTGAGCCCATGTTTCCATCAACAAATGGGAAAGTGCCACATGATGAGGAGTAAGCGGGGCATGGGGAATTTTTGGGACATTTTCCCAAATTCAAGAAATGGAAAATTTTCAAGTTTCGGCCCGCCAACCCTATTTTTGCCCTAAATATTCAGAGGGGCATAACTTTCGATCCCGAGCTCAGATTTTTGTGTTATTTATATCATTGGAAAGTTGTTGAAATCCTCTACATGATGGAGGGTTCAATTTTTATTTTTATGGAGATTTGCGGGATAAAAATAGGAAAATGTCTCTGGCATGCAAAAACACAGAAAAATGCCCCAACCACAAAAATTAATGAAGTATGGGCCTCTTTCTTACTCTACAAAGCAATGTACTTTGGCGTATGGGTTTGTCCATGAAGCCCATCACTTTGCAGGTGATATTGGAGGGATTTTTGGTGGTTGGAGTTTCAATTTGATTTTCTCACATTTTCCACATTTCTTTCATTCTGTTCGATGGTTAAAAGCCAGATTTGGATCATTTCTAAAGGTTGTTCATCATTTTTCTTGGCCTCTCCTTCTTTTCTTCCCTGTGGTCAAAATGGAGTTTGAACTCCTCCTCCTTGCTCGTAATGGTTTTTTTGCCTCTTACCAGTAAAATGATGTTTTGTGCAAACTTTTGGAGCAATAAAAAATGTGTTTTGTGATGCATTTGTCCATCCTTGCTCGTTTTTCTTGTCTTCTTCTTGCCTCTCTTCATTGCAGGTATTTGTGCATGTTTGAATGTTCATTGTAGGTTTTGGAGCTGTGTTCATGGAGTTTTGGAACATTTTTTGTGTGAAATTTATCCTTGGTTTTGTGATGCACTTGTCCATCCTTTCCATTGCTCACCTCTTCTTGTTCCATGGCAGTTTTGATAGATGTTCAACATTTTCCTTCTCTGGTGTATCACCGTTTTAGTGTAGGATTTGTTTTTCCCTCTTTTCTCTCTCTCTGTCTCCTTGGCATAGTTAGATTAGGATTAGATTAGCTTGCTTGCACTGGAATATCTTGTGGCATGTAGTTTAGGAAGAGGAACTAGCCTTCTCTAGAGAGCTTTCCCCATTTGCAAAGGTCCCACACTTTGGGAAAGCTCAATGTTGTGCATTCACACCAAATGACATTTCCTTAGAAAAGTAGATCCATAGGTCATTTTGGGGTGTTGTGAATTTTCACTAACATTTTTGGCATGCCTGGTGGGACCTTAGAGGTCTTCCACTTTATTTTTGATAGGTTGGTGTGTTCTTGTTAAAGATTCAGCCTTTGGAGGCATATTCAAAAGCACATCTGGTGACTCCATCTAGTAAATAACTCATTCTCTGAGTTGCATACCCTCTTTCCATTCATTTTCATTCATTTTTCATCCATTCTTCCTTCCATCTCTTCCATATTCTTTCATTTCATGAAGTTGTGCAATCATGACTTCATTTCCATCATGGAATTCACATTTACAACAAAGCAGCAATATATTCCACCTCCAACATGTTTTACATCTCCTTCAAATCAAAATTTTGATCAAATTCAAAATCAGTATGCATATCCATATGAGTAGTAGTGCCAAAATTAGTTTGGCTATGGTTCTTTCCAAGAGTAGGAGTATGCAAACAATGAAGACAATCAAATGGAAGATGCTGATTTTGTGGAGAAGATCCAAAAATGGAGGTTGACATGGTGCAATCAAGAGAAACAACTCAAATGAAGGCTTTTGAATTGGTTAGGCACCTTATCCATGGGTTGGCCCTTTTCCAAGACACTTCAGCCCTTAGGAGAAGCTGGACTTCATGATGGAGATGCTGCCCCAACTTGCACAATGGACAATGGAGATAGAGGCCTATAAATTTGGTGTTAAGAAACCTTGTCAATGGGTAAGTTCTACACCATCATTTGGTTTTTATCCTTCCATTCCTCAAGCAGCACCATCTCATTTTGAATGCTAAATTCCAAATCCATCCCATGCTGTCCTAAGAGTTGATTCCATTTCTCCATCCCCTAGTCTTCCATCCCATCTCAGTTTTTATTCTCTCTTCTCTTCCAAATCCAAATCCCCTCCACAAGAGCAAAAATAAATACCTTCCACTCTAAGGAAACAAGAAGTTTCATCTCCTCCACCATAAAAATAATTGCAAAATCAATTGAGTTATAACCCATCCCTCCTCTTGCATTCCCGATTCCATGTGGGGAAGAAGAAATTACAAAACTCAGCCATGAAGGACAACAAGAAGAAGAGCCAAAAAAAGAAGAAAAATCAGAAGTTTGGTAAGCTTGGCTCTTAAATTTGGGATTACAAAAATCCCCTTGATGGTGAAACCAACAGAGGAGGCCAAGGTTGAAGAACAAGTGGTGGTTAGGACTGATTTTGTTACAGCAGAAGAAGAGAAAAAAGAAGAGGAAAATCAGCAATCAATTTTCTCAGAATGTAGTGTCCATGTTGGCACTCTACTTGAAGAAGATGCTGATCCAATTCAAGTTGCACAATCAGCCATGGAAGAGGAAAGCTCTAAAAGAGATCTTGCAGCCCCAACTCATCCTATAGAGTAGTAGATTGAAGAGTTTGACTTGAAAAATTCATGCTAGAGGAAGAGTTCAATCAAAAGCAAGATTGTCTTCAAGCAAAGAAAGGAAGGAGAAGCTGCTCCAAATCCAAAAGAAGAGGAGAACATTCCAGTTGTGGGGGAGAAAAGTGCAGATCCAAAAGCTTTGAGCACAAAGCAGGCTATAGAAGAACCTTCAGTTCTTCTTTCTACTTCATCTCTCTCGACTTCTAGTGTTGAAGAAGAGTTTGATCTCTCAAACTCAATGTTGGAGGATGAAAGAAACCATGGTGATCAAGTTGCAAATCAAAAGAACACCATGGGGGAGGTTGAGCATTTGCAGCAAGACAACAATGAGGTAGTTTATCTATGTCGATTTGGAAGACTGTTTTGATGAAGAGGAACCGGTTGAAATCATGCCATTTTCTCCTTCATCACCCACATTCCAAACACAAGAACCTACTGCCATGAAGGAGAGCATTCATTTGTAGCAGCCTGCATTTTATAATAGCCTTTTGGAGCCAAGATTGGAAGATATTAATCTTCCATGTTCTTCATTGGAGGAAGAAGGAAAACAACAAAAGAACTTCATCACTTCTCCCACATCATCCATCCAAGAAGGTCTACAAGAGGACTCCATTTTTGGAGTTGAAAATCAGAGCAATGGGCATATCAAACGGATCAGACCTTGCCCAATAAGGTATTTGGCTTCATTGGAGCCAAAGGAGAAGTCACAACCAGTCATGCTTGCTTCTAAGCATGAGGATGAGCATCTAAGCACCAAGGATCAGCTGTAATACCTCTACAATCCAAATGCAAAGCAACTAAAAGAGGTATCTAACTTGTTTTTAGTTGACACCTTGTTGATATGGGTAGAAGACTAGCTTCTTGTTGATTTTCCACTCATCCTAACAGCCATGATCAGCTCCAAATCAATTGCATGGCTGCCCATTTTGAAGAAAGGAAGCTATTTTACACAACCAGATTCACTGGGCTACAGGTTTGTTTAGCTCACCTTTGCTTCAGTTAGAGTAGAGTAGGTAGGTTTTCTTTTAGCAGAAGAAGTGCTTGTGCACACTCTGCATATCCCACTTGGGGTATGTATGATTTCCAATTTTGTACATAGTTTTTTGGTGCTGTTGTGTTGCTCTTGCACAATCCATTTCAGTGGGTTTTGGTGAAGATCAGCTCCAAGTTTTAGTGGGTTTCCAAGTGGCTCAGAGGTCAGATTTTCATAGTTCAGATCAAAATCAGTTTATCAAGCTTGACTCCATGCCCAATGGATGCTTCAAAGGCCACTGATCATTCATCTAGCAGGTAGATGACCCCTGAGAGTCACCAAATTGTTATCCAAAATGAGCCCCCTGCTTATTTTGGCTAACTTTCCTTCATTCTTCCCTTCCTTATGCTTCAACTTCAATTTTCACACATTTCAAGCACTCAAGGGTTTCTAGAAATGGCTCCATTAGATAGGATTTTTCTTCCCCTTTCCAGAAAGGTAAAAGTTTCCTCCTAACTCCAAATATTTTGAAAGTTATGTCCCGATGGAGTTTTTTGGGAAAATTTTCCTGGTAGGCCCGCACCAATGAGAAGGTGCTACATGGTGGTAGAGATCGGGCCAGCAAAGGTAGGTTGGAAAATTTTCCAAATAGGGCAAAGGGGCAAAGGGAAAATTTTGGCCCATGTGCCCACTGAGGAGGAGGATGGAGAAAAAGTTGTGGAAGGCTCGTGGCCAATGAGGAAGCGACACGTGTCCATGCATAATGGCGAGAGTGGAGGCACGGAGGAAACTTTAGTTTTTTGCTAAAGAGATAGAGGCACAAATGGAGAAAAAGAACCGCACCCCCGCCAAGTAACCAAAAGCCTACATGTGTCACCGGAGCGGTGGAGCACGGGGAAAATTTGGGAATGTTTCCCAATAAAAAAATCAAAGGGGAAAAGCAAGGTTTGAGCCCGCATTTCCATCAGCGAATGGGAAAGTGCCATGTGGCAGAGGAGAGCAGGGGTGTGGGGAATTTTTGGGACATTTTCCCAAATTCAAAAAATGGAAAATTTTCAAGTTTCGGCCCGCAACCCGATTTTTGCCCTAAATCTTCAGAGGGGCATAACTTTCGATCCCGAGCTTAGATTTTCGTGTTCTTTATATCATTGGAAATATTTTGAAATCCTCTACATGATGGAGGGTTCAATTTTTATTTTTGATGGATATTTGTGGAAAAAAATAGGAAAACATCTCTAGCATGAAAAAATGCAGAAAACGCCCCCAACCACCAAAATTAATGAAGTATGGGCCTCTTTCTTGCTCTGCAGAGCAATGTACTTTAGCATATGGGTTTGTCCATGAAGCCCATCACTTTGCAGGTGAGATTGGAGGGATTTTTCGGTGGTTGGAGTTTCAATTTGATTTCCCCACGTTTTCCACATTTCTTTCATTATGTTCGATGGTTAAAAGCTAGATTTGGCTCATTTATAAAGGTTGTTCATCATTCTCTCTCTGCCTCTCCTTCTTTTCTTCCCCTGTGGTCAAAAATGGAGTTTGAACCTCCTTCCTTGCTCTCGTAATCAATTTGTGACTTATTCTCCGTGAGGTATTCCCACACCTTTTCCTATGGCCCGTCTGGTACTCCAATTTCCATGAATACTAGTGATAGTAGAACATCCCCAAAGCTGATCTTCCCTCCTGTGCGCGCTTCCTCGACTATTTTCTCTGTAATGTAGCCTGCAATATTGTAGACTAATCTTTCTTACATCTTGTACATAATATGTAACCACATAGTATTTACCTATGACCACCGCTCCTGGTTGTTCAACTTTGTAACAAGGTGTGTTGCTGCTTGAAAATTAGACAATTCTTCAACTTGTCTATATCCATACCGCGCGGACCCTTCAGGTACCCCAACTCATGTCTGGTCTTTAAGATTGTGGCTTTATCTGTGAGATCATTCTTTATATCCTCTCCTATGGCCTTTAAACTTGTCACTGATGATATAAGCATGAATGAGATTCTAACTCTGTGTCCTACAAAGTAGAAGAAGTCCTCATGCACTCTACTTATGAGCCATTGATACAAGGGCTCATACTTCCTGAAATATGGAAGCTTGTATAATTGGTAGAACCCAATTCTCTTCAGAAGCTTCTAGCGTGCATCATCATAAACTGGCATGTCATTTTCCGTATGTTTGTTCATCCTAGTAGTGAGCAAGGAATCAAACTCCTTCTTGTTCTATGAGGTCCTGTGATTATATTCACTTACTTTTCTCTTTCTGATTGGTGAATCCCATTCCTGGCTAACGATGACTCCTTCTGGATATTGCTGTTGTTGCAAATCAGCAACACCCCTGGATGCAAATCAAGGTTCTAAATGATGTTTAGAGCATCCAATGTGATTGCATAACATGGAAACCTCTCTCCAAGTGTGGGACTTGTGAAAATGAGAGAGGAATCTCTAGAATAGAGGCTGGTTCCTCAAACTCCTCTGATTTAGATATAAATTTTGCACAACTACAAAGGTTCTAATCCTAATTCTACCCTAGATTGTAAGGAGACAGGGATAAAAATGCAAAAATGAAACTAAACTAAAGATGGTGATGCACCAAAAGGAGTGGTGAAACATTTTTTGCCATGTAAATAGACATAAATTCATGAAATGCAACAAGGAAAACATACACAAGCTGATAGATGTAATTAGAGGTCTTAAAATGAAGTAAAACAATACAAACAGAGGACTGAAAGCATTCACGCAGAATTTGCACTGTCAAATCCATGTAAAATCTCTTGCATTCCACCATCAAAGAGGTATAAACCTATTACAAACTGTGAAAAAGGTATGATTCTTACAACTATCACTTGCTGGAGGTGAAAGAAGAAGTTTTCAATGCCAAAAAGTGTTCAACCATGAAGAAATGAGCCAAATCTGGCTTTTACAGTGCATGGGTCGAGCCCAGGAGAGAGAAAACGTAAAAAACATGGGAGCCCATTCCTCATTGATGGAAAATGCATTAAAACAGCATGGAGGACCTTACAAACCCATACCCTATCATTTTTGACCATATTGGAGAAGAATGCGACCCATTCTGTATTAAATTTGGTTGTTGAAATGTCATTTCTGGCCATGGACACGTACCAGAACCGTTTTTGAATTTTATCTCTCCAAAATGAACCAAAATTATAAATTGACCATGGAATCATGTAGAGAATTTTAACAGCTTTCCAATGATATAAAGAACGTGAAAATCCGAGCTCTGGATCAAAAGATATGATCGTTTGAAGATTTAGGGAAAAAATGGCCCAAAAACGGATCGACGGGAAATTTTTCAAATTTTACCTCTTTTTGTCTTTGGAAAATTTTTCAAAAATTCTCCGCACTCCGCTGGTCGGATGCCACGTGTCAGGTGCTGATTGGCCACGCAATTCTCTCTCCTTCCCTTTCCGCGGGTTTTCCTTTGAAAATTTTGACTTTTCTTACACTTAGCCAATTTTTCATTGTGCCTTCCCCTTGTGACACGTGTCACACTGTGATTGGTCCGCGGGCCCCGCTGGAAAAAATTTCCATTTGAACCTTCGACCAAAATACTTGGAAAAATTTCAAATTTGCCTCCGACCCCCGAACTCCTCTGCCACGTGGTAGCTTCCTATTGGTTGCGGGCCTCAAATGGGAAAATTTTCCACAAAAACTCCGCTGAGCCATAACTTGAAAAATATAAGGAGTTAGGAGGAAAACTTTACCTTTCTCGGAAAGTTGAGAGAGAGCTCTATCTCGATGGTGCCATTTCCAGAAAGCCACAAAAATGAGTGGGCACATTTTGGATAACAATTTTGGCGACTCGTAGGGGTCATCTGCCTGTCTAGATGAAAGTACCAAGAGTTTTAAGCAAGTCCATTGGGCATGGAGCCATAAAATATTCTCGTTTAGAACCCCAACTGACTTAGAATGTGCAAGGAGGAAGATGGAATATCACATGATGGAAGCAAGGACTCGTAAAACATCTCCTGTGGATAAAGTAAGTCGTGCCAAAGCACTTAGGGAAAGCAAAACTAACCTACAAAGAAACAATGTGAAAAGCACTTGAAGGAATGAAAATATAATCTAATATTTACAAGGTGGTAAATTTCCTCTAGAAGCAACGCTTGAGATAGATTCCATTGATCGGAATCTGCAGCTTCTTCACCATCCAATGAGGCCAATGGAAAGCATTGCTGTTCTTGCACTTCGTGACCATGTATGGGCCACTCCAAATGGCATCAAATTTTGAATGCCTTCCGGTTTTGCTCTATCCACATCCCATTTCAACACTAGATCTCCAACTTGAAAAGATCTATCCTTGGCCTTCCTATCAAAGGTCTTTTTGATCAAAGCTTGATCCTTTTCCATTGCTTGGGATGCTTGATTTCTGACCTCTTGCAGCTCCATCAACTCGCATATCTCACCTCCATGGGCTCAAACTCTAGCAACTCTAATTGCTTCATGAGTTCTAATGTTGGCAACTCAAGTGACATGGACAAAATTGCCTCTCTTCCATAGACAAGTTTGAATGGAGAGTTACCTGTGGATCTCTTGGGAGTTATCCTATCAGCCCATAAGGATGATTTCATTTTGGTATGCCAAGACCTCTGATTCTCATCAAGAGTCCTCCTAATGATCCTCAACAAGTTCTTATTTGTAGACTCGGCCTGGCCATTACCTTGAGGGTAATAGTTTGATGAAGTGCTTAGGTAGATCCCGTTCTTGACAGCCCACTCAGTCACCTTGGATCCAATGAATGCCAATGCATTATCTGAGATTATTGTAGCAGGTATACCAAATCTAGTCGCTATCCCCTCATAAAAGTCTAAGATGCTGGACTCATTTGCTTCTTTGAGTGCTACTGCTTCAGTCCATTTGGTGAAGTAGTCCGTGGCTGTCAAAATCCATTTGTGCCCTTGACTTGAATTGGGATTAATGACTCCAATGAAGTCCAAACCCCATTGCATGAATGGCTGGTCAACTAAGATTGGATGCAATGGAAGGGCAGCAAGTCTCTCTTTTCCTGTGAAGAATGCACAATTCTTACACCTCTTAATCCATGCATAGCAATCACTGAAAATTTTAGGCCAATAATAACCAGCCTTCATGATTTTTAGAGCTGTCACTCTTAGTGCAAAATGACCACCAGCTGGTCCACCATGGAACTCTTCCAACACCCTATGAATCTGATTTGTGCTAATGCATCTCAGTAGCACTCCATTCACATATTTCTTGAACAAAACTCCATCAACAATGGCATATGGGACAACCTACAATCAAGTGTCTTCTTTGGGTCTTGTTCATCTCCTGAGGGCATAGGCTCGTGCTTAGGAAGTGTATTATACCTTGGGTCTAGCAGGAGTGGGGGCAGCATTGTCTTCTTCTTGATCGCCACTTGGCTCATGGCTGCCCCTGGATCTGTCAAACAGCCTCTTCTTCATTTCATACTTCTTTTTGCTTCCCAAAACCAGCTGCTCACACAATCCTTTCCTCTTACCACTTGGTGATCTTGATCTCAATGTCATACTCCATGACACGGGTGATCTAACTCGCCCTTTTCTCGCTCAAATCTTTGTTGAGGAGGAAGTCCTTAACCCTAGATGTGAGACCAACAACTGGACTTTGTTGTTTGAGACTAAATGCTTGAATTTCTTCAAGATTCGACACACAAGACATGCTTCTCAATAAAAGATTACTTCACCTCATAGTCATCTAGGCTCTGGCTGAAGAAGGCAATTGGCTGCTCATCATTATCCTTGTTCTATTGTACCAAAATGGCAGAAATAGTGTCATTACCTCCAAATGCATAGAGGATGAAATCCTTGGAGAAGTCCGGGTTGATGAGAGTTGGTGCTTGAGAAATGGATTCTTTGATTGCTTCAAAACTCTCCTTGCCTTTTGCTGTCCACTTGAAAGCCATGCTCTTCTTTAACATTTTGGTGATGGGCTTGACAAGGGCTGCAAAATCTGGGACAAACCTCTGAACAAAGTTTATCCTCCCCAAGAAACTCTGAAGGGCTTTCTTGTGGCTTGGCAATGGTAGTGCTCTTATGGCTTTGAATCTCTTTGGATCAATTGCTAATCCTTCTTTGGAGACAATATGGCCAAGGAGCTTTCCTTCATGTGCAAGAAAGATACACTTCTTAGGATTCAAAGACACTCCAAATTTCCTACACCTCGTGAAAACTTGTCTCAAATGAGAGAGGTGGTCTGCTGCATTTTTGGAAAAATAGTGATATCATCAAGGAAAATCAGCACCACGTTGTTAATCAAAACTTTGAACGCCATGTCCATTGCTCTTTGGAAGGTAGCACTAGCGTTGGATAGCCCAAATGGCATCTTCCTGTATGCAAAAGTCCCCCATTTGGTTGTGAAGGCTATCTTGAACTAGTCTTCTTCCTTCACCATAATCTGATTGTAGCCGGAGTAGCCATCAAGTAGTGAAAACCTCTCGGAGCCAACCACAACTTGCAAGATTTGCTCCATGGAAGGGAGTGGGTAATGGTCCTTGAGAGATGCTCTATTTAAGTCTTTGAAATCAACACACAATCTGATCTCTCCACTCTTCTTCTTGATAGAACCAAGTTGGCAACCCAACTAGAATGCTTGATTGGGAATATGATTCTTGACTCAATCAGCTTGTCCAATTCTTTCCTCATGAGAGGCTCCATGTGTGGATTGACTGGTCTTTGTTTCTACCGACAGGCTTAGTATTTGGATCCAATTCAATGGTATGCTGAGCTAAGTTGGAATTGAAACCTTTCAAATCTTCATAGCTCCATGCAAACACATCAGGGAACTCTTGACACAGCTGCACGAACTCATACCTTTCTTGATCAGTTGTCATCTTTCCAATTTGCAATGGTTTGTTCTCTTCTACCAAGATGGATACTGAATCCTCTCTCTTGACCTGAATGTTTGCTTTCTCCTTTCTAAACCGATCATTGGGATTAAAAATGGACTCCAAAGTGATAAGTCCCTTGGGAAGCTTGTTAGTTCTCGGCTTTACCACTTGGTCACCATACTCATTGCTGTTCCAATTTTTCTTGATTCTTACCGAGAACTCGGCTTCTTCGCAAGAAATGGATGATTTGCTGGTCATTCTCAAACACTTGCCAACTGACATTGTTATCTGGCACTGAAGGCCTCACAATCACGTGGATGTTTGGCTGTACCTTGTCTTTTTGAATGCTTTCCACAATGTCAAAGGCTGCCCCTACTGCTGCAAGCCTGTCAGCAGCTTGATTCTCTTTCCTAGGAATGGATTTGATGCCAAAACCCTCAAAATCTTCCATGAGGTCCCACACCCTATTCTTGTAGCACCTGAGTAGATCATTCTTGGTAGCATGTTGTCCCTTGACCTGATTTACAATCAATTCACTGTCACCAAAGACTTGCAAGTTCTTTATTTTCTTCTTGATTGCCCAATGCATCCCTTGCACTAAGGCTTCATATTCAAGCAGTTGTTATTGGAGCATGCAAACTGAAATCTAAAAGCTGAATAGTACCTTATTCCTCGAGGTGAAACAAGCATGGCTCCACCTCCTACACCTTGTCTACTTCTTGATCCATCAAAAACAGCTACCATACCTCATTGTCATCCTTGTGGTTTGGCTTGGTGATGTTAGGAATAGGATGATTTTCTTCATGTATACAATAAACCCCTAGCTCAGATTCTTCTACTTCTTGATAAGGATCAAAAGCATGTACCTTGTTTGCCCATTCATCAAGAGTTAGATCCGGGATGCTCCCAACCTTGGTGTCACCTTCATCGGTGCTTGGGTGGACTTCTTGATCAAATGCTTTGAACAATTGGCGTTGATCGACTTGGAGTGTAAGGCTCAATGTGGAAGTTTGCAATAGGTTCGGACCTGATTGTAGCCTTAGTTCCATACCTCGCTCAACAACATGTGTGACCAATCGGTAGACAAATATCCCCAATCTTGGTGTGAAGTCCTTGACAAGCATAGGGCAAAGAGTGGTGGAAGGTCTATGACTGATACATCTTGTGAAACAACAACATTTGGACATGCATGCAAGGTAAGACTCAAGTTTCTAATCACCCCAACTGTTGTTACTGCTGTCCCATCTAGCTGCACTACCCCTTTGGATATGGTTTCATACTGGAGCCCTAGTTGATCAGCTATTTGTTTAGGCATCACTGAGCTACTTGCCCCGGAATCTATCATGCAATTATGCACTAACTGATTTCCAATGATTAATGAAACATAGAAAGGAGGGGGCTTCAACATTTTACCTTGCTGTCCTCCATGATTTCCCTTAGGCTGGGCAGCATTTGTGAGCACTTTCTCTTGCATGTGAACTTGCTGATTCGAAGTTGGCCAGTCCTTCATGGCAGCTTGTAACAAGTCTCTTTGGCCTGGGATAGATAGGGATTCCCACATTGATATATTAACATTTGTCTTCTTCATCTGATCAATGATACTGAATGGTGATGAAGGATCTCTTTGCTGTCCCTTTGCTTGTACATTCACTCCTTGCACGTGGGCAGCAATAACTGGTATTTGAGTTGGTCTAGGAGTTGTTCTTGGCTGCCCTTGTGCATTTGAAATTGGATTTTGCTTGCCAACCATTTGTGGAGCCATGGAAGGTTGTGGATTGGTTGGAGCTAATGGCTGTTCTTCACCCAAATTCCTTCTTTTTGACCTTGTGTTGGCTGCAACACCTTGAGAAACCGCTGATTCATGCCACGTAAATCTTCGCTTGCCAATTTGCCAATGTGGTGTTATTTGGGGCTGATTGCTTTGTTGGAATGTTTCTTGTTGTTGGTTATTTCCTCGACGCCTTCACCTTCCACACCAAGTAGTTGTCACCATTAATGCTTGATTCAAAGCACCATTGAAGCACATAGATTGGTTATGAGGTTCATTGCATGGAAAACACCAATCATACTCTTGAGCAATGTTGTTTTGTGTTGGCACCAATGCCTTAGAGGCAGATATGACATTTGGATCAGTAGGGCTGAAATGGTCTATTGGTAGTGGAGGCCTTGTTTGATTCATATTTGTAGCTGGATTAGGTGGTCTTTGTGGTTGGTATGGATGCCTGTTAGGCTGAGCTTGGGGCTGGTAAGAAGGTCTAAAACCTTGGGCTTGTTGCCTCTTGAGAGTAACCAGCTCATTGCCTAGGTTTTGCAGCTTGCTTCATGACTTCAAGCTCATTTGGGGCACTTGGAGATGAAGTAGAAGCTTCATTTGAACTCGATTTCTAGGAGTGGGAGAATGAGCCAAATTAGGTGCTTGATTGGTATTTGGACTCTCTAAACTTGGAAACAATGGCATGGGAGGTCTAGGGGCTAGTTTGCCAGCTTGGATCAAACAATTTTCAGCCCTAATGGCAATGCTATAAGCCATAGGGATAGTTATGCCTCCCATGGACTGAATCAACATAGAAATATCAGAATTTAGAGCTTTGAGATAATAGAGAAAAGCACCTTCTGCTGTTGGCCTGACTGCCACTGGAATTCTCTCCCAAGTCTTTTGAAATATGAAGTTGAAATCGGTCAGTTGCTCATTGGGAGCTCTCTTGATGGTTGTCAGCTGCTCCAAAAGAGAAAAGTTGTCTCCCTTCTCTCCAAATTGCTCATGAAGTGCTATGCATAGCTGATTCCAATTTGTGATAGAACCAGCTCCAAGGCTTCTAAACCATTGCAATGCTTTCCCCTTGAATGAAGATGCCAGCAATTTGACAGCCACTTGCATCTCATTGATTTCATGAATTGCACAAAGATTGGCAATGTCTTTAACATGATCACCTGGAGTAGTCTGATTTTCTCCAGTGAAGTAGGGAATGTTCTTCAAGGCTATAATTGGAATTGGATGTTGTGCATTGAGGGCAAATGGGCTGCTTCCGTGAAGTTGACATAGGGGTTGTTTTGTGCCATTCTAATTGGTCTTAAAACCCTTGTTGACTGAATGAAAGGCCTACTAGGTGGAGGAGTTGAAAGAGTTCTGTTTGGTGGAGATGGAGACCTTTGAATCCTTCTCCCACTTTGCCTTACTCTTGGAGATAACTACAGATATTAAAACAGCACCTCTTCTTCTCCATCTCTTGACCTTGTAGTGATTCTTCTCATGAGTTTTCAGGCCTGCACTGCTGAAACCAGTTGATTCTTCTCCTTGGAGTCGCCAAATGTGTAATTTATAGATATTTTAAAGCAAGAAAATTACAGCAGATGCACATCAACTTTTTTTGTAATAAAAATGAGACCTCTAAGGTCCCACCAGCGTGCCAAAACTGTTGTTGCAAATCAGCAGCACCCTTGGATGCAAATCAAGGTTCTAAATGATGTTTAGAGCATCCAGTGTGATTGCACAACATGGAAACCTCTCTCCAAGTGTGGGACTTGTGAAAATGAGAGAGGAATCTCCAGAATAGAGGTTGGTTCCTCAAACTCCTCTGATTTAGATCTATATTTTGCACAACTACAGAGGTTCTAATCCTAATTCTACCCTAGATTGTAAGGAGACAGGGATAAAAATGTAAAAATGAAACTAAACTAAAGATGGTGATGCACCAAAAGGAGTGGTGAAACATTTTTTGCCATGTAAATAGACACAAATTCATGAAATGCAACAAGGGAAAACATACACAAGCTGATAGATGTAATTAGAGGTCTTAAAATGAAGTAAAACAATACAAACAGAGGACTGAAAGCATTCACAGAGTTTGCACTGTCAATTCCATGTAAAAATCTCTTGCATTCCACCATCAAAGAGGTATAAACCTGTTACAAATTGTGAAAAAGGTCTGATTCTTACAACTATCACTTGCTGGAGGTGAAAGAAGAAGTTTGCAATGCCAAAAAGTGTTCAACCATGAAGAAATGAGCCAAATCGCTTTTTTACAATGCATGGGTCAAGCCTGTGAGAGAGAAAACATAAAAAACGTGGGAGCCCATTCCTCATTGATGGAAAATGCATTAAAACAGCATGGAGGACCTTACAAACCCATACCCTGTCATTTTTGACCATATTGGAGAAGAATGCGACCCATTCTATATTAAATTTGGTTGTTGAAATGTCATTTCTGGCCATGGACATGTACCAGAACCATTTTTGAATTTTATCTCTAAACTGAACCAAAATTAGAAATTGACCATGGAATCATGTAGAGAATTTTAACAGCTTTCCAATGATATAAAGAATGTGAAAATCTGAGCTTTGGATCAAAAGATATGATTGTTTGAAGATTTAGGGTAAAAGGCCCAAAAACGGATCGACGGGAAATTTTTTCAAATTTTACCTCTTTTTGTCTTTGGAAATTTTTTCAAAAATTCTCCGCGCTCCACTGGTTGGATGCCATGTGTCAGGTGCTGATTGGCTGCACAATTCTCTCTCCTTCCCTTTCCGCGGGTTTTCCTTTAAAAATTTTGACTTTTCTTACACTTAGCCAATTTTTCATTGTGCCTTCCCCTTGTGACACGTGTCACACTGTGATTGGTCCGCGGGCCCCGCAGGAAAAAATTTCCATTTGAACCTTCAACCAAAATACTTGGAAAAATTTCAAATTTTCCTCCGACCCCCGAACTCCTCTGCCACGTGGCAGCTTCCTATTGGCTGCGGGCCTCAAATGGGAAAATTTTCTACAAAAACTCCGCCGAGCCATAACTTGAAAAATATAAGGAGTTAGGAGGCAAACTTTACCTTTCTGGAAACCTGAGAGAGAGCTCTATCTGATGGTGCCATTTCTAGAAAGCCTTGAGTGCTTTAAAATCAAAAAAATAGACTGAGGCATAAGAGAGGCAAGAACACAAGGAGTTAGGCACAAAAAATGAGCTGGGCACATTTTGGATAACAATTGCATTTCTAAAAATCACTTTTGGGTGCCATCTCTTCTTCCTCGACAACCACCTTCTTCTTTCCTTTTGCTCCTACTACAACTACCTTCTTAGGTGCCATTTTTACCTTACAATCATCTCCTTTTTAACTCTGTAATTTATGAATCAAACCCTAGCTCAATTCAATCATGCCCTAGGTGGAAACTTCATGCCCTAACTCCTCTCTATCACCTTGCCTTGCTCAAACCCTTCACCATCAGGATGCAAGATTATTTTTCATACAGATCTATTTGTCACACTTGGTTTCACACCCTTCGCACCTTAACCCGATCACTCGGCTCTTCGCACTTAGCTCTTTCATCAAATACTCTTAGTCGCAATGGTAAAAATGAATTCGCATCCCATCCTTATATAATTTTTCAAAATTTGATGCATTTATTACTCCTTCACCTACTAAATATCCTCTCATTCATTAACCAAATTCATTCATTCCGACCGTACATCTTTGCACCTGACCTATATCCTTCTTACACACCTTCCTACCCTCTAGTCATAGAATTCACTCGAGTACCTCATCACTATACCTTCTCCTGGTAGTTATCATGGCCTTTTCTTACCTTGCATTATACTGTCCTTTCATTCATCTCCATCCTTGGTCACTTTTAAGAAGAAATCTTCTTTTGACTTAAAGCACACTCGTAGCAGCTTATTCCTTTCACCTTTCAATTCCCACAGTATTTTACTTGGATAACTACAACCACTCCACACTAAAAGTATGTGCATTCCTCTCAGGCATAAACATTCTTCACATAATAATTACCTTCATGCATGCAAGCGTGCTTATTACTCAAGAACAAAAATTAAATTAACAAAGCATAATGACAATGAAGGAAATACATTAAGGAGATACATAATTGAAAACCTAATCTAAATGGCACATCGCTTTATTAAAAACACCAAGAAGACTTATTTATAGTAGGGCTTCACCTTACCCCGTTAAAGTAACCAGTATTCGTGTTCCATCAAGTGCTTCTAATCGGCAAGCACTTGATTCAAGTATGCAAGTGATGACATATGGCCCCAACCAATGTACTTTGAGCTTTCCTAGATGGCACAATAACTTTGAGTCATAAACAAGTACCATTTGTCCAATCTCAAACTTCTTATCCCTTATGTTTCTGTCATGCCATGCTTTCTACCTGGCCTTTTCCTACTTCTGACTCCAACATGCTATGGCTCTTTGCTTATCCAGTTGAATCATTTTCTCAATACACTCTTCTAAAGCCTGCTCATCATGCCTAGACCTCCAAAGCATGCACAATACGCAAAGAAGGTAACATAAATTCTATAGGAGAAAATTTGTGCCAAACACCAACCGAAATGGTGTGGCTTTGTTCAATCTCTTGTTAGTTTTTCTATATGCCCAAAGAACAATTGACACTTTATCATCCATATCCTTTCTTCCAACATCACAATTTTTGTCAATGTCTGGCTCAAAATCTTGTCAAAGCCGTAAATAGTTCCATTTGCATGAGGATGGTAGGGTGTATTTTTATGGTGTACAACCATAAAATCATCTAATAGGATCCCGATTGTCTCATTCAAGAAGTGTGTGTACCCCTATCACTTGTCAATCTTAAAGGACATCCATATCTTGTAAGAACATTCTCCCATAGACACCTAGCTGTTGTATTTATTGTACAGTCCTTTGTAGAAAAGCCGCTTCGCCCATCATGTGAGATAATCTGTGTAAGTAATGATATAACGTGATCTAGTCCTACGCGTGGCTGGTGAAATAGGTCCTAAAAAGTCAATGGCCCATTTCTCAAATGGTTATGCATCGATAATAGCTCTCAAAGTGGCATTTCATCTCTATCCTAGTTATTCCTAGGCGCCGACAATGGTCACATGCCTTACAATATTCTTTACAAGTATTTATACAATGTCTCCCACCGTAATCCAACAAGTAGGATCTTTTAGGTAGTCACATCACTTGCATAATGACCTCCTACAATACCAACATGTGATTCTTCCATAATATCCCTGCGCTCATGCTCTAATACACAACGGCGTAGTACTTCATCTCTTCCTAACTTGTAGAGGTCTCCACCGATTAACATAAATGGTTCTGCGTGTATAACAAGCAATTTCTTTTCTAATGCCTTCATTCGTTTCCGGTGCTACACCATTTCATAGAAAGACAACAATGTCTTCTAATTCGATGGCGTGCATTGTAACCTATATAAGCGTGCATCTAACATGGTTTCTTTAATTGTCTCAGTGCTTCTTCTTTCGAGTTGATTCTAGACAAGTGTTACGGTCCGAGTTACTTTTCCCCGGCTTCACCATAATCTGTTGTCATGCCAAAATCTTGAAAGAGGATTACCCATCTGCATATGCACCCTTGAAAGATGGGTTTGTTCACCAAATACTTCAATGCCATAAAACAAAAATGGTGTTGCTAACAAGTACTATTGAAACTTGTGCAATGCATAGATCGTTGACAAAGCTTTGCACTCGTAGTTGTATAATTGCTTCAAGATGAGTAAGCTTCCTACTAGTAAAAAAATTTGGATGATCTACAATACCTTAGCTAGGTTGAGCTAACACAATGCCAATGGCCATGCCAGAAGCATCCACATGTACATGAAATGGTTTGTCCCATGAGGGAAAGTGCAAAATGGGTGTAGTAGTAAGTTTCTCCTTTAATATTTCAAACTCGCACCATCGCGGTTCTCCCCAATAAAATGTACCTTTCCCTTTTAGTAATTCTTCCAAGGGTGCAAAGAACATTGGCATACCCTTTGATGAACTTGATAATATCTAGTGTGACCTCCGAATCCACGCACCTCACTTTGACCTGTAGGCACTTCTAGCCTAGAATGACTACAACCTTAAATGGATCAACCAACAAACCTTGTAGATTATATGTCCTAACATTATTCCAAATGGTGTAGCAAATATGCACTTCTTGATGTTCAAAGAGATTTTCAATTGTTTGCACCATTCAAACATTAAGCACAGATTTTCATCATGATCTTTCACAAGCCCATTTACTATCCAATCATCTAGATAAACTGTAAGAAGTTGTGAATAAAATCCTTGAATGCCCGAATGACTATCCACGAGAATATATCGACATGTTTTTTAGCCCAAAAGGCATAACAAAGATAGGAAAAACTACCCCATTCAATAGTAAAAGTTGTCTTTTCTTGATCCTCCTGAGCAATTCTAACCCGATGATACCCGAAAACCCATCCGTGAGGAATATATCTCACACCCCGTAACTCCTTCTAGTATTTCCCAAGAAATGGCATAGGGAATGGATCTGCTACACATGTAACATTCAACTCCCCGTAGTCCACACATATTCTAATTCATCCATCCTTCGAGCATCGATCACCATTGGAATAACCCATTCTGAATCATCAAGGGGCTTGATAATTCCACATTTCAACATGTTATCAATCTCTTCCTTGACCTTTTCACGCAAATTGGGGTTCATTCTATAAGGCCTCTTCCAAACTAGGCATGCACCATCCTTTAATTTTATCTTCATTTCCCCAAGTGATTCATGCATGCCTTTAAGTTCATGATACCCTCAAGGAAATAAAACCGATAATACCCGAGTAACTCAATGATCTTTGCCACCTCCGAGTTTGACCAAGTAGTCTCCAATTATGGCCTTCTTAGGCTATCCTACGAACCTTTATTCAACTTCTTTTTCTTCATGGGTTCGTGATAGGCACACGTATCCTTGTCTACACTATCCAAGACCTCGTGCACCCCTTGTGAATGGTCAATATCTAGGTTTTCAACTTCCTCATCATCCACGATGTAAACCATCTTTCCTTTTTATTTCTTAAGGCAAGTGCGTTCAAGTAGTATGGAGTCCATTTCTTCTTCCTTTTCAAAACGCACTCCGGACTTTGTCTCACCAAATAATTCCTGAATATGCTCGTCGGATTTTGCACTATCTCTCATAGTTAAGTGCTTGACAAATTTTAATGCTTCTTCTATTGGAGGTTTAGTCGAGAAGTAGTCAAAGGTCTAGAGCATTCTTGCAGTCAAGTTCTACCAATTCCTAGTCTCTCGATGTAGTTCTACGTATACATACTGTGTGTACACATCCTTGTAGAGTAGAGTATAATCTATGAACCCAAAGTGAAGGTGGTAATGCTTCTTGTCCCGCTGTCTAGAGTCTCTCACACTGTTGAATGTGATGCTGAACATGTTGATCACCATGATAAGTGCAGATCTACATAGGTGCATTATTCCTTACAAACCTAGTAGATAAGGCGACTCCAATCTCTTCCCATTCTATAAGATTATCTCTGTGGACTACCCACTAGTGCATTGTTATTGTGCACAAGGTATATACTAACATATCTCTTCTCTTAATTTGATCTATCCACTGTGTTTCCATGGCTTTCAAAAATACAGGAATATATTCTACCCCTATATACCAAGGTACTGTGCTACCTATCTCATTGAACAGAACGAAGTCCATTCTTGCACGTAACCGCACTTTTTACCTCATGCCCTACTAGTTCATATGTACCATGAGCCCAATTGTCACAAGTAATACTTGTAGTATCACTAATAGAATGAGAATCTTCCCACTATAGAATGCCTTCCTTTGATGGCTCATTGACCTCTAGGTCCCGAATAATGCGTACATAAATTCTACTTAGATCAACATATGGTGTAGAATTCCCATCTGTCAAAGGTATCACAACCCTTTCCTCCTTGTTATCAAAGCTGATATACCCCTTATTGAATCTCAAGTCAACATTATTTGCATAACACCAAGGGCGTCCAAGCAGGCTGGAAACTGTCTCGCTTCGCAAGTGCTAATACCTCAAAATCCCTAATGAACTTGGCCCCTTGTATGGTTATAGATGCATCCTTAAAAACTCTTATGGGAATAGCCTTAGTCCAGCTTTTCCATAAACAACACATTAGATGATGGCTGCAATGGAGGCCTCCCCATTTGTACCCATGCATCTAATGTAAGAACATTTACTTCCGCACCTGTATCAATCAAAATATTTCTCAATAGCCATCCATCTACAACAGAATTCAAAGTAATTTCTTTGTCATAGTCAATGCTATTAGGGGGAAGATTTGCATGCAGGATCTACCGTCTGGTCTCAATAATTACGCGTGAAGTGTTCCCTTTTAACCAACTTCCTAATAGTGGAATGATGTTCTCTTGGCGTAACATTTTACACATTTCTCTCAGATCATTGATATCAGTTTGGAATGTCTCTGATGCTTTCTTTTGCTCTTTTAGGAATTGTATCTCACCCTGAAGATTCCTTAGAACTTCCATGGTATCCTGATAAACTTCCTTTTGATGAGCAGGATCTAGGTACCTTGCATGCAAAACTTCCTCCTTGGTGATCATAGGCTTTTGGTGTAATTCCTCTCTTGTGTGTGCCACTTCAGATTATGTAGTAATATTTACTGTTAATACCTCAGGTCCTTCTGCTATCTTGGGCATCCACTGATCTTCTACCATGTGCTGGATTCTAACCATCCCGACGCCTTTGTTTTCTTGCTTATGCTGCTTACTCAGATGCTCATATAAGTCCGGGCACTCTTCATAGCTATGGTTCTTTCCACATAAAGAACATGCAATATTCTAAGGACATTTATGCCTATAGTGGTCAGGATATCCACATGTATAACATGTTCCATGAGGGAGCTCACCTCTTCCTCCACCACAACCTCGTCCTTCATATCCACCCCGATATCCATGTCCTCTTTCACAACATCCTTCAAAATGCCCCTCATTCTTGTCATAGTGCGTTTGATTATGATCTCGATCTTGGTGCTCATTATTACCCTTAGAATTATCTATTACACTTATCTGTCGTACTCCAATATCTATAACATCCTCGGATCTCGACCAATCAACTCGAAAATCTTCTTGAGATCATGGGTTGTGGAATGGAAAATTTTACAGTAATAAGATACATTCTTCCTTATCATGCACTATAACAAAGGATAGTGATTAGCATCATGATTCAAATGACAAATCTCACAATCCAACAATAATGAGTGTATAGATCTGCGAGGGAAAATATCCTTGGTGTGACCTTCCACTTCACAATCTATACACCAAATTCCTGAGCACGTTTCATGGGCTGAATTTTGCTGATAGCTTCTCTAACTGCTTTTCCATAGCTGCAATCTATGCCTCTAAGAATGGACTAATGCCAATGTCAATGCTCCCAACTACCTCAACACGTAAAACTACTTCCAAAGATTGCTTCACATGAATCGGTGTATGCCTTATGTGACAATGCTCTTCCGAATGGTGTAATCAATCCACTAATGAACCATTGTGCATGCTGGATTACATGAATATCATAAGATAATTTAGATAGGAACATTTTAAAATGGGCACCATACTCCCATACACTCTCGTAGTTCCTCGCTTGATATCCTTGAGCGCACTTATACTCTTCTGTTCAAACTCAGGGATATAGAACTCTTTCAAGAAATCATCCTTCAATGTTGCATAATCCATGAAAGTTTGATCAGGTTTAAACTTCCTATACCAGCTATGTGCACATCCTTGTAATGTAGTAGAAAATTGACTTTCCTTACACTTAGAAGCCATGATCCCTTTCATGCACCATAATATTTCACACATATGCACATGTTTGACAACATCCTCTATGCCTCTATACTCCGTAAGATGAAGAGACATCTCCATATAAATATTCTGTGGTTCTACGGGCCTTGACCACCCGATCTAGAACCTCATGTGTTTCCTCCGCCTCCGTAATCGCTGCACTCCATCGAACTGGAACCACCTATACCTCCCGATCCTCCACCTGTAGTTGGAACAAGACTTTTAGATGTACTCCCCTGTTCTCTAGCAGTAGTACTATAGTGAACCCCTATAGTCTGTATGGTAGTTTCACTTCCAGAGGTGAATCCAACATTCAGCGCACTTACATTCTATGTGGATGATGCACCTGAAAATGTTCCTCCAAATAAAATTGAATCCATCTGTCTTGCCATTGATGTAATTGCTCCCTGACTTACTCCTACTCTTCTACCTCCCAAGTTAGCTTGTTGGTTATTTTTCATACTAGATACTCGAAAACCAAGCACAAGGGCTAGGTCACCCGATAGATTAAGATGCGCACCCATGGCCCAGGTAGTCTTTGCTGGTGCACTTTTGTGTGAGGCCAAGGGGGGATCTCTGTCATGTTTTCCAAGATGGGGGAGTTCTTGATGATCTGGCTCCACGTCTTCTACGTGAGCTTCAAATCCTTCATGAGCCATCTCTTTCATCAACGCCATACTTTCTACAAATAAATGTTGCTTCTCTATCTCCCTCTCGCGTGCCTCATTATACTTAACCCACCTTTCCTCTCTCTACCTTTCTATTGCTAGGTCTGTCATCGTTTACCAAACCTCGTTCCGCCTCAGTGCATGGTGAAGTTTAGTTAGCCATCAATTTACTCTCCAGGTTAAAAGTTACCATCAAGATCTTGATTGTTAGTGGAATACCTTGCAGATATGTTCCTCTAGGATACCACAAAAACTAGAATTTAGCTACCTCTGGGAAAGAATACATCGAAATTGAATATTCCGAATATAACTATTTCAAACACCAAAAACCACGTATCCACAATGCGAGTCTAAATCGATCAACATCATAAAGGGCCTCGCAATTCTTCCCGTGTCCAGACAAGTGTGCGATACCTCCAATTCTACTTAAATGCATAAGTAATGAGCCATTCGTATAATTCTACTAGAAAGATGGCAAAAATCTCTCATATAAGTTGTCATACTGATTATGTTCTACCCAACCGTGTGCATTAAAATCAGATCCACCGCTGAACCATCGTGCATATTCTTCCTCCGTGATCATGTATCCACTCCTCAATACTTGCTAGAGTTAACTGCACGTCTTCATTGTGAACCATCCCGAAAACAATCGAAAAAGAGGTCTCGATAACGGAACCAATGATGCAAAGATAGAATTTACCAGATAACACCTTAGTCGTGACGGCACATCACTAACCTAGACCGAGTGCTCACCCAAAGCACTCAAAGGTACTAGGTCCTCTTTAGGGTTGATATAGCAGGATGTTAGCGTGATGAAGGAAGAAACATATAGATCCACAACTAATCCATCATTGTACAATGCATGCCATACTCAAATTTATGAAAGAAAATCTTAAAAATAATCATGATTGAATCAAGAACATGCACTACTCAATTACACATTAGAGAGACACTTAGATTCAGCCAATATCTTCCATCTATTAATAAACACATAAGCTCCTTACAATAATGACAATCTATACCAATGTGCTCATGGATATGATACAGTAATCCAGTCATATGTTCATATCTCTATATCTCCATACATCCATCTCTACTACTATGTGATTCACATTATATATATAGGGTGGGGAATTTCCCTTCACCGCTTATCTATTCCAAAAATAGGCCACATGCTAATAATATCCACGCACCGTTTATAGGCATAGCCACACATGCAAGTGTGCTATCTATAGACCTCTTACAGTTAACTAAAGTGACAATCCTATTCTTATCTCGTCTCCATGCAAAATTCTTTGATTCGATCCTCCAAAGATAGACAATGCGTGGTGCACACGTCTCTGCATCGTTGGTGTGTTCTCGCACGCCATCTTCTGAAAATAGGTCTTCATGCTCAAAATCGGCTAAGTCCTGAATGCTGACCTTCTACTCCACATGTGCGTTCTTCCTATCCATTCACGCCCTTGATCCTAGCCTTCTCTCCCATGCGGACTTCTTGTGTGATATCTAACAAGTATTCTTTGATCAACATCAATGTACAAACTAGAAATTAAACTATACCTCAATTGTAAATATAGAATTTGAACTTGCATAAAGTGAAATGAAGAGATGTAAAACATGAAAAGAATACACTTGTTTGTTTTATGGAGGGAAGAGCTCCATGTTTCCTTATTTGCAATTGGATATTTAGATTGTGTTACCAAAATTTCTGAAGGATTGGTGGTGATCAGACCCTAATTTTTTCAAAGAAGAAATTAGAGTATTGGGTGCATACATCCCAAAAACCAAATATTGTAGACAATAAATCATGGACTTTCTGTATATTTCTAGTCTTGATCACATACCACTATTCATATGATTACTAAGTGAGAAAAGTACTAATTGACCACTATTTTTTGCCTCTTGGCTTACTTTCTATTTTCTCTCTTGGTCTTACAGTCCTTGCCCAGTCTGTATTTTCATACCTTGACATTTCTATCTCTAGACACAAATTCCCAACTAGGACGCCAACGCCTAGGCATCCTCATCCCCTTGAGGCACCCCCGACCTTTTGTACTTTTGTCACATCTTTTGGGTATTTTCTAGCCATTTGGGCATCTTTCTTTTACTAGTTATCCTTTTAGTGGTTAATTATGAAATTAAAACAAGGGAATCATATAAATACAAATCTATGTGATCATAATAAAGGACCAAGTACTAAGAATTATCTATCACCACCTAAAGTTGCATCCAAGAGCATTCTAAGAGCATTCAAATATCCATCTAGCTCCACACAAGGGACAAGGGAATGGATTCTTCTGCATACACTTCATAGGAGGGGAAGTTAATTTTTTCATGCACACATCTATCTACATTTTCTACATCTAGCTATTGCTCGCTATCAAGTGCGACTTGCACAAGAGCCACCTAGGGCACAATTCTACACACACGCATGTAGAATTACATAAAGTCTGAAATGTATTCCAACACCGGATCATAATTTCACTACCAAGTGACCATCTGCGGTCAATCCAAATCCCCATTTTCATATTTTTCTTTTTAGGATTTGATGTGTTTTGGGGTTTTGTAGGTGCTTATTTATTATTGCAAGTTTTAGGTGAATTACAATGAAGTCAAACGAAGTACAAGTGATCAAAGGTGATAACCAACAAACATCTCGCGACCCTGTGAAATTAGGTTTTGTAGCTTATAAGCAATCATAGGCACTTAGAACAGGTCTCTAGTGCCCTGTGTGCCCCTAACCCCCGCATAAGCACCCTATTCCTAGCATTTTTGACACTCTTGCAATTTTTTGGGTCTGATTACGACATCTTGCTTCTCTGTTCCAACAATTTTCCCCACTTGGCACAACTTCGGATTCACCGTGAATCAAATAAGTATTTTATTCCCTTCATTTGCAACTAGGGTTTCAAATTTAAATTATTTATTTGCTTGGATCAAATATGTACTTAATTGTTCATATCATTGCACTGGTACATATTTAAATTTAGCATTTATTTATTTCAATATTTTCTTAATCATTTGGTGAACCAGACTCGTTTCAAACACTCTTAGGGTCCTCATAATTTCATTACTTTTATTTTCCAGGATCTTCTCATCATGGATATTTCTATTCATGATTTATTGCTAGCCAATCCTAAGTGTCGTGCTAAAATCATTAATCTTTTGGTTACTACTCGTATTCCTTCTACTACTCATCCAGATGTTGTTTACCAAACATCTCACAATGCATTTTCTCAACAGATTACTTTTCCATCTGTTATGGCTAAACCATCTTGCTATATATGAGTCTATGTTAATAACTTGGAATTCAAGTGTGCCTTAGTTGATATTGGATATGAGCTCAATCTTTTCCCTTTATCATTCATTTAGGCTATAGGCCTCTCCATATCTATGCTTAACCCAACATCTATTTCTGTTCAAGCATATGATTCTACTACGTGTCCATGTTTAGGCATTGTCACCTTGCCGCTCACAGTTGGGCCAAAGACTATTCCAGTTCCATTTTTGTCATTGATATCCCACTTCCATATAATTGCTTACTTGGTCGGCCATGGATTCATCGAATGCAAGTAATGTCTTCTATAGTTCACTAATGTGTTAGATTCTTACATGAGGGATTTAAATATGAGGTTCTCACTGATAACACACCATTCCAACATTGTAATCTAGATCCAACCACTACATTACCTATTCTGATTTTTGCTACTATTCATCCTATTACTGATCCATGACCCATGCACTATCCAAACAACTTACCTCCACTCGAAGGAACTGTTTGCACATTAGACGCTCCATCTGCTTCAAAATCCCCCTCCTACTACTACTATGGTACTTTATCAAGGGCATGTCTATGCATCAGACATCATACCACCTTCATTACCTCCTCCTAAGAAACCTCGTATCTCGTGATACCTCCTTTCACATGCACTCTTTTCATAAACAATACTTTTTGGTTGCACATTCCATTAGATACCACTTGCTCTAACACTATTTTCACACTTGATGGCTTGAATTGGCTTGGTTTCACACTCGATGATATCTTACCACCACCTCATTCACCACATTTATATCATGGACATGCTTGCATTATTGTTTCTTATGGCCTTTGAGTATTTCATCTCTTGGTATTTGTTGCACGCACTCCGCGTATTTCACCACTTACTCTTGGCCAATCTTGGCTTGACTATATTGGTGGAAATTTGGATCTTGATCACATGAACATCTCATTTCCCATGTCTTTCGGTTGTGTTAGAGAAAATTTTAAGGGTCCCTCCAAAAAAATCCTTAGAAAATATTTGGCGAATATTGGTAAATCCACTTTTGCATGTATGGAAAATTGTAGGAAAAGTTGTTTTGCACATGAGGAGATTTTATAAAGATGTTTTTAAGCAAAAATATTGTATACAAAACACTACCGATCGATAGTATTATCTATGCACTAATGTAGGTGGCATTAACCATGCTACCAGTCGGTGGCATTAACCATGCTACGGCTAGTAGCATTTTCTATGCATCGATTGGTAACATACAAAATGCTACCGGCTGGTAGCATGGTATATGCTACCCGCCGCCGGCATTAGTATGCTACCAAAGAAGTAGCAAAAAGAATGTTGCCATCTGGTAGCATTTTTTTATTCTCTCGTCGCCAGATCTTGTCTCTGCTACCTGGGAAGGTGACACATTAAATGCTTTGGTTGCCCACTTTCACTCCTATAAATACATAAAACATGATCATTTTCACACCACAGTAGTAGAGAAGATAGAGCATTAGAGTTGCGATTATACAAGGAAAATCACAAGAATAAAATCAACGCCAAAGGAAATTAGACATACAAAAACAACCATCAAGAACGCCAAAGCACAACTACAAACAAGAAATTTATAACAGTTTGAACTAATGCCATGAAGAAATAAGTGTTCTTCCGAGAGTCAAGAGCCCATTTGATTCAACAACTAATATGAAGAAGTTTTTGTACAAGAGCCTCATTTTTCCTCAACTATACAAATTTCTTAAGGATCCTAGTACATACTCCCAATGGATCGACAGAACCAAGTTTCATAGGGCTACTGTATATGCCCCAATTTAAGACAGAGCAAAGATCACTTAATAATATTTTTCTCAACTACGACACATCCACTTTCACATTTCATTATACACTCCCATCTCATGCAGATTCCTTTGGAACATCACCAGATGATATTGAGCATCTCACAGGACTACCACACAAAAATGTGGATCTTGTTTCGACGAAGGTTGTTTTAACAGATGAAGAATGCAAGTATCTGGAGTCAAATTTTCAGTTTTCTATTGATGTAGTTGCTACTACTTTTCTTGTAAGTTTATTTTCTGTTTTACAATATTACATTTTCAAAATTTTCAATTTAACAAAGTTTTTTATGTTCAAAATTTACTAACAAAATGTTTCTCTTTGTTTTATTGACAATTACAACTTCACAAAACCCTTCAAAAAGAGGGATTCAACTCAAGGATTTCAATCACCCATTTTTGCAAGATTGTTGTGTAGTTCTTCTAGGACATAATCATTTTACAAGGTTGATATATGAATATTCCTTGGTGGGATTTAGCGTATATCATTCATACCTTAAATGGGCAACAATTTGACTAGTGCAACTAATCCTCTAGGATAAGAGATGATTTGGAAAATATTCATTTGAATGAGAATGTTACCATCAGTTCCACAAATTTTATTCTTGCTTTATATTATGAGTCTCTATATAATTTACGTGGCACCTCTCCTCCAACAACAATGCATTCAAAGCTAACAACTTTGAATTTAACACTAACAATTGAAGAGCAAGAGGTGAGTCCTAATTTTTTATTAGATGGTTTTTAATTATTGTTTTTTCATATTGTAATTATTAATATATAACTTTAAAATTTAATATTTTAAATGAATTAACAATTTATTGTTAAATTATAACAGAAGGTGGCAGCTATGGCTGCATCACGAAGGGATCGTTGCTATCGAGGTCACTTACTACTAGGTTCTAGAGATTCTGTTACTATTTCTGATGATCAACAAACAGAGGAGGACACCCCTCCACCTACTAAAAATATGAGGAGTTCCATAAACCCTCATACCCAATCAACCAAAATACCATAGGCATTAATCACAAGTATTTTAATTTATAATGTATATATGTTTCAATTTAAAAAAAAATAAATGTAATTAATTATATAAAACTTGTATGTGTTTCAAAATTTCATGCAATTTTATTTTCTTTGTTGCAGAAACTACTAGCAGAATAGGGTATCATTGGCCTCAAATGCATGACGTAGAAATTTCTTCAATACCTCAGTCTTTTGCCCCAGGTTTGAATCACTTGTTTTATATATGTTTACTGATAATTGATGATAGATATTTAATTGATATAAAATTCAACACTCTGAAGACTGATAGATCTTTAATTGATAATTCTAAATTATATTTTAGATCACATCTACCAGTATTTCCAGTCTACTCCTATACAACAACAACATCAACAGAATTAGTATCAGTTGCACCTCAACAACATTCCTCTGATCAGAGTAATTTTAATTTTTAATAATCTTATATGAATTTATTTATTTTTCCTTTCTATTATGTTTGAATTTTGAATTTCATCATATTATTAACAAAATTACAATTCAATGTCTTAGGGCCTCCATTACAACATCCACCACAAATGCACATGCCACCTCCACCACCCCCACAAAGAAATATGAGGACAATGTTCACTGGCAAGAATATTTCATTTTCTCACCAATTGCAAGTAGGGGCACACTTAATTTTGCCTCTGAATTTCCAACGTTGTCAGTGGGAAATTTTCCTAGTGGACAGGGTGTTTCAGTCTTGAACAATATTGAGTTAGATGATGAGTATCTTGGGATTGAAAGCAGACTTCAGGAGCATGGAACATTCAATCCCCAAGATATGATTCATGCGGCAAGGAAGTCTTCTCTAGGAAGATAGGATAGATCAAGAACACCATCTCCTATACAAGTTGGCTCTATTTTAACTAATGACTAGAAAACTAATTTTCCACTTGGTATTCTTTTGGCTGATAACACAAAAGCCAATATTGATATTATTTCAAAGGAGGTTGAAGAATTGAAAATTTGGGAGTTTAGGGCTAAGGTTCTGATAAAAGAAATAAATTCATGATACAAAAATCACAACCAAAGACATATTTTGTATTCTTCACATCAGAACGAGTCTGGAAATATTGATATTTTGTTGAATTAGGTTGTGTCTGGTTCTGTAACATTTGATAATAATTATGAAGATGAAGTGTTGAACATTATGTTGAATCGAGTTGAGAATTTAAATGCAGAAGCACAAGCCTACCACAATATGTGGTCACGAGACAAGGGCCTTGTAGTTATAGCAAATGCGGAACGAGATAAGGCATTGGTAAGTCTTACTAAATTTTCAAGTATTATTTTCATTTTTTGAAATTTTCCTAATAGTTTTTCTCTTGTGAAATGCAGTCAAAGTATGAAAATTTGAAGAATGAGGCTAGTGTGCTTAATTTGCATTTACAAAGTGCAAGGAAAAGTGTAAATGCAACAATTGAATTGAAAGAGAAGCTTGTTATCCTAAACAAGAAGAATAATACATTGAGAAGAATTATAAAGGAAAATGCAATGGATCCAAACTTATTATTGAAGAAGCAAGTTGAAGACGATCAAACATTACTGTTTGTTGGTGAAGTTGCAAATCAAGAAAAAGTGATTCTTTCAATATTGAAGCTGCTGCAAAGGATTTGGTTCAATCTGGTGTTGTGAAAGAAAGTTCATTAGTTCAGGAGAGAGAAGAACATAGAGAAGAATATTCTCAAAATTGAATCTACAAAAAACAATATGAAATTATTATTGTTGTTGTTTAATCTTTTTATAAAAATGTTTTAGTTTATATGACAATATGAAAGTTTCAAACTTTAAACAATGTGGATTTGGTCATTTTACTTCTACTTTTTTTTATATTCAGGATTGTTTTTCTATTCAAATTGATTCGAATTTGATTGCTAATCTCAATTATATTTTTATATTCATTACATGCTAATTTTTTTATTGTTATTTTAAAATACTTTGTTGACATAGAGAAGAATCTTCTCAAAGTTGAATATGCAAAATACATTATGAAATTATAATTGTTGTTGAATCTTCTTATCAAAACTGTTTATGATTATATGACAATATTGAAAGTTTCAAACTTTATTCAATGTGGATAATGGCATTTTACTTTTACTTTTGTTATAATATATTGTTAATTGTGATTTTTTTTCCATTCAAATTGATTCTGAATGACATGGAATTTATTACATTGATTGTTAATTTATTACATGGAATTTTCTTATTATTATCATTTTAAAATACTTTGTTGACATAGAGAAGAATATTCTTATCATTATGAAATTATAATTGTTGTTGAGTGTTCTTATCAAAAATGTTTTAGATTATATAACAACATTGAAAGTTACAACCTTTAATAAATGTGGATTGTTGAATTTTACATTTACTTTAGTTATAATATATTGTTAATTGTGTTTGTTTTGCTATTCAAATTGATTTTTAAGGTGATTGTTATTCTTGATTATGTTTTTTATATTTATTACATGGTAAATATATTTTTATTATCATTTTACAATACTTTGTTGAGTCCTAACAGGACAATGAACTACAAGTAGCATTAATATTTCAAAGAACAAAAACAGAAATTATCTAAAATAGTGAAAATTCTCTAATTATGTAATTATATTTTTTAATTCAAAGGAAAATAGACAATAAGTATGACACATTTAAAAACTTCAACAGTAAACACATTCCAACATTGAAAATAATATTAAAAAAGTACATTGCAACTTAAAAATGTACAAAAATAACATTATACATAATTATAATAAGAATCTGTTATGAAAATTTCTTTCCAGAATACAAATATACATGCAGTCTTCTTTATTCAATATCGCCTAGATGAATCGGGTTTGTCCCCGAAATTCCTTTTTTGGAAAATCCTATTTCCAACAGCAAGGAAATTGCAACAAATTTATCTCATTTATCCGAAACTCAGATTGTTAGAAACATGGAAAATTCACAAGCTGCTGAGGGCAGCATGGAAAATGAAAAATATATCTCTCAGGAGAACAACTTGGCTGTTCCAAATGGGACATTTGCGACTAAGGAAAATACTCCTCCTTTGTCTTCTTCTCCAACCGCGAAGGCTCCATCAGGGTGGGTAACGGTCAGCAAAAAGAAAAAATCTACCACTCTGAAGGGTAACGCTTCACCTGGGTAAGGGTAACAGTCGCAGAGCTTCGTTTGTTTTTCTCTGCGGTTGGTTTGCTGTTTTTTTGCTGTTGTTTTGCTGTTATGTCTCGTTTGTGTAGCTGTTTCTGAGCTACTTTGAGCTTCATTGTAACACTTGGATCTTGATCCATTCTCTTTGTTTCTCACTCTTATTCCGGCTCTCAGGCCTTCTTTTGTATTCAAGGGTATAGTCCCTTTCAAAAAACTATTTGCCAATAATTAAAAAAAAATATCAGCTAGATCAAATGCAAAGTTATCCTAAAGAGATTGCTATCCAACACTTTTATCTAATCTTTGGCTGTAATTTTTCGTCACTGATTCATTGTTATCTGCACTCTCGTATTAGTATTACCGATCCCTCTCCTCTCTACAAGATAATTCCATACAACCATTACCCATTTGTAAGGAAAGGTATCCACATCATATCTTGAAACGTACATCCTCAAGAGGTCTCAAGATTTTTATCAAGCCTGTTCCGATATTTTGATTTTATAAATGTTAATGCACTGAAAAATCTTTCATCTTCAACTGATCCCAATATCATTGTCTAACACAGTTCATACAATCTGAAATACTCACTTATGCTTTCATGAAGGATTGAACTAGGATAAATCCTTTTCCATAGAACTGTTATTGCTCCCTTCTCTGTTGGATCTTTCAGTTCATCAAATTGTTCCTTCATTACCTATCCAAATTGATTTGATTGCAATGCAAGAGTTTCCTTTTGAAGAATACCATTAATCTGAAATCCATTACATTCAATTGATTGTGAAAAAAGTTTAATTATAGTACCCATGTATCTTTTAAATGTATCAACAAAAGTACCTCCTAGAGGATTCCAAAAGTTAGGATTGACAACTCCCATGGCCTCAAGAAGCTCTCCCTTTTTGAAATGATCTCTGATCTCATTTGACAAGCATTGGGAGATTTTCTGAAATTTTTTCCTTGTTTCAGATATAATAGAATCATATAAATTACGTGTAATAGGAACTTCTTCAAGTTCATCTCCAGAATATCAACTCACTTTTCGAATGTGTGCATTTTAATCTCTTTCCCATTAACAAAGATACACAGATGACCAAATAAATTGAATATGAAGTAGTTGTTAGGATCTTTTAAATATGTCAGAGCTTTCTAGTGACTGAAAACATGTCCTTTAAAGTAGTCATCAGAGTTATATAACATATCTAGAGTCTAACACACCCTTTTTCTGAACCTAATGAAGTCAGCTATATATATGGACCGTTCTTGTGCAAGTTTTGTTATGCAATTCATCTCATGCAACATTGGAAGAATCACACAAAGTGTTAACAATGTTTCAAAGTTTGTAAGTCGGTAAAGCAAATCTTTAGCCCTGTCAACCTGCCTACGGTTCTTATGCATGAAACTAGTTAAATATGGATATTCCTTAAAAACTCTATGTGCAGGTTCATACATAGAAATCCATCTAGTATCAACATCTTTAAGAAGTTTCTTACCATCCGTGACCCCAAGTGAAAACTTCTAAAACTCTAGAAATATTTTTAGACTGCTTGACATATAGGCATGGAATTCATAGATAAGCTCTTCAAATTTCTCAACACATTCGAATGTGCTTACTATTCTATATGCATGGTTCATCCTCTGAGCCAAGAAATGAATAGGAATCATCAAAGGAACAACAGATGTTTGGAGATGCACACATAGAAAATTTCTATGACCCTACATCACTTATGCAACATCAACACAAAACAAAAAAACTTTTTGGCTATAGAATAATTATCCATTGCTACTATGTCCTTCAATAGATATCACCAGTTTGGAAAGATTTTCAGCATTGCGATTTTCTTGCATTTTATGAATAGATATCGATGTAGTGTTCGGTGTGGTTCTAGAATGTATATACGTGCATGCAAACCCAAGAAGTGTTGTCAATGATAGTAACTTCATCAATTGAAAGGGAGATGAAACTTGCATTCTTTACATTTTCTTTCAGGTTTTCTATTTCAATCATCACAAGACATCTCACCATTTCCATGCACACTGCTCTCTGACCAATGTGAATTTGGAAGGTTTGGAAACCCATTGAACTTGAACAATTTTTTATATTCTAAAAAGTCTGAAATTGGTCTACCCATTTTCAAAATAAAGAATATGGTTGAAAATTGTGAGGTTTTAGCCTTCAGATTTTCATTTGTAGCTTTTCCAAAATTTACATTTATGGTACCTCCTTTCTCCTGAAGTTTTTGTGTGTGTTTCATTTTATTTTCATACTCCTCCTTATATCTTATATGCATGCACTCCTTTGCATTTTTCCATCTATGAGTCTTTGTTTTATTCCCATCTTTGTTAGTGACTGTGTAATAGAATTTTCCTTTATTCCCATCTTTGTTAATGACTGTGTAATAGAATTTTCCACAATGTTTCTCTATAGTGTCCAGTTTAAGCTGCATTCTATGTTCTTTACCCAATTTCCAAGTAAAAATAGTACATCTACAGTATTTGTGAGTATCGCTACCATTATCTTTTTGTACAAGCTCAATAAATAGGGATTTAGCTGCCCAATCTACTTGGAAGGACCTTCTAATTGTCCAAGATGTTTTCTTCTTTCTCTTAGACTTTTTTTTGAAGGTTTCTGTCATTATCATCTTCTATTGGAAGCTTTTCATTTGAACCTTCATCTCTTAAATGCATTTGGAAATTGGGAAAATATTCAAGCTTTGACATGTCTAGGTCAATATAATCTTCATCTATTGAAATAATTGTTTCCTTAGGGTTTATGTTTTGGTTTACTATTTCTTTCTGAATAAAATTAACAGAACGGGTTTCTGTTTTCAAAAACAAAAATGTTTTGACCGTTACAAAATTGTTAAAAACATTTAATTGTATTGATTAAAAACTTAAAACAATAAAATGCCAAATAGTTATGATAGTCTGTTACAACTTACCAGTAGGAATATCTTCAAGCTCTGGCATGTCTAGGTCTATATAATCTTCATCTACTGAAATTATTGTTTCCTTAGGGTTTTTGTTTTGGTTTACTTGTTCATTCTAAATAAATTTAATGAAGGGGTTTCTGTTTACAAAAACAAAAAATGTTTTGACCATTAGAAAATTATAAAAATTAAATTTTCTAGATGAAAAACTTAAGCGAGGAAAATGCCAAATGGTTATGATAGTCTGTTACAACTTACCAATACCCTTGTTCATGTTTGTAGTGGTATCAACTTGGGTCTTCATTCTTTTTGTGGGGTTGAAAAAGTTTTCTATGTATTTTCTTTTTGTGTTTCTGCCTTTTGTTGATTGTTTAGAGAAGCCATTTTACCTGTAAATGAAAATATTTAAATTAGATAAATGTAATCAACATCTAAATAATTCTAAATATTTTAAATGCAATCAAAAGAACAATGGATGCAAATGGTCGGTAGCATAATGCATGCTATCGGAAGATGACATGCATTAAGCTCCCAACCAGTATCCACGTGCACCGCCAAGAAGCATTGCGACATGTTACCTACCGTTAACATACATTATATTACTGGTCAATAACATTATTAATTATATCGATGGTAGTATTTTGTATGCTACTAGCCATCACCATTCCTCATGCTACCGACAGGTAGCATTCAAAATGCTACCAGTGGTAGCATCCAAAATGCTACCAGTTGATAGCATACTAGATGCTACTAGACAAAGAGTGAGTGTGTATGGTACGACTATTTGTATTCAGAAAGTTGTAGCCGGTAACATACAAAATGATTCCAGTGGTTAGCATTATTCATGCAACTGGCCGGTAGTATTAAGAATGCTACCGACTAGTGCCATGTTGAATGCTACTTTCGGTAGCATACTTTATGCTGCGGCCAAACAATATGCCACAAACATGCTACAACTACAGAACAAACCAGTTACCAAAGTACCTTGAAAGTAGAAAGGAAATATCTGCCTCTACTCACTAGTCCTCCAATTTCGAAAGCTGAAATCCTTGATGAAATATTTGGTAATTGTGAATTTACGAAGGTTCCAAAGTTTGATGTTTAGAACTATGAATAATAACTTATATAATATATATATATATATATATATATATATATATATATATATATATATGAGGTGAATTAGAAATATTTTAATTTCACTATATGGGTGATTTTAATAAATAATAAATCGAAAATCGGTGGAAACTCCTAGGCGAACCAATCCCTAACATTAACTTGTACCCAGAAAATTTTGGCGACCCAGTCCTTATTCATACCTGAAAAATTTTCCAATTTCAAAATTTGAAATTTGGAATATTCATGAATTAATGAATATTCACCACTAAAATTCTCCCCTGGTCGTGTTTTCATTTGCAATGTGTTATCCTGTAAAATTGACAAGGGTAATTTTACAGATAACCATACCAAAATTCCGTTTTGGTCCCCTTGATAAGGTCTATTAACGTTCTAAATGGCCCAAAACTCCCTTTCAAAAAATCAAGTTGTTTCAGGACTTAGCCATTTTTAGCCATTTTCCAATGGGCAGAAAATGTCGTGTTGACATGCCTGCAGTGAGTTGCGCCAAAGGCGCTGACAATGTGGTGTCGACATGCTGATAAGTGTGCCCATTTACAAAGGCACTAAAAATGTGGTGTTGACATGCTGATAAGTGCACCCATTTACAAAGGTGCTAACAATGTGGTGTCGACATGCTGATAAGTGTGCCCATTTATAAAGGCGCTGATAATGTGGTGTTGACATGCTGATAAGTGCACCCATTTACAAAGGTGCTGACAATGTGGTGTTGACATGCTGATAAGTGTGCCCATTTACAAAGGCGCTGACAATGTGGTGTCAACATGCTGATAAGTGCACCCATTTACAAAGGCGCTGACAATGTGGTGTCGACATGCTGATAAGTGCGCCCTTTTACATTGCGATGAGTAGTTTCTCCTTTTTGGAATGCATTGAGCATTTTTTGTAAAATATTTAAAAAGCATGTTGGCATACATGATGACATCATCCATGTTGCATCATGGGATGTTGCCATCCAAAAACTTGCCCAAAGTCAACTTTTGACTTTTTAGATATTTTGTAGATATTTTGTAAATAGTGGTTGGCTTCTTTTTGTCTTCTTTATCCTTCTCCTTCTATAAATACTAGAATACTTGTATCCTAGGTGGACCATTTTGTAAAAAAAAAAAAGAAGCAAGGAGAGAAAGACTTTGTGCTTTCTTGTAATGAAGAGAGATATTAATACATATATTACGACTTTGTGCTTCTTATATGTGTTATTTGCATTTGATCTTTATTACGTTAGATATGTGTTTTTATTTCGTTGGATTCATTCTTTTTATTGACATATGTTCATCAGTATTGCTTTGTTTGTTTATGCAAGTAAGTTTGGCTCTGTTTACTACCAGCCCAAAGCATAAACCCTCCGACCTTCTCGCCTTGGAATTCATTTCTTTTCCCCCTTCGATCTACCTTCCTCCATTCTTTCCTTCTCACCTTTCTATTCACAGTTGAACTACTCTCCTGGGATGAGATCCCAAACCCCGAAGTTATAATATTGTAGATTTGCATAGATTCCTACTTGATAGAATAACAATAAACCGTTTCACTTTCTTTGTCTCAAAGAGGGGCTATGCCCCGCACACTGCTGGCTGCCTGCTTTCCCCACAACTGTCTAGGTGACAAATTTTCAAGCCAATAGTTTTTGGCGACTACTGGGAAAAAACTAAGGAAACAATTTAAAAACTATGAAAATCATCGCTACTTGCAAATTTTAACTTTTTGTTAAAAATTAAAATTTTTGCAGAAGTGATCAAAAATGAAAATTTCCTTAGGAAAATCCATAGATCTGGACCAGATAGGAGCTTTTAGTTTGCTGAGTTTTTACAAAATTTTGTATATTTCCGTAGATCTGAGAATCTAACATTTTCTGATATTTTCAAAACCTTGCAAAATTCAGTTCAAAGATCTGAAAATCAACTTTCTGAATTAACCCACCTTTTATCTTTGTTAATCTTTATCAGAAAACTGAAATCGGTTATTTTTAAGATGATAAAATTTAAATATTAGAAAAGTACATGCTACTGATATTTGCCAGAAAAATCAAAAAATCAGCAAATACAAACAAAAAGATTGTTATAAATCTGCTCTTAAATGTTGCAGATTTGAACAGATACACTGCTAGCGGGTGAACAATTTACTCATGGTAGAAGAGCTCATGGATAAGTTGATCCAATATTTGATTTATTTCAAAGGCAAAATTTCAATATCACTCCAGCATGATTCACATCACTAAATTCAGTGGATCGATCAACAAGAAGTGCCTCACCCCACGTAGGAGCCGGATTTCACAAGGTGCTTCGACATCTATTTGCAGTGCTCTTTTGCTAAGCGGAACCACACTCCCTGCTCGCGTTATTTTCCCCGCATTTCAAATGGTAGTACTATGGGGAAATACCATGGGCCCTCTTACCTTCGCGCATCCAGTTCACGCCCTCTGTCACGGAAATCACAAAATTTTCCTGAAATTTGATGGGAGTGGAAATTAAAGCAGCGATGCGCATATTCTGCATTTATTATGTCATGCAAGTATTCTAGATGTGACTCACAAAGATGTATCTGTACATATCTTTCTCAATACCTTGCAAGGGCCTGCATTAGAATGGTTCCAACATTTACTAGCCAGATCTATCACTAGTTAGGCTATGTTATAGATGTCTTTTGAAGATAGGTACAAGCCTTCGAAGACACATTTGCATTATCACAAATATCACTCACTTGAAGAAGGAGCCAAATGAAACCATGCATGATTTTATCACCCATTTCAATTCACTGATCAACCGTGTGCCACCTATCATGTTGCCAACACTAGAGAATCAAAAGTGTTTCTTTGTGAACACCATGAGTTCAAGGGTAAGTTTCTTGCTTTTGCAAGAACAAATCGCCACCTTGGTCCTCGCTCAAGCTGCGGCCATTTGGATAGAGGAAAACCTACTTATATTTGGTGAGTTAAAATGAGAGCCATCCAAATCAAAGGCTTCGGCTCCTTCTCAAGCCACCTCATTAGATCCACTTTCCAGAAGATGGCAAACGACTTGCTCGCATTGAAGAAGCAATTAGCTCAAGCTTTGTCTAGCACTCCGTACCAGGATATCCCATGGAGGAACTTCACTCCCAACAACGCCCCCCAAAGGCCACATTTTCCTACTACTACTCTAAGATTAGCACTTGAGGCCCCGCTAGTTAATGCCTTGGTCAAGATCGAAGAAGATGAGTAACTTTATGAAGACCCTTCGTCACAAGGCGAAGATGATCAATATGTCAATGAATTGACCGACAACTCTACAATTGGGTATATGGAATTTGAGGAGGAGGAATTTGAAAAAGAAGAAGGTACCCAAGGATACGTGAGTAGATAGTCATATGTTGTTTTCACCCACTCATAAGGAAAAGAAGTAGAGGTTGTTGCTATTAAGCAAAAAGAAAGGGTAACCCCTCCTCTAACGATTGTCAAAAGAGGTAATCCCTTTCTTGCTCAACCTCTTGGTAAAACTTTTGCAAAAAAATCTTTTCCCCCCATCGTTCCTCCAAATTAGCCTTCCTCCCATTCCATCAAGACCAGTAACCCTCCCCTACCATCATGAAATGAAGGACTCATTCCTTCATCAACGTAACCCTTGGTCACATTCGACATAGTCGATCACACTAAAAAGACCAAGATTCAAATGTCTGAGGCTGAGTATCTTCAGTCCAATCTAGAGCAGCTCGTGAGATTAACCGAGTATATTCAAAGCCAAGCTGCCATCCCTCCTACTATGTCCCTAAGAGAAATTCTCCCTAATCCTCTCAAGCGCCCCGCATAAACTTTTCCTTGATGTCCGCATCGGTAAAATTGAACCTTTTTATCTATCTCTCCTAATTAATGGTCACAAGTTAAGTAACTACGTAATTGATTTTGGAGCGTCTGATAATGTCATGCCAGCAAAGGTTGCCCATGCTTTGGGCCTCACACTCACTAAACCTTTCGACATGTGTTACTCCATGGAAACCAAGCAGGTACCATTAATAGGTCAGATCAAGGATGCACAGTTTACATTCACAGCATTCCCAGAGAAAAGAGTTAAAATGACTATTATCATAGTTGATATTCCGGCAACATACATAATATTACTAGGAGGAGTTTTTGTAGAGAGGTTGGTGGAGAAATCCATATGGACTAGTCTAAAGCCAAAATCCTCTGTTAAAGGAGTAATGTATATGTTGGAGCCTGAATCACAAAAGAAATATCTGGTCACCAACTGTAACGACCCCAAAGCCCAGATTCTCTTTGAATCATCAGGGATGGAGAATTACTTTTTTTCCACCGACTCTGATAAAATGAAGGTTCTCGTAAGAGGAGGACCCTAAAAAAGATATGGATAATATAGTTTGATGGCGCTTGTGTAATAAGTGGGTGCGGTGTGGGGCCGTTCTAATATCTCCGAAGAGGAGATTTTCCTCTTTCTTTCAAATTACTATTTTTCAATACAAAAAACACTACCAAATATAAATCTTTGCTACTTGGCATGCAAGCTGTAAAGGAAAAACGAATCAAGAATTTGAGAGTACAGGGAGATACTGAGCTAATTGTCAATCAAGTGAAAGGGGTATACCAAGTAAAGAATGACAGGCTCAGACACTATTGCAACGTAGTGTGGGACAACATTGAGGAGTTTGATGCTTTCTCAATCAAAGCAAGTTCCACGAGCTTAAAACGACATGGCTGATTCTTTGGCCGTCTCGGCCTCTCTCATGCTCCCTCACCTAGGGTTAAAGATGGACACATATACCATTGAGGTAGTTTTCCACCGAGTGTGCTAGATAATTCACAACACTGGTAGGTATTCAATGATGACAATCAACTTATCACTTTTCTGGAGAAAGTTGATAATTTCAAAGAGCTCCATTTTGATGGATTGACTTCTGCGTGTCATGAGTCTCTCACGGGCCAAGCACATGAATCAGTAGAAGGTTAGGGCATATGTCAGCTCAAGGGAAATAAGATTCCAAAAGGTTTAGTTTCTCTGGAATGATTATTTGATAAGCATGACCATTTTTTTAAGAAAAAGTGATAGGATAACCCTGGCTCTTCTCCAGAAATTGAATCTGTCAATTTGGGTACTATAGAACATCCTCGGTCTGTGAACATCGGGAAGTGTTGTACACCCAAGGAAAAGTAGAAATTTGTCAAATTGCTGAAAAGATATATGGATGTATTGGCATGGTCTTATGCTGATCTAAAGTCATTTAAGCCTAAGGACATTCAACATGACATCCCGCTCAAAGACGACGTTAAGCCTTTCCATCAAAAGCAAAGGCACTACAACCCCAAGATCTTAGGTACCATCTAGGCTAAAATACAAAAGATGCTGGAGGTGAGAATAATTTTTCCAATTCATCACAGCACGGGTAGGACACATTGTCAACAAAGAAGGGATGAAGATAGATGTCGAAAGAGTCAAGGCTATTTAGAGCCTTACCTTGCCTACAAGCAAAACCGACATTCACTCTTTCTTTGGAAAGGGAAAATTTCTCAGATGCTTTGTTCCTGATTTTTTAGAAAAGACTTGTCATATATCCAATATGATGAAAGGGTCACAAACATTCCGATGGAGTGAAGAAGGCAAGATGTCATTTGAGGATATAAAAGCCTCCATTGCTCACACACCTATTATGGTATGTCCGTACTTCTCCAAGGATTTCATCATGTACAGTTATGCGTCCACACATACTGTATCAGCTATCTTAATGCAGAAGAACTCTAAGGATGTTGAATCCCCAATTGCTTTCATGAGCTCTCCTCTAAAGCCTCATGAACTGAAAATGTCACAATTAGAAAAACACGCCTTCGCCATGGTAAAAGTAGTCAAAAGTTTCCGCTACTACATATTAAATTCTCATACAGTAGTATTAGTTCCAGACATGGCAGTTAAGTCTATCCTGACTCAACAAGAGTTAGGAAGCTTACGAGGGAATTGGATTGTGAAGGTGCAAGAATATGATCTGGACATTAGACCAACCAAGCTGGTAAGGGGTAAGAGACTGTGTCAGCTAATGGCTGAAAATAAAGACCCATAGGTACCTGAGGAGCAAGCGGCTCACGTTAATGAACAAAAAGATGAGCTGGAGAAAGCGGATTCTTTACCCATGGTTCTATTTTTCGCGACCAACGACGAATGGTATTCCAACATCAATTTCTTTCTCACCTATGGAGATCACCCAACTCATCTAACCACAAAGGAAAAGTGGAAAATGAAGCTCAGGGCAACGAGGTATGTCATATGGGATGATGGGTTGTACAAGCACGAGATTGATGGCATATTCTTATGATGTGTTGAAAAGCCACCGTAGGTAAAATTACTAGAAAGCTTTTATGACTCAGCCTGCGGTGGTCATTTCTCCTCTTCCATCATAGCACATAAGATCATTTGGGCTAGGTACTACTGGCCAACACTATTTCAAGATGCAGCCACCTGGGTAGCGAAATGTAAACTCTGTTAACAATTTTTGGCAAACCAAAATTGGCTACTTTTCCCCTCAGGCCCATCATTATTGAAAAACCATTTAGGCAATGAGGAATTGAATTTATTAGAGCACTCCATCCACAATCGAGTGCCAGACATAGTTATGTCCTAACATCAATAGATTACTTCACCAAATGGGTGGAGGCCATACCTGTCAAACATGCCACTTCTGAAGTTGTTTGTAACTTCATCAAGGAAAATATCATCATGAGATTTGGCATTCCACACAAAATCATTGCTGACAATGCTTCCAACTTCTCTTCATAAGAAGTTATTGGTTTTTGCTACAGATACGGAATAACTTTGGCTCATGCCTCTAATTACTATCCTCAGGGAAATGGTTAAGCATAATCTAGCAACAAGAACCCAAGAACCATCATACGGAAGCCATTTGATGAAAACCAATGATCCTAGTGCAAGTCATTATATGATGCTTTATGGGTGGATCATATCACTCCAAAGAGATCTCTCGGCATGTCACCTTTTCAGGTATTATATGGGACCGATGCTGAAGTCCCTATCTCCGCGGAACTTCCTGCTCTACGCTTGGCATGAGCTATTGAAGATGAAACTTTTCAGAATTCTCTGGAAAAGAGAATTATGTACCTGATAGAACTTGAAGAAAAGTGAGTAAAAGTGGTCGACAAGATCATGAAACATCAAAACCAAGTCAAGAGGCTGTTCGACAAGAAAGCTAGGTAGAGAGATTTCCAGGTAGGGGATCTTGTCCTTCTGTGGGACAAATGAAGAGAACTAAAAGGTATGCATGGAAAGTTTGACTCTCTTTGGAGAGGGCCATACAAAATTAAGCAGCTCAATGGAGAGAATAGTTTCTATCTCTCATATCTGGATGGAACCGAGCTCCCGCTTCCCTACAAAGTGGGCAACACCTAAAGATCTTCAGGAAGTAGAGCTTGCTCTCTTCTTTGTACAAATTAATTTTGTCACGTGTTTGCTTTTGTCATGTATTTGCTTTCTATTTTTTGTGTGTTCCCTTTCTTCCCTTTTGGTCACCCTTGTTTTTGACTCTCTGTAACCCAATGGATAGGCACATGAAGACTGGGATTCTCTACCCCTAAGTTTCACTTAAGGATAGTCCCCAGAAAGAGCCAGTTGTTATCCTGTAAAATTGACAAGGGAAATTTTACAGATAACCATACTAAAATTCTATTTTGGCCCCTTAATAAGGTCTATTAACGTTTTAAATGGCCAAAACTCCCTTTCGAAAAATCAAGTTGTTTCAGGACTTAGCCATTTTTAGCCATTTTCCAATGGGGAGAAAATGTCATGTTGACATGCCAAAAGTTGCGCCAAAGGCGCTGACAATGTGGTGTCAACATGCTGATAAGTGCACCCATTTACAAAGGTGCTGACAATGTCGTGTCGACATGCTGATAAGTGTGCCCATTTACAAAGCTGCTAACAATGTGGTGTCGACATGTTGATAAGTGTACCCATTTACAAAGGTGCGACAATGTGGTGTCGACATCTTTGATAAGTACGCCCATTTACAACGGTCTTTGACAATGTGGTGTCGACATGCTGATAAGTGCGCCCATTTACAAAGGCGCTGACAATGTGGTGTCGACATGCTGATAAGTGCGCCCATTTACAAAGGTGCTGACAATGTGGTGTCAACATGCTGATAAGTGCGCCCTTTTACACTTTGTGAATGAGTAGTTTCTCCATTCGGAATGCGTTGAGCATTTTTTGTAAAATATTTAAAAATCATGTTGGCATACACAATGACATCATCCATGTTGCATCATGGGATGTTGCCATCCAAAAACTTACCCAAAGTCAACTTTTGACTTTTTAGATATTTTGTAGATATTTTGTAAATAGTGGTTGGCTTCTTTTTGTCTCCTTTCTCCTTCTCCTTCTATAAATACTGGAATACTTGTTGTATTCCAGTGTGGACCATTTTGTATAAAAAAATAAGTGAGGAGAGAAAGACTTTGTGCTTTCTTGTAACATAAGAGATATTAATACATATATTACGACTTTGTGCTTCATATATGTGTTATTTGCATTTGATCTTTCTTAAGTTAGATCTGTGTTTCTATTCTGTTGGATTCATTCTTTTTATTGTCATATGTTCATCAGTATTGCTTTGTTTGTTTATGCAAGTAAGTTTGGCTCTGTTTACTACCAGCCCAAAGCATAAACCCTCCGACCTTTCTGTCTTGGAATTCATTTCTTTTCTCCCTTTAGATCTACCTTCCTCCGTTCTTTCCTTCTCACCTTTCTATTCGCAGTTGGAACTACCTCTACTGGGATGAGATCCCAAACCCCTGAAGTTAGAATATTGTAGATTTGCATAGATTCCTGCTTGATAGAATAGCAATAAACCAATTTCACTTTGTTGTCTCAAAGAGGGGCTATGCCCTACACACTGTTGGCCTGTTTCCCCATGATCTGTCTAGCCGATAGATTTTCAAACCAACACAATGAATCATTTCTCGCTATTCAAAAAACTTACTCATTGGTATGCACATGGATGTCCATTTCCACCTTTCACTAATGAGGAATATGCAATGGTCATGTATAATCTACATTGCAATGGATCCTTGATCAACCACATACTATTGCTTACCAAGTCTCGGATGCATCACCTTTTGGTTTTAACCACAACAACGACTATCTCTTAGATGATGTTACTTAATCACTCTTCTCTCCACACACATGGGGGCATCATAATTATTCTCCCCCTTTCTAGCATTCTTAGGTGTCTTACATACTCTACACTTCACACCTAGTATCTCACACACATTATACACATCTTAATACATTCTTGTATCGTCATTAGCCGATGACACACTCTCGTGCTACGGTTCACACTTGATTGTTGAGGGCATAATACATACATGAACCTCACACACTACACATTTCACATAGCACATATTCATGGCATCTCTTTGTTGCAGATTCTATCACACACCATATGCACTACACACTATACACATTCATGATGCATCTTTGTTGCATCTACTTCTATACGCTACGCTCACTTCCCTATGACACACTCTAGTTGTATGGTTCATACTCAACTATTGAGAATTTCAATCTCAAATTAACCTCACCTCACAAAAATCACAATTTTCATGCTCTATGCTTCATGATCACATATTTCTAGCACACATATTCAAACCATTTCCCGATGACGCACTCTTGTTCTATGGTTCATTATCAAATACTGAGGGGAAATTTATAAATGAACCTCATATCATGCATACTAATTCACACTCACTCGGGAGCACACATCTCCTATCATGTTCACATTGCATTCCACTCCATCTCACTCATCCATAACATATTACATATCTTGGTTGCACATTGTTCTTGCTTACTTGTACTCACATTTTACAATTTGCTTACTATGTTAGCTAGATATATTGTCTATCATTATCTTTATGATATACACATGCGCACTCACTTGGCTTCTAGTTGTGATCATAAAATCTATATAGATCGTTACAAGCAGCATGGATGCTTGGCATAATACCTCTTATCAGTACCATAGTGGCTCTTAGGTGCATATAATTTCATATACATCACAAAAGTGCTATTGTTTTGATATATACTATTTCCTATTTGTACTAAAGCACACTACTTTATCAAATTATACATGTTTTGACATATATTTTATCTTCCTAACATGCTAATGGATGCTTCATGTGTAGAATGTTTCTTGTAGGAAATATTTGTTACATGGTTGTAAGTTAATTCTCTTGTGATTTTTTTCCATTGTTTGCGGGCTTTTAGTCACTTCAGCCTCGATTGTCTTGTGACATTATGAGTGATGTCCCATGTTTTTAACCCACTTTTCATAGTCTACATTATCTTCTTGATTGTTAGCTTTCATAGTGTCGTTTATACGTGTATTAGTCTTGTTTGCACTAACACTTGTTTTCGGCCACTTTTCTTTCATGCGCGTTGGTTTCTACAGCACACTCCCCCGTAGGGAATCAATTTTAGCACAATTTTTAGTCCTCCTTTAGGCCACATACTCCTTATGACATCACATGTACCCCGAATTAGGAGGGCATCATTGGGTGAATTATTCACCCCACATAGTAATTTATAGTCACATTTCAACACAATTCAAGTACTCAATAAAACACGGTCTTCGGGCCTCAACAATGGCCTAGAACCCGACTTGGGTATTCAAAGATAACACACAAACTAGCACCCAATACCAAACAATAGTGCTCGGGTACCCCTGACCCTTCATGGGTACCAATTACTAGAGGGAAGTTTCATAAATTTTCTCATTTCATCATAGTTTCCACCGGTTTACACAATGGATTTTACAGACAGACAGTCATTCAAAGCACTTGGCATGCATGCATTACAATTTCTTTTCTTCTTTCACATTGGATCGAACCAGATCAGATTTACACCCACCATCTCGGCAGAGTGTTTATACTTCAGGAAGTAGTCAAAGGTTGGAGAATAACACTATACTTTTCTCCCTACACTTCTTCCATACTTGACGCAATTGGCATGAGATCATCCTAAAAACATGTTCTTCTACAAAATCTTTAGGATCCTTTCTATATTTTTCACTCATCATGGATCATGTGCACATGTTTTGTAGTCACTTTTGCACCCACTAAGAACAAGGGAACCTCATGTGCACTAGCCTATCACCTAGCGGGCATTGGGCACTCACCCGAGGTGTGCGAGAGGGCACCGAGTCTCTCTTTTATGTGAGTCTAGGGAAGGCATAGCTCATGACTTTGACTTAGTGAATTAACAGACATGAAGAGCTATAGAGCTCAGGACAGCTTCTATACCCCTTCAGTCATAGTAGAACCAAAACGTGCAACAAAAATAATAGAACTAAGAGTTGTAAATCTACTACTATACTTAACCATTCAAGTAAGATTCATGATTATATACAAAAAAGTACAATAGAAGTATGCAGGTAATACAAGGAAAGATTCTTAACACATTTGACATGGTAACCTTATCACATTCATTCATAGTGTTACTTATAAAAGATTACAGAAGGCAGACCATAGTCATGTGCCATATGTGGATCCATACATGTATTCTCACAAGTCAAAAATTTCATTCCCCATTTCCCATTACATCCTTACTTGAATTATGTACCCATTTTCATCCCATAGTTCTCGCAGTAATCCTACAGAGCTCTGCTACCTTATTTTCATCCCCCTTTCTTTGCTAAGGGCGTGCATATAAATAGGCCTCTGGGCCCTAACAAACTCCTCGCAGCCTCAAATCTAGCCCCAAGTGTCAAGGTGTGGGTCACCCCGGGTGCATGCCTCTCCATGTCATGATTAACTTTTTGGATATTTCTATCACAAGGTATATTCCTTCTAGGACACCCCGTCTCGTGCTAGAACCTTATCCAAACAGTAACACATTCTTCATGTGTTTCGTCCCAAAGGCCAAAAATGGCTAAGCCCGAATTGTTCTTCGCGTGGCGCACACATCCTTGGTTCTCCAAGAAGCCTTTTGAATTATTCCTTTCACGCCTATACCTGTGCACTTCCTTCGGTCATGTGCGCCTATGCGCCATTAAGATTTGGAAGCTAAATTAGGGGCCTAACATTACCCCACATTTCACCTATTCTCTTTCCGGGAACCTTCTCAAAGAATGCAAAGATAAAATAATGCAAGGCCTTGCCTTAGAAAAGAATGGGGGAAAGAATAAAGAAAGGGGAAGAGAAAGAATAGGGGAAAATTTCCTAAAGAAGGAGGAGGGGAAAGTTTTTCTAGAGGTTGGCCTCCAGTGTACTCCAAGCACTGACTTCCTTCTACGCTTTAGTGCAGATGTCGCCAACCAAGGTGCTCACCTCGTCATAAGTTAGCCCTTCCCCTGTGTGGTAATGGTTTCCACCACAGTCTCCAGTTCTTTAGCGTGGTCTTCCAGGGCATCCATCTTCCTTATAATGACCTTGTAGAGCTCTTTTAGCTGGGTTTTGATTGAGACTCACCGGTTCTCAATGGCTTGATTTCTTTTCTACCTCGGCTATGATCCTTTCCCACTCGGCTCTATTGCCCTTATTCTTCTCTCTGAATTCCTTCAACTCAGCCTCATCACTGGCAAGCAGTATGCTTGTCACTTTGTCTTGATCTACATAGTGGTCATAAGTGACCCTTGCGGTTTGTGTAGTTGTTCTTACATCGGCGAGCACCTTGTTGTATTCAGCCACAAGTGCTCCGCTACCTCTTCTGCCAATTCTAATGCCTAGGGCTACCTCTCCATGGTGAGGATCTGAGTCATGTCCTCTAGGCACTCCAGGGAGGATCTATACTTTTACGCAGGAGGGTTAAGGTTTGGGTGCTTCGTGATAATCAATTGGGAGATGAGCTCCACCTTCTTGGAAACTTAGTGCACCCTAGAATTTTCCTCCTGAAACTCCCTCTGCAGTTGTGGGATGATTAATTTCTTGAGGCTGAGATCCTTCATTAGCTTCACCACTTCTTCCTTCCCCTTCTCCAACTGGTCCTCCAAGACTCTAACCCTGTCATTTCTATCAAAGAGCCTAGCCTCAATTTCCACTGATAATTTGTTCAGCATGTTGCACACTTGCTCATCTAATAGTTGCTATGTGTTTATTATGGGGTTGTCCCCCTTTCCTTTGGACAGCTTCAATACCGCTCCTTGGTTAATCTTGAATTCAGGCTCATCGAGGTGGGAGTCGAATGCCCAAGATAGCATTTTCCTCGTTCACGGGTATCCTCCCTCAGGGTCAAAGGACTCCATGGCGGTGAGCTCCTTGGTGGGCACGGTACTTTGGAAACAAATGTGAAAAAATTTGTTGGGGTCATCAATGTAACTCATCATTGTCCTTCCCCCTTCCGTGTGTTTGCTTCCCGTGTGCATGCCCTTGGGAACAATTACCATGAGAGAGTTGGTCCTTTCATGCTACTTCCACTCTTCTCCCTCTGTTCCTTCTTGAACTCACCAAGCACAAGGTCCAGTGTGCCCCAAATCTTCATTGACCAAGGCATCAATTATCTTCTCTTCCTCTCTTGTTGCCTTCTCATCCACCTCCTCCTGAGTGAGCTTGGGCATATCTCGGTTCCTGGTACTAACCTCTTCATCCCATGCCTTCTTCCCTTCGGTGCCTTTCCTCCTTACAAAGATGAAGGCATCATTTACATTCTCAGCCTCCTCTCCTTTTGAGTCATGGATATTAATTGGTTCTTGATCCACCTCTAGCTCCTCCCCTTCATCGTCATCCCTTTCGCCTACATAGGCATTCAGGTCGTTCATATCTTCAGACCCTTTTTCCTCCGTTCCTTGTTCTTCTCTCTCGCGGAAAAATATGGAGTGGGGATGCTGTCTTTTGTTCATCGAAGGTTCTTCGGGGATGGTGGCTTCACAGATGCGGGGTATTTTCGTTGACCTCTGTTCTTCTCTTCTTCCAAACATAGGTACTCGGCCCCCAGCACCTACATCCCGCCTCCCCACCGCCCCTTGTTCTTCCTCTTCTTCTTCTTTCTCCTTGCGATTTAGCACGGATTCTTCCTTCCCATGGGGTCATCTAGGATGGATATTTCATTCTTTACGACGTTCCTTTTTCGAACTTTGGCCTTATGCGCAGTAGATTCAGGAAGCAAAGACTTTCAACATTCGGTAAGATCATTTGCCTTACGATGTGCACGTCCTACGACACGTACCTTTCAACATACGCATGTTTTCTTGGATAGACTAGCTTCTTCCTCATCTCTCTATGTTCACTGTCGAGGGTGGACAGGTCGAGTCTTAACTTTTTCGATTCCTTATATTTGTTTACGCCTTGCTTGGAAGAATTGGGTAGTAAATGAGAAGGGGATTTTGCACCATGGACTCCAACTACCGTCCACCAAGATAAATCTTCCAATGCGAAGTCTTTGGTACACCGTGAACTCTACTTCTCCTTTAGTCACCGCAGGAGTTGCTTTGGGATCCACCATTCGCCTCGAATGTATTCCTAAGGTGCGTATTCCATTTATCCAAGCACGCCTTATGCACCCCCATCATTGACTCATAAGTATACTTCTAGAACTGTCCACGGGTGAAGGGTCTTCATCGGGGTAATCCCATACGAAATTATCGATGTATCGACAACCCAATTTCTGAGAACACAATGGTTAGTAGAATGTTCCCAAATAATATCTTTCCTCGTCCTCTCTGTGCTACTTATAATCTCGTCTGCATTATGTCCGGGAGATATTGTACATGGTGCCTTCGCGACCTTTCTGCAGACATTCAACCAGTCTTGCTCACCTAGGTCCACCTATCTTGTCCATTTAGCTTGGAAACAAGGTACGTGGCCATTTTCATCACAGGATCACTAATATCCGTGACATCGTAGTACCTTGATCCCTTCTTATAATCCTGGGATGCGATAGTTTCCTTAATTGCCTCCTCATCCTAGAGGTCATCTAGGATCACGTCCCCTTTATAGCTTAGGCCTGTAAAGTGCAAGATTAATTGTGGGGTTATGTGCATCTTGCACCCTTGGAAGTAGAATAAATATTCATGTACACGTGTCACTAACCATTGGTATAGGTGCAAAGCTTCCCAAACTAGGGAAACTCGTAAAGTGGAGAAGCCCCCGCCTTCTCCATTTTTACCTTGACTACATCACTATAAATCGGCATCCCTGTTAGGTGTTCGTTTGTATGTGGGGTGCACCATCTCTAATGCCATTTCCTTCACAATTATACTTGACAGTGATTGTAATAAATTACGTTCATCCGCTCCATGCGATGTGGGACTCCCACTCTTGCCCTAGCAAAACCCCATCTGAGTATTACATCTCTGAGTACCATTCCTCATTGGTATCTAAGGGGATTTCATCTTCAATCTTCTTTCCTTTTCCCTTCCCCTTTCCCTTTTTGGATTGTAATGCAGGTTATCAATTGGTTTCGTGGCCATCATTTTACCCTTTGCTTTCATTCCTTGGTTTCCTTCGAGTTGTCTGAGAGTTTTCTTTGCGCGCCCGTTCCCTAGGGTACAAACCCTAATTTTTGATTTCCCTCTTTCGATCACAGCATTCTTTCACAACTTTCCTCACACCCGTAAATCACTTCTTCTCTAGTTTGTAGATCAACCAGACTAATTGCGCGTGAGTTTTGAGATTCTCCTTTGCACGAGTTAGCTCTCAAACCCTAGCTCTTGAAAGAAAATTGTTCTCCTTGTTTTTGCAAAGTAAAATAATGAACTTACCATCCTTGTATTTATAGCTTTTCTCAATTTTATGCATTAAGGGCTAGGCTACCTACCACCGTATTGCGACAATAAGCCTTTCTTTTAGAGTGTCAAATGCCCTCTCTGCGCCTCTCCCCACCGAAAGGCACTCTTGTGTCGAGCAATATCTCCAAAGGCACGATGATCTTGGCATATACCTTAATGAACTTTTTGTAGTACCAAAGTGTGTCCAGAAATCCACACATGATGTTTTGGCTTGGTAGGCTCCCTAATCCCACAATAACTACAACCTTTGCGGGATCTACCAAGAAGCCCTATTTACATATGATATGCCCTAAAAACATCCCAAAAGGAGTTGTAAAGATGCATTTATTGATGTTGAGGGAGATCCTCAACTACCGACACCTTTCAAACATACACCTTAAGTTGTCACAATGGTCCTTTACTAATCCATACACTGTCCAATCATCCAAATATACCTGAAGGAACTTGTGGATGAAGTCCTTAAATGCTTGTACCACTATGCGTGAAAATACAAGGCACATTCTTCAGCCCAAAGGGAATGACTGTATATGCAAAGCTTCCCCATTCAGTGGCAAAAGTTGTCTTATCTTGGTCTTCCTTGGCAATCCTTACTTGGTGATATCCCAAGAATCCATCTGTAAAGGAATAGACCTCGCGCCCAACAACTCCTTCCAAAATCTCTTTAGTAAAGGGGGTGGGAAAAGGATCTATGATATAAACAACATTTAATTCCCTGTAATCCACACATATCCTAATCCACCCATCCTTCTTTATACTGATCACCATTGGACTTATCCACTCTGATTCCTCCACGCCTCAATGATACCAGATGCTATCATCTTGTCTAGTTCTTCTTTAACCCTTATGCGCATGTTGGGATTCATCCTGTAAGGCCTTTTCCTGACCGGGTGCGCACCATCTTTCAACCTTATCCTCATTTCCCCCAATGAATGGTGGATGCCTTTCAACTCATGGTATCCATGTGGGAATAAATCCTCAAATTTTTGTAAGAGATCAATGATCTTTGATACCTCCTTGTCCAACCAATAGTCCCCAATGATAGCCTCCTTGGGTTCCTCTTCGAGCCAATGTTAACAATCTTGGTTTTGAGTAGTTCATGATACGTGCATGCACATGCATCCACACCTGCCAACTACTTCATGCACCCCTACCAAATGGTCGACATTCAACCTTTCTATCTCCTCTCCATCGACAAGGTATACCATCTTTCCTTTTTCCTTTTCAAAGCACACGTGCGCTGACCGTACGTCTTCGTGTTCCTTCTCTTCGAACCGCACTTCTAAGCTAGGTCCACCTGAGTAAGTTTACTAACCTATCTTCCGCCATGGCACAATCCCCTGAATGAGGTGCTTGATAGTTTGTAAGGCCTCATCAATTGGTTGTTTGATACTTCGGTACTCGAATGTGTGGACCAAGTCGGTGTTAATTCCTACCAACTTCCCATTTGGCGGTGTGTTTCAGAATGGATATACCACACACGCACAACCTAGTAGTGTCAAATACAACTTATGCACCCAAAGAGAGGGTGGTAAAGCTTCCGTGCCTTCTCCCAAACGCTCTCACATGCTGGATGTGGGAAGAGGCGGGTCCATTGCCATTATAATCCTTAATAGCGGTGGGTACGTTACTTTTTGAGAATCAGATAGTGAGCGCAATTCAAACTTTGTGTCATTCCAACAAGTTTTCACTATGCTTGGCCCACCACCTTATTATTGTGCCTATCAAAACATAACCCAACATACTTTTTCATTTGTCCTCCCTCCAAATGAGATTCCATCTCTCTCAAAAAGACCTCGGGTATGCATCCCCGAATACTTTGTTATTGTCTTCCTTCTCAAAGCGCCAAACTATACACGCCATTGTTACCTTGATTACTGATCCTTTCACATGTCACCCAATAAATTCATAAGTCCCACGTGCCCAATTATCACATGCTATATTGGTAGTATCACCGCAGATTGTGCATCATCAAACCTGGATGACTCCTTCGTAGGGTGGATGGTCTCTGGATCTCTTATGGAGCGCACATATATTCGGTCTAGGGCTTCCTCCCAAGGGGCTCGGATAGTGGGGTGGACTTCCCATCAACCAGTGGTATAACTACCCACTCTTCCTTATTTTCAAATCTTATGTACCCCTTGTTAAACCAAATATCTGCATTATTCTCATAACACCATGGGTGCCCAAGTAGAGCTGGGAAATTATCTACCTCGGCAAGCACCAAGACTTCAAAATCCCCAGTGAACCTAGTCCCCTAAATTGTAATGGTTGCATCCTTCAAGAAAACTATGGGCATCACCTTTATCTTATTTGCCATATACAACACATTTAAAGATGGCTGTAATGCAGGTCTTCCCATTTGATGCCAGGCATCTAGAGTGAGAACATTAACCTCTGCGCTTGTGTCAATGAGGATGTTGCTAAGAAACCATCCATCCACTACTACGTTTAGGGTAATCTCTTTGTCATAATCAAGGCTATGAGGTGGGAGGTTTGCATGTAGGATCTACCTTTCGTGTTCTTCCCCTGCACGCATGCGGAACCTTTTCTCTCAACCATGCCCCTATCAAGGGAATAACATTCTCCTACCTTAGTAGTCTTTGTAAATATCTTCCCCCCAGGTAGATATAGACAAGCAGAAGGAAATGGAAATCAAAGAAACTCAAAGCCTGATGTTTAATGTGCCAAGGCACACGTAAGAGGCACTCAACAAGGAATGTCGACATGTAAACGGATGCGCCAAGGCACAGGTAAAAGGTGCTCAACAAGGAATGTCGACATGTAAAAGGATGCACCAAGGTGCACGTAAGAGGCGCTCAACAAGGAATGTCGACATGTAAATGGATGCGCCAAGGTGTAGGTAAAAGGCACTCAACAAGGAATGTCGACATGCAAAAGGATGTGCCAAGGCACACGTAAGAGGCGCTCAACAAGGAATGTCGACATGTAAACGGATGCGCCAAGGCGCACGTAAGAGGCACTCAACAAGGAATGTCGACATGCAAAAGGATGCGCCAAGGCGCACGTAAAGGCACATGACACATGATGTCGACACAAATAAATTCGTGCCTTGGCACACATCAGAGGATGTCAACACAAATATGGATGCGCCTATGGCGCACCTTCAGAGGTGCAACATTCGAGCCGATAGGAAGTAGACCACACCCGGATATTCGACGGCCATAACTTTTCACAGGGAGCTTGGATTCACGCAAGGTTGGAATTTTTGGAAAGCTTACGAGGTCCTCTGTCTAACTATGACTAGATATCTTTAATTGGGTGGGAACAAGTTCTTAAAAATGCAAAATACAGTTCGCCACTTTTTAAGTTTGCTAGGGTTCTCACCTACCACCATAATGAGATAAATTAAATGCAACCTGGAGGTGGTTGGGGTAGATTTGGATTTCCTCTCTCTTCCCTCTCTCATTCTTCCTATAAATTGTAAGGAGGGGCTTCTTTCTAAAGGTTGGACATTCTTGTTTTTGCCCCTCCCTTCTTCTCTTTGGCAGGTGAATTTGTGGAGTTCAAACCTCCCATCTAAAACTGTAATGCAACTTTGCCTCTTGGCATTTTGCAGTGTGTTGTATCAATCTTTGGAGCAAATAATACATGTCTGTGGATGATTCTCAACCCTCTCTGTGTTCATTTGCATCCTCTTGATCTTTCACTACAAATCTGGTTATCTGTGCATGATCTTGCATTGCATTTTTATGGTTTGTGTTTATTGGCAAGATAGGTGTTCTTCATTCCTCGGTGCATCACCTTTGTTAGTTTAGGTTTATTTTTATGCATCTTCTTACCCTGTCTCCTTGGCAAGTTAGTTTAGGTTTTGAGTAAACCCTCTGCATTTTTTACATGTGCATCTGAACAGAGGAATAGGAACCAGCCTTCATCCGGAGAGCTTTTCTGATTTCACAAGGTCCCACACTTGGGAAAAGCTCCATGTTATGCAATCGCACTGAGAGTCTCAACCCATCGAGTTGTAGACATTCGAGAATTTGTGATTCACCATAAACAAGTAGTTTACACACATCCTTAACCTCATCCAAGTCATCCCTTGGTGCTTCTACTGGTCTCCTTTGCTCATCTTTTCTAGTCCGATCTTTTAAGCGTTAGATCTCCCTTGTAAACTTCAAATTATGTCCATGGTTTCCTGGTAAACTTCTTTCTGGTGAGCTGGATTTGGATACTTCCCATGTACTACTTCTTCTCTCAAAACCAGAGGTCTCTACCTAGGCACTTCCCTTGCACGCATGAATTCCACCCTCATTGTTACCATAACAGGCTCTAGTTCTGATTCACATATTACTCGCGGAAGCCACTATCGTCGGCCTTCTTAATAATCACCATGGCAATGCCCTTATCCTTCCTAAGATGGCTTTGACTCATATGTTCATACAACTTTGGGCATTCTTCGTACTTATATTTCTTTCCACACTAGAGCACTTGTAGAAGATCTCGGACATTCACACTTATAATGGTCTATGGCTCCACAATTAAAACACGTCCCACGCGGGAATTCACTTCTTCCTCCATGGTTACCATGACCACGAAATCCTCCACGAAATCATCTTCTACGCGCATCTCCATCTCTGTGCTCCTCATACCGACATTCATCTCCTTTGGAACTACTGGCAATGCCAGTCTGGTGCACACCAAGATCAATTACCTCATGAATCTGGTCAATCAATCTACAATCCTTGGTGTCATGAGTGGTTGAGGTACATATTTTACAATAACAAGATATGTTTTTTAGATCACACGCTACAACAGGGGCACCTACTTGCATCATGGTCCTCGTGACATATCTCACAGTTTACTGCCATGACACGTACCACCTTCCGAGTACATATCCCACCATTATCCTTTGTGTGTCCTTCCACATTACAATCCATGCACCACATTCCTCTGCGAATCTCTGGAACTGTGTTGGTAGACAATTTCTCTAATTGCTTAGCCATGGCAGCAATTTGAGCCTCCAAAAATGGGATAACACCGGTGTAAACACTACCAACCGCTTCAGCTCGTAAATAATCTTCCAATGCTTCACGCGGGTCCGTGAACGTCTTATGAGATAAGGCCCTCTAAAGGGTGTGATCAATCCTCCGAAAACCACCGAACATGTTGTGAAGGGTGGATATCATAAGATATCTTAGACAAAAGAGTTTTAAAGTGTGCATCATATTCCCGTATGCTCTCGCCATTCCTGTTGGATTTCTTTGAGAGAGCTAATGCTCTTCTCAAACTTCGGGTATGTGGAATTCCGCCAAGAATGTATTTATCGGCGTGGTATAATCCACAATAGTCGATGAGGGTCATACTTTCTATACCAACTATCCATGCATCCTTGTAAGGTTGTCACAAATTAACTAGCGTTTCGATCCTGGGTCATGATTCCCTTCGCACGCCATAGCAGCTCACACTTATGCACATGCTCTGCGACATCTTCTATTCCACTATAATCTGGTAGATGTAGAGACATCTCAAAAAATACTTGAGGAGGTGGCTGAGGCCCTTGCCCCCGATCTAGTCCCTTAGTTTCCTCCAGTGTTTCCTCCTCCACTAGATCCACTAGATCCTGAGCCACCAGCTCCACCACTTCCACCTCTAGATCCTCCTATGTTAGGTACAGGGCCTGTGTTTGTCATGCCAAGCACTCCCATTGTCCCACTAAATTGTGTGCCAACAGTTTGTGAACTAGTACCACTCCCAGTCGTAGTTCCTCCACCACTTCCCAATGCGCTTCCAAAACCAGCCGTATACGTGTCTTTCCCAAGCATTCCACCAAATACTAGAATAGTGTGTGAAGCCATAGAATTCCCAAATGAGAAATTGTATGTTCTAGATTCGATCGATTACTTCCACTCGATATCAAATGGATCAACTGTACTCTTCCCTCATTCAAACAAGCCAAGCACTAAGGTCTAGTCACTAGGTGGGGTCAGATGTGTGCCAATGACTCTTCTCTCTCTACGCGATGGACTCTCATCAAAAGCCGTAAGGTTTTCTCTTCCGTGCTTAATAAGATGCCGTACCACATCGTTTAGGTTCGACATCCTCCGCATGAACCTCAACTCCTTTCCACCATGTCTAGCTCCATAACCCACTTGTAATCCCTCCCTATCCATCGATATCCTTTTCACACGCTTCATTATACTTGAGCCGCATCTCCTTCCTTTCCTATTCAGTCGTCAGATCAGCCATCCTTCCCCAACCTGGCTTCCTCGCCAAGCACTCAGGGTGGTTTAGCCGGCCATAGGGAATGCCTCTAAACCCATGGTTACCATCAAGATTTTGATCGCAAGGGGAATAACATGTAGAAATGATCCTCACGGGATCTCGTAAGAACTCAAACTCAGCAACTTTTGGACATGAATATGTGGAAATGGTGTATTCCAGAGTGTAGCTAGTCAATACTCCCTTCCACTAATGATCTATAGCACGGGTCCACTTTAGATCAGCATCTTGTAGGTTCTGATATGTTTCTTGGGTCTAAGGGTATGATCTATAATGCCACCCTGATCTAGATGTATAAGCCGAGAGCCATTCGAATAACTCTACCGGGAAACAATGAAGAAGGTTTCATACAACTCATGATAAAGAGTGTCTTCCACCCATCTTCGCGTATCAAACCCAGATCCGTACTAAATCTCTGAGTGAATTCATCCTCTATGCTTTTAAACCAATCTTCAACACCTTCAAGTGTTAAGCATTCCATCATCACTTTTTATAGAGATCATGATATATGCCATGTTCCCTACAACTTCGAAAAGAGGTCCCGGCAATGGAACCAAGATGTAGTCACTTTTGCACCCACTAAGAAAAAGGGAACCTCATGCGCGCACGGCTTATCACCCGTGGGCACTAGGTGCTCACTTGAGGGACGTGAGAGGCCACCAAGTCCCTCTTTTATGTGAGTCTAGGGAAGGCATAGCTCATGACTCTGACTTAGTGAATTAACAGACATGAAGAGCTATAGAGCTCAGGATGGATTCTATACCCCTTCAGTCATAGTAGAACCAAAATGTGCAACAAAAATAATAGAACTAAGAGTTATAAATCTACTACTATACTTAACCATTCAAGTAAGATTCATGATTATATATGAATAGAAGTACAATAGAAGTATGTAGGTAATACAAGGAAATATTATTAACACATTTGACATGGTAACCTTATCACATTCATTCATAGTGTTACTTATAAAAGATTACAGAAGCGACCGTAGTCATGCACCATGTGTGGATCCATACATGTATTCTCACAAGTCAAAAATTTCATTCCCCATTTCCCATTACATCTTTACTTGAATTCTGTACCCATTTTCATCCCATAGTTCTTGTAGTAATCCTACAGAGCTCCACTACCTTATTTTCATCCCCCTTTCTTTGCCAAGGGCGTGTGTGTATAAATAGGCCTTTGGCCCTAACAAACTCCTCTTCACCTCAAATCTGGCCCCAAGTGTTAAGGTGTGGGTCACCCAGGGCGCATGCCTCTCCATGTCATGATTAACTTTTTGGATCTTTCTATAGCAAGGTATATTCCTTCCAGACACCCTACCATCAGCCGAACCTTATCCAAATAGAACACGTTCTTCATGTGTTCTATCCCAAAGGCCAAAAATGGCTAAGTCTCGAATTGTTTTTCATGCAAAGCACACACGTCCTTGGTTCTCCAAGAAGCCTTTTGAATTATACCTTTCATGCCTATACTGCGCGCTTCCTTCGGTCATGCGCTTCTACATGCCCTTAATATTTGGAAGCTAAATTAGGGGCCCAACATGTTTGTTTTTCACATTTTCACATACTTCCTTAAATACTTTTTTTTTATGAATTTTGACCATATACATGTATTTGACTGCTTGTTCGTTGTTTCTTTTACAGCCCGTCCTTATGGGAAATGGTAGTCAAATTAATCACACATCATCACACATCAAATGACATCAACAATAGCTACAAAGTGACATATACACATACACTTTTACACCTAAGGTCATCATCATTTTACCTTCCTCTTCTATAACATCCACGTTTCATATTTTTATCACTCCATGCTTTTTCTTGTCTCTCGCCACACTTTTTGCCATCGATATACATGGTTATCAGGTATGCATCTCTTATCTAATTTATGTTATCAACCATTCACTCAAAAAAATAAAGTGGGGAAAATGTAGACACTAAATCAAGCACTTTGGGTATATTTCGAGTCCTAATCACATATCACTATTCGTATGATTCCTAAGTGGCTTTCTTTCTATTTTCTCTCTTGGTCTTACACTCCTTGCCCTGTCTGTCTTTTCATTACTTGACATTTCGACTGGAAACTAGTGCCCATCTACGATGCCAATGCCTAGGTGTCCGCATCCCCTCTAGGCACCTTTGACCTCTTTATACTTTGCTCACATCTTTTGGGTATTTTCTAACTATTTGGGCATCATGTTTTTACTAGTCACCTTTTAGTGGTTAATTAAAAAATTTAAACAAGGGAATCATATAAATACAAAGCTATGTTATCATAATAAAGGACCAAACACTAAGCATTATCTATCACCACCTAAGGTTGCATCCAAGAGCATTCTAAGAGAATTCAAAATCCATCTAGCTCCACACAAGGGATAAGGGATTTCATTCTTAAAAAAATTCATAGAGGGGAAGTTCATTTTTCCATACACACATCTATCTACATTTTCTACATCTAGTTAGTTCTCACTATCAAGTAAAAATCGCACAATAGCAACATAGGGCACGATTCTACACACATACATGCAGAACTACATGGATTCTGAAATGTAGTGCAATGCTAGAATCATAAGTTCACTCGGTCAGGTGACCACCGGGGTCGGTCTGAATCCCAATTTGCATATTTTTATTTTTAGGATTTGATGTTTTTTAGGGTTTTGTTGGTGATTCTTTATTATCACAGGTTTCAGTGAAATAAAATGAGGTCCAGTGAAGTACATGCGAACAAATTTGATAACCAATGAGCATATTACAACCCTATGAAATTTCATTTCACAGCTTCTGAGCAATCACATGTGCCCAAAATAGGTCTCTAGTGCTCTAGGTGCTCTTGCCCTACATAGGCTCCTTGGTCCTGGCATTTCTGACACTCTTGTAATTTTATGGGTCTAATTATGACATCCTACTTCTCTGTTCCAAGATTTTTCCAACTCGGCACAACTTTGGCTTCACTTGTGAATCAACTAAGTATTTTATTCCCTTCATTTACAACTAGGGTTTCAAATTTAAATTACTTATTTTTGGATCAAATATGTACTTAATTGTTTATATCATTGTGTTGGTACATATTTAGATTTAGAATTTATTTATTTCAATATTTGCTTAATCAAATATAAGATAGAGAAAGAAGAAAAGAGAGGTACTAATGCACCCCATAAAGAAATAAGACAATGTATTAAATTTTTTAGTAACCTTGATATCTTCCCCTTTGAAATGAGGAGAGTAAATATTACCTATGAAGAGATTAGCCTCTTTAATACTTTACATAATCCTATGGACCACACCACCGAAGATGGATATAGGCCCAATATTTGAATATATAGACATAAGGTACAAAAGAGAATGAGTGCCCCATGTTCTTCATATGTGTTGCACTACTAAGTAAGAGTGTGTATATGTTGAAATATCAATAGAGAAGAAGACCCAATCGACCAAAAAACTTATATTTTGTAACTAAAATTGAGTACTAAAGTGGAGGAGTAAAATATTTGTTCCTCTATAAACTACTAATAACCGTGTCATATGAACACGAGATTATGCCAAAATATGGTATCCTTTAGTTGAAATCAAAACCTTAAGAGAAATATGGAATTTTTACCCCTAGGAAAAATACATAGTAGTGTCTTTATGGTCATGAACTTTTTGTATGGTCTTGAACCTATGTCTTTTATACCAAAATTTGATATCTAGAGATGATTTTGAGAATCTTTACCTTATGAAAACTCGTGTCTAAACATGTAATTCTACCTAGAAGTGTAGAATATGTACCGATGAATTCCCCAATTTTAAGGCATGTGTGATACGAGAATTTGAGCACATGGCTCAAAATAATAGATGAATGCCCATGCATTATATGTATAAAATCCTATAGGAGAATGTAGATACAAATCCCTTGAGCATTTGACTCAAGATGAAGCTTATTGGTCAAGTAGAAATATGGGACTTAGCAAAAACATACATAAGGTTTGAATGGAAGAGAAGAGCACATTCAAAAGTGCGGGAGGATTGGGAAGGAATCACGCATTGAGGATAAAGACAAATTTGGGACTTAGCCGTTGTCACGATGATGAGCTATTTTTGGAAATAGCATGCTGAACACAAAAATTGGTTAAAGACTTACACGACATGCATTGGCTATTTTTGGAGGATCGAATATGAAGTGCTTTGCATGGGTACATCTTTGAGAATAGATTTACTACCAATAGTTAACTAGAAAAGTCTATTATTAGCATACTTACATGTGTGGCTATTATTGTAATGACGCGTGGTTAAAAATAGCATGTGACCTATTTTGGGAATAGATACATGATGAAGAGCAAGTCCACACCTTTATAAAGATGTAGTAAATCGTGTGTAGCATAATATAGTATGTAAGAACTGAGTTATTGTGAAGTTATCTTTGCCAAATCTGTTGCGCGCATAAACTATGGTATTATCTATTGTAATAAGCTTCTGTGTATTTATCATGTTTAAATGCAATGGAGTGTATTGGATGAAATAGAGTATCAAATCCTGAGTATAATTGGTTCTTGCATGCTTGATTTCATCATGGTTATCATTTAAGTCTGTTATTCTCTAGATCTAGATCTGAATATGCTATGTAGAATGTTATATTAATTATGGATATGAATGCTTTAAGTATTCATCATGCTAACATCTTGCAATAATAACCCTAAAGAGGGGATTGGTACCTTTGTGCACTTCAAGTGAGCACTCAGTCTAGGTTGAGTGATGTGTTAGTTTTCTGGCTATTACTAGTGAATTCTAGGCTCCATCATTGGTTCCATTTCGGGACCTATTTTTGATTGTTTTCGAGGATGGTTCATGATGAAGACGTATCGGTTGACCCTAGAAAGTTTTGAGGAGTGGATACATGACCTAGAAGAAGAATACACATGATAGTTCAACACTGGATCTGAGTTTAATGTACACACGTGGGTGGAGTAGAATCTATATGATTGTTTGACGAGAGATTATTTTCTATCTTTTTGATATAACTATACGAGTGGCTGGTTTCTTATGCATATAAATGGAATTGGAGGTATCACACACTTGTCTAGATGCAGGAAGAATTTTAGGCCATTTATGATGGTGATCTAATTTGGAATCGCACTATGGATACGTGGTTCGTGGTGTTTTGAACAACTATATCTTGGAGTACTCAATTTCCACTTATTCATTCCCAGAGGTAGCTGAATTCCAATTTTTATGATATCCTAGGGAACTTACCTATAAGGAATTCCATTGGAGATCAAAATTTTGATGGTAACCTTGAACTTGGAGAACAAACCGATGGAAAAATAAACCCCACCACATGTGGGGGAAGGAGCAGGTTTGGTGAAAGATGATAGACCTAGTGATAGAAAGGAAAAGAGAGGAAATGTGTCTTAAGTATAATGAGGTGTACGAGAGGGAGATAGAGAAGTAGTGGGATATTGCAGAGTGAATGACATTGTGGAGAGAGATATTTTGGGGAAGGGTTTGAATTTCAAGCAGAAGATGTGGAACTCGAGCATCAGGAACTCCCCCATTTGGGAAAGCATGACAGAGAATCCTCCTTGGCCTCATGTAGAAGCATGCTAGTAGAGATAGCCTAGGCCGTGAGCATGCATTTGAATCCACGGAAACCTTTCCCTTGTGCTTGGTTTTATAGTATCTACCACAACAAATAGTCAAGTAAGCTAATTGTTATCCAAAATGAGCCCATGCTTATTTTGGTTAACTCCTCCTTTTCCTTTGCTAGTACTTAAAATGGATTTTTGCATGCTTCAGAACTCAAAATTTTCTAGGTATGGCTTCATTAGATAGATAATTTTTTCACCTTTCTAGAAAGGTAAAGAAGTCATTCTAACTCCTTGTATTTTTGAGTTATGGCTCGGCGGAGTTAATAGTGAAAATTTGCCCTAGGTGGGCCCGCGGAGGTAAGGAGGAAAATTTGCCAAGGAGTCTCGGGCAGCAGAGTGGAGAAGGAAAATTTGCCAAGGAAATTGGTAGGTTGGTGGAGGCATGGAGATAAAATTGGCACTCAGCCCTTTTGGGGAAAAAGGGCACAAAGGAAAATTTTGGCCCGCAGGCCCGAAGAAGGAATGAAGCGCACTCGCGGGGCCAGGGAGAAAATTTTGGCACTTAGCTTTTGGGGTGAAAAGGTTAAAGTCAAAAATAAGCCTACATATCTGACAAAGGGAAAGGAAAAGAAATTGCTTAAGGCCCGCAGCCAATGAAATGATGCCATGTATCCTCAGACCGGGCGTAGGATCGCCGAGAATTTTGGTAAAAGTTTCCATTTTTACGAAAAAGGGGCAAAATGTTGTTTTGAAGCTGCAGATCAACTAGAGGGTGCCACGTGTCATTAGAGGAGTGGGGTGTGGAGAGTTTTTGGGAAATTTTCCCAATTTGAAAAAAGAGGGAAAAAATCAGGATTTTGCCTCGTGAACCCGAATTTTGCCCTAATTTTGCCATTTTTGCCCTAAATCTTCAAAGGGCCATATATTTCGATCCAGAGCTCATATTTTCATGATCTTTATATCATTGGAAATATTTTGAAATTCTCTACATGATGGACCCCTCAATTTTGAATTTTGATGGAGTTTTATGGGAAAAATTTGAAGAAATGTCTCTGGCATGGGAAAAATGTAGAACTAACCCCAACCACCAAAATTGATGAAGTATGGCATCTGTTTCTTCTCCAAGCATGGTTGAATGCATCGAAAAATGGATTTGTGAAGGGTCCCTTGCTGTCTTAATGAATCTTGTCGGTGGGTGAAGATCTTGAATCAATTTGCCCGCATTTTTCACCTTTCTTCGTTCTGTTTGATCGTTAAAAGCCAATTTTGGCTCATTTTGTAAGGGTTGGACATTCTTGCTCTTACAAGCTCTTCTTTTCTCCTTATCAGGTGGATTTGAAGGATTTTTAGACCTCCCATGAATACTGTAGCATGTTTTTTTCCTCTCTTCCCGTGTAATGCATTGTATCAAACTTAGAAATGATAATGTATGTTCTGTGATCGATTTTCCAATACTCTCATGTGTTTATTATTGTCCTTTGATATTTCATTATATTTTGGCAATATGTGCATGCTTTGTGTTGCATTCTTATGATCTGTGTCTAATTTGCAAAGAAATAAGTTCAACACTCCTTTGGTGTATCACCGTTTTGTTTTTTTCTTAGTTTTGTTTCCATTTCCATGTTTTCTCTCAACCCTATCTCCTTGGTAGTTTTAGAGTAGAATTTTGAATCAGAACCTCTACAAAAATTGCATGCATACACCTAAATAGAGGAGTAGGAACCAACCTCAATCTGGAGAGTTTTCCCAATTTGTAAGGTCCCACACTTAGGGAAAACTCCATGTTGTGCATTCACACCAAATTGACCATTTGTCTACAACAGATCTGAGGGTCGATTTGGGGGTCTTTGTGAATTTGCACTAATAGGTTTGGCATGCCCAGTGGGACAAAGAGGTCTCCCATTTCATTTTTGTAGGTTGGTGTGTTCTGTGAAGATTTCAGCCTTTGGAGGTAATTGCAAACACATCTGGCAACTCCATTTGATCAGCAACCCATCTCTAAAGTTGCAGACCTTCTTTCCATTCATTTTCATTCCATTTTTCATTCCATCTCTTCATTATTCTTTCATCCCATGAAGTTGTGTAATCATGACTTCATTTTCATCATGGATTTCACATTCATAGTGGTAATAATACATTCCACCTCCAATGTTCTTTACAACTCCTTCAAATTAGCATTTTTAGCATATTCAAGATCAACATGTTTACTCCTATGAGCAGCAATGCCAAAATCAGCTTGGCTATGGAGATTTTCAAGAGAGAGGTATAAGAACAATAAAGACAATAAAATGCAAGATGCTGGTCTATTGGAGAAGATCCAAAAAATGGATATTGGCATGGTGCAATCAAGAGAAACAACTCAAATGAAGGCTTTTAGAATTGGTTACAGGGCACCTTGTCCATGGGTTGGCCCTTTTCCAAGACACTTCATCCCTCAGGAGAAGCTGGACTTTATGGTGGAGATGTTGCCCTGACTTACACAATGGGCTAAGGAGATCATGGCTTATGAGTAAAGTGTTACACAACCTTATCAATGGGTAAGTACAACACCTCATACTTTTTTTTCCCCTCATTCTCAACCAATATCATTTTAGAAAAGGCAAGATTCAAGCTTCCCACTTGCTTCCCCAAGTGTTGATTCCATTTCTCCATTCCCTAGTCTTCCACCCCATTTCAATTCCTCTTCCCCTTTCCCTTCCAAACAACCATCCCCTCTAAAGAAACAAGAAGTTCTACCTCCTCCACCACCACAAATAATTACAAAACCAGTTGAGTCACAACCCACCCCTCCTCTTGCATTCCCAAATCCATGTTGGGAAGATGAAAATCAGAAATCCAGTCAAGGAGAACAGCAAGAAGAGGAGCCCAATAGAAAAGAAATGATAGACAATCTGAAGAGTTGGGCTCTCAAATTTGGGATTACAAAAATCCCCTTGATGGTGAAGCCAAAAGAGGAAGTTGGAGTTGGAGAACAAGTGGTGGACAAGGCTGATTTTTTAACAGCAGTTGAGGAAGAAAAACCAGCTCCAAACCCCATTGAAGAGGAGCAAATGGATGAGATCAAGTCAGTTTTTGCAACAACAGAAGAAGGAAGCATTATTGATACATTTTTGCTTTCATTTGAAGGGGCTGATTTGATTGATGAAGCCATTATGGAGGTGAATAAAATAGGTCCAAAGGCATTGAATTATGAGCAAGATGCACAAGAAATTTCATGTTTCTCTCCCACTTCATCTCTCCAAAAATCTAATTTTTGGATGAGTTCGAGTTGACAAGTTTCATGTTTGAAAATGAAGTTACACATGGTGAAGAAAATGCAGATTTGAAAGTCACCATGCAAGAGGAAGAGACTTTGTTGTAGCAGGACATTGAAGAGTTTGATTGCTTATCAGACTTAGAAGAATGTTTGGATGAGGAGCCAGCTGAAATTACAACATTTTCTTCTTCACCATTCATTCTCCAACATCAAGAGCCTACTGCCACAAAGGAGAACATTGAAAAACAACAACCTGTGTTTTGTAACAGCCTTTTGGAACCAAGGTTGGAAGATCTTGATCTTCCATGTTCTTGATTGGAGGAAGAAGAGAAAGAGCACGAGGATCCCATCACCTCTTCCACACCATCCATCTATGAGGGTCAAAAAGAAGGATCCATTCTTGGAGTTAAAATTCAGAGCTATGGGCACATCCAAAGGATCACATTGTGCGAATCAGATACTTGGCTTCATTAGAGCCAAGGGAGAAGCCAAAACCAGTCATGCCTACTCTAGGGCATGAGGATGAGCATCAAAGTACCAAGGGTCATCATCAACACCTCCAGGAGTCCAATGCCAGTCAACTTGAGGAGGTACTTCCCATTAATGTTGATACCTTGATGATTTGGGTGGAGGACAGGCTTAGAGTTAGTTTTTCACTCACATAGGCAGCTATATTCAGTATCAAATCATTTACATGGCTGCCTCTCTTGAGAAAGGGAAGCTACTTCTCCCAACCAGTTGTAGGGTTTGTTTAGCTTACCTTTGCTCTTGGTTAGAGTAGAGTAGGTAGGTTTTCTTTCAGCAGAAGAAGTTCTTGTGCACACTCTGCATATCCCACTTGGGGTATGTATGATTTTCATGTTTGTACATAGTTTTTGTGGTTTTCGGTTTTGCTCTTGCACAGTGCATTGTTTTGGCTTTTGGTCACAACCGGTTTCAATTTCAGTGGTTTCCAAGAGGCTTAAAAGGGAAAGTTTTCAAGTGAAGATCAGTTATCAGGCTATCATTCAAGACTCCATGCCCAATGGAGGCTTCAAGGCAGCTGGTCATTTCATCTAGCAGGTAGATGACCCCTCTGAGTCACCAAAATTGTTATCCAAAATGAGCCCATGCTTATTTTGGTTAACTCCTCCTCTTTTTCCTTTGCTAGTACTTAAAATGGATTTTTACATGCTTTAGGAACTCAAAATTTTCTGGGTATGGCTTCATTAGATAGATAATTTTTTCACCTTTCTAGAAAGGTAAAGAAGTCATTCTAACTCCTTGTATTTTTTGAGTTATGGCTTGGTGGAGTTAACAGTGAAAATTTGCCCTAGGCGGGCCCGTGGAGGTAAGGAGGAAAATTTGCGTGGGAGTCTCGGGTTGGTGGAGTGGATAAGGAAAATTTTCTAAGGAAATTGGTGGGTTCGTGGAGGCACAGAGATAAAATTGGTACTTAGCCCTTTTTGGGAAAAAAAGGCCAAAGGAAAATTTCGGCCCGCAGGCTCAAAGAAGGAATGAAGTGCACTTGCGGGGCCAGGGAGAAAATTTTGGCACTTATCTTTTGGGGCGAAAAGGTTAAAGTCAAAAATTAGCCCATGGATCCAACAAAGGAAAGGAAAAGAAATTGCTTAAGGCCCGCAGCCAATGAAATGATGCCACGTGTCCTCTCTAAGCTTTGGTGGGCTCGCGAAGAATTTTGGGAAAAGTTTACATTTTTTTTTTTTTTTTTTTGCGAAAAGGGGCAAAATGTTGTTTTGAAGCCACAGATCAACCGAGAGGGTGCCACGTATCATCGAGAGGAGCGAGGCATGGAGATTTTTTGAGAAATTTTCTCAATTTGAAAAAAGAGGGAAAAAATTAAAGATTTTGCCCCTTGAACCAAAATTTTGCCTTAATTTTGCCATTTCTTGCCCTAAATCTTCAAATCGCCATATCTTTTTATTTAGAGCTCATATTTTCATGATCTTTATATCATTGGAAATATTTTGAAATTATCTACATGATGGACCCCTCAATTTTGAATTTTGATAGAGTTTGATGGGAAAAATTTGAAGAAATGTCTCAGTATGGGAAAAATGTAGAACTAACCCCAACCACCAAAATTGATGAAGTATGGCATCCGTTTCTTCTCCAACATGGCCGAATGCATAGAAAAATAGATTTGTGAAGGTTCCCTTCGCTTAATGAATCTTGTCGGTGGGTGAAGATCTTGAATCAATTTGCCCATGTTTTTCACCTTTCTTCATTCTACTTCATCGTTAAAAGCCAGTTTTGGCTCATTTTGTAAGGGTTGGACGTTCTTGCTCTTGCAAGCTCTTCTTTTCTCCTTATCAGGTGGATTTGAAGGATTTTCAGACCTCCCATGAATATTGTAGCATGTTTTTTTCCTCTCTTCCCGTGTAATGCATTGTATCAAACTTAGAAATGATAATGTATGTTACGTGATCGATTTTCCAATCCTCTCACGCATTTATTATTTTCCTCTGATATTTCATTAATTTTTGCAATCTTGTGCATGATTTTTGTTGCATTCTTATGATATGTGTCCAATTTGTAAAGAAATAAGTTCAACACTTCTTTGGTGTATCACCGTTCTATTTTTTTCTTAGTTTTGTTTCCATTTCCTTGTTTTCTCTCAACCCTGTCTCCTTAGTAGTTTTAGAGTAGGAATTTTGAATCAAAATGTCTACAAAAATTTCATGCATACACCTAAACAAAGGAATAGGAACCAACCTCAATCTCAAGAGTTTTCCCAATTTGCAAGGTCCCACACTTAGGGAAAACTCCATGTTGTGCATTCACACCAAATTGACCATTTGTCTACAGCAGATCTGAGGGTCGATTTGGGGGTGATGTGAATTTGCACCAAAACTAATTTAGGAAGTGGGAGAGCAAGAGTGATTCATATAAAAACCACAATGATGGCAACACAAATGGATTCATTGTTATATGGGAGTACCTTTTCGGGTGTATCATCTACACAAAATTCAGGTGCACAAATTTTTGGACTATCTTCTCGAGAAGTAACAGTAATATTGGGTGGGTAGTTCAAGACTACTATTAGGACACAAGGAAGTACATTCATAGTGGCTCTAGTTCTGGTTGTTCGGGAGGTAGAGGAAACCCAAGAGTTCGGATCGGGATGGGAAAGGGGAAAGGTCCATAGAGTACTCAACCCAGGGGTATAGGGGCATACAATACTTTTTGTATACAAAATTCTGTGCACAAATTTTTGGACTATCTTAGGAGTAGTAACATATAACAATATTGGGCTGTAATGAACACAATATAGTTCGGTATTAAGGTATAATGGCTCAATGTGCAAGAGTTCGGATCGGTGGGAATAACCCTATAATATTTACATAGAGATATCTCTTCATCTCCCGAGGGGTATAGGGGCATAAAATATGCTCTTGAACACATACACATGTGTGAAATTGTAATGTAATTACTTGTATAAATCTGATTATCAGCAGCAATATAACACCAATGAACACAATATTTCAGATAAATGATCTCAATGTGCAAGAAGAATAGCTTAGCCACTTTGAGGGGGAAACCTCCAAACCATAAAATAAGATTCAAATGATGAATATGATGATTAACTACTACCTAATAACCCCTATATATACTATTCCTATGCTATGGCCAACACCAAGGCTGACCCACTAATGAAAATATAACATATATGGAAGAGATACATAATGATAAGAAGTTATGATAGACACAAGTCGACTATATACATCTAATATAAGATATGTTTTTAAGGGTGTAGCATGCTCCTCCCCTTAAAAGCATCATTTTCCCCAATGTTGAGAAGATTTGGATGCTGCTGCAAGAAATTTGCATCCTCCCAAGTTGTGTCTTCATTGTCTAGATTTTTCCACTTGATCAAATACTCAGTGATGACCCTTTTCCTCAATCACTTAGTGTGTGTTTGAAGGATGCATTCTGGTTCTAGGATGATTCTACCCTCTTCATCAAGCTCGGGTAACACAAAGTCTGGGTTGATACTATCTATCCAATTACCTTCTTTAGGAAAGATACATGGAAGACTGGATGAATTCAAGTAGCCGAAGGAAGTTCTAGTTTGTATGCTACATTTCCAATCTTCTATAACACTTGATAAGGACCATAATAATTAGGTGAAAGATTTTTATCATTTTTCTATTGTTTTAAGGACATTTTCTTATATGGTTGTAAATGCACAAAAACCCAATCACCGACTTCAAAATGTCTTTCACTACGATGTTGGTCTGCTTGCTGCTTCATGTGGTTTTGTGACATGACCAAATTCTCCTTAAGACTAGAAATCACCTCTTATTGGTGTTGAATATGTTCTTCAACTGCTTGAACCTTTGGCTAGACTCTCAAAGATGAAGTGATAGATGGTGGATGGTACCCATATAATGCCAAGAAAGGAGACATTTTAGATGAAGTATGAAAGGAGGTGTTATACCACCATTCTGCCAAGTGGTAACCATTAGACCCATCTCGCTTGCTTATCTAATGTAAAACAACGAAGATATCCCTCCAAGAACTTGTTTACCACCTCTATTTTCCCATCAGACTGGGGATGATAAGAGGAACTATGAGCTAGTTGTGTGCCCAAGCATGAGAACAAGTCATTCCAAAAATTACTAGTAAAGATAGGGTCTCGATCACTTACTATAATCTTTGGTGTCCCATGTAGCTTCTGAATTATATCCCTGAAGGCCATTGCTATTGTACTCACAACAAATGGATGTGATAAAGCACAAAAATGGGCATATTTGGTGAGTCTATCCACCACCACCATGATTACATTTTTACCTTTTGATTTAGGTAATCTTATGATGAAGTCCATGGACACCTCTTCCCACCTATGGCTAGGAATAGATAGAGGTTGTAAAAGACCTGGGGACTTAATTGTTTCACCCTTACCCTTTTTTCGACAAACCATGCATTCTGACACAAACTTTGGACATCTCCTTTTAGCCCTTCCCAAGAAAAACATGCTTGATTTGATGATAAGTCTTTAAGAAGCCAAAATGACCCCCTACTAGAGAAGCATGGAGCTTAGGTAGAACCCTATTTTTAAGGATTGAATTCTTACATAGATATAATCTTTCTTTATACCATAAAAATCTCCTTTCCATAAAAATTTTTCTAACATGCTTGGATCTTGTTGGAGATTCTGAATGATATTTTGTGTACCTGGGTCATTTTTCCATTCATACCTTGCATCCTCTATCCAATCCTCCTGTAATATAGATATGGCACACAACAATGCCTGGGTAGATTCATCCTTTCGAGATAAAGCATCAACAACTACATTCTCTTTCCCTTTCTTGTATATTATCTCAAAATCATACCCCAACATTTTTGAGACCCATTTCTATTGTTCTTTTGATGATAAACATTGCTCTAAGAAGTATTTTAGACTATCATGATCTGTCTTTACTTCGAAATGTCATCTCATTAGATATGGTCTCTATTGTTTCACCGCATGAAGTATTGCTAAAATTTCTTTCTCATAAAATGGTTTAGAGATATTCTTACCTTTGACTTGGCAGCTCTCAAAGGTAATGGATTTCCCTTCTTGCATGAGTACTGCTCCCATACCATAACCTGAAGCATCACATTCAACAATGAATGTTTTTGAAAAATCTGGGGTGGCTAGAACTAGAGTAGTGCACATGGCCTCCTTCAACTTATCAAAGGCCATAGTAGCTTGCTCATTCCAATGGAAAGAGTCCTTCTTCAATAAATTTGTGAGTGGTGCTGCGATATTACCATAATTCCTTACAAATATATGATAATAACCTGTAAGCCCCAAAAATCCTCAGATATTTTTTAGGGTTTTGGGAACCTTCCATTCAAGCATAGCTTTTATCTTGTTAATATCCACTTTAACACCTTCATAAGAGACAATATGACCGAGATATTCAACCTCCTTTACACCAAAAGATCACTTAGAAGGCTTTGCATAAAGTTGATATTGTTCAAGAGTTTCCAATACCTTATTTACATGATGCAGGTGTTCCTCCCATCTTTTGCTATAGATTAATATATCATCAAAGAACACTAAAAAAAACTTTCGAAGAAATGGATTAAAGATGGAATTCATCAAGATTTGAAATATAGAGGGTGCATTTGTTAGTCCAAAAGGCATTACCAAGAACTCATAGTGTCCTTCATGTGTCCTGAAGGTTGTTTTATGAATATCTTCATCCCTAATTCTAATTTGATGGTATCCAGAACAAAGATCAAGTTTTGTAAAGTAAACAACACCATGTAACTCATCTAACAAATCATCAATTACAAGAATAAGAAACTTATCTTTAACTGTGTACTTATTGAGTTCCCTGAAATCTGGACACATGCGCCAATTGTCATCTTTTTTCCGTACCATCACTATAAGAGAAGAGTAAGCACTTTGACTATGAAAAATAAGTCCTGCTTCTAACATCTCTTGTACTATCTTCTCAATCTCACTCTTTTGCATATAGGGTTACCTATAAGGTCTGATGTTGGGTGGTTGACTCCATGGTACTAGTTGGATGGCATGGTCATGGTCTCTTTTTGGAGGCAAACCCTTGGGAATTTCTTTAAACACCACTGAGTTCTCATCTATAACTACTTACATATTTGCGGGTATAAATGTATTGGAATGATGTGCTTCCAATGAAAATAGTTCGCCACAAACCCTTCTACACCCTTTCGAAGAAATTTTTGCATATGATGAGAACTTACCATATTTGGGGACTTTTCTCTTAGTCCTTTTAGTTTAAAAGTCCTCCCTTCTGACTGAAATTACATGAACAAATCTTAGAAATTCATTTCAATGGTTCCCAAGGTGGTAAGCCACTGAAATCCTAACACAATGTCTGCTCCTCCCATAGCAATGGCATACATATTGCTAGTTAGAAAGTAATCTCCCATGGCGAGTTTTAATGTTATGGTATTTTCCTAAATAACTAATAGTTTTCCCATTAGCGATCATGACTTGACATTCTGGAGCTGGATAAACAAAGTAGTTCAAGTGAACCACCAACTCATGATTGATGAAATTGTGAGTACTTCTCAAATCAATCAACACTGTTACCCTCTATTTTTTAAGAATCCAACTACTTTGAGAGTTTGTGGAGTGCTAATACCGGAAATTTCATGGCATGATAATGTTTTTGGGGATCTCCTAATTCCTCCTCTAGCTCTACCTCTTCATATTCTTCATTTTCTTTTCAGTAGGTCCCTCAATGTAGAACAACTTATTTTCAACACACTTATGTCCTGGTCCAAATTTTTTGTCACAATTAAAACATAACCCTTTGGATCTCTTTTCTTCAATTTGTTGAGATGTCAGTCTTTCGGGCTAAGGTAATGATGGTGAAAGGGTGCTACGATCTCTAATATTACTGACATATTTATTTCCTACTAGAAAGAAATTTTTCCTCTGCCCTACATGCCATGATCATAGAGTTTGAAACCTTATGAGGATTAAACATACGTACCGTAGTCTCAATTTGTTCTTTAAGACCCCTAAGAAATAAGTCATTCAAATTATCTTCAGGAATATTTTCCACCCGTAAGGAAAGGTTTTGGAATTGATGGATGTAATCTTTGACTATTCTTGTTTGTCTAAGCTTTGCTAATTGACTGAAATAATTCTCTGACACACTAGAACTATAGTGCAATTGTAAATCTTTAGTGAATAATGTCCATGAAACATTTAGGCCACTCTTTTTCCTTTGAGCACATAACCATCGATATCAAATGAATTGGTCAGGTTCAAGATACAACGATGCCATGGTAACCTTTTTTCCTAATGGAATCTGATGAAGATCAAAGAAATTATCCATCTAGTTAATCCAATTGAGTGGATCCTTTCCATCAAACTTACGAATTTCCACTTTTGGAATCATGTTACAACTTGTAGAGTGTTTGTATTTGGATTGGTCATGTTTGCAGATCCACCTTGGCTAGTTTGTCTATTACTTTGACCTAAAGATCCAACTTGGTTAATATGAGTATGATTGAGTTGTGGCTGATTAGGAATGATATGATGAACCATGATATTATAACTAAATTGGTGAATGAAATCCTCCAATCATTGTCCAATCTTTTCTACATCTTCTTTGCTGGCCACTCTACTCTCAAGGTTTTGTAACACTAACTCAAGATAGCTGACCTTATGGTCAGTTGAAGTAAACCCTAACCCTAAGGAATTTGTAGATACCCCTTCTTACTCTAACTACTCAACTATTATCTCATCCTTATCAGGTATTTTACCTAGAGTGATGGGATTATTTTTGCCTCTTGTCGAAGGCCCAACCATGATGCCCCAAAATGGTAAGATTTAAAGATCAAGGTCGAAATTTAGGGTTTGAGATTTCAATAGGAATTAGGCCAAATTTTATAAAACTCAAAGAAAAAAATCAATCTAATTTTTAATATTATTTCTAGAAATGTAAATAACTTTGAAAAATTACACAAATTGCACCCTAGGTAGCCGAATTATGAAAAAACATAAAACCACTATAACATTTGTAAAAAAGTCAAAAATTCTTAAAATTTGAAGGAAGCTTAATTTACTTATTTCTCCACACCACAAATTTTTTTTTAGAAAAATTCACTACCTATTTTGAGATATGGATGAACCTTCACAATTAGGGTTTAACGAAGTCTTTGGCCGAGTTCAAGCTCGATACCACTTGTAATATAAGTACTTGTATAAATCTTATTATCAACAGTAATATAACACCAATGAACACAATATTTCAGATAAATTATCTCAATGTGCAAGAAGAATGGCTTAGCCACTTCGAGGGGGCAACTTCCAAACCAGATAATAAGACTCAAATGCTGAATATGATGATTAACTACTACCTACTAACCCCTATATATACTATTCCGATGCTATGGCCAACACCAAGGATAAACCACTAATGAAAATATAACATATATGAAAGAGATACATAATGATAAGAAGTTATGATAGCCACAAGTCGGATATATACATCCAATATAAGATATATGATTAAGGGCGTAGCGAAATACGTGGCGTGCAAAAGGAATCACAACTTCGAGCGTAGGGAAAGTTAATTTGCTACTATGTTACAAGGGCACACAAAAGTTGGTATAGAAAGTTTGAACTTGATCAGAATTATGTAGACTATATAGCTTTAAAAGATGCTTTCCTTAAAGAGTTTCACATCCCGAGTTTGAGTATAAGAACTTAAGGATATTAAGCAAGGCACTACCGAAGTGTCAGAGACTATGATGCTCATTTCAAAACACTTTTATTCAAGATTTCTTATGATAGTCATGCAATACAACATGCACAATGATTCGTTGGAGGCCCAATAACCCCTTTTAGAAGGGAACTATCACATAAGACATACACCGATCCATGCAAAGCACTCGAAGTAGCTTTACTGCCGAGGTAGTTGGAAGTTTAGACAATGGGGTGAGCCCATTTTTAGAAGTGCAAATAGGAACTTTGGAAAAGCAATTGGAGAAACTATTGGAAAATTTAGCACATGAGATGCGCATAAGGATTTGGTACATAGATTGCGAAGTGGAAGGTCACACAAAGGATAGTTGTCCCCATGATTAGCAGCTCATTTCTTGTTAGACTGTGAGATATGCCATTTAAACCATGATGCTATCCACTTCCCATTATTATAATGCACGATAAGGAAGAATGTCTCTTGTTACTGTAAAATTTGTAGGTCCATGACTCATGACATGGAATATTGTCAGCTGATTGGTTAGATCCATGATGCTATAGATATTGGTGTACAACAGACAGAGAGTTTCAAATAACTCTAAAGGAAAGAATAAGCATCAGGATTGGGAACACAATCAAGGTGCGCTATGATTTGAATGAAGGGCATTTTAAAGGTGGTCATGGCAGAGGTCGAGGATACCATGATGGATTTAGAGGATGAGGCCATGGTGGAAGAAGAGGTGAGTTCCCTCATAGAACATGTTATACATGTGGATCTCCTGACCACTACATGTGTGAATGTCCTTAGAATATTACATGTTCTTTATGTGGAAAGAATCATAGTTATGAGGAGTTCCTGGACTTGTATGAGCATCTATAAGAAAGTAGCATAAATAGGAAAACAAAGGTGTAGGGATGGTTAGGATACAACGCGCTATGGAAAATAAGTGGATGCCCAAGTTGAGAATAGAATCTGAGGCATTACAGGTAAAGATCATGACCCACGCTGAAGTGTGCACGTGCCAAAGAAGTATTGTAGTAGAGAGGCCTACCATCACTAAGGAGGAGGTTCTACATGCATGGTACCTAGATCCACCCATCAGAAGGAGGTTTACCAAGAAACCATGGAGGTACTCAGAATCTTCAGTGGTGAAATATAATATTTAAAGGAGCAATCATGAAAGATGGAGCAAAAGAAAGCATCAGAGATGGTCCAAACTGATATGGATGACTTGAGAGAAGTGTGTAAATTTTTGTGAATGAGAATATCATTCCACTATTGGGGAATTGGTTAAAAGGAAACACTCCACATGCAAGTATTGAGACTGGATGACAGATCCTGCATGCAAATCTTCCCCCTCATAGCCTAGATTATGACAAGGAAATAACTTTGAATGTTGTTGTGGATGGGTGGCTATTGAGTAATATATTGATTGATATAGGTGTGGAAGTCAATGTTCTTACCTTAGATGCATGGGTACAAATGGGGAGACCTCCATTACAGCCATCCTCTAATGTATTGTTCATGGCTAACTAACGGACTAAGGCCACTCCCATTGAGTTTTAAAAGATGCATCCATTACCATACAAGGAGCCAAGTTCACTGGAGATTTTGAGGTTTTAGCACTGGCAGAGTTAGATAGCTTCCAACTCTATTGGGGCATCCTTGGTGCTATGTAAATAATGTTGATCTTTGGTTCAACAAGGGTTATATCAGTTTTGAAAACAAGGAGGAAAGAGTTATTATCCCTTTAACAGATGGAAAATTTGTGCCCTATGTTGAGCCCTTGAGTGAAGAAGACTTGAATAGGATTTATGTATGCGCCATCTAGGATCCAGAGGTGCTTGAGCCATGTAAAGAAGGAATCCTTCAGTGGGAGGATGCACAATCTATTAGTGATACTACAAGTGTTGCTTGTGATAATTGGGCTCATAACACTTATGAGTTAGTAGGGTGTGAAGTAAAGAGCATATTTCCTAGGAAAACAAACCATGTTATATAGGAGAATAGGTAATAACTTGGTACCTTGTTACACCGGAGAAGGAGATCCTATGGTATTCCTATGCGCATGCCATGGAAGAATAATGGATAGACCCATTGGAAAGAAGAAATATGCTAGCATATACCCTACATGGGGACAAACAACATTTGGTGGGTGGTCCACAAGGATAATCTTGTAGGATGGAATGAAATTAGGATTTCTCTTGCCACTAGGTTCTTCAAGAGCAATGCACCTACTCAAATATGCACTTATCATGGTAATCAACTGTTCAACACCATGTTCAAAAGTGTGAGAGACTCTAGACAGAGGGGAAGAAGCTTTACCACCTTCACTCTGGGTGCACAAGTTTTATTCCACTTTACATGGCTATGCATGTGCTTGGTATGTATATGCAAAACTCCATAGAGAGACTGGAAATTGGTAGGATTTAATTGTAGGAATGACTCAGATGTTTGACTTCTTCTCTACCAAGCCTCCGGTGGAAGAAGCATTAAAATTCATAAAGTGCTTAACTATGGGAGATAGTGCCAAGGATGAAGAACTCCTTCAGGAGTTATTGGATGAAGGAAACTCAGAGAGCATGTTTGTTGAAGAAACAGAGGCCGATGCCACACTACTTTAGCATGCTTTCCTTGAGAAAGAAAAAGGAAAAATGGTCTACTTAGTGGATGATGAAGAAGTAGAAAATATGGATATAAACCATTCAACAGGTAGGCGTGAGGTGTTGGAAAGTGTAGATAAGACCACACATGCCTATCATGAACCTATGAAGACAAAGAAAGTGAATATTGGATCAGATGCTGAGCCTAAGGAGGCCATAATTGGGGACTATTGGTCGATGAAGTGGAAAAAATCATAGAGTTACTATGGGATTATCATGATTTATTTCCTCGGGGTACCATGAGCTTAAAGGCATGCATGAATCATTAGGGGAGATGAGGATAAAGCTTAAAGAGGGTGCACATTCCTAGTTAGAAAGAGACCCTATAGGATGAACCCCAACTTGTGTGAAAAGGTCAAAGAAGAGATTGACAAAATGTTGAAGTCTGGAATCATCAAGCCCCTGGATGAGTCAGAATGGGTTAGTCCAATGGTGATCAATATCAAGAAGGATGGTGGATTAGGATTTGTGTGGACTATAGGGAGCTGAATGTCTACATGTGTGACTGATCCCTTTCCTACATGCCATTCACTGAGGAAATACTAGAAGGCATTGCAGGGTGAAATCTATTCATTTATAGATGGGTTCTCTGGGTATCATCAAGTTAGGATTTCCCAAGAGGATAAGAAAAGACTACTTTTACTACTGAATGGGGTAGTTTCACCTATACTGTGATGCCTTTTGGTCTGAAAAAATGTGCCTGTTGTATTTTCATGCATAGTTGTTTCAGGCATTTAAAGAGTTTATTCACAACTTCTTACAGGTTTATTTAGATGATTGGATGGTGTATGGACTGGTCAAAGATCATTGTGACAATTTGTGCTTAATGTTTGAAAGATGTAGATAGTTGAGTATCTCTTTGAACATCAAGAAGTGCATATTTCTACACCATTTGGAATACTATTGTTAGGACACATAATCTGCAAGGAAGGTTTGTTGGTCGATCCAAGCTAAGGTTGCAGTCATTATAGGCCTAAAAGAGCCTACCAGTCAGAGTGAGGTGCATGGATTTTTGGGTCATACAGGATATTATAGGAAGTTTATTAAAGGATATGCCAAGGTTTCACACCTTTGGAGGAGTTACTGAAAGGAAAAGGTACGTTCTACTGGGGAGAACCGCAACAACGCATTTGAGACATTAAAGGAGAAACTTACTACCGTGCCTATTCTTGTGTTTTCCTTCATGGGACCAACCATTTCATGTACATGTGGATGCCTCTGGCATGACCATTGGTGTAGTATTGGCTCATCCTAGAGAAGGTATTATAGATCATCCTATATGTTTTTCTAGTAGAAATCTAACTCTGTAGAAAATAGAATTACACAACTATAGAGCGTGAAGCTTTGTCAATGATCTATGCGCTACATAAATTTCAGACAGTACCTACTAGCTACACCATTTTTATTTTATACAGATCACATGGCATTGAAGTATTTGGTAAACAAGCCCATTTTATAGGGGCACATATGCAGATGGGTACTCTTATTTCAAGAATTTGATTTCACAGTTGTGGTAAAACTAGGAAAAGTAATTCTGGACTAGACCATTTATCCATAATACAATCAGGAGAAGAAGCACATGAAATTGAAGATACCATGCCCGATGCACAGTTATATAGGTTACAATGTGCCATCAGAATTAGAGGACATTGTTGTCTTTCTATGAAACATGTATGACACCAAAAGGAATGAAATCCTTAGAGAAGAAACAACTTACTATACACGGACCCTATATGTTGATTAGTGGTGACCTATACAAATTAGGTCGGGATGAAGTATTGCACCATTGTTGTGTACTAGGAACATGAGCACACATATATTATGGAAGAAGCTCATGGTGGTATTGCAGGTGGCCACTATGTAGGTGATGCCACTGCGTGCAAGATTTTACTCACTGGATTATGGTGGGAGACCCTGTATAAAGATTGTAAGGAATTTTGTAAGGCATGTGATCACTATCAACATCTTGGGAAACCAAGTCAATGAGATGAAATGCCTCTAAGACCTATTACTAGTGTAGAACCATTTGAGAAATGGGCTATAGATTTTGTGGGTCCTATTTCACCAGCCACGCATAGGAATGGATCATGCTATATCATAACTTGCACAGATTATTAACAAGGTGGGAAGAAGCAACCCCTACAAAGGATTGTACAACAAGCTACAACAACTAGGTTTCTATGGGAAAATATTATTACGAGGTATGGATGTCCTTTAAGTTTGACCAGTGATAGGGGCACACACTTTTGAATGAGACAATCATAATTTTATTGGATGAATTCATGATTGCACACCATAAGACTACACCATATCATCCTTAGAAAATGGGACTATTGAGGCTTTCAACAAAATTTTGAGCTAGACATTGACAAAAATATGTGATGTTGGAAGAAAGGATTGGGATGATAAAGTATTTAAGTACTTTGGGCATATCAAAACAACATATAAAAGGTTGAACAAAGCCACACCATTTCAGTTAGTGTTTGGCATGTAAGTAGTTCTTCCTATGGAATTCATGTTACCATCTTTGTGTATTATGTGCACTGTTAGAGGTCTAGCTGATGAAAGAAAGCATTAGAAGAATGGATTGAAAAGTTAATCAAGTTGGATGAGTGATGAGAAATAACATGTTGGAGTCAAAAACAAGAAAAGGCTAGGAGTAAAAAGCATGGCATGATAGGCACATCAAGGATAAAAATTTCACAATTGGATAGATGGTGCTCCTTTATGATTCTAAATTTTTGTGCCATCCAGAAAACTCAAAGTACATTGGTTGGGGCCATATGTTATCACTCACATACTTGAAAAACAGGTGCTTTCAATTAGAGGTGCTTGATGGAATACGGTTACCGGATACTTCAATGGGAGTAGGTGAAGCCCTACTATAAATAAGTCTTCTTGGTGTTTGTAATAAGGTAGTGTTTCCATTTAGATTAGGTTTTCAATTATGTATTTCCTTAATGTATTTCCTTCTTTGTCGCTATGCTTTGTCAATTTAGTTGGTGTTTTTGTGTAATAAGCAGTGTTTTACGCCAGAAGCTAATTACTATTTGAAGAATTTTTATGCGTAGAGGACTACACATACCCTTAGTGTGGGGTGGTTATTGATATCTAGGTACATGACTATTGAAAATAAGTACACATGAAAGGAACAAACTACTACGGGTGTTATTCAAGTTGGAAAATTAAAAAAAAGATTGCTTCTGGAAATGAGGACCATAGGTGGAGATGAATGAAGAAACAAGTATAACACGAGGTAAGGTAAGTAGAGGCCATGGGAACTACCAAGGGAAGGTGCAATAGTGGTGAGGTACTCAGGTGCATGGAGGCATGCTGAAGAGAAGTCTGTGGCTAAAAGGTAGGAAGGTGCACTAGAAGGTTATAGCTTGGGTGCAAAGATGTACCACATGGAAAAAGAATGAAAATGGTCGATTAATGAGAGGATTGTTGGTAGGTGGAGGAGCAATAAATGCACTAAATTTTTGAAAATCTATATAAGGATGGGATGTGAGTTCATTTTTACCATGCAATTGAGAGAATTTGAAAAGAGCTAAGTGTAAAATGAGTCTGAGAAATTGTGTTGAGGTGTGAAGAGTGTGAAACCAGATGTGGAGAGAAGGTTTGTGTGTAGGAGAAGCTTTGTTCCCATAGGTGAAGGGTTTGAGCAAAGATAGATGCATTAAAAAGAGCTAGGGCATGTGATTTCCACTAGGGCATGAAGATTTGAACTAGGGTTTCAACTTTCTTGCTGATTAGAGGGTAGAAAAGAGATATTTTTCAAATGGCACCGAAGAAAGCACCCACAACAAGAGTAAAAGGGAAGAAGAAGGTTGAAGTGGAAGAAGAAATTTCTCCCGAGAGTAATTTCTTAGAAATGTAGTATCCAGAGGGTGTGATCATGGGACAAGAATGGGATTCCCACATCCATAAATGTAAAATCAAGTGATTACAACCATCATACATCAGATAATAAGAAGGAACTAGATGCGTTGTTGAGCACAAAAATGAACAAGTGCACAACAAAAGATATGCCAAGTGTATGATGACACTGGTGAGAAGTTACTAAAAAGTTGGAGTCTACTAGTTGTATGAGCTGCCATACTTTGGAAAGTATGAACCATTGTATCGATGGTTGATGAGAAGAGTCCATGAGGACTTCTTCTACTTCACCAGATGGAGGGTTAGAATCACAACCGCCTTGATTTCAATAGTGACATGACTAAGGGCCTCAGAGTAGATCTAGGAGAGTGACTTAATAGATAAAGCAGTGATCCTGGAGACAAGGAAGGAGCTGGGGTATACCAAGGGTCCATGCATGACATGGACATCAAAAATTGAAGAAGTACCAGTAGTAGTAGCAAGAAGTTGCACATCTTGTAACAAAGTTGAATGACCAAGAAAGGTGGTCATAGGTGAATACAATGTGGCTGCACATTGCAAGGAAGATGTCTCAAGGAGTGATCTACAATATCATGGATCACATAAAAGAAAATCATTGAAGAAGCATGTACATGTGAAAAAATTAGTTTTGGCACTATTTTATTGTCTTTGGTGTTTATGGAGATTGGAGTGCCCGATGGGCCAAAGGAGAAGATTTGGGAGTACCCCATGGAACAAAATCTGGTGGAAAGATTTAATAAATACTTATGTGAAGGGACCATGGGTGGGCCATTTAAAAGCAGAGGGAGAGAGATGTGGTATGATAGGCTCTGTACAACATTTGAAGAAGAATGGCACATACCCAAGGAGTTACCTTGGTGGTGGTGGGAAGTAGTAGTAATTTTTGTAGTATACCAACATTTTTTTTACATCACGTTTTTCCATGAAAGATGGGGCTTGGAGCCCATGGTGCAAATTACCATATGCCTTCACAACATGATATTTCTAGGCATCATTTCATTGGTTTTGGATGCGTGCCACCTAAGCTTCATCATAGATAAGGTAGATTGTGACTACCACACTCGAGAAAGACATATGTATATCTAGGATGGACTACCTACATTGAGAGGCTTATCTCAGATATTATAAGCATGAAGCTAGTAAGCTTGGCCATTGGAGATGTTGGAGCAGCACTTGTGTACCTTCAACTCAAGCCCAAGCTAGAGAACAATAAGTATGTGGAGAATGAGTTTTCACACTCCTGGGATGCCAAAAGGTAAGCATACAATGGAAAATGTTCCAACACCTAAGCCCACAAAGACAATAGAAGTAGATGATGAAGAAGAGGAGCATGAAGATAGTGGTGGTTTGGAGCACAAGAGGTAGGAGGCAGCCTACAGATAGGGTAGAAGCTGAGTGCATGACTACTCCACCCCAGCCACAAGAGGGAGATGATGAGGACTTGGATGCAGTCCAAGGAGAGCACCATTTCAAAAGGGTGTTTAGGAGAACAAGGACCCAAGGTGCTACTCCAAAATTAGTGCAGATCACCTCAACTCTCTCCATAGAAGGAGACAAACTGAGAAGAGAAGAAGAAAGTTGAAGCTAGAATGAGGAGGTGGAAGAGTCTGAGGAGAGCATGCCCCGAATCTCCTACACCTCCTAGAGAATGTGGAAGAACCAAAGGATGAAGAAATGAAGGATGGAGAAGAAGGAGAAAAGGAGGTAGATGAGACAACACATGAGACTGCTCAGGCATAACAGAACAAGCTCCAAATCTTGAAGCTCAAGTTCCTAAGGGGCCAAGATCAAAAAGAACAAGTGGAGAATATGTTGCATCGGTCATGGGCTATATGTTGAGGACACAGTGTAAAATTTTTGCATGCCCATTTTCAAAGCACAGTGACACCAAAGGAGTTGTATGGGTGGGAGATGATGGATGAAGATATGGAAACCATGTGCACAAGGAAAAACTTTGTCATGGTCTATGCACACACACATGGATGAACCAAACTTTGATGTATGTGAAGAGTCATGTGTATCAAGGAGGTTAAAGAAGACACCTCAAGCCTAGACACATAACAATAAAGCCTACTATGTTATGTCAGATGAACAAGTGAGTAATGCTTTGGTGAAAGTCTCGATAGAGGTGGCATGATGAAATATGGATAAGGCTACAACAATTAGGGTGCTAAGAGAAGAACTAAAAACTAAGGATGTAGAAATAGTGCACCTAAAGCAAGAAAAATACTTGGCACAAAAGAAGAACACTATTTTCATCAAGCATGGCAGAGGAAATTGGGGACAATATCATGAAAGCAAAGCCACACTTAGAGCCTAAGGTACCCAAAATGTTTCCTTTGGCAATGCATTATGTACAAACCTTGGTGGACTTGGTGCTTGAAGATGAACCTCTGCGCATGCCAGCACCAAAGGATCCAATAGCACAAGAAGTGGAGAGGAAAAGGCTTTGGTGATGAGGAAGATTGCATCATATGAGGCATTTTCCAGAGCTTAGGAGGAACTAAAGAAAGCAGATCAAGCGTTGAATATTTGTACAGCCCCATAAGCCATTATAAGAACTAGACCATTATAGAGGACAATGAAGTCCTAAAAGCCATGAAAGATGAGACCTTGGGCCATGCAAAAATGATTAGCACTTGTCAAGAAAAAGTGTGAGGCCCTTACAACAACACAAGAACCACACAAGGAAAGGCTAGATGAGCTTGGGAAACTCATCATGCAAAAGATGGACTTATTAGAAGGAAGAATGACTGCAATGTCCAACATTGTTTTGGTCTTGTAGAATGAGAAAGGAGAAATTACAAAGATGAGCTAGAGTCAATTGCAGTGGATATCCTAGAAAAAAGGTAGAGGCCATGCTCAATGATTAGAAGACTTTAGAGGTGGAAATAAAAGAAGAATATCTAGAATTGATTCTTTCAGGTTGAAGCAAGAAGATGTTGTAGGGTAAAGTCATTCTTTTATTCATAAAAATTATTTCTATTCTTCTATTCATATTCTTTGATTCATTTTGGAGACAACCATTTTCGGGTGGAAATGCAATTAGTGTGGGGTAATGTTGGTCAGTCAAAATATGGCACTTAGAAAAAAACATATAGAAGGTTCATGCATGGAAGAGAAGAGCACATTCAAAAGTGTGGGAGGATCGGGAAGGAATCACGCACTGAGGACAAAGATAGATTGGGACTTAGCCATTTTCATGATGATGAGCTATTTTTGGAGATAGCGTGTCGAACACACAAACCAGTTAAAGACTTGTGTGACATGCATTGGCTATTTTTGGAGGATCGGCTATGAAGCACTTTGCATGGGTACAGGATGAGAATAGATTTACTACTGATATTAACTAGAAGAAGTCTATTGTTAGCACACTTGCATGTGTGGCTATTATTGTAACGACGTGTGGCTAATAATAGCATGTGACCTATTTTGGGATTAGATAAGTGGTGAAGGGAAAGTCCCCACCCTTATAAATATGTAGTGAATTTATGTGTAGCATGAGATATAGTATGTAAGAACCGAGAGTTATCTTGAGGTTATAAGTTTGTTGCCAAATGATGATGCATATAAACTATGGTATTATCTATTGTAATAAGCTTCTATGTATTTATCATGTTTAAATGCAATGGAGTGTATTGGCTGAAATAGAGTATCAAATCCTGAGTATAATTGGTTCTTGCATGCTTGATTTCATCATGGTTATCATTTAAGTCATGTTATTCTCTAGATCTACATAGGAGGGAAGTTCATTCTATTCCATGCACACATCTATTTACATCTTCTACATCTAGCTATTTTCTCACTATCAAGTGTGACACACACAATAACCACTAGATCACGATTCCACACACACACCCCTAGAACTACATTGGCTATGAAATGTAGTGCACCGCTTAGTCATAAGTTCACTCATTTGAAAGATGAGTATAGTTTTACCTCTCATTTGCATTCTTTTCTTTTTTGGATTTAACGCACTCTTGAGGGTTTTCTAGGTCAATATTTCAATGGAAGTTATTAACGACATCGAAAATAATTGTGTGACATACTAGTGACATGATGAGAATGAAAGTGAACATCTCACAGCCCTATGAAGGATGTTTCGAGGATTTGAGTAGTCACGAGACACACGAGAACAGTCTAGGGTGCCCGCAAGCACCCCTGTTCCTTTCCGGTGTCATAATTGTTAGAATTTGAGGATTATAATAAATAAATATTTAATCAACTTACATATTGTTGGACCATGATTGCCATTAGACCAAAACCCACAGGTGTTAATCTCCGCTACAATCGCCAGAGTTAGGATCTATGAGAGGCGGTTAGTCCATGTCACGAAACTCACGGGGAGCTCACGGACACACATGCCAACAATCTCCCCCTCAGCGTTACTCGAGTGAGTTTTGAACTCGAGACCTTGCTCGATACCATTTTTTGGACCACGATTGCCGTTAGACCAAAACCCACAGGTGTTAGTCTCGCTACAATCGCCAGAGTTAGGATCCACGAGAGGCGGTTAGTCCATGTCATGAAACTCATAGGGAGCTCACGGACACACATGCCAACACATATTACATAGTTTTATGATAAATATTTGAATAAATATTACATCATAACATAAGTAAATAAATAAATACTTACAGGAAATAAATAACATAGGTGACACAATATTTATAGTGGAAAACCCCAATAGGGTAAAAACCACTTTGAAAATAACCTTTTACTTTAGAGAAATTATTTTACATCTAGTAAGATCACCTCCTCCTTTAAAACCCTATTTACCAAGGGTAAAACCAAATCACTTGATTTACACACCTTTGATATATTTCCGAATATATCAAATGAGGACCTAAAGTACTTTTTATATAAGGTGATCGGGTATGTCTCCTGAACCACCTTTTTAACCTAAAATGGTTGACACATACACCTAGATTTATAATATTTAATATTAGAAATATAATCATTTCACGATATTAAATATTTAACCTAAATTATATACCTAGGTTAGCATATTTAATAATATAAATATAAATATTTCATATTATTAAATATTAACCTATATATTAGTGATGGACCCATATACATTAAGGGTTGGCTAGACCACTTAATAATTATGTTCCAACACTCCCCCTTAATGTTAAGTGGGATAACATAACATATGCCAATAGATTACCTGCCCATGGTACACTACAGGATTTACAATCCTTAAACCATAAAGGTTTTAGGCTAGCATATCGGTTGAAGGAATTATAACACCTTCATCATACTCAATTTACCTTTTGGTAAAAAGGACTTAGAATCCCAAAGATTATCCCATGATCAGTGGATAAGTATGATTTGTGAGTTTTACATGTTCTCATAGGTTCTCATAAAAGGTTATTGAATCCAAGCATACAGAGTCTTTTACAACTAAGGACCTTCTTAAAAATATGTTTGTATTGGATGTCTACCAGTAAACTCAATAGCACTAAAGAGTTTACTGAAGAATGCCTTTAAGATATTTCTACAATTCTTTCTAAAAAAGAAGCCGAGAAGGTATACATGCCCAAAGGTCTTTTTACACTTTCTGAAGGTTTTTTTACACTTGCCTAAAGGTATTTTTTTAGACTTGCCCAAAGGTATTTTACAAATGACCGAAGGTATTTTTAAAAACCAAGTTCCATTAGGAGGTAACATTATCATACACACTCTCCCTCAATGGAAACTCCGACAATCCAAGCTTTTCATGAAAGTGACAAAATTTTCAGCACTCAAGGACTTTGTGAAGATGTCAAGAACTGATCTTCAGTCAACATAAACTTGAGATTTATGTCATCACTTATCACCTTCTCACAGTGAAGCGTATTCTTAATCAAGAGTACTAGAACTCGGCCACCACATAGAAGAGAAATAATTCCTTTAACTTCCATTTATATCTCTGCCAACAATCGCTATAGCCACATGACTTTTTACTTCTTCCATTGTACTTCTCTTCCTCACTAGAAGAAATGGAGATTGTTGATTACATTTTTGTTCTACATAATAGTTCCTACACCAAAAAAACTTCAACACACATCCAAGTATATTTTATAACACAACATCAATATGGTTAGAATCACAAAATCTATACAAGATAGCATTTTCATTCTTAGTATAATGTAACCCATAATTCATTGTTCCTTTAACATATCTAAATATTATTTTTGCAAGATTCCAATGATCTCTAAAAAAGGTTTCTTGTATAAACCTTGAAGTAATTCCTCTATGTTATAGGAAATATCTGATCTAGTTATAGTTAAATAAATCAAACTATCAACTAACATCATATATAAAATAGGATCAACCTTTTTCATATGTAGATTTAGGGTCAATATTTATTCCAACTTTCATTAAAGTAGAAAATAGTTTACAATCAATCATAAGAAAGTTTTTCAATACAATGGTTACCTATTGTGTTTTGAAAAATAAAAAATAGAATGAAATACAATCATACAAAGAACATGATGTGAGAGACCTAACTTATTCATTTCAAAGTACCGATTCAATTTCTCTTTAATCCTATGAATTAAATCAGAATTGTCACAAGTAATAAACAAATCATCAACATATATACATATAATGACAATATGTGAGCCTTATTTCTTGATGAATATGTCATTATTAGAAGAAGAAACATTAACAAAACCTAACATTTTAAAGAAGGAAATAATTTTCGCATACCAAGCTCTAAGAGCTTGTTTTAAACCATACAAGCATTTTTCAACTTACAAACATAGTTTTCTTTACCAATTTCTTTAAATCCTTTAGGTTGAAACATGTAAATTTCTTCTTTTAAATCTCAATTTAAAAATTAATTTTCTTATCCATTTGGTGGATTTCCCACCCAAATTGAGTGACAATTGTAAATAAGGCCCTAACAACACTCATTTTAGCTACAAGGGAAAATGTCTCAACATAATCAATACCAAGTTTCTGATTGAAACCTTTAGTAACAAGTCTAGCTTTATCTTTGTTAATACTACCATCAACATTATACTTTAATTTGTATATCCACCTAGACCCTATAATAATTTACGACTCAGGGTCATGCAAAGTAATTAATGCATGGTACATATGATGGCTTCTGGTCATTTTCCTAAGGTTAATAGGAGTTGAACTTTCTAACATAGATTGAGCCTAATTTAATTTCTTATCTAGGAAGATAAGAGTTTCATAAATATCTATAACATTAAAACATTATCATGACTATTTACTAAATTAGAATCAAAACTATCATTTAAAAATTATTTAATGAAGTAACTTCAAGAGAAAAAGACAACACATGTAAACCTTTCACTAGATTATATCTATACCTTTCATATAAGCTTCAATAATTAACATGTCTTAACCTTTCATGCCATATTTTTGAATTATTCAAACTCGAGATATAAAACAAGATGCGAAGAAATATGATAAAAATATACATACCATTTCTTTGAATTCCTTGGCTATTATACTTTCATTAATATCCTTGATATACCAAGTATCCTTCATTCATGGATTCTAGTTGTGTCCATACCTCTTTCGGATGTTCGATATTACCAATGTGTAGAAGATACTTGTCGTTCACATTGCACAAAATCATAGAAAGATCCTCTTGCATTCATTGCAAGAATGCATTCATGTTATCTACAGTTGTTTGACGACTAGTGGGAGCAACCTCAGAACTAGAAACAATCACCCAGAGTTTCCTCACCACAAATTCTATTTTTACCCAAATGTTGTAGTTGGTTTCATTCAGGATCTAGGTTTTGTCAAGACAGAAATAGTTGGACACCATTTTTTCCTAAACCTGTAAAACACACCCGATTATAATATACAATGTACCACAAAGTTAGATACATATTTATCGATAATAAAAACAATACTTTTAATAGAATCAGATCTAAATTTTATAGATCTAAAGAAACTATTTCATCATAACTAATTATGTTATTACAATGCATTATAATTAACCTCTCATGATCAAAATAATAACCTGTAATATAAAGGGCTTTGCCTTATACCCCAGATTTATATAAAAATTATTTCCGACCATATAGAAGTGAAGAAAAGACCCCTAAGAATGCATAACAACTTCAAATTTATGAAAAAATTAATATAGACAAAGATCGACCACTTAAATTTGACGTCTAAATGAATGTTATAATGGCTTAGTTTTTGGTTTGTCGTGACGGTCATTTGACCGTTAATTTTTACACAATGAAAGTTTCCTAGAACCTAGGAGCTTAAATTTGACGTCTAAATGACTGTCATATTATCTTATGTTTGGTCTATTATGACAGTTATTTGACCGTCAAATTTAATGAAGCCAAAACTTGTTGTGTATTTCTAGAATATGAAATTCCATAATTTCTTCTTCTGTATAATATTAGGGAGGTTATATTTTAATACATTATAATAGCATATTATAATTTATAATATAAAAATATATACATTTAAAAAAAAAGAGGTATATAGTTTATAGAATGTAAATAAAAAACAACATATAGTTCATAAAAATTATAAACTATAGTATATTTTTTTAATTAAAAAACACAATGACCAAATAAAAAACATCAGCCACTTGGTATGTAATTATTATTTTAGGTTTTTATAAACATAAACTATGCCAAGGCGGCCCACATTAATATGGCATGATAATTTGGAAACATAAGTTAGGATATAATTTTTTAAATTAAACATGCCATACTTACCAATGCCACGTGAAAAACCTAAGAAAATGCCATATGATTTTAAAAACTACTTAGGTTTTAAGTTTATTTTTTTTTATATCTCACTTAGAAAAAAGAATGGGGCCGCTTTAGAGTTGAAGTAGTTTTTACGGTTTAGGTGTCCATTTTTTATTTTATTTTAATGAACAAGTATAGGATTAAACTTAGTAATATTGATTACTAAGGCCACCAACCTTCAACTACCCACCATTCACCACGTTGGGTATTAAGATTAAAACAATGTTTTATAGTTTAGGTATGTTCAATTTTTTTTTACGGAGCCCATACAAATGGGGTAGTTATAAACTATAGTATAAGAACTATATAAAATATATAGTTTTCAAATTATATAAATTTTAATACGATGTTTATATAAGTTATTATATAAACCTTATTCTCGTATATTTTTAATTAAAAATATGTAGTTATAGATTAACTATAAACTATAGGTTTTCAAATCAAATTCTTATAGAGGGTCTAAAGAACACGGGTATGAATTTACCTTCCGAAATATTTAACCGCAAACATTTGAAATTATAGAAAACATGAAAATTATTTCATATAGTAATAAATCCTTTTCTTTTCGTATGTAATTTTCATGCAGGTAAATATTTGAAGCCCCTTTCACCGTGCACACATCAATCTCCAAACAAACATTAATTCCATATAATTTACAAAATGTAAATGAAAGTAAGAATAATATCATATTACATCTCCCCCAAAAATTAGGGATTTAAAATTGAAAAACCCTAAGATTCTAATGTAGTGCAAAAATAAATTGGGAAAAAATAAGGGAACCATATACTTTTAAATACTCTTTTGGGTTGGTTGAGAAAACTCATACAAATTAAATAAATAAAATACAAAACATTTGATCTTAATTTATTTAATTTACTCGTGACATAATATTTATAGTGGAAAACTCCAATAGGGTAAAAACCACTTTGAAAAAAACTTTTTACTTCAGAGAACTTATTTTACATCCAGTAAGATCACCTCCTCCTTTAAAACCCTATTTACTAAGGGTAAAACCAAATCACTTGATTTGCACACCTTTGATATATTTCCCAAATATATCAAATGAGGACCTAAAGTCCTTTTTATATAAAGTGATTGGGTATGTCTCTTGACCCACCTTTTCAACCTAAAATGGTTGACACATACACCTAAGTTTATAATATTTAATATTAGAAATATAATCATTTCATGATATTAAATATTTAACCTAATGTATATACCTAGGTTAGCATATTTAATAATAGAAATATAAATATTTCATATTATTAAATATTAACCTATATATTAGTGATGGACCCATATATATTAAGGGTTGGCTAGACTACTTAATAATTATGTTCCAATAATAATCTAGGTAGATATTCAAATCACACAATTTTTGAGGTTATGTACAATACTTCTCCCTCTTTGTTCATCAAGTTAGAAATTCGGCACAATCCATATTTTGTTGCGAATCAACTAAGTCTTCTTAACCCTTCTTTGTAACTAGGGTTTCATATTCTTTTAGCTGAATTTGCTTGGGTCATATTTATTTTTATTGCACATTCATTTTAATGCTACATTGCAATTACTATTAGGAATATATTAATTCAATATTTTCTTAATCATTTTGTGAACCCTATGCTTGAATCCACCTTCTTTCTTAGGTTTTTTTTTCTTGTTATGCCCATCACTTGTAGTGGCTATTTTGGATATTTTGAGCATCTCAAGCTTCCTTCATCTTCCCGTAGGGTTTCTAAATAAATGGTGAGGTTTTTGCATCAATGGATGCAACTAAAAACCCCTTTTCCAACTCTCGCAATGTTCCTCTTAATGAAATCAAAACATCTGATAGTGAACAATCATATGATGAGGATACCAATGTCGATCAAGAACAATTAGACAAACTCACAAATTTTTGACAAGATTTACGTGATAATCCCACTCATCTTCCGCATATCCTCCATGCTTTGATTGCTGCTAAAAATACTCATGATGTTGCTTCAATGCCTCTTGTAGGTTCTTCCTCGGTTGTCATGGCCTCTACTCAACCCCTTCATATTCCAGCTTCCATTCCTACTACTACCACCCCCATTAATCAACCTAATTCTCCTAATACATAGCCTGGATCTTCTTCGAATACTCTTGATTTAACTTCTTTATATCAGGATCTGTAGACAAAAATTTGTCAACTTCAATTGGATACTTCTTAGGAATCACCATCTTTGGATTCCAATGTACTCCTTCAAACTCCTTTTGTACCCCATATATCCTCATATTTTTTTCCTCTCAAATTTATCACCCCTAAGCTTCCCACTTTCAAAGGCCATGGTGACCCTCAAGAACATCTTTGAGCTTTTCATGTAGCATGCCTAGACTATGCAGATGATCATACTTTACTTGCAAATATTTTTCCTTAGTCTCCAAGATTATGCAATGTGTTGGTTCTATGACCTACCTATCCACTCAGTAACATCTTTTACGCATTTAGCCGATGCTTTCCTAGTTCATTTTTCTATCAATATCAGCTCTAATATATCATATGCTCAACTCACACAACTTAATCAAGGATCTAATGAAAATCTAGTAGATTATGTATTGCGATACAAAAACAACTCAACTAAGATGTATAATGTACTTGTAGAATCTGAACTTCAAGACATATTTATTCAAAGTCTATTTCCACCTATCCAGGAGAGTGTTGTATTTGAGACGTCTCCATCGTTTGATCAACTATTCCATACTCGTAAGCTACACAAAAATCATCTCTTATCTATAGGAAATATTAAGTATCAAGAGAAAGCTTCATCTTCTATGTGCTTTCAAAGTAAATCAACTTTCAAGCCATCCGCTAAACCTATTGAAGCTAAAATCACTTTATCAACATTGTATATAATACTAAAGAACTTCAATGACAACCACTTAGGCATACATATACAAAATTAACTCGTCGCTCCAAATATTTTACTTCCACAACTTTTTGAGAGAAACCTTATTATGTTTCCTCCTCCACTCAATTTAGATCCATCTCACCCTAAAGGTCATAATTATGATGAAAAACTCATATGTGACTATCATCAATGTGTTGGACATTCTACAGATCATTGTTTTAAACTTCACAATCTCATTCAAGATCTAATCAATAATAATGCAATTGAGATTCCAGAACCTACAGATTCTATGCATATTAATGAAAATCATAATCTCAAGATCTTTAACAATCCTATGCTAAAACATGACCAACAAGTGGCTGACTCCTCAGAAAATTATACATATCGCGCAGTGCCTCCTCTTGCATTGGGGGCTCTTGATTTTCTAGTTGCTCATACTAAGACATCCCCACCGCTTATTACTTTCTTTGATAATGACTATTAACAATACATTCTATTCTGATCACTTACACATTAGTGATTCTATTAGATCCACTTATATCAATAACACTACAGTTGATCCATCATGGTGCATCAACATGTGTTCTATCACACTCCTTATTGCTATCGACTATCCACTCTTGTAAATTTCATATCTAGTCCCTAAATCATATGGTGTTATTAAGATTCTAGTTCTTGTCGATCATCTCACCATGTTTTTTCCTTTTCTTGTGGCACCAACAATTAAAGGGTGTGACATGCTCTTAGGTCTCAATTAGATTCATGCATCCAAATCTATCATCTCCTTGAATCACTTGTGTTTGAAATTCATTCACAACAAGCAATTCATTTCTATCAATGGTGTTCCACCATCTACACCATGGCCGCAAACTCCTCTTGAGGTTTCCATTGCATTAGCTAGAGCATCTAGGTCCCTCGCAACCTCTTGAAATTAAAGCACAATATGCTCCTAGCTCGCCTGTTCACACATGGCCTACATGGTCTCATCGGTCTACCAATCCATCACATCAGTCTAGGTCTACCATTTAGATAGCTCCTTCACCTCAGTATGCATCACCTCCGTGTTTTACTTCACATAGGTGTCCATCACCTCCATGTTCTATTTCACATAGGTGTTCATCACCTCCACATTCTATTTCACATAGGTGTTCACCACCTCTGCATTTTTCTTCACATAGGTCCCCATCATTTCCACATTACATTACACAAAGGTGTCCATGACCTCCGTAATATACTTGTCATCTATTTTCACCCCTTGGGTGAAACGGATAACTGGGAAAGCCTATAGTTAAGCACTTGACAAGACACTAGGGGTCAATATGAAGTTATAAATAGTTTTCCATGTATTAGGGGCATTTACATTGTTTTCAGAAAATTTGGGATTAGAAGAAGTATTTTTTCCTCTTCTAAGTTTCAAAGACTTAAGGTGTAACTAGAAAGAGAAAGTAGGCCTTCGAGGCCACATGTAACCAAAATGAGAAAAATGGGAGAAATTTGAAAAATCATCGTTAGGGCATTTTGGTGTCCCACTGGCCTATCAACTCGAAAAATCCCAAGAAATTCAAAAAAATTCCAAAATGAGAAGAAAATGGGACCGAGGGGGTCAAAATAGAGTCGAGCTCCCCAACATCTCACCGAAGCTGCATGCACAAGCTGGTTGAATGTACCGATGAAGCGAGGTGTGTTGAAGCAAGTTGAGTAGCTCTGTGGAAAAGTCACGGAGCTATGCGGTGGGGAGTAGCTTTCCGAGCTACTCGGCGAGATGGGAGTCTCATGGTGAGGTGTCGGTAGTGGGTGGTGAGCTAAGTAAAAATCTTGGTGAGTTAATTACTAAGTTGAGGAGCCAAGTGAGGCCTCGATCTTTGAATGAAGATCCCTGGGGTGAGTTGATCACCATGAGCATGAAATTCAAGAAGAAGCTTATTGGGTGTGTCAAGTCAACCATAGGGCTGCGCCAAGGCCACAGTGCGGGAATAGTTAGATCCTACTAAAGGGAGAGTTAGCAAGTTGAGGTGTGGGTAAGTCAACATGAAATATTGGTGAACCAAAGAGTTAGGAAACTATGACATTTAGGGGAGTAATTTCTTCATAAGTAATCGCTAATCTAATTGACGCAAGGTAAAGCAATGCCAAATCCTAATAAGAAGGTGAGCTAATAAAGGAGTTGTAACATTGAGGGTCCAATGCATGAAGCGGTGAGAGCTCATTTAAGCGAGTGATTATAAGTAATGCAAAATTTCGCAAAGGAAAGGTGAGTTGGGTTGAGGTGTCACTGGGTAGTGCGTGGAGTGCGGTGTTCATAGGGGTGATTACTCAAAATTAATACACACCATAATCACCAAAGTAGGAGCTATTAGAAAGACCACGGACATGGTGAGTCATTGGAGGCCCGAGCTATTGTGAGATTTAGTAGGTTGAAGCAATGTTTGGGGAGGTGAAGTCTCTCGTAAAGGGATCCCGATCACCAAGCCGAGGTGTTGAAGAAACCCTCTAAGAGTGAGCTATTTCATGAGGTGAAGGGGAGGTTTTGGGGTCTAAGACTTGGTGCATGCAAAGGCAAGCACGATTATAAGTAAGTCCAAATACTAAAAAAATATACATGGGGGAGGATTAATGAGATTTTTAAAGGGAAATTTAGAGAAATGATTAAATCCTCATGCAAATGAGGTGAGCTTCTTAGGGAGTTGTGAAAACCGAGTTAAAGGGGGAGCTAGCTCGCTTCCCAAAGTGAAGTAATGAGCTCCCTAAGGACCACAAAGAAGATAAAGGCCAAGTGAAGTAATGTGGGTATTTAACATTACTTCACTTCTAGAAACATTAAGTAAATTAGTCGTAAAGTCGATGAGTAAGGAGGAGAAGTAATGTACCTGTGGGATTCCACAAAGAAGGAAGTAACAAGTAGTGACCCCATGGTTTCCCACAAACCTAGGGGTATTCAAATGACCATAAAATTTGGTGGGAGCTCCGTTTTTCACAAAATTGGACTTTCAAGAAATATCTTGATGCCCTCTATGTAGTATAAATTCAAAATTTTAATTTTAATGAGGGAAAGGAGGTGAAAAATGTAAAAATTATTCTATAATCCAGTGAACTATTAAACCCAACTACTATCATTAATGGGGTATGGAGGTAATTTTCTTCCCCAACAAGCTATGGTACAAGAAGGCATGGGACTTTGGTGTCCCATGATGATTTCAAATCAGTAATTGCATTTTGTGGGTGGGTGAAGGAATGTATTTGGGAATTTCATTTTCTCTCTCTCTTATCCTCTCATTCTCTATAAATTGTAAAGGGGGCATTTTTACAAGGGTTGGACATTTTTAGTCTTTGGCATCAATTATTCTTCATTGTGAGGATGTTTTTGGAGATTTAAGCCTCCATGTTTAATATTTTGATGGCATATCTTTCCTCTCCCTCCTACAATGATGTATTATACACACCCTTGAAGTAATAAAAATTAACAATTGTGATTATTTCTCTATATTTACATTATTTTGTTGATTTTCTTTCCTTTCTTCATGCTTATAAGTGTACTGTACATCTATTGTTCCCATTACAGGTTTAAATCTGGTTATGCTTAATTAAATGGTGCATTGTGTGTAATCTTGGTCTGTGATGCTTGTCCATCCTCTCCATGCTCACCTTTCTCCATTCTCAGGCATTTAGGATTGTTTAACACCCCCTTTTCTTATGTTACCACCTATGTAGTGTAGGATTTCTCCCTCTCACCTTCTCTCCCTCTCCCTATCTCCTTGAAAGTGTTAGGATAGGCTTAGTTAAGTGTTTTTATTTTATTAGGAGTAGTTTTAGCATAGGATTAGGAAGAGGAACCAACCTTCTCTGGAGGGCCATATCAAGTTTGTAAGTCCAACAACTTGAGAGATGGTCCAATGTTACCAAGTTACACTGATAGCTCATGTAAAAACACATGAAAAATTAGAGGGTGATGTGATTTGGTGATATCAGTTCTAGCATGCCTAGTGTGACAAGAGAATTCAATAATTTCTAGTTTTGTTGAGTTGATGTGTTCTTGGAAAAAGGTTTGCAGTTTTGGAATCTCTGCAACAAAGTAAAGTTGAAGTAACAAAGTCTTGGGACTCTGCAAGGAAGAAGAAGTAATCGGTGATATGACCTGACATTACTGCTAAGTAATCAACATTCCAAACAATGTGGTAATAAGTAGTCTAAAACCTGAGGTAAGTAATGGAACCTCTAAACTCCGATATAAAAAGAAGAATAAGTAAGAGTTGGGTGGTACTCTAGAGTGTTGTTACTTCAAATTGTCTATTACTTCAAGTTGTGCTATTACTTCAAGTTGTGCTAAGTTGAAATAATGAAGAGATTTACATCTTCATTTCAACAAGTTGGTGTGTTCTTGTGGGAATCTAACATTTGGAGGCATGTGCAAAGAACATTTGGCAACTCCAATGATCCAAGTAACCCATTTTCTAAGTTGTAGACTTTCCTTTTCACCCATTTTCTTCCATACCTTTCATTTTTCTTCTCACTCATGAAGTTGTGTAATCATGACATCATTTCCTTCATGGAATTCATACTTGCAGTAGTAATGCCATTTAAATGCACCCCAATTTATTTCAAGACACCTATAGATTAGTGTTATAATCAAATTCATAACAATTACACCTATCCCTATGAGAAATATAAAAACTAGTTTGGCTATGGATCTTATCAAGAATAGGGGTATATAGGTAATGATGATCATTCTATGGAGAACACTAATTTACAGGAGAATGTTCAAAGAATGGAGGATAATATAGTATAGTCCAAGGCTACATCTCAACGAGGGAATTCAAAATTTGTTTGGGAACCTTGTACATGGGTTGGCCCTATACCAAGACATTACAACCACCAACAAAATTTTGATTTCATGGTTGAAATGTTGCCATTGTCATTTTTTATTTTACCAAAAACCCAAAGTGCATTGACACATCACCCAGAAAACCTAACACTCGCATAAAGTGTGCAAGGGTACCAAGTTCCTCTTTATGGAATCTTTTTCAAGGAGTTAACATGATAAAAAATATATAGATATATTCTAGACCTATAATAAAAATGCAAGGATAACCATAAATAGATCTAGATCATAACCATATGCAAGAATCAAGATTAGGTCTACCATACAAGAAGTAGTCATAGATATGTCAACAACCAATATCTAGCCACACACAGATCCATTGTATTAACTATGGTAAAACAAAAAGGATGAATATATACAAAACCGTGTCACCATGAGTCATGCGCGTACATAAACGAACAACATAAATCTACTACACTATGTATCTATATATTATCATCCCTAAACAATGCAAATCAATACATATTTATAGGTAGTGGGAATTTCTCTTTACTACTCATGCATCCTCAAAATAGGCTACATGCTAAGAATATCTATATGCCCTTACATGATAAATAAAAAAGCACACAAGTTCACTATTAATAGTCTATCTAATAATAAAAGCTGTAGATCTCATCCTATTAATATATCAAGTCTATGCATATCATTTGATCTTCCACTAGCCTAAAATAGCCTTGATTTTCTTCCAAGTCTTCATGCTGATGTGTGCCTCACACTCAACATCTATATTTAAACCATGGTACAAAAATGGCTAAGTCTTGATATCACAGCCTCCCGGCACACCCTTTTCCACTATACTTCTACGTGAATCTCCATGCCCCATGTTTGCACACCCAATCCTCATGCACCTTCAATAATTAGGCTGTAATTCATCAGCCCAACATTACCCCACACTTTCATCATTTCGCCTCGAAAATGGGTAACCATGACTCATTTGTCCATGAATAAAGAATAAGGAATGGAATGATAAAAATAAAAATAATGAAAGAACACATTAGCGTGCTACCCTTATGAAGGTAGAATCAATTATGGATACTCACTTTTGATCTCTTCTTCTAACTCATTCCAAACACCAAGAGCCTTATTTGTTTTTACGGGGATGTCTGCAAGTACTACTGCGTTTCATCAATAGTCATGTTTTGGACCTCATTTTGTAGTATCTTAAGGACATTTTCTAGACTTGAGATCATCCCCGTCCATTACATCCATGCACCTCGCTATAAGTTTTCCTATTTCTTTAATTCTCTCCTTATGAGGGTCATAGATTGTTGTAAGCACATCATGCTTCTCTCGCTACTAAGGTCACCTCTCCTCACGCCCAAGTGTATCATTCTTCACTGCACTAAGGACCTCATTCTCCTATACCAAATTCCTTATCCTTATTATATTTTCAGGATTTGTGCACATATTTAGCACCAAGTCGACATTTTTCATTTCATCTTTCATTTTCGTAGTATAGAATCATGCCTAGTTATCTTACGCGCTATGGTTTCCTTTTCCTTTTCTACCTATGCCTGGAACATCCTTTGGTCTTAACATTTGTATTGGTTCCTCATCCAACACCATGTGGACCAATGTGCATAAGTAATGCATTGTAGATGGAAACCTCTCCACCACTTTCTCTTCCATATGCGGACTTGCCTTCAAAATTTCATCTCCTATTTTTTCCACCATACTCAGTACCGTACACAAATTTTCCTTAGATTTATCCTTTTCCTCTATCAGGAACTTGATCTTGGTGTATTTATCTTTCCTATCTTCCAACAAAGTGTGAATATTTTATACTTTATTGATGTTTTTGTGTGTAACCTCTGCATATACCTTTTTCAATGTATTACTCACCAGCTCATCTGACATCTGAGTCAGTTTAAATGTTACATGGTGGGAATATGACACTTTTTTCATTCTTCAAGAGACACACGATTCTTCACACACGTCAGAATTAGGATCATCTATGTGAGTTTGTATACTCCATGATAGTTACTTACGTGTGCACATGGTCACCATATTTGAATCCATTAATTCCCAGCCATAAAGGTCCTTGGGCTCCAAAGTACTTTGGAACCTAGTGCGTATGATTTTGTTGGGTCATTGACATACCCAACTATAGGAGTTTCATACACTCCTTTCATCCTTCTCCTTTCCAGAGTACTTACATTTTAGAATGTGTACGCCCATATCAAGCACCGGTCCTTCCCTTGTTTGTGTAGAAATAGGCTCCACAGATGGTTCACCCTTATCTACACCCATCTTTGTATCATCAACGTCATTTCCCACTTCTTACTCCTCCGATCCTCTTGCATCATGTCTTAATTATTCCTCCCAAGGTTCTTCTACATCCTTAGTGTTAATTGAAGTCTTTAGCGCAGTGCCTCTAATTTCTCACCCTCATCATCCCGAGTAGGGATGTACTTACACCATTTCTTTCTTGGCTCACCTTCACAGAGAAGTCCTAGGCAAAATCATAGGTGGTCTGTGATGGCTCCGTGCCCTAATTACTTGTTCTCCTCGACACTCTCCTATATTTCTAGTCATCGGTGCCCTCTCCCGATCATGTCTCCACAATGCCTATCTCCATTCCCACTTTGTCACCTTCCTTTTACAACAAAGGGGTTATCTAGTGTGCTCTTTTCTCTCCTATGGTGGGATTCCTCCTACTTCTATGTTCCAAGCCACCACTGTCTTCCCTTAGTTCCTCCTCTTTTTATTCTTGATAGTGGGGCAGAGAATCCTCTTCATCATGTAGTGTTCCCACAGTATGTTTTCCCTTGGGAAAATCAAGGAGCTTGAATTCATTCTCAACATATTTCCCATTCTCTAACTTGGGCTTCAGGTAGATGTACACCTTAGCTGCTCCAACCTTCCCAATTGATTAGCTCAAAAAATTGATATGAATATCATCCGAAATTAACATCTCAATATACACAGACTTACCCGGGTAGACATATGTCTTCCGGAGTGTATGATACTCACAATATAATTTATCTAAATTGAAGAACAATGTTTGTGAGTTTGAAAATATGTGTACTGATGCCTAAAAATATTTCATAGTGAAGGCATATGGGAGCTTGCACCAAGGGCTCCACTTTCCATCTTTCATGCCAAAACACCCTATGCAAAAGTGTTGGTAAAGGATAAACTGAACCTTTTTGTCCAATACTGAAGGAGTATCCTTATGAATTCTCCATTCTTCTTCAAACACAAAACACATACACTCATACTAGAGCTATGCCCTTTTCTTGTAGGGTATACTCATAGATCCATCACATGTATACTTCAAAAATCAATCTGCAAGGGATTTATTTTCCTCAGGGTATTGCCAAATTTTATCTTTTGCCCGTTGGGCACTCCAATATCTACAAACACAATGGATAAAAGGATTGTGCCAAAAATTATCTTATCCCCCTAGTGCACCTTTACAACAATAGTCTCAGCAATGAAGTTAGCCAAATTGTAAATGACCCCTTCTATCATCTTCTTAACAACATGTAACCATGATTTTTTTACCTGTGACCAATGTTCTTGATTATTCATCTTGGTGAGGAGGTGCGCTTCCACTTGAATAATAGGGTATTTTTACAATTTAGAGATATTAATTCCACATTCATCCTTCATGTAAGTTGGTGCTTTCTTGGTTGCTTATATGCCCTCCTTATTAGTGAGATCACTCACGACTTCGGTACCCAGCCTTATTAACCATGCTAGTCTCCCAATCAAGGGTGGGGTAAGCCTCATTTACCACCCAACAAAGTAAAATAAGTCCTCATAGACTTGGCTCATCAACCACTGGTAAATATTCTCTAGTTTTCCAAAGTAGGGGAGTTCATAAAGTTGTAAAACTCCTATATTTGACAATAGTTTTTCTCCTATGTCATCGTACATGGACATATCATTCTCTGTGTGCATAACTATTTTTACCACCAAAAAATTGTCCAATTCATATTTATTATCCTTAGTCCTGTTGTTTTAGTCACTTACATTGTAGCATAATACGTGTGAATCCCAATCGTGGCCCATGAATACCCCTTCTAGATACTACATCTCCAAAAATTGAATTTCGGGGTGTCTTCAACTTCTATTTCTACTTCCTTTTGCTTTCTACCCTTGTAGTCACTCCAGGTGCTTTCTTAGGTGCCATATCAACTATTAAAGTGTGTTCTTGCAGTCAATTTGAGCTCTACAACTCAAAACCCATGTGCCCTAATTCAAAATTCACATGCCCTAGCTTCGGAATTGAAACCGATTTCCAATTTTCCTCCCCGCACATATTTGTTTCACTCAAAAAAATTTCTCCAATAGAGTGCCAACCAATCCCATGCACAAATACTTCTGGTTCTTTTTCTTATCACAACTCTTCACACTTCTCAAGTAACTCACTCATAGCTTACTCGAATGCATTTTACTCTCAAACGTAATGTATAAATGATTCCACAACACCGCTTTTATAATGATTGTAAAATTTTCCACATTTATCACTCTCAACCTACCACCGCACTTAGCATTGAATGATGTTTCCTTTTACTTCTTTTGCTAAGTTTTCCATGTCATGCAGTTGATAACCTTTTTGGCACACCTACTACCCCTAAACCACATACCTCCTTTAATTTTCCTTCATGCATTGAAGTACCTATCCACTGCGCCTCATACCAAGTAGTTTACCATGTTGTAGCCTACCTCATGTTACACTGTGCATCCATTCATCCACTCGTGGTCTTTATTTAAGAGTAATTTTTCTAAACACCTACATAATATCTCCCTATGCATACCCATATTTAAGAGAACATTCAAACTCGATCCATTTATCCTATATATACTCCACCCCACACTAAAAGTATATGCAGTCCTCTGTGCATGAATTCAATAGATAGTAATCAACTTCTAGTGCGCAAGTGCACTTATTACATAAAACACTAAACTAAATTGAAAAAGCATAACAAAAAGAAAGGAAACACATATAGAAGGAATTCATGAAAATAAATTTAATATAATGGCAATATTGCCTTATTAAAAACACCAAGACTTATTTATAGTAGGGCTTTAGCTTACTCCCATTGAAGTAACCAAGAAACCATGTCCCATCCAGTGCCTATAAATGGAAAGAACTCAAGTCAAGTTTGCAAGTCACAACATATGGTCCCAACCAATGCACTTGGAGCTTTTAAGGGTGGTGTAAAAACTTTGAATCATAAGGAGAACCATCCATCCAAATTCAATCTTTTTATCCTTAATAGGGCTATCATGCCAAGCCTTTTGCCTCGACGACCTTTTCTATCTTTTGACTCCAACAAGTAATGATGCACCTTCTATTCAACTACATCAGTTTATCAATGCAATCTTCCAATGCGTGTTCATCATCTAGGCCTCCTAGATGCATAATATGTAAATAAGGTAACATGAATTCCACTGGTAAAATGGAATTTGTGCCAAACACCAATTGAAAGGGTGTGGGTTTGTTTAACATTTTATAGGTTGTCCTATATGCCCAAAGTACATTAGAGACTTTATCTTCCCAATCCTTTCTTCCAACACCAAAAATCTTAGTCAATGTGTATCCCAGTATCTTGTTGAAATCTTCAACAGTGCCATTTTCTTGTGGGTGAAAGGGTGTTGTCTTATGGTGTACCACCATAAATTATAGTAATAATATCTTGATAGTCTCATTAAGGAAATGAGTACCCCTATCACTTGTTAGACTGAATGGGCATCCATACCTACTAATTATGTTCTCCTATAAGAATATTACTGCTATAACTACCGTATAATCCTTTGTAGGTGCTGCTTCTACCCACCTTGTAAGATAGTCTGTACAAGTTATAATCTAGCACGATCTAGTCCTACACACGGGTGGGGAAATAAGACCCAAAAAGTCAATTTCCCACTTTTCAAAAGGTTCTGTGCTAGCAATAGGCCTCAAATGCATTTCATCTCTATGTCTAGGATTTCCAAGGCACCGATAGTGATCACACAAATCCGATATATTTTTACAATCCTTATACAGTGTTTCCCACCACAAACCAACCAAAAAAATCTTACGTGCAATGGCATCCCTAACATAATGTCTATTTGCAATTTCCTCATGAGCTTCCTCCATAATAGCTTCATGCTCATGCTCAAGTGCACACCAACACAAAACCTCATCCCGACCTAGCTTGTATAAATTGCCACTAATTAACATGCTAGGATTGACATCCATGACAAGTAGTTTCCTCTCTAATCTCTTCATCCTTTTAGGTTCCACACCAAGTATGAAAAAGACAACAATATATTCTAAGTCGAGGGTGGGAGTTCAATTTGAAAATCTATGCATCGACATTATATCCTAAATGCTCTGCACATCCTCACCTGAATTAATCCTTGAGAGATGATATGGTTTAGAATTGCTCTTGCATGGCTTAACCACCACTGTAAAGTCAAAATCCTGAAACAACAAAATCCAATGACATATACGCCCGTAAAATGGGCTTATTCACCAAGTAATTCAATACCTTTTGATTTGTATATAATATAAAAGGGGTAGCCAACAAGTATTTTCTAAACTTATGCAACACATAAATCATGGACAATGCCTTGCGCTTTGTAGTTGTATAATTCTATTCAATTGGGGTCAACTTCCTACTTGTAAAACAAATGGGATAATCAACAATCCACTCACCAAGATGTGCCAATACCACACCAATGGCCATGCCAGAGGCATCAACATGCACATGAAATGGATTATCCTAAGAAGGAAAGTGCATAATGGGCACAAAAGTAAGTCTTTCCTTCAATGTATCAAACACTGTCTACTACACCTCATTCCAATGAAACTTGCCTTTACTCTTCAACAATTCCTCCAAGGGTGTGGTAATCCTAGCATAACCCTTAATAAAATTCCTATAGTTCTGGTATGACCCAAGAATGCAGGCACCTCACGATTGGTAGGTTCTTCCAAACCCAAAATAACTGCAACCTTGGCTAGATCCACCAATAGACCTTCCTTGCATATGATATACCCCAACAATGTGCTAAATGGAATGGATAATATACATTTATTAATGTTCAAGGAGATGATCAACTTCCTACACCTCTTATACATAAGTATCAATTTATCACAATGATCTTTTACCAGCCCATACACAGTCCAATCATCCAAGTAAGCTTGTAAAAACTTATGTATAAAGTCCTCAAAACTGGGACAACAATGCGTGAAAAGACTACGAGACACATTCTTCAATCCAAAAGGCATGACTATTTCTACAAAAATTCCCCATTCAATGGTGAAATTTGTCTTTTCTTGGTCTTCATTTGCTATGTGAACTTGATGATAACCATAAAACCCATAAGTGAAGGGGTAGATCTCACGCCCTGCAATGCTTTCTAATATTTCTTCGCAAAAGGTGTGGGAAAGGGATCTATTACACATACAACATTCAAATCCATATAATCCACACAAATCCTTATCCTACCATATTTCTTTATATTAATCACCATAGGGATAACCCACTTTGACTCCTCAATGGGCTTAATGATCCCGATTTCAACATCTTATTAATTTCTTCTTGTACCTTGATGCACATATTAGGATTCATCCCTGTAAGGCCTCTTCTTAACTAGGTGCACACCTTCCTTTAACTTGATCCTCATTTCTCCCAAAGAGTGATACACCCATTTTAACTCATGATAGCATCTAGGAAATAAGTCCTAGAATTTGTGCAAGCAACTAAATTATCTTTGCAACCTCCGAGTCGACCAATAATAAAAATGATGGCCTCCTTAGGTTTTACATCTGTCCCAATGTTGGCTTTCTTTATTTTCATAGACTCATGATACACATGTACCTTTTCATCTACACTGCCTAAGACATTGTGCGTACACATAGTATGATCAAAATATAGTTTTTCTACTTCTTCATCATTAATCATGTAAACTAGTTTCCCTTTCTCTTTTACCAACTGGTGTGCCCAAGTCGTTCCTCATCTATCTCTTCTTCAAAGTAAACCTCCTGATTTGAATCTCCTAATAATTCATGGATAAGCTCTTCAACCTTTGCATTATTTCCCATTGTCAAGTGCTTAATAATCTGCAATGCTTTGTGCACTAGAGGTTTTGTAGAAAAATAATCAAAGGCTTCAATTATACCGTAGTCGGTTCTTGTCGGTTCCCCAATGTTCTATTCAACTTTTCATGAAATACCATGCAAACGTACAACCACACAAAGTGAAGTATAATTATACACCCATAGTGAAGGTGGTATATCCTCCCACCTCTTTTTCCAGAGTCTCTCACACTTATGAACATGGTGTGAAGAAAAATCCTTTCCATGAAATTCACATGTCTTAGTAGGCACATTGCTTCGTAGAAATCTAGAAGAGAATGTGATTCTCACTTCCCACTAGTCTAAAAGACTATCTCTAAGTACCATCCACCAATGCACTGTTGTCCCACGCAAGGTATACACTAGCATATTTCTTCTTTCTACTTGGTCTATCCACCGTGCTTCCATAGCGCACAAAAATACTTCAGGGTTTTATTCACTAGTGTAACATGGTACCTAGTTTTTCCCAAGTTCCTAACACAACATGGCCTACTTACGTGAGTAACTGCACTCTTCATCTCATGCCCAACCATTTCTTAAGTCCCACGAACCTATTTTTCACAAGAAACACTAGTTGTATCACTCATAGACTATGCATCATCCCATTGAATGACTCTTTCATTTGATGGCTCAAGAAATTTAGGATCTCTAATGGTGCACACATAAATTATGTTGAAATCCTCTTAACTCAAAGGTTTTACATGGGATGAAAATTTTCCATCTGTCAAAGGGATGATCATGTGCTCCTTGTTCTCAAAACTAATATATCCTTTGTTAAAGCATAGATTAACATTATTCATATAACACCAGGGCACCCAAGTAATGCTGGAATATTTTCTACCTCTGTAAGTGCCAAGACCTCAAAGTTCCTAGTAAACTTGGCTGCTTGTATAGTAATAGTGGCATCTTTTAAAACACCAATGGTCATAACTTTAGTCTTGTTTCCATAAACAAAAATTTGAAGATGGCTATAATGGTGGTCTCCTCATCCGATTCCATGCATCCAGAGTGAGTGAGTACAATTACTTCCACACCTATGTCAATCAATATATTACTTAGAAACCATCCATCAACAACATCAATCAAAGTGATCTCTTTGTCATAATCAAGACCGTGAGGAGGTAAGTTTGCGTGTAAAATAACAATTAAATAGAATGGAATATGTACCACCAAATAACAATTCCTGGACCATGGCGTGTGCTAGATCCGAGAAGCATGATACTTCTAGACGGTTATCAACCCACCCACCGTTTAAAACAACTTAATGCTTATAATAAAGAAAATCCTACTATAGTTAAAATGATTTAGGTATCTCATTCATCTACAATAAGAAAATTCATTCACAACAAGCTAAGCTATGACTGAATCTGAAGGTCAAAGTCTTGGTCAGGGTACTAATACAGGCCAGGGTGAGATTTTGGGGGTTTTGGGTATTTGGTGGAGGTTTAGAAGCTCTATTCTTGGTTTCTGGTAAAATACACAGAGACCGACGTCGGTCTAGTATGACCGGTGTCGGTTTAGGTTAATCGGCGATGGTTTAGGTAACCGGCGTCGGTATGGTCGGGTACAGAAACTCAATAAAACTTGGCAAGGTGATAGATCTAGTGCTAGATGAGAAATGAAGGGCAATGGCAAGGTTATGGGATTAGGTATGCACAAGAATGATGAAATTGGATATGGGTAGTTCAATGGTGTGGGTAAAGGATGGTCAAGTTTTCATGGAGGTAAAATGGTGGGGAATGGAAATGGGAGTAGAAACTAACAAAAAAAGTAAAAAGATCTGCTCAAATGATAAGGAACAGTGTTGGTTACCAAAATCACTTACCGTTTATACGAGCTTGATGTCTGGTTGGTAATGGTAGGTGATCAAATGGAATGAACCTAATATGGTGTTGGTGCTTCCCCGGATGCTCCCATGAAGGAAAATGGCTGTGTGATTACTTCTAGTGTTGGCTATGGATGCTCTGATGTGTGTACTAATGTTGGTTCTACTTGCATGTAGCTGGTTTTTGTCACTTGTTCTCAAAAGATGTGATTAATCTCTTTGAAATGTGCCAACCTCAAAATAAGGTTGTTTTTGGGGTTAAATGGTAACCGACGGTGGTTCTAGCTTAACCGGTGGTGGTTTAGGGTAACTGGCATCGGTTAGGGTGGGATTTCCTAGGTTTACTAAACTAGGCAGATCCCCTTGATTTTTTGGGATCTCGTTTTGTTTACTCCATGGATTAGCATGGAAGCTTCCTTCTAATGGGTGGGAATGTGGTTAGAGGGAATGTAGGCATTGATTTTTAGGGTTTGGGTAGGTCTTAGTTAGTTATGGCAACTTACTAAGAATAGGTCTTAGGGTGAGGTGGCTAGATGAGGTGGATATGTGGGCATTATCCCAATTAGGATATTTAAATAATAAATATTGTGAGGATAATGAATTAATTAATTTAATTAATTAAATTAATATTAGAGTGGGATGAAAGGGGCCATGGTTAGGTGAATGTGTTCAAGGTGTTTATTTGATGGGGACCAAGGGGAGTATGACCTAATTTTAGTGTCTACATTTTCCCCTTTTTGTTGCGTAGCTTGTATATCTGTAAGTGACGCGACAAAAATAAGATGTGGTTGCCCCATGTGTGGGTGAAGGTGATCCCCCTCAAACTAGGAACTGATGAGGTAGAAGGAAGAATCGGTGAGTGGTTTGATAAAAGGTGAATGTGATGAAGAAGAAGGTGGGTAACGGGGTAAAGAAAGGAAAAAGGTCCACTCGGGTAATCTAGGTAATGGGTCAGGGTCAAAGGTAGTGATAGTCAAATGCATGCACACGTATAAACTATAACATGGTACCAAGTCAAGAGCAGAAAACTCTACATTTTCAAGGTCGATAGGTTTATCCAAACAAGGTTGAAGTGGTTAGTATCCAAGGTATAGGATATGGTCAGAGAACACAATGAGGTAAGATGTGGGAATGTTTAGGTGGTTCGCACATCCAAAGGGTCAAGGTTTGTTTGGGTAAAGGTCATGGAAAAAGGCAAGGTAAGGTAGGTAAGGTCAATAAGGTAATAATCATCAAGGTAACAAACACATGAGGTCAAAGGTCACTAGTGAGTAAGGTCCAATATATAGGGTCCACGATGGTATGGGGGCTGGGGTATGGGTAAAATAATGAGTCCCAATGAATGAGTAACGAGGTGAGGAGTAAAGAAATATGCCCCACCCAAGTGGTAAGAGTGAAGTGATGATGATGATGAGGTGAGGTAAAAAGGGTGAGGGGTGAATGGTAGGGTAAAAGCATTAGGGTGAGGGAAAAAGAGTGAGGGGGTAGGGTAATAGGGTGAAATTGTGGGCAATGTGGAAGAGAGGGTGACCGATGCCGTCAAGGGTAACCGATGCCAGTATAGGGTAACCAACCATGGTAAGGTAGGGCACATGACCGATGCTAGTGAAGGTAAAACCGATGTCGATTAGGTCGGGATGTTATAAAAAGAAAAATTCCATGTTTTTTCAGAATCATTTGTCCCATGTGAAATAGAGGAAAATGACATGAGAGAGAGGGAAAGTTGGAAAGTGTTCTGGATGGAATGGAAAGCTGAGTTGGCGAGCCAAATGATGGGTGATTGGTAGTTGAGAGGTGGGTCCATGAGATCAAGATTGTTGGATTTGGGTGGTTGGAGGTGAGGTGACCGATTGGTGATGGCAGAGGCCGAGAGAGGGATCGGGTGGGCCACCGGTGCAGCAAAGTGGCTAGATGTGCCACCATGACAATGGACAACATGATGAGGTAAGCATCAAACCCTTTCATGTTTTGTGAGATAGATTAGGTGATAGGTCGGGTTTGAAATATTGGGTGTGTGGGGGGAAAATGAAATTTGAAATGTGGGAGGGTAAATTGGGTAGAATAGGAATGGGGAGAGAGGTAAGTGGGTGAATGAGGGTTGGGATGGGGTTGAGGGGAAGTGTAGGGGAGAATGGGTGGGTAGAAGGGTCGGAGAGGGTTTTTTGAGAGGGGAGGGTTTGGGGGTCACGGGTTTCACCGCGTGATAGTGACCGTGTCGGTCGGGGTTAGTTGGTGACATCGTAGTAGGGTCAAACCAGTATCGGTCATGAAATAGGTGACCCATGCCGGTTTAGGGGTGACTGGGGTTGGTTAGAGATAACTAGAACCGGTTGGTTTTGGAGAAAAAGGGGCCAAAAGGGCCCTAGGTCGAGTGGGTGAGAGAGGTAGGGGAAAAGAAGGTGTTTTGGTGTGCAAAATATGGCATAGGCGGGGGGTGAAATGGGCATGGGTAGATGATAGTGGGTGAGAGTGGGGGTGGGTAGATAGAAATGTGATATGAAGGTAGGTTGGGGAAGAAAGAATGAGATGGGGTAGTAGGTATAGGTGAGGTGTTGAGTGTGGGTATGATGAAGGTAGATTAATTTGATGTTTGTGTTGGATGTAGGGGAGAGATCAGCTATGGATGAGAGACAGGGTGCCACCCCTGCTCTTGAGAGAGTGTGAGGCACAGTGATAGTTGAGGAGTGGTGGCACATGGAGGAGGTGGGCCTTGATTGGGGTCCGACGCTATCAAGCATGTAGTCCTGATAGCCGAGTCTGATGGTCACCCTCATCGATAGATGGGATTCAATGACCAACACATTCCACCTACCAATGGGTGAGATGACAACCTGGAGGACATGTTTAGGATCCTGTGGTTACCGATACTAGGGACACAAGTGTACTCGATCTCCTCCGAGGCCTCGAGGAGTTGATGCTGATAGTGTTTGGGGAGGGACTGGTAGACATGACATTCCATAGTGCCAACTTGAGTTATGGGGGATGTACCTAGCCCATCCTAGAGGAGACGAGGCTAGTTGTTTTATTGATGGAGGTAGTGTTGTTTCGCACTACGGATGCAGAGGGTGGGAGATTTCCCCACTCCCTGATGGGGGTTTTACATGACATGGTGATGGATCGGACCTACTTTTCCTGGGTGCCAACATTCCTGGTGTAGTTATATAGAGAGAGAGAGCTATGGGTGTATGGGCATCTCTGCATAGGTTCACTTATGTTGCACATTTTTACTACACTGTTGGGCCTATGAGCACATAGTTTGTGTGTGGCCAGTGGGTATGCCCCGAGTAGATGCATTTCCACCGAGATTGGTTTGGGTGGGGTATAGGTGATGGGTGCCCATGATTGGAGAGCATCGATCAGATAGGGCTACACATGATGTAGCATTATAGGTGTCTATTGAGAGGGGTTGTCTCAGGGGTGGACATCATATGGAGACCATATGTGGGTTATCCCTCATATAGATGGATGCATGATGAGCTAGATGGCCTTCAGTTGCTGAGATGGATAGAGGGGCACCATGTGGGGAGCATGAGATGATCCTAGTTGATAGGTTAGGTGGTAGTTTGGGCTGCTACAAGACATACCTCCACCCTTCCCGTAGTACAGAGAGAGATGACATGGAGAGGCCATTACCTCTACCACAACCGAAAATGCCCCATAGGAAGGAGGAGTAGGTGGTAGACCGATGGATCGATGATGCCAGAGTGACAGATAGATATAGATAGTGGTGGGTGGCTCATTTATGAGTAGTACCACCCAGACCTGGGTAATGGATTTAGCCACTATCACGTGCAGAGAGATGCCCTACAGGGGTAGGTGTGACCCTGATTACCTAGTTGGGGATGGTGTAGGGGTAGTTAGCCTAGTTCAGAGGTGGAGGTGGCTGAGTTGCATGCACAGGTGGCTAGTCTTCAGGCCCAGATGGCCCAAGGTGGAGATGGGGATGGTGATGATGGTCAGTGTGGCGCCCTACATGTGCATAGTTGTTATAGGGCACAGGGTTAGTTGGCCACAACACAGGCACAAATTTAGGCATTACAAGTGCATAGGTACAGCACATGCAGGGGTGCGAGGTCGATGGCACCTCCACATGCATGAGATAGGGGCCCTAGTTCATAGGCAAGGGGGTGAGACAGGTCCCACGTAGGATAGGGCAGAGGGCCGAGGCCTATGGGGCCACCACAGACCATTCCCATATCTAGGTTATGGGATGCCCTAGTGGTGAGCCAGATATACTAGACATGATAGATTGATGGCAAGGATAGATTTTCTATCCTATGGAGAGTACAGGGCACAACAGGCCTCGAGTGAGAGGACTAGATCCTGGACTCATAGTGTAGAGAGCACAGGGGCCATCGAGCTCTCGAGACAGGATCAGGGAGAGGCCACAGCTCATGGAGACCAGCTCTAGGTGATGTGCTGGGACCACCACCACCTATGGTGAGTGATGATGATACCAGGTCGGTGGATAGGAGCCGAGGAGGAGACCAGAGAGACTGACATGGAGGATGTCCGACAGGATGAGGCTTGATGCCCATTCTTGTATTTTGATGTATTGTAGTCATTTTTTGATATATACCGGCCTGCGTGCCAAAGATGGTGAGGATGTACTAGAGTTTTGTATATTTTGATCATATACCGGCCTGCGTGCGCCAAAGATGGTGAGGCTGTATATGAGAGTTTTGAGAGACTGGATTATATACACCGGCCTACGTGCCAAAGACATTTGATAGTTATGTATATGGATACACATGTTTGGATATTGTATTTATATAGATGATGATGATTATGGGCATTATGTGTTTGTGTTGATAACATTTTATTATTATGCATAGATGGACTTATGGTAGGTGTGTTAGGCATGGATGAGTCATGGATTTAGGCATGGAGTAGAGTCATGGATTTAGGCATGATGGAGTTATGGAGTTGTGGTTTTAGGCATGGATTGAGTTAGGTTTTGGTTTTAGGCATGGATGAGTTGAGTCATGGATTTAGCATAGGCATGGATTGAGTCAAGTCATGGTTTTAGGCATGGATGGTTAGGTTGGTTTTAGGCATGGATTGAGTTAGGTTTTGGTTTAGGCATGGATTGAGTTAGGTCATGGGTTTTAGGCATGGATTGAGAGTCATGGATTTAGGCATGGATGAGTTAAGTTTTAGGCATGGATTGTTTTAGGCATGGTTTTGCATGGTGATCAAGTTTGGAGGTTGTAATTCATTAATTTTTATAATGAATGATGATATGGGTCATGTTTAAGATGTTTTATAATACATGCATGATGTTGGTAAAGAAATGGTAATCAAAATAAATGTATGTTTTGATGATGATAAAAATGTGAAGCAATTTGTCATTTGTTTGGTTTAATTTCAATTTTTGATATAAAAAGGAAATAAGTAGGGTAGAATGTGGTTTAGGAAAATAAAAGATGAATTGGTTAGGGTAGAGAGTGGCCGAGCTAACCTCCAAGGGCCCCATGCCCATGGAGTGCTGCCTACATAGTCCCAGTGAAAAGGGACCTCAGGCCGATGTAGTTCTCCCATAAGCTAGGGAAGAATATGAGGAGGTATGAGAATGAGTTGGTAGGTTTTAGGCATGATTTGGGTTTAGGTCTGTTAGGTGTGGGTGAGTTGTGGGAAACTTGGTATAGGTGATTTTGATTGTGGTAGAAGAAGAAGATTACCCAAAGGTAAGCATCGAGGACCAAGTCCTGTATAAGGTAATCAATACGTAATAAAGAAGGTTAAAAGATAAGAGGGGGCAAGAAAGCCACCTGATTGGTGAGGATCATAACTGGTGGACCATACCGTAGGTAGGCTAGTGAACATAAGACCCTAAAGAATTTTGCATGAGTGATTATCCTAAAGGTGAATAATAGTCACATGATCACCAAATGTCAGTTCCAAGAGGTCCCTTGAGGTGGTAGGAAATGGGAGTGTGAATGGTGAGAGGGATGAAAGGTGGTTAATTTTTATATGGTATGAGGTAGCATGCCTTTGGGCAAGAGATCCAAGGTCACAATGGGCAAGTCCATGACTAAAGGTTGTTTTTTTTTTGACTGATATTTGAGATAGACTGATCGATGGGAAGTCTATATGGGATGAAGAAATTAACTCCTTGAGGTCTTCGTGAAGCTGATCGATCGGGAAGCTTTCAGATCTCTCTCTCTCTTTTTTTTGAAAGAGCTTTATATAGTTGTCCTTCGAGGGAGTAGTCTATTTATAGCAGTGATTGTAGAGAGAAAGATGTCCTTTTGAGGGAGTCATCTTTTTATTTGAAGTGTGACTCAAGGAGTTGGATCCCATGTGAGGGATTTTAAGTCATGGACAAGACTAAGGTGAAGAATAAGATTCTTGTTCAGAAAGTAGGGTGAAATGACCATGGGATCTCATCTAAAAATAGATGAAAAGTATCCATGAGAATCATGCTATGTGCAGTGCCATGGTACACATATTTAAGAGAAGATAAAAAGTGATGGGTATGCACATGATTCTTATTTAATCATTAGTGATGGTGTAGGAAGTGGATAGCACTCAAGGGATGAGCATGGAAAGAGGAAAAAAGTGAGGTAGGACTAAAATTCAATAGTAGAATGGTCAAAGATGCAAGGCATTAAGGGGCTCAGGTTTGGGTTTACCATCGAGTGAAGATAAATGATAAGCACCTGATCCATAAGTATGGGTCACATGATGTATGGTCCAAGCCAATTAGGAGAAAATTTTCCCCATTTACTTTTTTCTGCTTTAGTTACATGTTGATTTTCTTTTAAGACAAGGTCACCAACTGGAAGGTTCATTCATGGACACGTTTATCATAGGCACGTTTGATACATTTTTGGTAAACTTGAAGGTGGTCAAGAGTGTTAAGACGACGTTCATCTAATAACTCAAGTTGTGCTAAATGGTCCTGATGAAAGTTCATCATCATTGAGCATGTCATGGAGAGAAATGTGGAGTGAGGGAATCTAGACTTTGAGAGGTAGAACAACCTCTATACCGTAGACCAGAGAAAAGGGTGTGGCAAAGTGGAAGTATGGATACTAGTGTGGTATGCCCACAGGGTGAAAGGAATGTGCGTATGCCAGTCCTTCCCAGTATCATTAACCACTTTCATGAGAATTTTGTTCAAGGTTTTGTTGGTGGATTGGCTTGGCCATTGGTCTGTGGGTAATAAGGTGATGAGAAACTTAGCTGAATGTCAAAGGCGTCACAAAGTTTTCACAATGTTTTATTTTTGAATTGTTTTCCATTATCAGTGATGAGGCGATGAGGAACACCAAAGTGACAAATGATGTGATGATTGATGAACTCACATATTTTCTCAGCTTTCATGGAGATGAGTGGTATGGCTTCAACCCATTTTGTGTAGTATTCGGTAGTGGTGATGATCCATTGATGGCATTGGGAAGAATGGGGATTGATCTCTCCGACAAGATCCAAACCCCATTGAGAGAAGGGCCAAAGGTCACGGGTGACCTGTAAGGCATGACTGGGTGTATGATGAAGGTTGGCATGTTGTTGGAATTTTACACAATGTTTGATGTAGTCACAACAATCATGGTTAAGGGTCAGCCAAGTAATAGCCTAGGTGAAGAATACGCTTAGCAACAGTGAGGCCACGAAGTGACCTCCACATATGCCATCATGAACTTCCTTGATGGTATAAGGAATTTTAGAACTCGTGAGGCATCGTAAGAGAATACCATCAAAGCCACACTTATAGAGGAGGCCCCCATGATGACATAATGAGAGACCTTTTTAAGAAAAGCACGTTGTCCATTACGAGTGAGGTCGGGAGGTAAGACAGAGAGAGAAAGATAGTCTGAGTATTGTTTATACCAAAGGTCACTGGGTCGGGGGCAGTGGTTCGATAGAGTAAATGTCATGAGGTAAATAAGAGGGTGATTGGAGTCATTATATGGTGACAAATATTTTAGAATCGGTGGGTGAAGTGGGTATTTGAGAAGCCAAGAAGGCCATGGTATCTACAAATTTGTTGGTTGAATGGGATGGTTTGAAGGGCGTAGTGGGTCAAGTGGTCAAAAGTATGTCTACGTGATGTTTGTACTTTTGAAGTGTCTCATTATAACATTGGTATATACCATTGACTTGGTTTATGACCAATTGGGAATCACCAAAGATGTTGATGGATTTGACATCCAAGGCATAGGCAGCTTGGAGACCTAATACGAGTGCTTCGTATTCGAAATATTGTTTGTACAATCAAAATCTAGTTTGAAAGACAAAGGCATGGGTTCACCATCAAGTGGAATGAGGATAACACCAGCCCCACCCCCACGACACTTGGAACCATCAAAGAAGAGTGTCATTTGGTAAGTGGGTTCATCCAGGGAAAGGGTAGGCAATTGACTCATCGGAAAGTCAAAATTAGAGGGTTGATCCCCAGAAATAGGTGCATTGGCCAATTGGTCGGTGATAGCTTGGCCCTTGATGGAATTTTGATGAATGAATTTGAGGTCGAGGTCAGCCAGAAGCATAAGCCAACATGTGGAACATGTTGATTTTGGTAAGGTTTGGCATACATGAAGTGTAAGGGGTCGGTGTTGGTCACAACATAGGTTTTGTGGTTGAGTAGGTAATGGCGGAGTTTTGTGGCAACAAAAACTAAGGCTAAGAAAAGTTTTTGGGATGGGTGTATCAGGTTTGTAGTCCAAAAGAGTATGGCTTATGTAATAAACCACCTGCTCTCTTGTGTTGTTCATCACGATGAGTGAGCATGGCCCCCAAGGAGTGATCAGTAGCTGAGATGTATAGGTAGAAAGGTTGATCATCTTTAGGTGGAATGAGTATGGGTGGTTGAAGAAGGTATTGTTTTAAGGCCTCAAAAGCTTTGTGGTAGTCATCATCCCATTTAAAGGAGACATCCTTCTTGAGAAGATGATGAAATGGTTGACACCGATCAGACAATTGTGAAATGAAAATGAATAGACTGCAACTTACCTTGCAAGCTATGGAGTTGCCTAAGGTTGGTGGGTGGAGGCATTTCAAGAATGGCCTTGACTTTAGTAGGGTCAACTTCTATACCACGTAAGGAAATGATAAATCCCAGGAGCTTTCCTGAGAGAACCATGAAGACACACTTCTTGGGTTGAAGGTGAATGCAATATTTAATAAGGTGGTCAAAGATGGTTTTTAGGATGGTGAGGTGCTTCAGAGTGGCATTTAGATTTGGCCAGAGATCATCCACGTAATCTTCCAATATATGATGCATGATGTCATGGAAGATATAAGTCATAGCCCACTGATATGTGGCACCAACATTTTTAAGGCCAAAAGGCATGACTCGATAGTAGAAGGTCCCCAAGGGGTGATGAATGTGGTTTTGTGTTGATCTCTAGGGCAAGCAAGATTTGGTTATAACCCGAGAAGCCATCCATGAGTGATAGCATCTCATGACTAGTGGTAAGGTCAACCAACTGGTCAATACCTAGGTAGAGGAAAGTCATCTTTTGGGCAAGCTAGATTGAGGTCATGGAAATCCATGTAAATGTGGAGTCCCCTTCACCTTAGTGATAGGGACAATGTTAGAAATCCAATGAGGATAATCAATGGGTAAGATGAAGGAAATGAAAAGAAGGTGTTGAAGTTCTTCTTTGACGAGAAGGGAAAATGAGGGTGCATTTTCCTAGCTTTTTTTTTGATGGGTTTGGCATCGAGAATGGTTACGATATTGTGGACCACTATGGTGGGGTCAATACTGGGCATGTCTATGTAAGACCAAGCAAAAACATGGTTATGATCTTTGAGAAAAGAAGTGATGGCTTCTTGTTCAACAACATCTAAAGATTGACCGATCTTTAGGATGTGGGTCATCCTGAGTATGAATGTTGATTTTGATAGTGATTCATTCAACATGGTTTACATCTCAGATGGTAATGACCGATGAATATATGAGTCTTCTGCACCAAGGTAGGTGAGTATAGATTCATCATCCTGACATTGAAATGATGTTAATCGAAGGTGTATCATCATCGATCATTTTAGGTACAGAAGGGAAGAGAGAGAGGGAGCCTCACCCTCATGTTGATAAGTTAGAGGCCCCAAGGAGATGGTGTTTATGAAAAAAAAAGTTAGGAGGGATGGATTTGGGATCCATCGACTCATCGGTGAAGATGTGAAGATGGTGATGGGGGTGATGAAGGTGAAAAAGGGATGATGTCTTCAATGAGCTCAACGTGGGCCTTCTTGGTAGGTGGTTCAAGCAAAGCCGATACCACTATGGTCATTATGCTTGCGAGTAGTACATGGAATAATAAGTATGGTGGCCTTGCTCATAAAATCCAAAACCAAAACCCTTCCATGCACATCGGTGTAAGAAGGTGTGGGTGAAATGGTGATTGGTGAGTGACTAGAGGTCGGTGGAAAATGGGTGGGTTTGTGATGGTGGTTCAGGTGTGTAAGTTGTAGTATCAAGTCCCCCATAGGTGAGATTGGTATGAAGGTGGGGAGGACCATAAAGGAGGTGTTCTCCTATATGGTGATCATAATGAGGGTGTTGGTGAAGACTTTCATATTCTTGTGGAGTAAGGAATGTGTTGACACTATATAGGTGATACTCCCCAGAGTGAGGCATTGAAAAATGCCCTCCAAGGGATCGGTGGTTGGTATGTGGGTAGCTGGAATAGATGATGTGTAGAGGTCGGATGGGGGTGGAGCTAATGAATTGGGAGGCCGATGGTTCGGCTGTGGAGGTTGTGGCAGTGGTAGGAATGGAGGATGTAGGTGTGGTTAAGGTAGTGGCTACACTGGTGAGGGGAGGTGTAGGTGATGTGGCAGTGGTTGTGGAGGTAGATGCTTTGATGGGTATGAGCACGTCATTGGGTCGGTAAAGCATGTTGCAAGTTTTGAAAGGTGATGGGTCAGCTGGAATGGTATAGGTGTGTCCTTCATGCTCAAACTTCACACAACGATGCAAAGTGGAAGGGACACAACCCATGACATGAATCCAGGGTCTACCAAGCAACAAGTTATATTGAAATTCCCCCTCCAAGATGTAAAATAACTCTGGAATAGTGTGGGGGCCCATGCAAATGTGGAGGATGATGCAGTGCCTAGTGTAGAGGTGATAGCATCATTGAATGAATGCAACATGACAAGGATGTTTATGCATGTAATTTTTAGGTATGTGCATTTGAGTGAATGCATGGGATGAAATGATATTAATGCTAGTGCCCCCATCGATCATGACACACGTCATACACATATATCATCGATGTGGATAGAGATGAAGAGAGATGGGTCTGGGTCATCTGTTTGGTGTGGTGTGATCTCTTCCTCTGAGAAGCTAAGGGAGGCTACTTGGTGAGTAGGTTGAGGTGTGGATAAAGGTGGAAATTTGGTGAGAGAGGCTACATGATGGGGTGTGATAATGGAGGCTATGGGTGTAGGGTCATTGGGTAAAACCTCAATAGATTGCAAGACCTCCATGAGAGCTTGACGATGGGATTTCGAGGTTTGGATGAGGTCATATAAGGACATTTTGAGGGGGATTGGTGTAGTTGTTTGAGCATCACGTGGTGTGTGACCCCATTAGAAATAGGATATGGGGCCATGGATAGTGATTTTAGGTGTGGGTGTAGATGGTATGTTGGGTATAGGATTGGTTGGTGAGTCAGTTTGCCTTTTCCTTGCCTTTGTCCTTTTGAGCATGGGTAGCAATGTGGATCATGTTGATCTGAGGTGGGGAGGTAGGTGAGGTAGGTGAGCCATGAAAGGTATAGTGACATGAAGGGAAAAATCCCAAGTGGTGGGAAGGAACTTTGTGAGATGAGCTGGGCACATCGACATTTGGGTGGAGGTTTGGCGAGGTCGTTGATGCAAACCATGTTAATTTCAAATCTCGGAGGTGGTTCTAGGAGTTGTGGGGGTAAAGGTCTGGGTTGTTGAGTAGGCAGTGAGGGAAGAGCTATGGGAATGGGTGTTGGTGAAATGGGGTCCTCATCAAGAAGGTCATCATCATCAAAGTTTTTTGGGAGGACACAACTGGATAAGAATAGTTTTTAAAGCTTTTAGTTCTCTACATCGTGTCCTAAGCACACGATGGTAGGCACAAATTTTGGTGTCATCAAACCCCTTTGGTTTGGGTTTGAGAGGGTCATAAGGTCTGAGAGGTGGTAATGTGATGACAAGAAGTTTCAAGGAGGTTGGTTAAAATTTTGGCGTAGGACCCCGCTAGTGGATCACAATGGGAAGTGAAAGTGGGTTTGGGGGTGTAAAACAGAGGACTGATTGTAGAGGAATGGTCTTTGCATGAGGGGGAGTAGGTCGAGCTATGGTTTTAGGTGTTGGTGTGATCTTAGGCATTGGTCGTGTTTTTTTGGGTAGGGGTATGGTAGATGAACCTGGCAGAGAGTGTGTGGTTGTTTTGACTACCTTATTGGAGGGTAGCAGATTTTTGTCTTTAGGTTGCACCTTCTTGGGTAAAGGTGATATGGGCACATGAGATCTAGAGGGAAAGGGAAAGGTGGATGGTGGAAGAGGGCATGTTACCCATGGGGATAATGGAGGTGTTGTGAAGGTAGATGGTGTAGGTCATGCCGGAGGTGTGAGGGAAAGAGACTGAAGTGTCGTGGGTAGTGAAGGAGTGATCGATGGTATTAGAGGTATGGGTGGTAAAGATGTTGCATAGATGTGGGTGGAAGTGGTGGGTGCTTGGGTATGTTTGAGGTTTGCAATGGTGGAATGGGCTGCTGTGTTTTTAGTTTACCGGTGGGTGGAGGTTTCTTAACCGTGTTAGAAGGGTGAGGTCCTAAGATAGATGAAGAGGGTGAAGGTGATGAAGGTGTGATCGGTGAGGTTGGAGTATGAGATTTATGGGGTTGGCTCTTTTATTTGGGTGTCAGAGTAGGTTTGGTATTGGCCTTGGAGGATGTAGCTAAATCTAATTTGATGGGTGGATGAGTAAGGTTGGTGGTTGGGATGACCCCTAAGGTAGTGTTGGGTTTAGGTGAAGAAGATGATGTAAGTGTAGGCTTGGGTGTAGATGATGTGCATTGGGTTATGGGTAGGGGTGTGGTTTGAGCCATGAGGGGTATCATGGAAGAAGTTGTGATAGAGGTGGTTGTGCTTGGTTCAATTGGCTGAAATATTTTTGGGTAGATAGTGGAAGTGTCAGCAAGTGACATCTGCATTTGTGTTGAGACAAGAAGTAGAAGATGCCCCCAAAGTAAGGCTCTATCCACATAATCTAAGTGATCAGCTAAGCATGAGAATGACACGTCTAGTAGGTGAGGTTGATGAGGACCTAATGGAAATTCCCATAAAATTTGTCTTAGAGATGGGGAATTTTCTAGCTTTGGCTTCCGTGGGTAAGAGAGCCGAAAGTAAGTCTACAGGATCTTGGGTAGCTGATGGAGAATGATCACCTAGAGGAAAAGGTATCTCTACTGGATCCTTGATAGGTGGAGGGAGGAAATGGGTGCTCCTCTCTGTAGGTGGAGGAGATGATGGGTGGAGGAGATGATGGGTGCTCCTCTGTGGGTGGAGGAGATAAACAAGTATCCTTTATGGCCTAAAGAAGTACTGTGGGTGATGGTTCCCTAGGTGGAGAAGCCAAAGGTGAAATAGTTTTGATATTAATGGAAGGCTCCTCCATGGGTGAGGAAGGAGGTGAAAGGTGTTCCTCTATGGGTGGAGGAATAGGTGAGGTGGATTCAAGTGTAGGTGGAGGACTTTGGGCTAGGATTTCCTCGATGGAAGGAATATGAGGTAATTGGCAAAGCAATGGGTGTATCGCTGAAAATAGCATGGACCTCGTGGGTATGACTATCATGAGTTGAGGTCTCTCCCATTTGATCAGAAGAAGGGGCATGATTAGGAAAAGGTTTCTTGAAGATATGTAGGTTTTGATTGGTAGGTGTGTTAGGATTATCCAAGGTTAGCTCACCTTTCTCGAGCATTTCTTGGACAATGTTTTTGAAAGTGATGCAATTTCCATCACTATGACCCTTTACTCGATGATAATTACAGAAATCATGCTCTTTATACCATGTGGGTGTGGGGGAGAGGGTCAAAACCTAGTGTGTGGTTTCATGGGAGGAAGGGTGATGGCCCCAACTTTGATGAGCTTCTCTAAGATAGAAGAATAAGGTTCCCAATTGGGGTATATTTCCATTGTTCCCATCTGAATTGAAAAGTCTGAATGGGTGAGAGATTAGATGAGGGGCTAGCCTGATTTGATGGATGAGCTGGGCTGGCTTTGAGTACCACTATGTTAGTGGTCCCCTTGGCCTTTGAATAATTTTTGTGGTTTTGAAGAAGAAGAGGTATCATTTGACTTGAATGCCGAGTTCTTATTGTGTAATTGGATTTTCTTCTCTTCAATGGCCCGAATCTCAAGCTTTCGTGCCATGGTGAATGCTTCATCAAAGGTTGGAAGGTTTGGACCTATAGAGTTGGTGAGATATGCCTAGCACAAGCCCCATGTGAAGAGTTTGATGAGTTTGGTTTGTGGTAGTTGGAATGTGAGTTGATTGATCAGGCTACGCCAACGAGCAACAAAATATGATGGATTCATCATCATACTGACATGCGTAGAGTAGAGGTCAGTCATGGTAACCTTCTTAATGATATTAATGGAGAAGTGATCCAAGAAGGCTTGGGCTACCTGATTAAATGAGAATATAGAGTGTCTAGGTAACCCACTATACCAATCTAACATGGGTCCAGTCAGAGACATGGGAAAGGTCCTCAGAGAGCAAAGCATCATCATGGGTGATCAGATAACACCCATGTTTGAAAGACCACAAATGTTGTTGTGGGTCTTCTTTGCTATTGAAATGGTTGAATTTAGGCATTTCCCAATGTAAGGGATATGGATGGATAGGAATGGATGGGTGTATAGGCTCATTACAAATCTCATCGTAGGTGAGAGTGTTGTCGGGAGCTAGAAACCGATGCCTCCAATGTCTGCATCTTGTCCATCATTAACTTGATTAGGTCATTGGTAGGTTGTGATGGATGGGTGACTCCTGTAGTGTAAGAGGGTTGGTGTTGGGCATATAACGGGGTGGCATTCCAAGTATATGGTGCCATATATAGGTAGATTGAGAAGAAGGTAGTGAAATAGGGGGTACGTACCCAGAGTGAATAATAGATGAAACAGAGGCTGCTGATAGTACGTATATGGAGGTGGAAGGGTCATGGTGACCCTAGTGGTAATGGGGGCTAAAGATTGTGGAATAGAAAGGATGACATTTTGAAAAGGGGTAGGGGTCACCGACACCGGGGGTGGTAGTGTAGCTATGGGTATATGTGAGACAATAGGCATGGATGAGGTTGTGTTCTGGGTGGTTGGCGAAGGTATAGTGGATGTGGTGGGTGCAATGGATGTAGTAGATGGCAGTCATAGTGGGTATAGGGCCTAGCTACAAAATGACTGGGGGTAAGTAGATGCGGGTAGCACGGAGCTAGATGGGGCTGACGTAGGAGTGGGAATGAGAGTCGGGGGGGATAGATATGGGCATGTCGTATATCAACTGACCCGAGGCATCTCGAGTGGATGAGTGGGAAAGGTAAAACTACAAGGTGACAGGATTTTGGTCAAGGAGTCGTGTGAACTCCTCATCTCCGTAGCGATAGAGATAGGTTGGATAGGTTCCATGGCTGGTGATAAAATGGAAGGTGGTGAAGGGCTAGGTGGGAGTGGTTGACAACTGGCATGGAATATATGAGGGCACTTTCTTTCGATGTGTCGTCACATTATGTGAACAGTACTAATGTGGTAAGACTACTTTCTATAAATGACACAGAAATACAACACAGATAGGATAAATAGGTGGTGGTAGGTGAATTGGGGTTAAAATGTCAGCTGGAAAATGACACAAGCTAACCGATGTCGGTTAGGTTAAACCGACGCGGTCACATAGGTAACCACTGCCAGTCACTGTGGAAAGTGGACAGTTGGTCAAAAACAAGGTATAAGGCCAAATTTTCTAGGTATGCAAAATGTTGATGGGACTTACCAGGTCAATGGATATGATAAGAGTGACAGAGACTCTAAACAACTAAAGAAGTGGAATAGGTGTCCTTTTGGGTAGGTTAACCAAAAGAAACAATGAACCAACACCGGTTGGGTAAAACTGATGATGATGATGGTTAGAGGGTAACCGACGATGGTCAGGACTGACCGACACACCGATTACTATGAAATTGAAACAATGATGAAGAAAATGTGGTTGTGAGTTAAAATTAAATGTGGAATCAAACCCAGAATTCTGAGAATGATGAGAATAAGGTCCAGCACACTCAGATGAAGCTGGAATACACCAACTATGATGAGGAGTGTAAGGGGAAATAAGAAAAATGAAGAACGTGACCTCTCACCTCAAAATGCAAGCCAAGTAAAAACACTAAGAAAAATATGATCCTAAGAGTGCTTTTTCTATTATGTTTGTTTAGCTTATGCTATTTAAGGACTGACTCATGAACTATAAAATAGATTTTTTTGGTGAGGATGGCTTCCTACAAAGAAGGAGATCTACAAGGAGAGGTTTAGGTATGTTATGGGGGGTGGGCCATCCTCTGATGGGGTACTGGATAGAGATAACCAATGGGGTGCCCACTGTGTCGTGATCATGTGATCACCTACAACTTCTTTCGGTGAGATGTTGTTTAAGAATGTGTATATATTTTAAATTTGTGATGTTTGGGTAAGACTCAGAGAGAGAAAAAGAAAGGAAGTGCTTTTCTATGATTCATTTGTCAACCATCAGCTGGGAATGACTTCCAGCATATAGGTTGCCCTCAATTAATGTGAGCTAATGCAGAAAAGTAGAATGAAATGAAATGATTTTTAAACCCAAATCAAAATGTAGAATTTGATGCCACAAATAGATGAACAGGAGAAGGGATGCTCTTTCACTAATGTGATACTAATGAAAGGGAAGAAATGTTCATTTTAAGCACCAAAATAAGATTGCTTTTAGACAATAGAAGAGAAGAAGGTTCCAGGGGAGAAAGTTTTAATGTAAGAAATTTTTAGAAAAGAAACAAACATACATTTTCACCTAGAAATGAAAGAATGCAAAGAACCCCGAATGGGTCCCACCGAGCATGCCAAAATGTTTCACCTGATTCTAGATGTGTTTCTTTGAATGTTGATGAAATAGATAAGGGTAAAGGGCTAGGAGGAATACCTGTTAAGATGTTGGTTGTAGGTTGTTATGCGCGTATGACTTCTGAATCCACAACTGATCATGAGAGCTTCCTTTTTGCTTGGAGGAACTACCTGAAATGGAAAACAAGACCACCAAATAAAAGTTAAACAATATATGCAGTGGACTACCTAGTGTGTGCTAGATCCGAGAAGTGTGATACTTCCTAGATGGCTATCAATCCACTATTTAAAACAACTTAATGCTAATAATAAAGGAAATCCTACTATAGTTAAAATGATTTAGGTATCTCATTCATCTACAATAAGCAAATTCATTCACAACAGGCTAAGCTATGACTGAATCTGAAGGTCAAGGTCTTGGTCAGGGTACTGAGTATGGGTCAGGTGAGATTCTGGGTGGTTTTGGGTATTTGGTGGAGGTTTAGAAGCTCTGTTCTTGGTTTTGGTAAAAGACATCAGAGACCGACATCGGTCTAGTATGACCGGTGTTGGTTTAGGTTAACCGGCGATGGTTGTGGGTAACTGATGTCGTATGGTCGGGTATAGAAACTCAATAAAACTTGGCAAGGTGATAGATCTAAGGCTAGATGAAGAATGGAAGGGAAATGGCAAGATTCATGTGGGTCTTAGGTATGCACATGAAGAATGATTGAAATCCTGGATATGGGTAGTTCAAGGGTGTGGGTAAAAAGGATGGTCAAGTTTGCATGGAGGTAAAATGGTGGGGAATGGGAATGGGAAAAAACTAACAACATAAGTAAAAAGATCTACTCAAATGATAATGGACCAGTGTTGGTTAACAAAAAACTTACTATTTGTATGAGCTTGATGTCTAGTTGGTAATGGTGGGTGATCAAATGGAATGAACTTGATGTGGTGTTGGCACTTCCCCAGATGCTCCCATGAAGGAAAATGGCTTGTGTGATTACTTCTGGTGTTGGCTATGGATGCTCTGATGTGTGTACTAATGTTGGTTCTACTTGCATGCAACTCTAGTTTTGTCACTTGTTCTCAAAAGATGTGATTATCTCTCAAAATGTGCCAACCTCAAAATAAGGTTGTTTTGGGGGTTAAATGGTAACCGATGGTGGTTCCGCTTAACCGGTGGTGGTTTAGGTAACCGATGTTAGTTAGGGTGGGATTTCCTAGGTTTACTAAACTAGGTAGATCCACTTGATTTTATGGGATCTCATTTCATTTACTACTCATGGATTAGCATGGAAGCTTCCTTTATAATGGGTGGGAATGTGGTTAGAGGAATGTAGGCATTGATTTTTAGGGTTTGGGTAGGAATTAGGATATTCAAATAACAAATATTGTGAGGATAATGAATTAATTTAATTAAATTAATTAAATTAATATTAGAGTGGGAAACACTAGTTTTAATGACATCATGAACATGATTAATGAACTAAAAATTATCTATATCATGAGTGGTGGTCCTACAAATTTTACAATAACAAGACACGTTCTTCCGAATCACGTGCTATAACAAGGGGCACTGCATGAATCATGATCCAAGTGATAAATCTCACAATCTAGCGACATGTCACACAATCGATTTATGAGGGAAAATGTCCTTTGGATGACCTTACACATCACAATCCATACACCAAATACCACAGTGCATCTCATGAGCTGAATTAGCTAACAATTTTTCTAATTGTTTATCCATAGATGCAATATAAGCTTCCAAAAATGGACTAAATCTAGTGTCTATGATCCCAACTGTCTCAACATGCAAAGCTACCTCAATCGCCTCCCAAAGATCTATAAAATTCTTTTGTGAGAGTTCCCTCCCGAAAGGTGTGATAAAACCCCAACAAACCATTGAGCATGCTGACTAGGGTGGATATCATAAGATAATTGTAGTCATATTTTATACCCCTTAGACCAATAGTCTAATCCCATGCATGCTGACCTATAACCCAACGGGCGCTGGGTGCTCACTCACGAGGTAAGCACAGTGCAAAGTCTCTCCTTTATAGGAGTTTTATGAGAATGTATCATCTTATAACAAATGTTCAAATGGAAATGAGCAAAAAGAACCATGCCACATCCTAGAATGAGTTGTTATCTTATTACATCCAGACAAGAGAAATAACAAGCAACATAAGGAAATGGTTTATACCAAAAGGAAATACATAAGTAGTATACTTCCAAACACAGATGATTTATAATAGAGCATTATATTCATACTAATAGAGTCAATAACCCACATTACATCCCTTGAGGTCATAACAGATCCTCATATAACTATGCAGAGCCAAGTCATGCATCAGAGCTATATTATGCTCATCATATTACAAAAAAAAATGAAAACCCATCCCATTAAATGTGCCATCACTCATAGAGATCTCCTAATCCCTAACCCATAACATCCTTCATCTGTTTCTATAGTCCTTTTCCTCCCTTCTCTCTCCTCTCGCATTCTTCATACACTCTCTATACCATATCTCTATCTACTCTTCTCACCTCTCTTTTTGCTTCCAATGGGCACTTGTATTTATAACCTTGGTGCCCACTACCATGCCTTTCAAAAGTTACAGATCGGTTGCCAAGTGTCGAGGTGGTCCTCCATGGAAGCATTCCTTCTTAGATCTGATCTCTCCACTCCTTGCAATGATGTCTTTTGGAACCTTCCATCGCATGCTTGGAATATTCCCTTTTGATCCCACAGTCACCAAGCTAGCACCTTATCCATAAGGGTCATGATTTTCTTGTGTGCTACCTAGGATGTTGAATGTGGCTAAGTAAAAAACCTATTTTTCCTTGTGTGCTCATGCCGTGTGTTCGAAAAAACCTACAGTAACCCTTCCCTATGCAACTTCAACCCCTACACCCTTCTTCCACTAGGTCCCATGTGCCCACGCACCCTCTTGTACTTCGGTGATATTTTGAGGCCCAACAATAAATTATATAACAAAATTTTAAAGAACACATCATACTCCCTTATCTTCTCACCCATGCCCTACTTAATGTCCTTCAATGCACTGATGATTTTCTACTCAAACTCAGGTATATGGAACTATGCTAAGAAAACATCACACAACGTGGTATATTCTACACAAGTCTAGTTTGGATCATAATTCTTGTACCAACTATATGCAAGCCCTTGCAAAGTAGTAGAAAAATGACTTGCCTAACGCTCAAGAGTTGTAATCCCCTTAGCGTGCCATAGTATATCATGCATGTGCACGTGCTCAGCTGTATCTTCAATTCCTCGTAATTCAAGAGGTGAAGGGAAATATTGAAATAAACTTAGTGGTGATGGTGTGGACCATGCCCACCACGATATAGAACCTTTATTTCCTCCTGTGTTCCCTCCTCTGCCAAAACCACTAGACCCCAAACCACCGATCCTCCTAACACCCCTCATGTAGAGGGCACTAGACGAGAGGATGTACTACCTTACATTCGACGCGGTTTTACTAAATTGAACTCCCACGGTTGGAGAAGTTGTAATACTCCAAGATGTAATACTAACGTTTTCTCACCCATGTTACGTGATGATGATGCTTTAGAAAATATACCTCCAACTGACCCCCAAATAACAAAGACGATGTCTACACTGGCATTATTTGAATGTGCTATCCGACTAACTCCGAACTAACCAAAAAGATAAATCTATTTGTCACTAATCTACCACCCAAACTAGCTTTCTTATCAATAACTATCACATAAACCTGGAAAACCAAGCACAAGGATAGGTTGCGGGAGGGATCAAATGCGCACCCATGGTACTTATAGGTTCAAATTTCGCACTCTCATCTAATGCCGAATATGGTTATCTTTCATTCTTACCATAATGGGGTAGTTCTAGATGCTCTAGCTCCATGTCTTCTACATGAGCTCCAAATCCTTCATGATCCATCTCTCTCTGCAACACCATTCATTTCGCAACATCACACTAATTTTCCAAATACCCTCTCACATGCCTCATTAAAATCAAGCTACCTTTCATGTGTATATATTTTTGCTGCTAGGTCTACCATATTTCACCACACTTGCTCCTACCCCCATGTATGGTGGGGTTTATCTAGCCATAGGACGTTTTTCCAAATCTAGAGTTACAATCAAGATATTAATTACTAAAGGGATAACATACAAATAAGATCCCCTGGGTTTGCACAAGAACTAGAACTCAACAACCTTTGGACAAGAATAAGTAGAGGCGCATACTCCAAGGTGTAACTCTGTAAAACACCACTCCACCAATGATCTATAGGATGTGTCCAAGGTAGATCGACATCATGAAAATTATGGTAATCTTCTGGGGTCCAAACAAGTGCACTATACCTTTAATTCCTATTTGATGCATATACTATAAGCCACTCATACAACTCTATGAGAAAACAACATAAAAATATCTCATAGAGCTCATAATATAGATTTTGTTCAACCCACACACGTGTATCAAATTCAGGTCTAGTGTTAAATATGTGAGAAAATTATTCCTCTAAATTCTCTAACCAATCCTCAATGTTGGCCAAATTCAACCAATACGTCTTCATCATGAAACATCCTTGAAACAACTTGAAAAGAGGTCCCGACAATAGAACCAAAATGTAGTATTTTATTTTACCAAACAACCCAAGGTGCATTGACACATCACCTAGGAAAACTTGAGCACTCACCCAAAGCACACAAGGGTACTAGGTCCCTCTTTTATGGAAACTTTGTCAAGGATTTAGCATGATAAACACAAATATAGATATATTCCAAATCCATAATAACAATGCAAGGATAACCATAAATAGATCTTGATCATAATTCTTCCGATTCTTAGCAAATTAATGAAATAGATAAGGGTAGTAGGCCAAGGAGGAATACCTGTTTGTGATGTCAATTGAAGGTTGTGTGCACATTTTGATTTCCTAATCCAAGTTGATTGCAAGAGCTCCCTTTTGGCTAGGAGGAACTACTTGTAAATGCAAAAAGAATACCACTAAATAGAGTTAAACAAAACAATGAGTGGATTTCTAGCGGAAGCTAGATCTGAGAAGTGTGATGCTTCCTGAATAGGATGTCAATCCACTTTTATATAACAATATTAATGCTATTCAAAATATACATGAAATAATGATCTTATTGGAATTGAAATGATTTAGGTATCTCATACAAAACAATAAGAAAGGTCAGGTAAAAGGTGATTGAGGTCAAAACGGGTCAGGTGATTGGCTAGTGTTAAGTTACAGGTGTCCGATACAGGATTTGGGTAAGGTTTGGTGAAGATTAAAAATGATTCAGAGTTGTTGGGAAATGGGTATGAGCTCACTGGTATGAGGTATATTTCAGACATAGTAACCGATGTTAGCTATGTGACCGATGTCGGTTAGGCATAATGACCGATGTTAGTTGGCTAACCGACATCGGTAGGGAAATTAGTAAAAATCACTTAGAACTATTTTCTTAGAATCTTTGTGATTACACAAAGGCTGAAATGAAGAGGGCGAGGTCATAAAATGGACTTACATGATCAGAGATTATTAGAAGAGGGTTAAGGTAGATGAAGGGTCAGGTATGGAAATATGATAGGTTGGTAGGACGAAGGGGGTGTACGGATGTGGAAAAAAATAAATTACCTTGAGATGAATAATAAATATTACTTGAAATAAAATAGAGATAAATAATGAGATGTTAGGTACTTATGAAGAGTAGGTTTGGAGAATATAGGTGATGAGGAAGGTGATGGCAAAGATCTAGAGAGGAAAGACATTGTGTTTGTGCCATGAAATTTCAAACCTCTGTGCTTCTCTGTGTGAATTTGTGATTGTGAAGAAGATGATGAATGCCAATGGTTATTGGTAGTGCTCTGTATATTTTCCTTTGCCTGAGTGCTTCAAAAATTTTGAGTGCTCCAAGTCTCTGTTTGTATGAGATCCTGAATCAAATGAAAAACCTAGGAAAAGGATTTTGGAAATGTATTTAACCTAACCAACGATGGTTAGGGGACCGGTGTTGGTTGAGATATAACCAACGTTGGTCAAGGCGGGAATATCTAGGTTGGTCAAAAATAGCTAGATTGTTGCTATTTTTGGCATGATCTCCAACCTTCTTCCAAGTCTTGAGTGATGAATCTCGAGAAAGATAAGTAGGAGTAATTTTAGGTTTGTTAATAGGATTTAAGTCTAGGTTTAGACTAAGTCCTAGTTGGTTAGGATAAGCTTAGACTTGGTCTTAGGTCATTAATGAGGTTTGAGTGGGTCATTTGAGTGAGGTGGCTAGGTGAGTTGGTTAGCATGCTAAAATGTTTCACCGGATTCTTATAAAATTAATGAAACAGATAAGGGTAGTAGGCCAAGGAGGAATACCTATTTGTGACATTGGTTGAAGGTTGTGCACGTGTTCTGATGATCCAAGTTGACTGTGAGATCTCCCTTTTGGCTAGGAGGAACTACCTATAAATGTAAAACAATACCACCAAATAGAGTTAAACAAAATAATGAGTGGAATACCTAGTGGAAGCTAGATTCGAGAAGCGTGATGCTTCTTGAATAGGCCATCACTCAAATTTTATATAACAATATTAATGCTATTAAAAATATACATGAAATAAAGATCTTATTGGACTTGAAACGATTTAAGTATCTCATACAAAAAAATAAGAAAGGTTAGGTAAAAGGTGATTGAGGTCAAAATGGGTCAGGTGATTGGCTAGTGTTAAGTTATAGGTCCGACACACGTGTTAAGGTAAGGTCCAGTGAAGATTAAAAATGATTCAGAGTGTTGGGAAATGGGTATGAGCTTATGGTCTAAGGTATATTGCTAGACATAAGAACCGATGTCGGTGTGTGAAATATGCTAGTTAGGTGAAATGACCAATGTCGGTTGGATAACCAATGTCGAGTAGGGGCAATTAGTAAAAATAACTTATAATTATTTTCTTATACTCTTTGTGATTGCACATAGGTTAGAAATGAAGAGGGTGAGGTCGTAAAATGGCCTTTGAGGCTCGAGAGATTATTAGAAGAGGGTGAAGGTATGTGAAAGGGCTAAGTATGGAAAGGTGATAGGTTGTTAGGAGGAAGCGGGTGTATAGACATGGAAAAAAATAAATTACTGAGATGAATAATAAATATTACTGAAATAAAATAGAGATAAATGAAGAGATGTTAGGTACTTAATGAAGAGTAGGTTTGGAGAATGCAGGTGATGAGGAAGGTGATGGAAGATATCTAGAGAGGAGAGACGTTGTGTTCGTGCCACGATAGTTCAAACCTTTGTACTTATCTGTGTGAATATGTGATCATGAAGAAGATGATGAATGCCAATGGTTGTTGGTAGTGCTCTTGTATATTTTACTTTTCCCAAGTCCTTAAGAAATTTTGAGTTCTCCAAATCTCTATTTGTATGAGATCCTGAATCAAATGAAAAACCTAGGAAAAGGATTTTGGAAATGTATTTAACCTAAACAAATACGGTTAGAGGATTAGCATCGGTTGAGATATAACCGGTGTCGATCAAGGCAGAATATCTAGGTTGGCAAAAAATAGCTAGATTGTTGCTATTTTTGGCATGATCTCCAACCTTCTTTCGAGTCTTGAGTGATGGATCCCAGAAAGATAAGTAGGAGTATTTTTAGGTTTGTTAATAGGAGTTAAGTCTAGGTTTAGACTAAGTCCTAGTTGGTTAGGATAAGCTTAGACTTGGTCTTAGGTCATTAATGAGGTTTGAGTGGGTCATTTGAGTGAGGTGATTAGGTGAGTTGGTTAGCGTGCTAAAATGTTTCACAAGATTCTTAGAAAATTAATGAAACAGATAAGGGTAGTAGGCTAAGGAGGAATACCTATTTGTGATGTTGGTTGAAGTTTGTGCACGTGTTACGATGATCCAAGTCGATTTGTGAGAGCTCCCTTTTGGCTAGGAGGAACTACCGTAATGTAAAACAATACCATAAAATATAGTTAAAAAATGAGTGGAATGCCTAGTGGAAGCTAGATCTGAGAAGCGTGATGCTTCTTGAACAGGCTGTCAATCCACTTTTATATAACAATATTAATGCTATTCAAAATATAAATGAAATAATTATCTTATTGGAATTGAAACAATTTAGGTATCTTGTACAAAATAATAAGAAAGGTGAGGTAAAAGGTGATTGAGGTCAATGTTAGTGCAAATCTAAAACACCCCTAAATGGCCTCCGAGATATGCGAGTTTAGAATAGGGTCATTTAGTTTGATTGTGCAACATTGAATTTTCTCCAAGGTGTGGAAACCGCGGATGAGAAAATTCTCCAGAGAAAGCTGGTTCTTACTCCTCTTTTTAGGTGTATGCATGAATTTTGTAGAGGTTTAATGCTAAATCCTACTCTAAATTCCAAGGATACAGAGATAAAGGATGCAAAAGGAAGCACAACTAATTAAAAATGGTGATACACCAAAGGAATGATGAAATTCTATCTTACAAATAAACACAAATCATAGATATGTAACACCAAGCATACACATATTGGTAGAATGTAATGAAAGACCAGAAAATAATAATAAACGCATGAGAGGATTGGAAGATCATTCACAAAACATGCATTACCATTCCCAAATTTGATACAATGCATTACACTGGTAGAAAGGCAAAAAATGTGTCACAGGTTCCATGGAAGGTTTGAAACTCCTTGAATTCATGTGCCAAGGGGAAGAGGGGAGTCTGTAAGAACAAAATGTCCAACCCTTTACAAATGAGCCAAAACTAGCTTTTAATGGCGAAGCAAAAGGAGGGAAAGAAAAAAACGTGGGAAAAATGGTTTATGAGCTCAAATACCAATAAAATCCCTTCAATTTCACCTACAAAGTGATGGGCTTCATGGACAAACCCATATGCCAAAGTACACTACCCTGCAGATAAAAAAATGACCCATACTTCATTAATTTTAGTGGTTGAATGTCAATTCTATATTTTTGTGTGACAGAGATGTTTTCTCATTTTCTAACACCAAAATCCACCATAAAACAAAATTGAATATTCCATTATGTGGATAATTTAAACATCTTTCCAATGACATAAAAAATGCAAAAATCGAGTTCTGGATCAAAAGATATGGCCCTCTGAAGATTTAGGGCAAAAATGGGTTCACGGGTTGAAATTTGAATTTTTCCCTTTTTTCAGTTTGGGAAAAATTCCCAAAAATCCCCGCACCCACCGCTCCAATACCACATGGCACCTTCCCATTCACTGATGGAAACATGGGCTCAAACCTCACCTTTTCCTCTTGATTTCACATTGGGAAAATTTCCCAAGATTTCCCCATGCTCCACTCTCCGGTGACACATGTCACTCTCTAGTTCTAGTGGAGGTGTACTCCAATTTCTTGCCCTGGCACTTTTTTACCACTTTGGCAAATTTCACCAAATCCTTCCACTACCCCTAACTTCCACCACCAACTTGAACACGTGTCGCATCCCCATTGCTCGGCGGGCCTTTGCAAATTTCTCCATCCTCCCCCGTGGGCCCATGGGCTGGTTTTTTCCTTTGAACCCTTTTCCCACTTTGGAGAATTTTTCAACTTCACTCTGCTGCCCCAAATTCTACCACTGCGTGGCACCATTTCATTGGTCATTGGTGCGGGCTTGCCTAGGAAATTTTCCCCAAAAACTCTGTCGGGCCATAACTTGAAATTTACAAGGAGTTAGGAGGAAAATTTTACCTTTCTGGAAAGGTGAGAAAATTATCTATCTGATGGAGCTATTTCCAGAAAAATTTTGAGTCCTTGAAATGTGTAAAATTTGATATTGAAGCAAAAGGAAGGAAAGAAAGAAGACAAGTTAGCCAAAATAAGCAGGGGACTCATTTTGGTGACTCTCATGGGTCATCTACCTACTAGGCAAATGATCATTTGCTGAAGCAATCCATTGGGCAATGGAGTCATGAACTTAACTTCCTTATTACTCTCAACTGATACAAAATATGTAGAATGAAGATTGTGAGAGAAGAACATTACTTGATCGGAACATGATTTGCAAAAGATGCATCCTTGGGGCAACAAAACTTGTGACAAATTACTTAGGAAAATTAAATCTAAGCTATAACAAACAATGTGTATAGGAACTTGGAGGAATGAATGAAATCTAAGCTAATATGTACAAGGTGAGAAGTTTCCCATCTAGTAGTAATGCTTTAGATGGATTCCATTAACTTGACTATGTAGTTCTTCACCATCCAATGTAAACAATTAGAAGGCATTGATGTCCTTGCATTTTGTGATCATGTAGGGGCCACTCCAAATGACATCAATTTTTGAATGCCTTCATGGCTTTGCTCGGTCTGCATCCCATTTCAACACTAAATCTCCAACTTAGAAATTTTTAGCCTTAGCTTTCCTATCAAAGCTTCTCTTGATCAAAGCTTGATCCTTCTCCATTGTTTGGGCTACATGCTCTCTGATTTCTAGGAGTTCCATCAATTCTACATATCTAACCTCCATGGGTTCAAAATCCAACAATTCCAATTGCTTCATGAGTTCCAATGTTGGAAACTCAAGTGACATAGGCAAGATTGCCTCTTTCCCATAAACAAGTTTGAATGGAGAGTTACTTGTGGATCTTTTGGGAGTTATCCTATCAGCCCATAGAGCTGATTTGAGCTTAGTGTGCCAAGTCCTCTGATTTTCATCAAGAGTCCTCTTGATGATCCTTAATAGATTCTTGTTTGTAGACTCAGCTTGGCCATTACCTTGGGGGTAATAATTTGATGAAGTGCTCAGATAGATCCCATTTCTAATAGCCCATTCAGTTACCTTTGATCCTATGAATGCCAATGCATTATCTAATATTATAGTGGCAGGTATGCCAAACCTAGTTGCTATCCCCTCATAGAAGTCTAGAATGCTAGATTCATTTACCTCTTTGAGTGCCACTACCTCAGTCCATTTGGTGAAGTAGTCTATTGCTGTTAGAATCCATTTGTGCCCTTGGCTTGAGTTTGGATTAATGAATCCAATGAAGTCCAAACCCCATTGCATGAATGGCTAGTCAACTGAGATTGGGTGTAATGGAAGTGCTGCTAATCTCTCTTTCCTGTGAAGAATGCACAATTCTTGCACCTCTTGATCCATGCATAACAATCACTAAACACCTTGGGCCAATAATAGCTAGCCTTCATGATCTTGAGAGCTATCACTCTTGGAGAAAAATGACCCCCAGCTGATCCACCATGGAATTCTTCTAACATTATCTCAATCTGATTTGTCTCAATGCACCTCAACAACACTCCATTGATATCCTTTTTGAACAAGACACCATCAACAAGTGCATACGGAATAGCCTACAATCTGAAGTGTCTTCTTTTGGCTTTGTTCATCTCTGGAGGGCATAGGCCTATTTGTAAGAAGTGCATTATGTCTTGGGTCTAGCAAGGAGTGAGCATACCACCATTTTCTTCTTGAACATCTCTTTGTTCTTGGCTGTCTTGCAACACCAAAACAACATTCTTCTCTTTGCTTTCTTCAATTGATTGGCTCAAGGCCAATTTCTCACACAATCCCTTTCCTTGGACCAGCTTGGTGACTTTGATCTCAATGTCATACTCCATGACACGAGTAATCCACCCTGCATGTTTTTCATTTAGATCTTTGTTGAGGAGGAAGTCTTTAACTCCCACATGAGAAACCAATAGTTGAACCTTGTTGTTTGAAACTAGATGCTTAAATTTCTTCAAGCTCCTAATCACTGTAAGAACATGCTTCTCAATGAAGGAATACCTTACTTCATAGTCCTCCAAGCTTTGGCTAAAGAAGGCAATTGGCTGCTCTACATTTTCTTCATTCTATTGTACTAAAATTGCAGAAATTATATCATCACCACCAAATGCATAAAGGATGAAATCTTTGGAGAAATCTGGGTTAATGAAAGTTGGATCTTGTGACATAGCTTCTTGTATTGTCTCAAAACTTTCCTTACCTTCGCATGTCCATTTAAATTCCATTATTTTCTTCAACATCATAGTTATTGGCTTGACAAGGGCTACAAATTTTGGAACAAACCTTCAAACAAAATTGATTCTTCCCAAGAAACTTTAAAGAGCCTTCTTATGTCTTAGCAATGGTAGTGCTTTTATTACTTCAAAACTCTCTGGATCAATTGATAATCCCTCTTTGGAAATGATGTGTCCTAGGATATTGCCTTCATGAGCTAGAAAAATACATTTTTGGGATTCAAGGATATGCCAAATCTTCTACATCTTTGGAAAACTTGTCTCAAATGAAAGAGATGATCTGCTGCAATTTTAGAAAATATATTAATATCATCTAGGTATATCAGCACTATTTTGTTGATTAATCCCTTGAACACCATATCCATTGCCCTTTGGAAAGTAGCTCTAGTGTTAGATAATCCAAATGGAATTTTTCTATATGCATAGGTTCCCCATTTAGTGGTGAAGGCTGTTTTGAACTGATCATATTCCTTTACCATGATTTGATTATACTCTAAGTAACCATCTAGAAATGAAAACCTCTCAGAGCCAGCAACAACCTGCAAAATCTACTCCATAGAAGGAAGTGGGTAGTGATCCTTTAGGGATGCTCTATTCAAATCTATAAAGTATACACACAACTTGATTTCTCCACTCTTCTTTCTTGACTGGAACCGAATTTGCAACCTCGATTGAATGCTTGATGGGGAATATGATACTTTCCTCTATTAACTTATTCAATTCCTTCTTCATGAGAGGCTCAATGTGTGGATTAATTGGTCTTTATTTTTGCCTAATGGGCTTAGCACTTGGATCTAGTTCAATTGTGTGTTGAGCTAGCTTGGGATTGAAACCTCTCAAGTCTTCATAGCTCCAAGAAAATACATTCGGAAACTCTTGGCAAAGTTGCATGAATTCATATGTTTCTTTCTTGGTTGCCACTTTACCAATTTGAAGTGACTTGCCTTGTCTAACTGAGATGGGTTCTGATTCTTCTCCCTTGACTTGGATATTTGCTTTCTCCTTCCTAAATTGATCATTAGGATTAAAGATAGACTCCAAATTCATTAATCCTTTTGGTAGTTTGTTGGTTCTCAGCTGTACCAATTGATCACCATATTGTTGTTGTAACTTTTCCTAATTTTTGGATGAGAACTTAGCTTCTTCTTGTAAGAAATTGATGATTTACTGGTCATTCTCAAACACTTGCCAACTTACATTATTGTCTAGCACTGATGGCCTCACAATCACATGGATATTTGGCTGCATTTCATCTCTTTTGATACTCTCCACAACATCAAAAGTTTCTCTTACTGCTGTAACCCTATCATCAGCTTGGTTCTATTTCCTAGGGATGGAGTTGATGGAAAATCCCTCAAAATAATCAATGAGGTCCCACACCCTATTCTTATAACTCTTGAGCAGGTCATTTTTGGTAGCATGTTGTCCTTTAACTTGATTAAAATCAGCTCACTATCACCAACTAATAAGTTTTTGATACCTCTCTTTCTTGACCAATGCAATCCATGTATCAAAGCTTCATATTCAACAGTGTTGTTAGAACATGCAAACTAAAATCTAAAAGTTGAATAATACTTAATTCCTTGAGGTGAAACAAGCATAGCTCCTCCTCCTGCACCTTGTCTACTTCTTGATCCATCAAATAAAAATGCCATACCTCATTTTTATCTTTATGGTATGGCTTGGTGATGCTAGGAAGAGGCTGATTTTCTTCATGCATGCAATAGAATCCTAGTTCAGATTCCTCTATTTCCTTGTAGGGATCAAAAGAATGTATCTTGCTTGCCCATTCATCAAGGGTAAAATTTGGAATGCTTCCAACTTTGGTGTCAGCTTCATGTGTGCTTGGATAATCCTCTTGATCGAATGCTAAACAGTTGGCATTGATTGGGCTTGGAGTATGAGGCTCAATGTGAAAGTTTGCAATAGGTTTGGACCTAATTGTGGCCTTGGTTCCATACCTTGTCCTAAAAAACATGTGTGACCAATCAGCAGATAAGTAGCCTCCAATTTTAGCTGTGAAATCCCTTAACAAACATATGGTAAAGAGTGGTGGCAAATCTATCACTGACACATCTTGCAAAATAGTGACATTGGGGCATGCATGCAAAGTAAGGCTCAAATATTTAATTACCCCAACTATTGTTACTACTATCCCATCTAATTGCACCACCCCTTTGGATATGACTTCATATTGAAGGCCCAAATGATCAACTATTTTCTTGGGCATCATAGAACTACTTGCCCCAGAATCAATCATACAATTATGTACTAGTTTATCCCTAATGATCAGTGAAACATAGAATGGAGGGGGCTTCAAAATTTTACCTTGCTGTCCTCCATGATGCCCTCAGGTGAGTAGCATTTGTGAGTACCTTCTCTTGCATATGAGCTGGCTGATTTGAGGTTGACCAATTCTTCATGGCAGCTTGTAGTAGATCCCTTTGGCCTAGGATGGATAGTGACTCCCACATAGATATGTTCACATTTGTCTTCTTCATTTGTTCAATGATGCTAAATGGGGTTGAAACATCCCTTTGTTGCCCCTTAGTCTACACATTCTTCTCTTGTACATGGGCTGCAACAACTGGTATTTGAGCTGGTCTAGAAGGTGGCTTGGGCTGTCCTTACACATTTGGAACTACATTTTCTTGCCAACACCTTGTGGAGTGATGGAAGGTTGTGGATAACCTAGAGATAATGACTTCCCTTCACCAATATTCCTCTTCTTTGACCATGTGTTAGCTGCTACACTCTGAGTAGGTGTTTGATTCATACCACAAAAATCTTCAGCCTACCAATTCACAAGTGTAGTCTCATTTGGAGTTGTATCTTGTTAAGATGTCCCTTGTTGTTGGTTTGTTTCTTGACTCACCTCACTCTCTATGCCAGTTGTTGTCACCATCAAATCTTGGTTCAAAGCACCATTGAAGCACATAGACTGGTTGTGAGGTTCATTGCATGGGAAACACCAATCATACTCTTGAGCTATATTATTTTGCATTGGCACTAAGGATTTAGAGGTAGATGCAACATTGGGGTTATAGGGTTGAAATGGTCTATTAGCAGGAGGCCTTACTTGATTTTGATTTGCAGCTGGGTTGGGTGGCCTATTAGGCTAATATGGTTGTCTATTAGGCTGAGTTTGAGACTAATAAGAAGGCCTAAAACTTTGGCTTGCTGCCTCTTGAGCGTAACCAACTCATTGCCCAAATTTTGTAATTGTTTCATAACTTCTTGAAGCTCATTTGAGGCACTAGAGGATGAAGTAGAAGTTTCATTTGAACTCTAATTTCTAGGAGTGGGAATAGGAGCTAAAGTAGGTGCTTGACTAGTACTTGGGATTTCCAAGTCTGGATATAAGGGCATAGGAGGCCTAGGTGCAATTTTACCAGCTTGGATCAAACAATTCTTAGCCCTAATGGCGATGTTGAAGCTGGTATAGTTGCACCTCCCATGGATTGGATCAACATAGAAATGTTAGAATTTAAAGCCTTGAGAAAGTATAAGAAAGCAACTTGAGCTATTGGTCTCACTGTCAATGGGATTCTATCCCATGTTCTTTGAAATCTGAAATTGAAGTCTGTTAGCTGCTCATTGGGAGCTCTCTTAATAGTTGTCAATTGCTCCAATACAGACAAGTTGTCCCCCTTTTCTCCAAACTGGTTGTGGAGAGCTATGCACAACTGGTTCCAATTTTGGATAGAGCCTACCTCAAGTATCCTAAACCATTGCAAGACTTTCCCTTTGAATGAAGATGCCAACAATTTGATAGCAATTTGCATCTCAACAATCTCATGGATTGCACAAACATTAGAAATGTCTTTGACATGATCACCACGAATGGTCTGATTTTACCCAGTAAAGTATGGGATGTTATTTAATGCTACAATTGGAACTGGGTTTTGTGCATTGAGAGAAAGTGGGCTACTTCTAATAAAGTTAACATAAGGATTGGGTTGTGCCATTATGATTGGCCTGAGAACCCTTGTTGATTGGGTGAAAGGTCTACCAGGTGGGGGAGTTGATAGAGTTCTATTTGGTGGAGATGGAGACCTTTGAATCCTTCTTCCCCTTTCTCTTCTTTCTGGGGATAATTGTAGATACTCAGAAAATCCCTCTTCTCTAGTCCTTGACCTTGTTTGGATCCTTCTCATGAATCTTCAAGCTTGGAATGCTAAAACCAGTTGATTATATCCTTTTGGAGTTGCCAGATGTGCAAATCAAGGATCTTTTAAGTAAGAAACTTATAAAAATTACACATAAAATTTGTTGTAATGAAGATGAAGACCTCTAAGGTGCCACCTAACATGCAAAAATTGTTAGTGGAAATCAAGCACCCCCTAAATGACCTCTAGATCTGCAATTCAAAATAGGGTCATTTAGTGTGATTACACAACATTGAATTTTCTCCAAGGTGTGGGAACCTACTAGATGAGAAAATTTTATAGATAAATTTGGTTCTTACTCCTCTGTTTAGGTGTATGCATGAATTTTGTAGAGGTTTAATGTTAAATCCTACTCTAAATTCTAAGGAGACAAAGATAAAGGATGTAAAAGGAAACAAAACTAAGTAAAAATGGTGATACACCAAAGGAGTGATGAACTTCTGTCTTGAAAATAAACACAAATCATAGAGATGTAACACCAAGCATGCACAGATTTCCAGAATGTAATGAAAGACTAGAAAACAATAATAAACACATGAGAGGATTGGAAGATCATTCACAAAACATGCATTACCATTCCCAAATTTGATACAATGCATTACACTAGCAGAAAGGAAAAAACATGTCACAGTTCCATGGAAGGTCTAAAACTCCTCAAATTCACATGCCAAGGGGAAGAGGGGAGTCTGCAAGAACAAAACGTCCAACCCTTTACAAATGAGCCAAAACTGGCTTTTAATGGCGAAGCAAGAGGGAAAGAAAAAAATGCGGGAAAAATGGTTTATGAGCTCAACTACCAATAAAATCCCTTCAATTTCACTTGCAAAGTGATGGGATTCATGGACAAACCCATACACCAAAGTACACTACCCTGCAGATTAAAAAAATGACCCATACTTCATTAATTTTGGTGGTTGAATGTCAATTCTATATTTTTTTGTGCCAGAGATGTTTTCTCATTTTTCTCCCACCAAACTCCACCAAAAACAAAATTGAATAGTCCATTGTGTGGATAATTTCAATATCTTTCCAATGACATAAAAAATGCAAAAATCTGAGTTCTGGATCAAAAGATATGGCCCTCTGAAGATTTAGGGAAAAACTGGCAAAATTAGGGCAAAAATGGGTTCGCGGGCCGAAATTTGAATTTTTCCTTTTTAGTTTGGGAAAAATTTCCAAAAAGTCCCTACACCCACACTCGACTACCATGTGGCACCTTCCCATTTTCTAATGGAAACGCGGGCTAAAACCTCACCTTTTTCTTCTGATTTCACATTAGTAAAATTTCCCAAGATTTCCCCGTGCTCCGTTCTCCCGGTGACACGTGTCACTCTCTTGTTCCAGTGAAGGTGCGCTCTAATTTCTTTCCCTTGCACTTTTTTACCACTTTGGAAATTTTTCCAAATCCTCAATCGCCCAACAACTTCGCCACCAATGGACACATGTCGCATCCCCATTGCTCGACGGGCCTTTACAAATTTATCCATCCTCCCCTGCGTGCCTACGGGCCAGCTTTTTTCTTTGAACCCTTTGCCCTATTTGGAAAAATTTTCAAATTCACTCCACTTTCCCAAATTTTGTCGCCACATGGCACCATTTCATTGGCTATGGGCATTCCTAGGGAAAATTTCCCCAAAAAACTCTGCCGGGCCATAACTCGAAATTTACAAGTAGTTAGGAGAAAAAATTTACCTTTTTGGAAAGGTGAGAAAATTCTATATCCGATGGAGCTATTTATAGAAATTTTTTGATTCTTTGAAATGTGTAAAATTTGATATTGAAGCACAAGGAAGGAAAGAAAGAAGGCAAGTTAGCCAAAATAAGTAGAGGGCTCATTTTGGATAACAATCAAAATGGGTTAGGTGATTGGCTGGTGTTAAGTTGCAGTGTCCAGTACAGCTCTGGGTAAGGTCTAGTGAAGATTAAAAATTATTCGAGCTATTGGAAAATGTGTATGAGCTTGCTGGTCTCGAGGTATATTACGCATTACACACAGAATCGATGTCGATGTGTGACTAATGCTAGTTAGGAAAAATGAACAACGTCGGTTGGCTAACCGACATCGATATGGGAAATTAGTAAAAGTAGTTAGAACTCTTTTTTTAGACTCTGTGATTGCACAGAGGTTGGAAATGGTGAGGGTGAGGTCATAAAATGGCCTTGTAGGCTCAGAGATGATTAGAAGAGGGTGAAGGTAGGTGAAAGGGATAGGTATGGTAAGGTGATAGGTTGGTAGGAGGAAGGGGCTGTATGGACATGGAGAAAAATAAATTACTGAGATGAATAATAAATCTTATTGAAATAAAATAGAGATAAATGAAGAGATGTTAGGTACTTACTAAAGAGTAGGTTTGGAGAATGTAGGTGATGAGGATGGTGATGAAATAGATCCAAAGAGGAGAGATGTTCTGTTTGTGCCATCGCAGTTGAAACCTCCTTGCTTCTCTGTGTGACTCGTAATCGTGAAGAAAATTATGAATGCCAATGGTTGTTGGTAGTGCTCCCATATATTTTCCTTTTCCCGAGTGCTTTAGAAATTTTGAGTGCTCCAAGTCTCTATTTGTATGAGATCTTGAATTGAATGAACAACCTAGGAAAAGGATTTTGGAAATGTATTAACCTAACCAACGCCGGTTAGGGGACCGATGTCAGTTGAAATATAACTGATGTCGATCAAAGTGGAATATATAGGTTGGCCAAAAATAGCTAGATTGTTGCTATTTTTGGCATGATCTCCAACCTTCTTTTGAGTCTTGAGTGATGGATCCTAGAAAGATAAGTAGGATTCTTTTAGGTTTTTAATAGGAGTTAAGTCTAGGTTTAGACTAATTCCTAGTTGGTTAGGATAAGATTAGACTTGGTCTTAGGTCATTAATGAGGTTTGAGTGGGTTATTTGAGTGAGGTGGATAGGTGAGTTGGCTGGGGTGAGGTGGTTAAGTGAGGATATTAATTAATTTAATCAAGATAATTAATTCAATTAACATGTGCACTAGGGGATATGAATGGGTAGGATATGGTTAATTTAATTAACAAGGTTTTAATGGAAGTATGACCCAATTTTGGTGTCTACATTTTCCCCTTTTGTCACTTAGATTTTATTGGTAAGCAATGCTGACAAAATAGGAAGTGGTTACCCCAAATATAAGTGAGAGTGGGGTTGCCCCAAGTAGTGCTGAAGGTGATCCCCCTCAAACTAGGAGCTAATGAGGTGTGAGACGAGAATCGGTGAGTGGTTTGATAAATGGGTAAGTGATGAAAGTAAAGGTAGGTGAGTTGTAGGTAAGGGTATGGGAAATTTGGGTAATGGGTAGTGGTCAAATTGGGTAATGGGTAATGGGGTAGGGTCATATGGGTTAATGGATAATTACAATCTAATGCATGCACATGTATAGATTGCAACACGTACTAGGTTGAATATCTTGCAAACTCTACATCATCCAAGGTCGATAGGTTTATCCAAACAAGGTTGAAGTGATTCAAGTATCTAGGGTACAAGATATGGTCTAGAAACACAACTTAGGTTAGGTGTAAGAACATTTAGGTATGATTCGGTACACCAAAGGTTTGGTCAAGATAAACAACATGGAAATAGGCAAGGTAAAGTCATTAGGCTAAACAACAAGGGTAACGACATCGCAAGGTATAGTGAGCACACAAGTTCAAAGGTCATAAAAAGGTGAGTCAAGGTAGGGTATATAGGTCATGGCACAAGTAGGGCCAAGGTATAGGTAAAATAACAAGTCCTTAAATGTAATTAAGGAAATGTATGGGTAATTTAGGCTTGTGGGTAGGGTGCAATGGGTGTTGGTAATGTCAAAAGGTATTCGACAAGTAATGAGTTTTGTTCAAAATGGGAAAAAGTAGGTGATATGGTACTAACAGTGAACGATACGGTTATAGGGTTACCGATGTCGGTCATGTGGGTTAGGGTTATAAATTTGAAATTACATATTTTATGGAATCATTTTTGTCTTTTGAATTTGAGAAAATGACATAGCCTGAGTGACTTGTGAATTTTTCTTGGAGGAAAAGACAAGGCATTGTACCGGCTGAGGTGGAGGTTACTAAGTGGTGAGAGGAGCTAGGTAGATGGGTCCACAAGAGCGGTTGGAGACATGTGATTGGTGGAGGGATTTTAGGTAGATTTCAGCATGAAAGAGGTAGGAGAGGGTTTAGGTGGACCACCGACACAACGGCCAGATGTGCCACCACATAGGTGACACCGTGATGAGGTAGGGATGTTTATAACTTGTTATTTGTTAAAATTTTGGTGAAAAATGAAGAAATTTGGGTGGGGGGTTTTCATTTTGAAATGTGGGTTAAAGGTGGGTAAAATCAATATGGGGAAGGAAAATGTAGGATAAATGGGATAATAAATGAATATAAGGTAAATTAGGGTGGATTGGGGTAGGTAGAAGGGTAGGTTGTGGTGAATTTTAGGTGAAATGGGTTAGAGGGGATGGGTTTCAGTTTTGGGCTTCCGTGATGAGACCGGTGTTGATTTAGGTTTGGCCAACGTTGGTTGGTTCTGGTTGGTGTCACCACGTCTTAAAGACTTACACCGATTAAAGATAACCGGTGATGGTCAAGGTGATTAGTGTCGTTTATGGTTTAAATAAAAATAGGGGTAAGAAGGGTTAGTGTGGAAGGGAAAAGAGGTGGGAAGGGGTAAATGAAGGGTGTATGTAGAGGGATGAGGGTAAAATGTGATTGTGGCAGGATAAGATAGGTAAGTAGGCTAAATAATGTTAAGATGATGGGTCATGATTATAAAGGGTAGTAGGCTTGTAGGTGAATTAGGTAAATGGGGTAAGCATGATTGATGTGGTTGGGTATGGTTTTGGGGTTAATAGGTAATTGGAGGTAATCAGGTCTTAACAATGTTGTGGTTTGTTGGATGCATGCTAGGGACCAGTTGCGGATGTGGGATAGAGTACCACCTCTATTGGTAGTGATGCGGTCTAGTGTGACTATGGAGGACCGAGAGCATATGAGGAATGTTGGAGTGATTGGGATCTCGATGCTATAGGCATATAGCTCAAGATCCTAGGTTGATGGTGTACTCATTAAAAGATGGGATTTAATGACTAATACGTTTCATTTATCGATGGGTGAGATGACTATCAGCGTAGAGAGAGGATGTGCATGATCTTATGACTATTACTTGTTGGGGAGCCAGTGTATTCTATTTCTTTAGAGGAATTAGTGGAGCTGATAATGGTTGTATTTGGGGAGGTGATGGGTGAGATGAGGTACCATAGTGTGAGCCTTAGCTATGGAGACATGTATGTGGCCCATCCTCAGGAGATGAGGTTAGTTATTTTGATGATGGAGGTGGTATGTTGTTTTTCCTTACCAGATGCTGAGGGTGGGATATTCCCATGAGCACTAATGGGAGTGCTCTAGGATATGATGGAGGAGTAGATCTATTTTTCTGGGCATTGACATTCCTAGTGCAGCTATATAGGGAGCTATGGGATTATGGGAGATTGCGGTGGTTTAGCTTGTGCTGCACCTTTCTACTACACTGCTAGGCATATGAGCATATCATATGTGTGTGGCCAGTTGGTTTTCCCCGACATGATTAGTTCGGGGGTGGCTAGGTTAGAGTTGGATACATACAATGGGTACTAGTTGGTGGGCAAAGCACAGAGTGGCTAGGGCCACATGTGATGTTTTATATTACAGATGGTTATTAGAGGGGCTTTTAGGGGTTGATATTGTGTGGAGACCCTATATTGGCTATCCATCCTATAGAGGCATGGTAGAGGATCTAGAGGAGTTGTAGTTGGAGAGGTGGATACAAGGGTGGTGTGTCACGAGCACGAGTTGATACCCGTGGACAGGGTTAGATGACAATTTGGTCTGCCATAGGATGTACCCCTACCTTTTCCATAGTACAGGAGAGATGATGTGGAGATACCTATGTCTCCACCATGCCAAAGTGTGCCAACTAGGTAGGAGTAGTAGCTGCAATACATAGGTAGATTAATGATATTGGAGTCACCGATGGTTATAGGCGATGGTGGGTGAAATAGCTACAAGAAGAACCACCAAGACCAGTGGCATCCAGACTTAGCCACTATCACAAAGATAGAGAGATACCCTACATGACCAGTGACTACCCTTTAGACACAACTCATAGGTTTTTAGAGGTAGTTGAAAATAACTCAGTGCAAGTGGCCACCCTACAGCCCATGTGACAACCTTACAGCTTAGGCTGGCATAGGTTTTCACACATGACAGTGATGGGGATGGACTACAGTAGCCACCTTACAGTGTAGGTAGTAGGTTTGTAGGGCTAGCTAAAAACTACATAGGCACATGTTGTGGCTTTAAAGGCCTAGGTGTAGCATAAGGACCTCCACAGCTCGGGGATAGAGTCCCATATTACAGTGCAACAATGGGAAAGGGTCTCATTGTATAGAGAGAAGGGCATAGGTCGAGGGACAGGATCCAAGCCATGATTAGTAGGGTAGATCTCACAGTTATTGTGATACCTATGGCACCACCGTAGATGATGTCGATGGATAGGTTTAGGGATGTCCTAAATGAGGCCTAGTACTATCGTGCTCACCCGACATCCGACAGATAGATGTCCCCTGCTATTCTGAGTACATGGCACAACAAGAAGTGAGTGAGAGGACTAGATCCTTCACTCATAGTTCAGAGAGCACAAGGGGCCGAAAATCCCAGAGACAGGGTTAGGGAAAGACTATGAGTTCACAAAGGCTAGTACCAGGTGATGGCCATACATAGATTATACTAAGACCCATGCTAGGTGGATAGATGATGAAAGGTTGCTTTGGGATGGAGTAGATGAGGAGGAAACAAATGAGACAGGTATGGATATCAGGTGGGGTGACAATTAGTCACTAGATATGATCAATGTATTGATTTTTGGTATATACTATCCTACATGCTGATGATAGTGAGGATGTATATGAGAGTTTTGAGATACTGAGTTTTATACCAACATGCATGCCAAAGATAGTGAGGATGTATCTGAGTGATTTGAGATACTGGTATGTATTTGTATCAGTGTATATTTGTATTGATACACAAACTTTCATTGTTATAGATGATGATATTTATGGTATGGATGATGTACCTATGCTTTTAATTTTCATTGTTATTGTGTATGTGATGGAAATTAGGTGAATTAGGCATGATTGAGTCAAGGTCATGTAGGAATGGTTGAGTTAGGTTGGTTAGGCATGGTCGAGTTTAAGTGATTTAGGCATGGTGGAGTCAAGGTCATGTAGGCATGGTTGAGTTAGGTTAGTTAGGCATGGTGGAGTTAGGTGATTTAGGCATGGTTGAGTCAGGTATAGGCATGATTGATTCCTTTTTGTGGGTTTGATTTAATTTCCAAATTCTTGGTAATATGGGAAATAAATAATGATTTATATGTATGTTATGGTGTTTATTTTTAATATTTTATATGATGGAAATGTGAAATGATGGATGTATGATATGATGATGTATGAAAATAGGTAAGTATACGTGTTTATATACTTATATGTTTATTTAATTTCCAAGTAGTGTTTAAGATGGAAACTAACCAAGGTAAAATGTGAATAAAAAAGTGGGAGAAAATTGGTTAGGGTAAAGAATGGCCGAGCTAACCTCTAAGGGCCCCATGACCTCGAGTGCCGCCTACATAGCCCCGATTAAAAGGGGCCTCAGGGCTGATGTAGTTCTCCCATGAGCTAGGGAATAATATGATGAGGTAGAGGAATGGGTTGGTAGGTTTCAGGCATGTTTGAGTCTAGGTCATTTAAGCATGATTAAATGGAGGTCAATTAGGTTTGGTTGCATTGAGGTTAATTAGGTAAGATTGAATGTAGGTGTTCAAGGCCGGGTATTTTATAAGAAAATCAACAAGTAATGAAGAAGGTGATTGATAAGAGGTGAGAGAATACACACCTATTTGATAAGAACCATAACACGTCTACCATACTAAAGATGGGCTTATGAACATAAGACCTTAAAGGAATGCATGATTGAATATTCTAAGGGTAAAGAAAGTCACATGATCATGAAATGTTGCCTTTATGGAAAATCCCCGAGTGGGTAGAAAATTAGGGTGAAAAGGTGATAAGGTGAAAATGGTTGGTTTTAGCATAACCTGATGTGAGATAGCCTACCTACTTGGAAAGAGACTCAAGATCAAAATAGGCAAGTCCATGAAAAAAAAATTAATCATTTTTCTTTTTTTTTTTTTTTTGTTTTGATAGACTGATCGATGTGGGAAGTCTATGTGGGATGAGTATAATATCTCCTTGAGGTCTTCGTGAAGCTGATTGATGTGGGAAGCTTCTGAATATTTTATTTTAGTTTTTGCAAGAATAGTATTCTTTTGATGATAGACTAAGTACAATATGGCTAGCTTTGTATAGCTATCCTTTGAGGGAGCAAACCGCTTATAAAGACCGAGATAGAGAGAAATATGTCCCTTTTTAGGAGTCATTTGTGTTTCTAGAAGTTTGACTCAAGGATTTGATTCCCATTCTACTTTTGAAATTGTTTTTCTTGTGGACTTTTAAGTCATGGATAAGACTATAACGAAAGATAAGATCTTTCTTTGAAGACAAAACTATAGCACACAGAGGTTAACTATGAACGACCATGGGATTCCATCTTGAAAAATATGAAAAGTATCCATGAGAATCATGCCATGAGGAGAGCCCGATACTCATATTGAAGACAAGGTTGAAAGGTAACGGAAATCACATGATCCTAGTTTAGTCGTTGATCCTTAGAATAAGTAACATGGAAGGTGAACGATGCTCAAGGGGTGATAACTTAATAGATAAGAGGTGATATAGGAATTAATTCAATAATAGAATGGTTGAAGATGTAAGGCATTGAGGGGATCAGGTTCGGGTTTACCTTCGAGTGAAGACAAATAATAAGCACTTGATCCATAGGTATGAGTAACAATATAAGGTCTAAGCCAATTGGGAGAAATTTTTCCCCTTCTACTTTTTTCCTCTTTTTTTACATGTTGATTTTCCTTTAGGATGAGATATCCAACCTAGAAGGTTCGTTCATGGACACATTTATTGTAGGAATGTTTGATATGTTTTTGGTAGATTTGGAGATGGTTAAGAGCATTGAGATGATGCTTGTCTAATAACTCAAGTTGTGCCAAACGGTCTTGGCAAAATTCATCATCATTGAGCATCTCTTTAAGTGAGATATGAAGAGATTGGATATGAACTTCAAGAGGTATGTTGGCAAGAAAATTTTTCAAGGATAAATTGGTGGTTATCTTGCCAACGCTCCGATAATCTAAGTCCCTCTACTTAACAAGTGCAGCTTCCATATCTGCATGCGCAAGAAAGTGTGGATTTATGTGGTGGTCTTTCGACCGAAGATCCAAAAGGGGCACTCCACCGACGACCCTACGGAAAAGATAGCAATCTCTTGCTAGGGAAGTCTTTGTCAGTGTAGAGTGGGAAAGGGGAGTGAGAAAAGAGGTAAGAGAACTAATGCTACAGGTAGAAAATCTGATTCCTTCACGCCCTAGTTAGAAACTTCAACACATGCATTCATGAGAAGAAACAACCCTACAAATAGCAACAAGACCAAATAGAATTTGATGAACACAAAGTATCATGAAACCCCTTAGTCAAATAAATCTATAAAATCCTTCTTGTATTGATTTCTTAGACCAAAGTTGTACATAGTGGAGAAATGAAAGAAATTGAGAAGGGGGAGAATAGAAGAAAATGGCTATCTCTTTTGTTCTCTAGGTACAATGCACTCTTGATTTTACAAGATCAATTGCCAACCCTTTTAAATGGGAATAGCTTTACAATTTATAGAATAGAATATGACTCTTCATCTTCCTCGTGACCTTTCGAATACCTTAATATGACTTAAGACTGTTCATATTCCACTTCAAATATTTAAGTCCCTTTAATAATAGCAAGGCTAATTAATTTACATTATGTTTCTAAAGTCACTTTTAAGTGACTTAAAGGCATATCAAAAAGTGCAAACCCCAATGAAGAATTAGAACATTTGAAAGTGAGAGAAATTTTGGGGGAAGAGGAGAGAGAAATAAAGAGAGAGAAGAAGAAGAGGAGATGTCATTCCCGATGAAGTTTGTTGATCCTCATTGATGGAAAGCTCCAAATGCAGTGAAGTTCTGAATGTCCCGTTGTGCCAAAAATTCCCTTTGAATGTCACTTACTATTTTTAGTAAATGGTCATTTCCACTATTTTTCTGCTCCTAGGATAATCATTCTAGATTTTAGAGATCTTCAAGTGCACACCGCTCTTTCCATAGCCACTTTTGATGAAGACTTACTAAAAATAGCAAGCATGTATAGTGTTGGTACCCAAATTTGTTCTCCTTTTTAGTCTGAGTAGCATTAGAGATATGACATGAAGCTTGAAGTCAGATAGATCATGATGTGTGTTGTTTTGTAGCCGGGGATGTGATCTAACTAACACTCAGATTTGTGGAGAGATGGATAAAAATTTGAAAGGATTTGATCTGAGCCTCACTATTTTAGGTTGTTCCTTTCAACCAAGGTAAGAGAACCTACATTGTAACCCCCAAATGGTGAAGGAGATGAAGATATCCCTCAATTTATGTAAATAGTATGAAAAGGCCTTGGGAAAATATGATCAACACTCCAAATCTGTCTTTCACAAGTTATCACTCCCAGATTATGGAGATATTTTCAATGCAAGGCAAGGGTTACTGGAGATATTATATGATCCTGATTTGCCTTGTGCATTTTTGTAAATGGATTGTATTATTTTGTTGACACACAATGTAATGTAGTGGTAGTGTGGGTAGGATTAGTTTTTTTGAATGAATTTTTGGGGGAGGTGTTGACAAGACAAACCTGGGATATATTAGATCTTTTACGACCTCTACAATACTTGAACAACTATCGATAAAATGCTTCAAATAATCAGATATTATTTCAACCTTAAGAGGCATAAATGGAAGCCCAAGTTGTAATCTTCACACAATCTTTGAGAATTCACCACAAAAGCTTAAAGTAAAACACTCAATTAAACACAAAAATCCTTGATCAAACCACACCTAAGGCACCCTAAAGGCTTACAAGCAATCTTTATAGTCAAGGAAGGTAAAGTGATTTTAATTTTTTTATCTCTTTATCAGATGAAGGCTCTTTTGAACATGAGATTGCAAATGCCACTAAACTATCAACAAGAAATGGAGATTTTGTGTGATTTCTAAAGACTTTCAATGCAATATTGCAACAAGAACAATGGAAACTATTTGTAGGCATTTAAAAAGATACCAGACATCATATTGCCCAAAAAAACATAGATTAACTCAAAATCTTGTTAGATTCATTAGTAAGGGAGAGTTTCATGAACAATCTCAAAGCTGTGTGATGGCTATACACTTGTAACCAACTCACATACATGAAGATCCAACACAAAAGAAATTATTTTGGTTCTTTGGTGGGTTTTTCAAAAAAATGAGCTTTCTCTCATAATTTGCTCGTGATTTTTCAACTTTTCCCAACCCTTGCATGTCTCAAAACATGCATCATATATCTCTTGCCACCTTGGAGCCTTCTTTCCCAAGAAAAGAATATGCCAAGGGATCAATTCTATTACAACCATTTCTCATGATTCACTGAAAATGACATTTAACAAATTTGCAATGAGAGTTGCTAGGTGTTTCTAAAATGGTGAATCATTACAAATATTCAGATCATTATCCTTCTTGGAGGCATGTTTTTCATCATCAAGGCATGTAGATGCCTTTCCTCTCATCATTTCACCTTTTTACCCTTTAAAATTACCTCTGTAACTTTTAATTTGACATTTCACGTGTTTTCTCGGGCTGGGGCAAAAATTACTTCAAAAAACATCTCAAATCTGCAAATTGAGTCATGAAACTAATTCCAATGATCCTAGAAGGCCAAAACGACATGGAATCACCAAAAATTTGATGAAATTTGATGCAAAATTCATGATTCCAAGCTTCCTGGAGAAAAAATGGTGGCAAAAATGAAAGTGCACAGTTTGCCCTTGATCTGCTCTTTGTCCTTCAATCTAGGCCCTCCACATGTCAAAGTATGATTGGAAATCAATTCGGGCTTACTTTTTGTCTTTTTGACATTTTTGAAAAAATGGAAAAATTTGACTTTTTTCTCCGCCTCCGCCTTTGAATTTTGGAGCTAACACGTGGCACATGGTGGTTCCCATTGGGATCGCGCTTCAATTCTATGCATTTTGACCTTTTTGGAGAATTGGAAAATTTTCACTTTTTGCCCCGGGCCCGCACCTCCGATTTCTCCCTCACCACATGTCTCCTTGTGATTCGTCATGGGCCAACACTCCAAATTTTGATTTTGAGTCTTTTTACAAAAGGGAAAAATTTCCTCTGGCCTCCGCCCGGCTCGGCCGACCCACTCTATCCTCTACGATGTGTCCATCTCTCTTTTACCAAGGACCCGCAGGTTAATCTTCATTTTTACTCCCTTTAAGCCAAGGAAAATTCTCAACTTTGTCTCCGCAGCCCGCCGACCCACCTTGTCCGCTCTACCTACCACGTGTCGCTCATTGATTTGCTTACGGGCCCGCGGCTTAAACTTTTGCCTTAACTCCTTTTGCCAAAAAAGGAAAAATTCCCCATTTCCCTCCACAGCCCACACTTCCCTTTGACCCTTCATGGACACATGTCCACCTGTGATTCATTCGTGGGGGCACACTAAAAAATTTCATTTTGAACTCTTTTGTGAAAAAGGGAAAAATCCCCTTTACCTTCGCAGCCCGCACTTCTTTCTACATCCACCACGTGTCAAATTGTGGCTCCTTTACTGGACCCGTAGACCTTCCCTCACCTTTTTTCCCCTTTTCCAAAAGGTAAAAATTCCTAAGTTCCCGCCACCCGCCAGCTCCTTACGCCTTTGCATAAAAAAACATGACACGTGTCCCCTTACGGTTGGGGGAATTTTGAAATTTTTCCCAAAGCCAAAAATGGCTAAGTTTTTCAAAGAAAATGCATCAACTGTGTCCAACCAGAAGCGGCCACATAGGATACATTGTTTGAGCTTAATTTTGATGGTCAAATGACAACCGTATGACTGTAAAAAAGTAGAATTTACCAAAGATGCACGAATTTGATTTTTTCTTTGTGGGTGATGGATTTTTTGCTCAAAAAACAAGGGGAAGTTGATTTTATACAAGTTTCGACCATGGGGAGGGATTTTTGAAGGCATATTGGTATAAAACAACCAATTTTGATTTTTTCACAATCGCATGACAAAAGGGGGAACATAGCATAGCCCACAAATTTGGAAGAAATGGAACATACTTTTTGGACTCTTATTTTTGTTACGATCAAACCCTCCAAATTTCACATAGTTTTGTGCACTAGAATACCTGGAAATAAATTTTGAAATTTTGACTTGGCAATGGCTTCGGGCATAGAGTTGTCATGGCGGCCATTAATGGAGCTCAAAATTTGCAGGTCTAGTTTTTGTCTCCATTTGTAATGAAAACAAATCCATTGTGATAGGTTTTTCATTTGGAGCTTGTGTGCAATTTTTTAGCTTGTTTCCATTCTTTGGAATGACGGGAAATCCGACGAATGTGAATCGGTGCACAAAGGGAGGATTTTGTTAGAGAAAATGATTCTAGGCACCATTTGACCTCTTGTTTGTTGGATCTTGATCACCTTTAAAAATGAGGAATTCTAAAAAAGATGGCATCTCGATCCAACTTGTATCTTGCAAGATATGAGGATTTTTCGATCGGGTGACTTCACGGTTATCTGGCAAAAAATCTCCATTTTTCTCTTCGTTCTTTGTCATTTCACTCCATTTTTCTTGAGGCCTGAATATTTCTATGCATTCATGGTTTGGAGAGTTTATGTGGCCATGATGGAGCTGGTTCAGAGCAACAATGGTGGACCGGGTGTCTGGACAATCATGCATGGAGCCATGGCAAGGTATGAAGTTGTGAAGGAGAAATGAGGGGGAAGAAATGGCTAAGTGCCAGATTTAAAATTTCAAAACATGCAAATGGAGGGGCTGGGTGAATTTTTATGTCCTTGATGTTCCTGACCTTAGGGATGTGAGGGACATCAATTTCCACAGTGGTCAAGGTGATGTCATGTGTCCTTGATCTGACGACAGGGATTTGCTTGAAAAAATGCACCTGGGGCTGAAAGTGGTCACATGGGTGTCCAAAGACTCCTCCTAGGGGATGGGTACATTTTTCCATGTCTGATGTCCCCCACCTTAGGTACATAAGGGAAATTAGTTTCCATGGTGGTCCTGGAGGTGACACGTGGCACCCGATCCAACGACAGGGAATGGATGCTCCAAAAATGCACCTTGGGGATGAAAGGAGGTCACATGGGTGTCCAGAAGACTCCCTATGGGGCTGGGCACATTTTCCAAGGTCTGATGTCCCCACCTCAGGTGCACAAGGGACATAAAATTCCATGGTGGTCTGGAGCTGACACGTGGTGCCCGATCCGATGGCAGGAAGGCATGCTCCAAATAAGCACCTGGGGCTGATCTGTCAAGTCTGGAGGTCATATGAGGGCCCCAGAGGTCACATGGGGCTAGGAAATTTCAAGGGCTGATGTACCTAACCTCAGGGATGTTAGGGACATGAAATCCCCAGGCTCCTAGTGCTGACACGTGTCCTCTCAAAAAAATGACTAAGTCCTGAACTGCGTTTGAGAGGGTAACTTAGAACGAAGATAACTTGAGCTCTCGGTGGAATTTATTGGTGAAATTTTATATGATCCTGACTAGAAATGGAATTTTGAATCCAATTATGGGGTTTAATGTCTTGATTCAGCCATATGATCCCTAAAAATCAGATTTTTGATCTGGTACTCCACTTGTGCCTGAGAAAAACTGCCTGTCAATCATATGCGCCAAGGTGTTGTGAAAAATATTATTTTACCATCATGTAGGTATTAGAATCCTATTTTTGATGATGTTTTTTTTTACTTCTAAATCCATCCAGAGCTCCCAAAATCTTCTTCTGAAGCTCAACAGTTGTTTTAGGCCTGTGTACCGCCTAGGCTTGTGAACCTTGTTTTTACTCAGACTGCTCCAAGTCTTGCAGAACTTCCCCAAACCTTCCAAAATCATTTCCATGATGTTCCAAGGTATTTCATTCACCTCCATGTTGATTTTTCTCTTCCATTCCACTCTAGGGGGTGATCCGATCCTGGGAAGGCCAACGATAGCCCTTCCCTATACTGCCATGAGATAGTGTTTTTTTAGAACTCCCTAAAATCACCTAGGGGAATGAGTATACTTTCTGAATCACCTAGGGGACCAATTTGACATCAAATAGGGGGAACAGACTAACGGATTTGGCTTGGGGTGCCTGGGAATGATAAAACATGAAAATTTTGACATCGGGGTATAGTTGTCGTGTTGGAAATTGTCAATTTCCCTGTTGCACATTTTCATGACAAAAACTGGCTCTAGCTTGGGGACATGACATGGATGAGTGGAGTAGAAGACATGACATGGGAATCTAGAATCTCAATTTTAGACCATATAATTCGTTGACCAGTGCCTTATCCATTGGGCCCTATGTGGAGTCATGCACAACTTCTAGAGAGGAAGATTAGAAGAAGGAAACACACACACACAAAACTAAGGAAAGGAAACACATGACACCCAACAAGAAGGGAAACACACGCAACAAAAAGGGAAACACACCTATCAATCACCTATGATACAAGGTGGGGACAACCCACTTTCACTGAAGTACTTTTCATTTCTCAAAAGTTACCCCTGAAGAGGTAACACTAAATGATGATGTTCTGTGAAGCCGTTGATGGGTTCTAGAAAGTAGCCTCCCCTCCTCAATTGCTTATGAAATCTAGGTGCTTTCACAATTTTTGTGTACTTGGTAGGAGTGAGTCCATGTGAGCTTCTTGATGCTCAAGTCCTTGCTTGGAAATTCCATTGCCTTCATGTTCTTTGAAATCGGTCTCATAGTGCCAGTTGCCTTCCATGTTTATCCATATAGCTGATTCTCCATCGAGCATCTCATCGCTGCCCCAATGCTGATTTTTGTTCCAATTCCTTGAACCTTCTAAGTTACTTTCTTTCCCAGGTCTATGCTCATTGACATCTCTTCCATGAGAAACCTTAGACTTATCCATTTCCTTTACTCCACTGTGAGGTGCTTGAGTACTGATGGAGGGATTGGGCATGGCCTCATACTTTTCTTGTATGCCCATGGCATGAGTGAAGAGATCAAGAATCATCTTAGGGTCTTCGCAACTTCTACTATGTCCAATAGTTCTTGCACAAAGATCTCATCATCTTGGGAATCGCTGAACTCTAATGATCCTTCATCAAAAAGAGATTCATCTTCAAATGGGAATGAAAATATCTCCATTTCGTTATTGCATCCATCAATCATTAGCTCTAGAGTGGCATCGTATTTTTCATATTGCTTTATCTCAATGTGGCCAACCTTCGCACCAGTTAAGGCTTCCAAACCAGCTTCACGCTTGTCTTGCAGATTTGTGGCTTGTATCAGGATCTCGAGACTGAGCTCAGGATCTTCAGTTTCTTCTACAGCTTCAAGCATTTCTTGTATAGACATTTCTTTCAAAAATTTTGTGGGCTCATCACAAGCTGAGTTTTTCTCTCCATAGATGGCTTGACTGAGATCATCTTCATCCCCAAATGGGAATGAGAATAAATCCTCATCTTGGAAAATCATATAAGCTGATTTATCTTCTTGAAAATCATCGAGAACCATCTCCTCTTCCTCGTGGTCTACATCATCTGGTGATTCGGGGCTGCCCTCTTGTAACTCGAATCTCCTCAAGTGCTTCTTCAAAGTCCAAATCTCTCCAGAAGGCATGTCTGGACCTATCAAGATGGGAATATCTTCTTCCTCCTCGGTTGTCACCAAGTGATTCATCCACCTAGTATTTTGGTACAAAATGTTAGCTTCTGGGCTTCCGGAATTTTACATAGTGTACCTCATCTTCTTCGGGAAGAAATTTCTCCATGTCTCCCTTCACTGGTATGGTTGTGGATGACCAATTCATCTAAATTTTACCTCCCAAGTCTTAGCATAAACTTCTACTCAGCAACATTCCAAATGAGGCTGGGACATCGGCTACCAAAATCATCGCTAAAATCTTTCTTGTCTAGAAATTTGGTGAGAGACACCTATGCATCTTTGACCTTCCCTACAAGTGGGACCTTTTTCAATCCAAAGAGTAACAAGAGCCACCAGGTGGAGCCATGGTGAGTTTGAGAGCTTTAGTGACCTTCAAAGGCATCACGTTATCTGAGGCACCAAAATCTATTATGCAATTTCTCAGTACATATTCTCCAACAAGCAAGGAGACATAGAAAGGTTCAACTTTATCAGTCTTTGATGCGCTCAGAGAAAGCATGTTCTGTGAGGGAGGTGTAGGTGAGTTTGGTAGCATGCCTTTGGAACTAGAAGTTACAACATTGGGTGTTAGACTACCACTCTTGATATATCAGACGAACCTCTTGAATTGTTTAGGATGAGTCCACAAATATTCGGTTTTGGTAATTTGCACTTTGGCTTTGTTTGCATATTCTATGAAGTCAAAGGGAGCAGATGTGGACAAGGGGGGTGAAGGGACTACTTTTGGATTTAGGACAGGTTTGGAAGTAGGAGTAGATTTTTGGGAAATGGAGGGTATTTTGAAAGGTACACTAGGAGCTGATTTAGATTCATACTTGGAAGAGACATCAGAAGACTTACTTGGGATTGTGAGAGCTTTCTTACTTGCTACGAGATTAGGCTCCAAAAATGCAGACTTCATGGAAGATGGAAGTGCGGATCCTCGACTGATTATTTTATTTTTTGGAGTCACCATAGGAGGATCATCAACCTTATTTTCTTTTGCAGAACAGTGGAGGGAGATGCTCTTTTCTCAGAATGAGAATGAGTGAATACCACACATGAGAAAATGGGTGCATCTTCTTCATCTTCTTCATAACCTCCTAGAATACTCACAAAATCTGATTTGTGTATCATTCTCAAACTCATCACTTTCTTGGAAATCACCACCTTCACTTTCTTGTTCAAACTCTCCTTCACTTTCTTGAAATCTGCAATTTATGCTCATGGGTGGGGCCTCTAAGGTGAGCCTTTGGGGTGCTCTTGCAATCTGATTTTTGTTGCTTCTTTGAGAAGATACTCATTCAAATAATTCCCTCTTCAAAGAGGCCATCTCATTCACCAAATTTTGCAGTGATGGATTGGTTCTCTCATCTCAGGATGTTGGGCCTTGCCCTTTGATGGATTCTTGATCTTTCCAGAGAGGATGAGATCATCATCAAGTTCAATGGCCATCCTTTGTGCTTCTACAATGTTCCTTGGTTGGGATCTTTGAGAAAAATCCTACTTTTGATGATTGGGCATTGATGAAGAATCTCTTGACATTGTTTTGAGATGGCGAATCCTCTTCAAGTATCCTATGAAGCAAACCATTCAAAATGAGCCATGAAGTCTCTCATGGTTTCACTTTCTCCTTTCCTCATTTGAGCCAACTGCACCAAGAGGTCTTGATAGTCTTCATTTGATTTAAATCTTTCCTCGAAGGTAGCCTTGATGTCATCCCAACCAGTGATGGATCGGGAAGGCAGGAGGTAGAACCATTTAGCTACTTTTTCTTGGAGAGACTCCACAAACAATCTTATAGCAACATCTTCATGTTGGACACCAAGAATTCCACATGATGTCATGAAAGCAAGCAATGTGTTCTTTGGATGTTGCACATTGTCACCTTTGAACTTTGGAAAGTTCTTGCAGGGAACCCATTGGTAGATCATGAAGAGGGGTTCAAGAGCAAGTGGGCATGTATTCCTTCCCCATGGAACAATGGGTTGAGGTATTTCTTCTTCTTCATCCACCATTGTTTCTTCTGATTCTACTTCAGCTCTTGCTTCTACAAATTCTTCTTCAAATTCTTCTTCTTCCATGAACTCGATGTTCAATGGTTGTTGAAAAATTACAAAATTTGAAGGATTTTGGATAGGATTATCAAGTGAACTTCTTGAAGAGCCAGATGAAGAGGAGGCTTGAGAGAAGAAATATGGATTATCTCTAATTCATTCTTGCAGATTTTTGCAAAGCCTCGAAATTGGAATCAACAACACCTCTTGACCTGCTCAACTTGGTGTATCTTCCTTCAACCAGATTTTGGAAACTTTTGTAGTGGGAAAATGAAAGGACACTGTGGAATGAGAAAAGTCACTTGCAAAAATCAGCAGTGTATCTTTCAGCAATGGAACTTCATGAAATCTCTTTTCTGATTTTTTATATGATTTTCAGACCTTGCGGTCGTATATTGGGTGCAGATGCTGCTAAATCTGCCCCACGGTGGGTGCCAAAAACTATTGGTGAGAAAATTTTTTGGGTGGAAAACTTGTGGATTTCTTGCCAATGCTCTGGGAATCTAAGTCCCTCTACTTAACCGGTGCAGCTATCTTCCATATGTGCATGCATGCATGAAAGTGTGGATTTCTGTGGTGGTCTTTTGACCGAGGATCCAACAGAGGCACTCCACTGACCTTGCAACAAAGCTAGCAATATCTTGCTAGGAAGTCTTTTCATACATCAAGAGTGGGAAGGGGAGTGAGAAAAGAGGTAGGAGAACTAATGTTGTAGGTAGAAAATCAGATTCCTGCACACACTAGTTAGAAACTTCAACACATGCATTTATGAGAAGAAACAACTCTGCAAATAACAACAAGACCAAATAGAATTCATGATCACAAAGTATCAAGAAACCCCTTAGTCAAAGAAAGCTAGAAACTCTTCTTCTTGTATTGATTTCTTCAAACAAAGTTGTACATAATGGAGAAATGGAAGAAATTTGAGAAGGGGGAATAGAAGAAAATGGCTATCTCCTTTGCTCTCTCTAGGTACAATGCACTCTTGAGTTTACAAGATCAATCACCAACCCTTTGAAATGGGAATGGATTTACAATTTATAGAATAGAATATGACTCTTCATCTTCCTCATGACCTTTCGAATACCTTAATATGACTTAAGACTGTTCATATTCCACTTCAAATATTTAAGTCCCTTTTATAATAGCAAGGTGACTTAATTTACATTATGTTTCTAAAGTCACTTTTAAGTGACTTAAAGGCATATCAAAAAGTGCAAACCCCAATGAAGAATTAGAACATTTGAAAGTGAGAGAAAGTTGGGGGAAGAGGAGAGAGAAAGAGAGAGAGAGAGAAGAAGAAGAGGAGATGTTGTTCCCTGATGAAGTTTGTTGATCCTCGTTGATGGAAAGCTCCAAATGCAATGAAGTTTGAATGTCCCGTTGTGCCAAAACTACCCTTTGAATGTGACTTACTATTTTTAGTAAATGGTCATTTCCACTATTTTCTGCTCGGATAATCATTCTAGCCTTTTGGAGATCTTCAAGTGCACACTACTCTTTCCATAGCCGCTTTTGATGAAGACTTGCCAAAAATAGCAAGCATGTATAGAAAACTTACTATTTTTAGAAAGTGTGTTTCCAGTGCTTGATTTGTGATGGAACATACTTTTTGGACTCTTCTTGTTGTTACGATCACACCCTCCGAATTTCACATAGTTTTTCCCACTAGAATACTGGAAATAAATTTTGAAATTTTGACCTGGTAGTGGCTTCGGGCATAGAGTTGTCATGGCGGCCATTAATGGAGCTTGAAATTTGCAGGTCTAGTTTTTGTCTCCATTTGAAATGAAAACAACTCCATTGTGATAGGTTTTTCATTTGGAGCTCGTGTGCAAGTTTTTAGCTCATTTCCATTGCCGGAATGACGGGAAATCCAACGAATGTGAACCGGTGCACAAAGGGAGGATTTTGTTAGAGAAAATGATTCTGGGCACCATTTGACCTCTTTTTTTTTGGATCTTGATCACCTTGAAAAATGAGGAATTCTGCAAAAGACAACATCTCGATCCGACTTGTATCTTGCAAGATATGAGGATTTTTCGATCGGGTGACTTCACGGTTATCTGGCAAAAAATCTCCATTTTTCTCTTCATTCTTCGTCATTTCACTCCATTTTTCTATGAGGCCTGAATATTTCTATGCATTCATGGTTTGGAGAGTTTATGTGGCCATGACGGAGCTGGTTTGGAGCAACAATGGTGGACCGGGTGTCTGGACAATCATGCACGGAGCCATGGCAAGGTATGAAGTTGTGAAGGAGAAATGAGGGGGAAGAAATGGCTAAGTGCCGGATTTAAACTTTCAAAACATGCACATGGAGGGGATGGGTGAATTTTTATGTCCCTGATGTCCTTGACCTTAGGGATGTGAGGGACATCAATTTCCATGGTGGTCAAGGTGATGCCATGTGTCCTCGATCCGACGACAGGGATTTGCTTGAAAAATGCACCTGGGGGCTGAAAGTCGGTCACATGGGTGTCCAAAAGACTCCTCCTAGGGGATGGGAAATTTTTCCATGTCTGATGTCCCCACCTCAGGTACATAAGGGACATCAGTTTCCACGGTGGTCCTGGAGGTGACACGTGGCGCCCGATCCAACGACAGGGAATGGATGCTCCAAAAATGCACCTGGGGGCTGAAAGGAGGTCACATGGGTGTCCAGAAGACTCCCTATGGGGGATGGGAACATTTTCCAAGGTCTGATGTCCCCCAAATCAGGTGCACAAGGGACATAAAATTCCACGGTGGTCCTAGAGCTGACACGTGGCGCCCGATCCGACGGCAGGGAAGGCATGCTCCAAATAAGCACCTGGGGGCTGATCTGTCAAGTCTGGAGGTCATATGAGGGCCCCAGAGGTCACATGGGGCTGGGATAATTTTAAAATGGCTGATATACCTGACCTCAGGGACATGAAATCCCCCGCCAGATCCCGGTGCTGACACGTGTCCTCTCGAAAAAATGACTAAGTCTTGAACTGTGTTTGAGAGGGTAACTTAGAACGAAGATAACTTGAGCTCCCGGTGGAATTTATTGGTGAAATTTTATATGATCCTGACTGGAAATGGAATTTTGAATCCAATTATGGGGGTTTCATGTCTTTATTCAGCCATATGATCCCTAAAAATCGTATTTTTTATTTGGTACTCCACTTGTGCCTTAGAAAACTGCCTGTCAATCATATGCGCCAAGGTGTTGTGAAAAATATTATTTTACCATCATGTAGGTATTAGAATAATATTTCAATGATGTTTTTTTAACTTATAAATCCATATAGAGCTCCTGAAATCTTCTTCTGAAGCTCAATAGTTTTTTTAGGCCTGTGTACCGCCTAGGCTTGTGAACCTTATTTTTACTCGATCGCTCCAAGTCTTGCAAAACTTCCCCAAACCTTCCAAAATAATTTCCATGATGTTCCAAGGTATTTAATTCACCTCCATGTTGATTTTTCTCTTCCGTTCCACCTGTGGGGTGATCCGATCCTAGGAAGGCCAACAATAGCCCTTCCCTATACCGCCCGAGATAGTGTTTTTTTTAGAACTCCCTAAAATAGCCTAGGGGAATGAGTAGACATTCTTGAATCACCTAGGGACCAATTTGACATCAAATATGGGGTAATAGACTAATGAACTAGGATTGGGGTGCATGGGAATGATAAAACATGAAAATTTTGACATCGGGGTATAGTTGTTGTGTTCGGAAATTGTCAATTTCCCTATTGCACATTTGCACTACAACAAGGTAGAACAACATCTATACCATAGACAAGAGAGAAAGGCATGACAACAGTTGAAGTATGAATACTAGTTTGATAAGCCCATAAGGCAAAAGGAATGTGCGTATGCCAATCCTTTCCAGTATCGTCAACAAATTTTATAAGAATTTTGTTTAAGGTTTTGTTGGTTGATTCAACTGGGCCATTTGTTTGAGGGTAGTAGGGTGAAGAAAAAATGAGTTGAATACCAAAGGCATCACAAAGCTTCTGTAGGGTTTTGTTTTTAAACTATTTTCCATTATCATTGATGAGATGAAAAGGAACACCAAAATGACAAATGATGTGATGGTTGATGAATTTACATATTTTCTTAGATTTTATAGAAATAAGAGGTATGGATTCTACCCATTTAGTGAAGTATTCAATAGTGGTAATAATCCATTGATGACATTGGGAAGAATGAAGATTGATCTCTTCAACAAGATCTAAGCCCTAGTGAGAGAAAGGCCAAAGGTCTTGTGTGACCTGTAAGGTGTAACTAGGGGTGTGATGAAGATTAACATGTTTTTAGTACTTCACACAACGCTTGACATAGTCACAACAATCATGGTTTAAGGTTGGTCAATAATAGCCCATGTGGAGGATGCATTTAGTGATAACTAAACCACTGAAATGACCTCCAAAATTCCATTGTGAACTTCCTTAATGGTGTAGGGAACTTCAGAACTTGTAAGGAATCATAAGAGGATACTATCAAAGCCATGTTTATAAAGAAGACCACCCATGATGACATAATGAGAGACACTTTTGAGAAAGGCTTGTTGTCCATTATGAGTAAGGTATGGAGGTAGAATTGAAAGGGAAAGGTAGTCAAAAATTTCTTATACCAAAGGTCACGTGGGTCAGTTTCAATGGTTCCAATAAGGTTGATGTCTCAAAATAGATAGGAAGGTGATTACAACCTTTGTACTATGACAAATATTATCAATTCAGAGGGCAAAACAGTATTTGAGAAGCAAGAAAGGCCATGGTGTCCACAAATTTATTAGTGGAATGTGGAGTGGTTTGAAGTTCATAGTGTCAAAGGTAGTCAAAAGTATGTCTACATGATGCTTATAATTTTGAAGTATCTCATTACAACATTGGAATATACCATAAACTTGGTTTACAACTAGCTAAGAATCACACAAGATATTAATTTATTTAACATCTAAGGAGATGGTGGTTTGAAGGCCTAATATGAGTGCTTCATATTTGGTGATATTGTTAGTAAATTCAAAATATAGTTTGAAAGATAATGGCATAGGCTCCCTGTTGAGAGGAATAAGGATAAATCTAGCACCACACCCATGCCGACATTTAGAAACATCGAAGAATAAGGTCATTTGGTAAACCATATCATCCAAAGAGAGGGTAGCGATGGATGCATCTAGGAAATCAAAGTTATACGGCTGATATTCGAGAGAGGTACATCTACAAGTTGGTCAATGATACTTTGGCCTTTGATAAATTTTTGATTAGTGAATGAAAGGTCTAGGTCTGCAAGAAGCATGAGCCAACGTGTAACACATTGATGTTGGTAGGGCCTGGCATACATGTAATGTAAGGGGTCTCAGATTGGTGACAACAAAGGTTTTGTTGTTAAGTAGTTAACGATGAAGTTTAGTAGTGACAAAAACTAAGCGTACGAAGATTTTTTCAGCATGGGTGTATCAGGTTTCATAGTCCAAAAGCATACAAATTATATAATAAACCACTTGTTCCTTGTGTTGCTTACCACGATGAGAGAGCATGGCACCTAAGGAATGATCTGTAGCATAAATGTAAAGGTAAAATGGTTTCTCATCTTTAGGAGGAATGAGTACAGTGGTTGGAGGAAGTACTATTTTAAGGCCTCAAAGAATTCATGACATTCATCATCCCATTTGAAGGAGACATCATTTTTGAGAAGATTATGAAATGGGTGACAATGGTCAGATAACCGCAAAATAAAATGATGAATAGATTACAACTTGCCTTGTAAACTACACAGTTGGTGAAGGGTAGTTGGTGAAGGAATTTCAAAAATAGGCTTGATTTTAGCAGATCAACTTCTATTCTATGGAAATAATTGATAAAACCAAGGATTTTTCCAAATAGAGAAATGAAGACACACTTCTTAGGTTGAAGGTGAACACCATACTTGATGAGACTGTCAAAGATGACCTTAAGGACTATAAGGTGTTTGAATCGATGTTTGGATTTGGAAAGCAGGTCATCTACATAGTATTCTAATATGTAATGCATGATGTGATGAAAGATATAAGTCATATCCTGCTGATATATAACACCAACATTTTTAAGGCCAAAGGGCATGACTCAATAGCAAAAGATTCCTCATGGAGTGATAAAGGTGGTTTTGTGTTGATCTTCCAGGGTGAGTAATATTTGGTTATAACCTAAGAAATCATCCATGAGTGATAAAATATCATGGTGGTGGTAAGATCAACTAGTTGGTCAATACTAGGTAGTGAAAAGTCGTCTTTAGGGAAGGTGAGGTTGAGGTTGTAGAAATCCATGAAAATGTGGAATCCCCTATGTATTTTATGACTAGAAAGATGTTAGAAATTGATTGGGGATAATTAAGGGGTAGGATGAAGGAAATGAAAGAAGGCATTGGAGTTCTTCTTTGACAAGAAGGGCAATGCGAGGATGCATTTTCTACATCTTTGTTTCACGGGTTTAGCTTTAGGGATAGTGATGATATTGTGAACCACAATGTTTGGGTCGATACCAGGAATATCAAAGTGTAGGACCAGGAAAATATTTTCTACGATCACAGAGGAAAGAAGTAAAAGCTTCTGTTTAATAATGTCTAAATATTGGCCTATCTTTGGAATGTGGGGGTCATCCGAATGTCAATATTGATTTCGATGGTCGATCAATTTAACAGGTTTTTGATCTCGAAGGAAAAAACCGGTGAATATAAGAATCTTCTCGCACCAAGGTAGGTGAGAATAGATTCATCGTCCCGACATTGAATGAAGTTAATAGAAGGTGTATCTTCATCGATCATGTCGGAGATACATGAAAGGAAGGGAAGAGGGAGCCTCACCATTGTGTTGATAAGTTATAGGTCCCAAGGAAATTGTGTTTATGATTTTTTTTTTTAGGAGGAATGGATTTTGGATCCATAGACTCGTGGGTGAAGGAAGGTTTTCATCCTCAATGATTTTGACATCTGGATTTCTTGGAAGATGGTTAAATAAAGCCAATACCACCGTGGTCGCTTGTGTTTACATGTGGTACATGGGATGACAAGATGATGGGGCCCTATTTGTAGAACCAAAGCCAAATCCTTTCCATGCACAACAGTGGAGGAAAGTGTAGGTGAAGTGGTAAAGGGTGAGGGATTGAAGGTCGAAGAAAATGGTCACTTTTGGGAAGGTGGCTCGGGTGAGTACATAGAAGTATCAAGTCCCCCAAAGGTTAAGTTTTTACAAAGGTGGGGAGGAACATCAAGGAAAACTTTTCCTACATGGTGATCATAACAAGGATGTTGGAAAATGTTACCATAATCTTAAGGAGTAAGGAATGTGTTGATGTTGTACAGTGGTACTCCCCGAGTGCGACGTTGAAAAACACCTTCTAAGGGATCAGTAATTGGTATATGGGTAGTGGGAATAGATGAATCACTAGGAAATTGGGTAGAAGAAACATTAGTTGGTTGATAAGTAGATGGGTTAGTGGATGGGTCATTGTAGAGGCTATGGAAGAATTGGGAATAGAGGAGGTAGGTGTGGAAAAGGTAGTAGCAACATCGATGGATGGGGCTGTGGGTGAAGGAGAAATGACAATAGTGGTAGATGCCTTAACTGGTATAAGGACATCTTTAGATTGGTACAACATGTTATAAGTTTAGAATGGTGAAAGGTCAACGGGGATGGTAAAGTTATGTCCTTCATGTTCAAATTTTACACAATGATGTAAGGTTAAAGGAACATAACCCATGATGTGGATCCAAGGTCGGCCAAACAACAAAGTTTTATGGAATTACCCATCTAAGACATAGAATAGTTCTAGATAGTACAAGGCCCCACATGAATGTGGAGGATGCTAGTTTTGAGAGTGGAAGTGATGATGTCATTGAATGAATACAACATAAAATGGTTATTATGCATGTAATTTGAAGGCATGTACATTTGATTGTACGTGTGGGAGGAGATGTTGTTGATGCCGGCACCGCCATCGAAAATAACAAGTCAAACACGTATATTATCAATATAAATAGAGATGAAAAGGGAAGGATCAAGATCATTTGATTGGAGAGGTATAATCTCATTGTCAGAGAAATTGAGGGCGACTACTTGGTGAGTAGTGGTAGGTGTAGAGGAAGGGGATGAATTGGTGAGAGAATCTACATGGTGAGGGGTGATAATGGAGGCCACAGTGTCGGGTCATTAGGTAAAACCTTGATGGATTGTAGAACCTCCATGAGGGCCTGTTGATGGGATTCGAAGTTTGGATGAGGTCATACAAAGACATTTTTAGAGGGGATTGGTGCAATTTTTTATCATTATACGATGGGTGACCCCATCAAAAATAGGATATGTGGGTCCCTGAATGGTGATTTTGGTGTAGGTGCAGATGGTATATTGGGCATAGGATTGGTGGATGGGCTAGTTGCTTTCTCCTTTCCTTTGTCTTTCTAGGCGTGAGTGGTAACTTGGATCATGTTAATCTGAGGAAGAGAGGTGGATGGAGAAGGTGTGTCAAGAAAATTATAATGACATGATGGACAAAAACCTAGTGTGATGGATCCTAGAATTCAGCAATACACAAACCCAAGCATGCTCGCAAATCACTCGGCCCTAGATCGAGTGCTCACCCAAAACGCACAATGGTACCAAGTCCCTCCTTAGGGTTGCTATTGCAGGATGTTAGCATGATGAAGAATTCAATCATTTAGATCTATAATTAATATGTCTTTCATACAGTGCATAGTCAGATCTAGATCTAGAAAATAACAGACTTAACAGATACCCATAATGAAATCAAGCATGCAATACTAAACTGTAAACATGATAACACCTTGATTCAGTCCATAACCTCCATTAGATTAAATGCAATAAGTACATAGAAGCTTCATTATAATACAAAGAGTATACACTTATGTGCGTAATAAATTTAGCAACATAATCTCACTATATTTTAGTTCTCACACCTGTATGCTCTCTCTCTTTCTCCATGTATGCATCTATGTATATTGTAGACACCCAATTTGTGTCTTACGACCCCCGTGCCCCGCATCTCATTTCGTAACCTAACCTCATCACCTAAACCTTACACAATTATTTATTAATTACCTTATAATTAATAAATCCACATCGCCATACCGCCACCTCATTTCGCCACATCATCATGACCGAGTCTTAACCCTAAACTAACCTAATTAAGACGTATAACTTGGTCCACATCCACACCTATGATTAATTACTCCTCACCCGCACCCAAAACTGACCTCATAATGACTTGACCAAGCCCACAACTAATCCCTCGGGAGAAAAGGAGGAAAGTTGGCTATTTTATTAAAAATAGCCCACTTTGACCTGACCGATACCGGTTCCTACTTGACCGCCGTCGGTTTCAGAATCGCCATCGGTTCCCTGTAAATGACCATTTCCAACCAAAAATAAGGGATCGGATTTTCATTTGATCGGGAGGAGAAATCATTGAAAGGATCCGGATTTGCTTGGCGAGTAGAGACAAGTGAAGAAACGAGAAGAGTTTGCAGATAAGGACATCAAGCCCAGGATCGCAATGAATAACCAAGCCCCCCGGTGACACTCATCCAAGCATCAAGAGGAGATTGCTCACTTGGATTGTCGATCATCCTATTTAAGCCCTGTCTTCATCGTCACAGATCCTGGAACCGCATCTTCATCAGAACGAGTAAGTAGTGTCTTGTATGATTCTAAGCACCATTTCTTGAGCCTGTGGATTGATTGTAATTATAAGCTCATTCCTAGATCTACCACCTACCAGCACCCTGCACTTAACCTTCATCCATACATCTTTGTATTGTCTAGAAGACCATTTTATCACACTCTGAGCCTTCCCTATCCTCCCATTATTCCCCTCAGCCATCCACCAATCTTAATAACCCCACGATCACCTTACAACCAACCTCTATCCAGAAGCATTTAGATTGCTGACCCCACCGGTGTCGTTTATCCCCCACCGGCGGTGGTTCTCTAACCGCGATCGGTTATCCAGTGACCGGCGTCGGTCACTGTGACTTATACCCCAAAACCCTTTTCTCACCTATTTGTCACCCTAAATGTATCAACGACCAGTAACCGAACAAACAACGTGACGCTTTATTATTGATAGTTTAGTTTCTATTGCTTTGTAACGAGATACCTAAATCGTGATTTTGCAATAGCTTTCCTTGTTATCATTTGTGTTAATTCGTATTAAAAGGGGAACTGACCACCTTCGAAAGGAAGTTTTATATTTCCTGGGCCTAAGGCAGCTCCCTCATTTATTGTCTAATTAAAATCTGGTGGTCTTGTATTCTTACTTGCAGGTAGTCCTTCCCAGACAAAAAGGAGTTCTTCGCAATCGATCCGATCTTTCTCTACGATGCACGCGCACACCATCTCAACATTCAACAATGTATTCCTCCTAGCCCTAACCCTTATCTGTTTCTCAAAGGAATGAAAGGATAGAAGCAAGTCTATTCCTCACCGCCGAGACATTCTGCGCGAAACATTTTGGCACACTTCAAGTGGGACCCATTTTGTGTTTCGGTTCTCTTGTTTGCTTTCATTTAGGAGCATACTTGCTTTTCTGCTTTTGTTATATTTAGTAAAAGAATTTGTCTTGCTTTCTTAGTTTTTCATTAGTGAAAGTCATCTTATTTGCTTCATCGAATATTATTTTCGATTTGGGTTTAAAACACGTGCATTACATTCTTGCTTGTTGTTTTCAATTCTAGTGAACGTAGACTAATGTGTCGTACACGTGGGGTGATTTCCACGGTATTGACAGAAATTAATCTTACTTTCACCGCACAACACATACCGAATCACTTCATAATTAACACAACACCTCAAAACATCCCCCCTTTTCCGCGGTATTCCTCCTCCCGATTGAGGTAACCTTATAAGCCAAAACAAACTTGACATTTCCCTAAGTCTTTTGTTTAGGATTGACATCATTCTCGTGTCTAAAGGCATAAGCCCAAATTGATTAAAATTAACCCTAGGGTTAGTCTGTTAATTTGTTTATGCATTCTTGCTTGTTTTCAGTTCTGTTTCTCTCGTCATACACTCAAGTTTTCGTGAGCACTACGAACAATTTGATAGATATACCTGAACGTTGTTAAAAAAACCAAATCAACAACTTCTTACTCTTTCTTACACGGTTCTATTATACCGACATCGGTTACCTTACCGACGTCGACTACAGCTGACCGGACCGACATCGGTTATCGACCGATATCGGTATCGTTTTACAGATTCTTGACAAACCAACAACCCGCCAATTTCAAACATCTTGTTGTGCATTTACATTCTCGATAGATTGAAACCCTCACCGTGTACTTCGTCCATGGTTGTTATCACTCGAAAGTAAGCCACCGCCATGGTTTCACATGCCTGCTCTGTGCCTTTGCCTGAATCACCCCCTTCACATTCTATAGGAAATCCTACGGATACCAGCGAGGTTCCTAAAATTCCTGTAGGAGATAAGGAATTTGCCAAATTTCTGGATGCTAATCCTAGCACTGTACAATACTATTTGTCTCATGCCCCTGACCGTACACCCGACGGTCAACTCCTTGTTGGCATGCCTATTAGTATAGCTGCTCATTTAGCTCCTTCTCTACCTGATAACTCCGCTTTGCCTACTGCATCCTTAGTCCCGTCTCCTACCTCCGCAGCTTCAGGGGTTCATATGACACTGATTGGCTTTCCTTTGGTTAATCTTGGGCCCAACATGTCATTACCGCCGATCGCTCCTACCTCATCTCTCAGACTGTTCCATTCATGACTTGCTCTCTCGCCACCTATCCACACGAGCTTTCCTTCTCAATCTCCACCCACCTTTTCATTTCCACACACATATCCGGTAACCTCAATAGCTTATATAGGACATCCCTATTCAGTTGCCTCAACACATTCGTCCTCCATACCTTATCAACATTTAACCCCACCATTGTCTAGCGGTGGCCCTTGGCCCAATTTGCCTCCGTTTACCACAACCACACCATCATCTTATCCAACTACTGATTTAATTAAACAAATGATGGACAAAATGCAAAATCTGGAGGCTTCTATTTCAGGAAGTCGTAGCGCCTTGACATACGAGCAAGTTTGTCGGGAGCCTATCCACCCTTTAGTCCCCCTTCATTCATATCCTCCTCAATGGGAATTGCCGAAATTTACTCGTTTTAATAGTAAAGAGGACCCTCAACAACACTTGCGATCATTTAGACATGCCTGCTATCTGATTGCTCACGACGACGCTTTACTACTTCGCACCTTTCCCATGTCCTTATCAGGACCCGCCTTGGAGTGGTACAGTGCTGTAACCCAACACTCAATATTCTCTTTTAACCAGCTAGCCCAATCTTTCTTGGATCATTTCTCCATTAACATTGCCAAGAAAGTATCTATCACCGACCTCTATGCCATCCAACAATTTGAAGACGAATCTATCGCAGATTTCGTTGGATGATGGCGAGGCCTTATCAACCAACTTATGTATGCCTTGCCTCAGACCGAACTTATCAAACTGTTTACATGGGCCTGCGCTAAGTACATCTCTCCTACCCTCCAAATTCAAACTTTCCGTACATTTGATGAGGCCTTTACTATGGCTCGAAAACTAGAGATTCGAGCCTTAGAGGAAGAGAAATTGCGGTTGCGCAACAAAAACCCCACTTTTCGAACCCAAGATTCCACCAACAAACCTAACACCACCAATCCTCACCCATCGACTGCTTCAAAATCAAAAGGGGCCGTCCACGCGGTGATGGTCAAATCCCAACCACCGTCTAATACCCCACCAAAAACCACCTATAAGTATAAAGCTGAGCCCATCAATTACACTCCCTTGGGAGAAACTTATGGTGTCATCTTGGAAAAATTGCTCAAAGCCGGAGCTATCACCTTGCCTCCTGTTAAACCTCACTCTGGGTTTGACTCCACCCGCGCTATACCTTCTTGGTACAAAGAAAATGACTTCTGTAACTTTCACCGCGTAAAAGGACATAGTCATGAAAACTGCAAGATGTTGAAAAACATAGTGCAGGAAATGGTTGATGCAGGGGATATAACCCTCGATAATCCTAATGCCCCTGCCAACCGAAATTTGAAAATCTTCAACAAACCATTCCCGAATCACTCTTCTAACAGTAACATAAACCAGGATATCTTAGCCGAGGAGAGTGTTCATGAGATCCATGCAGTCTTCGACTCCCAGCCAAAAGCCTCTATCGAGAAAATTTTGAATCAAGACTCTTCACTGACACAGGGGCCCGAACCTCCTTCACCACCATCAAGACAAGGCGAAATCATTCCTTTACCCATACAGGAGTTAACCGCCTGAGTTCTCTTCTCATAGATGAGTCTTCTTACACCACATCCCTACAAGACTGCGAACGGATGTTATCTAACTTATCTATTTCCCAAACGTCTTCTTCTACCACTCTTCTTTGCACATGAGGAAGGCTCGGTACTCCCTTTGTCATCCTTAGACGAGAAACCTCTTGACCGACATCACCAAATTCTTTAACCATGACGGATCCTCTCAAACATGCCCTCCTACCTATTAGTTCTTCATCGCCTAAATCTTTTCAGTGACCAGTTGACCTCTTAACACCTATTGATACAGTGCCTCATCTACCTTCTATATCACACCCACAGTGGACCGGAATCACAACCCACCTTTCTTCCATACAAGAGTTCCAATTCACACCTGAAGACTGTCATTCTCCAGAAGATAGACGAGTCCTATGGGAACGTTTGAGTACCCCCTATTCTACTCAAATGTAGATGACCGATCCAGACACCTCTACCATATACCCGAAGTGTTTACAGAAACTCAAAATGCCTATGTCCTCATCTCCATCCCCCGCATCTCTACCAAGTATCTCATCCACCTCTATTAGCCTAACCAAATCTTCCCCTACACTTGGGACCGCACCAATACCCAGTCTAACACACCCGCCTAAGCGACTAGATTTATCTAAAAATAAAGCCGCCCCTCCACTTAGGAGACAAACTCAATCCGTGCCTCTATCACAATTAAAACCATCATCGTCACACCTACCTTCCATATTGGGACCTCATCCCTCCACCTTGCATCAATATATCATACCTCCTGCGTTTTCTTTAAAACCACCTACACCTTCTGCACACATACAGAGATCTAAGGGTATATCAACACTGTCATCCCACGTATCCTGTCCACCCATCAACCCTAAACAAATTTCATCATCAAAGGACTTGTTTGCCGTCACTCCTCTTTTTCCGCCGTTGTTTCCGGATACCACGTTATCTGGAGCCTCATCATCTAACCGGCTAAACGTAGCTCCTGCGACAAAGAAACCACGTTTAGTTAAAACCACGTGTCAACACCCCTTGGCTAAACCACCACCCGTATGAACCAACCACGCCCAAACATTACCGAAACCCGCTCAATCAATACCCTCATCCTCCTCCGATTTTGACCCACTCAAAGGATCTTACGCTAAAATCCTTGCTATGTTGGTGGAGAATACGACCATTTCCCTACCCCCACTTAGACCCTATGACCCGTCTAAACCTCGACCTATAGGTTATGATGAGTCTAAAATCTGCGCTTACCACCGCACACCAGGACACGATGTGGAGGGATGCAAAGCCTTAAAAGCCATCCTTCGTCAGTCACCTCTCTCAGATAGAAAGGTTAAGAAAGACAACTTACGAAGGGAGAGACCTTTGGCTTCAATTCCCTCTCCTATACCACCTGTCCCCGCCTCACCAATATCTGTCGTTATTACAACCCCACCTATCGAAGCCCATGACCTATCCCTACCGTCTTCCTCCTCTCGTATTCACGAGATCAATATGATTAGTGTTGCTACTCGAGGGTAGAAAAACAATGGGAAAGCAAAAGAAAACACACCTGCGGCATCTCTTTCTCCGTCCACCATCCCGATTGAACCACCACCTAAAGTGGTTATTCATGGACCTGCCTACCCCATCTCTAATGGAATTGCCCACCGAACCATGATCAAATAGCTTCACCAATCGCCTGTAAAAATGACACTGTATGATCTCATTCAGACTTCTGAATCTCATCGACAAGCTCTCGTTGAAATCCTTCAAGGGATAGTGGTATTACCTAATGAAACCTTTCCTGTTACTTCTATTCTAACACCCAATCACGTTGCTTTGCTCACCAAACAATCTATCTCCCCAACCACTTCTGTCTCTGTACAGCAAGCCGCTGCTGTTAGTTTCTCCGAAGATGAAATTATCGACTTTGGTGCTGAAGATCCTGACCCTGCTCTTTTCATGTCAGCTTACGTTTGGGACATTTGGGTACGTCGTGTTATGATTAACGGGGGCACTAGCCTAAACATCATCTCTTCAAAATCCTTCCAACAAATGAACATCCCTTCTAGTTGCATGTGCGCAAACCCCATCATGTTACGGTCATTCAATGATGCTATTACTTCTACCTTAGGCACCGTGATCCTTAACATTCGTGTAGGACCACGCACTTTACCTGAACTCTTCTATGTCCTTGAGGGAGAGTTTCAATACAATATGTTGTTAGGCCACCCTTGGATCTGGGCTATGGGATGCGTTCCCTCCACCTTACATAGATGCATAAAATTTGAGTACGAGGGGAAGTCCTACACCGTAAAAGATGATCCTCCTCCCTTCAAAATTTGCAATATGTTGTATCGCCTAATGATGTGCTTGTACCAGCCAAGACACCCATTCATCCAACCCAGCCATCCACTTCCAATGCACCTACACCTTCAACCAATGAAACCGCCGTTACAAATATCACTTCCTTTCCCACAGATAACATCCCAACCTCCGACCCCTTAGTAGATGTTTTTCAACGCCTTACGCTGGGGGAATACCGCCTATATAACGTTAGCTCTTTCCATACCCCGCAGGAGTATGGACAGTTACATGCACATCCCACCTACGACCGTCACGTGGGGGAGGTAATCTCTTACGGACCACCCCATTGCCGCACCAACCTAACGTATGGGGGTGTTGACGCATCCTCCATTACCCCTGAACCTCCTCTTGGTGTGGTTCCCTTCCAATCTGATTTTCAATACTTGACAAATCGTCGTTTCGCCCTCACCTTCTTGACTCAGTTGTGCTTGGAAAGGCTTTGGTTTTGGTCTTTATGAACAAGGCCGACATACACTCATTCCCGTGACTACACGCAAACACAATGATCGTAGTGGTCTCGGTTTTCCTAAAACACTTACACCAGAGAAACCTCATGTCAATTGTATCCTGGAGGATGACGATGTCACCCCTACCAAACCATCATCACCCATTTTTCCATCATCACCCATAGAGTCGATAGACCCTGAATCTATCCCTCCTAACTTTTTTTTTTCATAAATGCTATCTTCATAGGTCCTCTCACTTATCAACGCAATAATGAGGACCCATCTTCTCTTCCCCTTTTGTATCCAAACATGATCGAAGAGGATTCGCCTTTGATTAATGTTGTTGAGTGCCAGGATGACAACTCCATCCTCACTTACCTTGGGGCAGACGACTCCTATATTCAATGCACCTTACCATCTGAAACTCAAACCATGTTGAATGAGTTGACTATAGAAATCAACATCCACACAGAGGAGGATCCTCACGTTGTGAAGATCGGACAATCCCTTAGCACATCCGAACAAGCCGCCTTTACTACCTTTCTCCATACCCACAACCAAGCCTTCGTTTGGTCTTACGCTGACATGCCAGAATTGATCCTACCATTGCTGTCCATAACATCACCCTAAACCCCGATTCGAAACTAGTCAAACAAAACCGAGAAAATGCATCCACACATTGCCCTCTTGGTCAAAGAAGAGCTTCAACGACTTCTTTCTGTTTCCTTCATCTTGCCTATTGACTATCCTCAATGGATTTCTAACATCGTACCTGTCACTAAAGCGACGGGGACTTCAGATATGCACGGATTTCCGAGACCTTAACCTCGCTTACCCCAAGGATGATTTCCCCCTCCCAAGTATTGATCAACTTGTTGATCTCACTGCAGGCCATGAAATGCTTTCTCTCATGGATGGATTTTTGGGATACAATCAAATTTTGGTAGCCCCGACCGATCAACATAAAACTACCTTCATAACTCCTTGGGGAACCTTTTGTTATCGTGTCATGCCATTTGGCCTTAAGAATGTTGGTGCCACCTATCAGCGGGCTATGACTTACATTTTTCATGACATTATGCACACTATCCTTGAGGATTACGTCGATGATCTTCTTGGAAAATCTAAACATCACAGTGAACATCTCGATGTTTTAACCATTATTTTTGATCACCTGTTACAATATTCTATCCGTCTTCAACCAAAGAAATGTGTCTTTGGTGTCCTTTCGGGAAAACTTCTTGGTTTTATCATCTCTTTGCGTGGCATTGAGGTCGATCCATCTAAAGTCAAAGCTATCCTAGAAATGCCCCCACCTACTAACCTCAAACAATTGCGTAGTTTACAAGGTAAGCTCCAATCTATCCGGCATTTCATCTCTCAACTCTCGGATCGATGTCAACCTTTTCATCACCTCCTTAAAAAGGACATTGACTTTTAATGGAGTGAAGAGTGCCACCAAGCCTTTGAAGCTCTCAAAGCTTATCTCTTGCAGCCACCCGTGCTTATCCCACCTCAGGACAATCGCCCCTTCTACCTTTACCTTTCGCCACCGACCACGCTGTAGGGGCCATGCTTACACATCATGACTCCGAGAATCGAGAACAAGCAGTTTATTATATAAGTCGTACTTTGGTAGACTATGAGACTAGGTATACACATGTAGAAAAGTTGTGCCTAGCCCTATCATTCGTGGCAACCAAACTCCGACACTACCTCCTGAATCACAAAAATTCATCATCACCAACACAAACCCCATCCATTATATGTATGCCAAACCTCATCTAAACCAATGCATCGCCCGATGGCTTATGCTCCTCGCCGACCTCGACCTTGAGTTTGTCCACCATAAATCAATCAAAGGACAAACCATCGCAGACCAACTTGCGGAAGCCCCTTTACCTGGGGAACAATTTACTAATTTTAATTTCCCTGATGAACTCATCGCCACTCTTTCCCTCAGGGAGGAGTTGTATCCAATGACCCTCTTCTTCGATGGATCCAAATGCCAGCGTGGCGGAGGAGCCGGCGTTGTTCTCATTCCTCTCAATGCTGAGCCTATGCCTCTTTCATTCCGACTCGATTTCCCCTGCACTAATAACATAGCGGAATACGAGGCCCTTGTTTTGGGTCTCCAGGTTGCGTTACACTTAGGTGTCAAATCTATCAATATTTTCAGCGACTCTCAATTGGTAGTCAATCAAGTTATGGGCATCTACCAATGTAAAAATGAGGAACTTCAAAAGTACAAACATTACGTGGATTCTCTTCTAACCTTATTTACTCATTATTCTATCCAAACCATTCCCCGCTCCACTAACAAATTTGCGGATACTATGGCTTGCTTAGCCTCGCAAATTCCAGCTTCATCAACTGACTCTGACATTTTTGTCTTGGTCCAACAACTCTTTGCCCCATCTTACTCAGCCCCGGTTGTTTGTATGATAAATAATGTGACTGCTAATTCGCAGGATACCTGGTATCACCAATTTCACGACTACCTTACAACCTCCGTTCTCCCATCTGACCTTACAAGTACCGGAAAACGTGCTTTTCTTAAACGTGTTTCTCGTTATGTCGTTATGGGGGGACTCCTTTATAAATGTGGCTTTGATGGCATCCTCCTTCGATGTCTAACCGGCCCGGAGGTCACCTATACCATCCAACAGGTTCATGATGGTATTTGTGGTGGACATTTTAGCGGCCTCGCCGTGGCCAAACGAATCCTTCGCCTAGGTTATTATTGGCCTACTCTCAATAACGACTGCTATGAATATGTTAAGCGTTGTGTTATGTGTCAACAACATGCCAACCTTCAACATACTCCTAGCCATCCACTACAGGTCGCACGAGACCTTTGGCCTTTCTCACAATGGGGTTTAGACCTTATTGGTGAGATCCACCCACCCTCTTCGCAACGTCACCGTTGGATAATCACAGCAACCGAATATTACACAAAATGGGTGGAGGCTATTCCGCTCATTTCAACTAAAAAAGAAAAAATTGTAGAGTTCATTAACCACCACATTATCTGTCGTTTTGGTGTTCCTCATCGCCTGATAACAGATAATGGAAAATCTTTCAAAAATAAGTTGTTGCAAGACCTTTGTGACAACTTTGGTATCAAACTTAGTTTCTCATCACCCTACTATCCACAAGCAAATGGACAAGCTGAATCTTCTAATAAAACCCTAACCAAAATTCTTATGAAAGTTGTCAATGAGTCGGAAGAAATTGGCATGATCACATCCCCTTTGCCCTTTGGGCTTATCGTACTAGCATTCGTACCTCCACTAATGCCACACCTTTTTCTTTGGTATATGGTATCGAGGTGTCTTGCCTCTCAAAATACAAATACCCTCCCTCGAATATCTCTTTAGGATATTCTTACCAATGATGATTTCCGCCAAGAGCGGTTAGCCTAATTGGAGCTTCTTGATGAGCGTCATCTTACAGCTCTTGATCACCTTCAAATCTATCAAAAACACATCAAGCGTGCTTATGATAAGTGACTTCATGAGTGTACCTTTAAGGTTGGTGATCTTGTCCTTAAAGAGAATCAATAACTCCTTTTTGTCTTGGAAGGACTACTGCAAATAAGAACACAAGACCACAAGATTTTGATTAGATAATAAATGAGGAAGCTGCCTTGGGCGGGAAGTATGAAACTTCCTTTCGAAGGTGGTCGAGTTCCCCTGCTAATATGAATTAACACAAAATCTTTGTAGAGTACTAATTAAATTGTTTCGTGGAAGGCCAGGTAGGGAAAATTTGTTTTTCTTGGTTTTGATCAAAGGAACCGATGCGGTTATCTATAGCCGATGGCGGTCATCCGATAGAAACCGGTTGGTTAGGATCTTACGGGCTGGTTGTGGTGTTTGTAATGGCTGGTTTTGGATAGTATTGAGAAATGGGATGGTTAGAAGCTAAGGAATGATGGTTAGAGGCAATGGTACGTTAGATAATGGGTTCGAGCGGATTTGGGAAGATTACAATTCCAAAAGCACAAGAAATGTTATAATGGAGGACATGCAAGATATAACTACTTGGTTTTTTTGATGAAGGTGCAAGTTGATCTCCTTTGCTTTGCCAACTCTTGGTTTCTTTACTCGTCTCTGCTTGGTCAAGTGAAGTTACGGACTCTCTTGATCGCTTTGGACTCTCCTTTGATTAAAAATCCTTGGTGATCTCCCAAAATGAAATTCCGATCCGTTGTTTTGGTTTGGGAAGCCCATTTACGAGGAGGCAGAGTGGCGGTTGCGGTTGCGTAACCGGCGGCGGTCGAGTAGAACCGGCATCGGTTAGGAAAAAGTAGGCTATTTTTAGTAAAATAGCCCACCTTCCCCTAACTTTTCTCAGAGAGATCGGTTGCGGGCTTGGTCAAGTGGCTAGAAGGTCGGCTTTGGAGTGCGAGTAAGGAGGCATTAGTTATGGATGTGAGTCTAGACCAAGTCATGGGTCCTAATTAGGTTAGTTTTAGGGTTAGGGCTAGGTCATGATGAAGTGGCAAAGTGAGGTGGTAGGTAAGGTGGTGTAGATTTATCAATTACTGAGGCAATTAATAAATACTTGTGTAAGGTTTAGGTAATGAGGTTAGGTTGCGAAATGAGATGCGGGTCACGAGGGTCGTAAGACACAATTTTGGTGTCTACATTAGCCCCTTATTGTCGTGTAGCTTGTTCTGTAAAGCTGCGCGGACAATAATATGAAGTGGTTTCTCATGTTAAGGATATAGGTAATCCCCCTCAAATCTATCACAGATTGAGTGAGCGGGAAATCGGGGATAGGGTTGATAAAAGGTAAATGTTGTAGAGAGGATGGTAAGGTGGTGGGTAGGTCGAGGAAGCGAGACGCATGTTGAAATGCAATAATACGACTAGGGTACATGATTTGACTAGCAAACCAGCAATGTATAGGCAAAGGTCGATAGTTTATCCAAACAAGGGTGATATAATCACGGTATCAAGGCATAGGAAGTAGCTCGGGGTATATAACGGGTAAGGTACGAGGCGTTTAGGCATGTTCGGCGGTGCAAATGGTTGGTTTGGTTGAGATAAGCGTCACGGTCAGAGTCTAGGCAAAGTTGGTCGACGAGATCAAGTCGAGGACCCTAATCATGCTAAAACACGAACAAGTGAGCTCGATTGAACAAAGGCTACAGGATGGATGGATAAAATAAAAGCGTTGATTGTGGGTATAGGTATGGAAGTGATGCGGCCTTGGGTCGGGCCAAGTTGGTTGGGTGCGGCCTTGAGGTGTGCGAATAGGTAGGTTGAGGCCTTAGGTCGGGCCTTGGGTGGTAGGTTGAGGCCTTGGGTCGGGCCAAATAGGTAGGGCGAGGCCTTGGGTCGGGCCGAATGGTAGGTTGAGGCCTTGGGTCGGGCCGAATAGGTAGGTTAAGGCCTTGGGTCGGGCCGAATGGTAGGTAGGGCGAGGCCTTGGGTCGGGCCGAATGGTAGGGCGAGGCCTTGGGTCGGGCCAAATGGTAGGGTTGAGGCCTTGGGTCGGGCGAATAGGTAGGTTGAGGCCTTGGGTCGGGCGAATGGTAGGTTGAGGCCTTGGGTCGGGCAATGGTAGGGTTGAGGCCTTGGGTCGGGCCAATTGGTGGTAGGTTGAGGCCTTAGGTCGGGCAATAGGTAGGTTGAGGCCTTAGGTCGGGTCGGGCCAAAGAGGTAGGTTGAGGCCTTGGGTCGGGCCAAAGGTAGGTTGAGGCCTTGGGTCGGGCAAATGGTAGGTTGAGGCCTTGGGTGGGTCGGGCAAATAGGTAGGTTGAGGCCTTAGGTCGGGCGAATAGGTAGGTTGAGGCCTTGGGTCGGGCCGAATAGGTAGGAGGTTGAGGCCTTAGGTCGGGCGAAATAGGTAGGTTGAGGGTTAGGCGAGGCTTAGGTCGGGCCTTGGTAGGTTGAGGCCTTGGGCGGGCCAATTGGTAGAGGCGAGGCCTTGGGTCGGGCCAAATAGGTAGGTTGAGGCCTTGGGTCGGGCCAAATAAGTGAGGTGGGTCGGGCGAGGCCTTGGGTCGGGCCAAGTGGTAGGTTGAGGCCTTAGGTCGGGCCAATGGGTAAGGCGAAAAGGTTGGGGAGCGAGGCGATATTGGTGAAAAAGAGGCGAGGAATAAGAGAGCGGCAAAGAATGGGGTAAAAGGGGTATCGAGGCCAAGCGTCGATTCATCATGGCCGATATCGGTTAAGCCAAATCGATACCGGTTTCTAGAAGCGAAAAGAAACCGACATCGGTGTAGGTCGAAAATACCTATAAAAAAGAAACATACGGCTTTGTCATTGTCACTTTTGTTATTTGTAATCCAAAATTGACTTATCGCGTGGAGAGTTGATTTGGAGGGTATTGAGTGAGGTGGAGCTATTTGATTGGCGGAGAGAGTTGATAGTGGGCCCGAATAGTTGAGGAGGCGGCGGTGATTGGCCAGAGGGGACCCAGCGATCGGGATTGGAGCCATGGCACGAGGCGAGGAGGAGGCTGGAGAGGCTGGACCAGGTGGACCGCCACCACCCATCCCACCACGGCAGCGTGTCGTCGTCGTCGTCGTGCAAAGTAGGTTCTAAACTCTTTAATTTGTTGATTTGGTTGATTTATGGTGTTTTTGGAGATTTGGGTAGGAATTTGTATTTTGTAGGAAAGAATGAGTAAATAGGGGTAATTTGAGAAAGGGAGAGGGTAGATAGGTTAGATAGGCTAAGGTGGGTAGGTGTGTAAATTTTAGGGTTTTGGGTGGGTAGATGGGTAGAAATAGGTAAAAAAATGAGTTTGGGGGCCGCGCGGGGGTTCGGCTCCGGGATAGAACAGTGACCGATGTCGGTCACTAAGCGACCGGCATCGGTCGCTAAAGTTTAGGGAAGGGTACAATTGTTTGTGACCGGCGTCGGTGATGTATCGGCCGGGCGCGGTTGTGGAATTTATGTAGGGGTTGGGTTGGGGTTGGGTGGGGGGGGTGGGGTGGGGTTGGGTTGGGGATGGTTTGTTTGTTTTGGGTTGGGTTTTGGGTGTGGGATTGGGTTTTGGGTTGGGTTTTGGGTTTTGGTGGGGGTGTTGGTGGGTGGGGGTAAGGTGGGTTTAGGGGTTGTGGGTGGGGAAGGGGGGTTGGTTTGGGTTGGGTAGGTGAGAGTTGGGTGGGTGGGGTTTAGGGGTTGGGTGGGTTTGGGTGAGTGGGTAGGGGTTGGTGGGGTGGGGTGTTGGGGTAGGGTTGGGAGGGGGTAGGGTGGGTTGGGTTGGGGGTTAGTGTGGGTTAGGGTTTGAAAGTGGGTAGGGTGGCTTGGTGGGGTGTTGGGTGGGGATAGGGTGAGGGGGTGGGTTGGGTTGGGTGGGTTGGGTTGGGGTAGGGTTAGAGTGGGTAGGGTGGGTTGGGTGTTGGGGAGGGTAGGTTGGGGTAGGGTAGGGTGACTTGGTGGGTGGGTTGGGTTTAGGATGGGGGGTTGGGGTAGGGTTTTTAGGTTGGGTTTCGGGTGGGTAAGGTAGCGTGTTGGGGTGGGGTTAGATTTTGGGTGTTACAAAAAAAGGGGGGTAGATGGTAAAGTAGATGTTATTATAACGAGTGGGTCTAAGAATGTGGGTTGATTTTGCAGGCACGTCAGCAGTTGACGATGCGTGATAGGATGCCTCCACTATTGAGTCGGATGAGGCCACACATATCTGCGGCGCATTGGGCCATCATGCGCGAGGTGGGGCTTGGCGGGGTCCAGAGGTACAGAGCGATCGACAGAGATCACAGCCTGATGGTCGCCCTCATCGAGAGATGGGATCCGGCGGCCAATGTGTTCCATCTGCCGACCGGGGAGATGACCGTCACATTAGAGGATGTGTATCGCATCCTGCGGCTCTACCGATCGAGGAGAGGCCGTTTTCGAGTGGATTCGAGAGGCTGCCATGGATAGCATCTGCGAGGTTTTGGGGATGCGCGCGCTTGCCCTTACATATCATAAGCGCGAGCATTGGATATGGGGACATGTACTGCGCACAGAGACATGAGACACGGCTTGCCGTGTTGATGATGATAGGAGTCACACTGCCCGCCCTCCCGGATTGAGAGGAGGCCGCTTCCCACGGGCATTGATGGGGGTGCTCTGGAGATGGTGGAGGAGCACACTGTTTGCATGGGCACCAGTATATACAGTGCAATTGCTCTGAGGAGTTATGGGGCTATCGCGGAGGAGGCGATTTGGTATTTGTTCGACCTTTTTGTTGCACTGTTGGGCATACGAGCACATCGTATGCATCAGGCCAGTAGGGCTACCCCAGCAGCCAGGGCCACAGATCGTATACCGATATGGCTTTCAGAGGTGGTTGGGGGTTGTGGGCCAGCCACGAGCAGTTGTTGCAGGTCGGGATGTGGCCTACTATAGACATATGCTAGAGGGCCTTACCGCAGTAGACATTATATGGAGACCCTACAGAGGTCACCGGCTGGCGAGAGCCGCATACAGTGCGCTTTGATCCAGTATACATTACGGATAGCGGGACGGAGGCGGGAAATCGGCGGATACCCTTAGAAGTGCGCGAGGCGAGATGGGGCTGCCACAGGATGAGCCACCTCCCTTCCCTCGGTCACGGGAGGGATGATGTAGAGAGCCCCACTACCGGCACCGGCCTTGGGATCAGGCCCAGGTAGCGGAGAGACCAGCGAGTGGGGGTGTGGATGATGCGGGTGTGCGGCGGCATACGAGTACAGTGGGCGAGGCGAGAAGCGGCGAGATATGTACCGCCTGCCTTGCCGAGACTTAGCAGCGGTGGCTGAAGAGAGATCAGCTCGGGCGAGTGCAGCTATTACGAGAGGGGCGATTAGGCTGCTGCGAGCACGAATAGGGTTTTACGAGGCGGCTAGCGAGCTCGAGTACGAGTACGAGGCGGCACCACCACGGCGGCGGCCACGAGTGCGAGTGCAGTACGAGCGGCCGTACGTGCAGCGTGCCACAGCCACGAGCCCGAATACCACCACGGCCACGAGTGCGAGTGCGAGCACGGCGGCACCTCCACGGCGCCACGGCCACGAGTGCGAGTACGAGCTCGAGATAGTGGTGTTAGGTGCGAGGGACCGGCCCAGATTCCTTGATGGCGAGAGATCGTTATATGGAGGTTAGAGCGAGAGGCCCGTTATTATCGGGATATTCTTGTATAAACGGAGTCGATTATCGAGCATATGCGGCTCATAGAGCGAGACCTCGCGCGGCCAGAGATCTCGGGAGGGCAGCCCACGGTGGCGTGTACTTGACAGGCGGCGAGGCGAGGCGCCACGGGGACCGGCGGGAGAGGTGCGAGCGGCGGGGGAGAGGCGATAGATCCCCGGCGTGGTTTTGTATAGGGACACGGGCACGCGGTCTGCGGCGGTTGTATTGATAGAGGCTGCGTGCCTACATTTATTCATTGTTTTGATTTATTTATTTATTATATACGGCTGCGAGCGATCACGGGTTGTACATTTGATCCGGCTGCGAGCGAGTATATTTTTGATATGAGAGACCGGCCTGCGAGCCGAGTCGAGATTTGTGGTAGGTATTGCGGCCTGCGTGCCGGCTTTGGTATATTATGTGATCACAGAGGCCCCGATGTAGGGCACATTGTATTGTTGAAAATTTTGTATATATATATATAGATGATGTTTTGATCCACATGTTGTTTTTAAAATGTGTTGAAATATTTTGTTAATGGTTTGGTAATATATAGAATGTGTGATGAGTTTAATTGACATGTTGATAGATAGATGATGCTGATGTTTTTGTGCGTATATATGAATGACAGGTTATGTGATAAATTGGTGGTTTTGTGACAGTGTGATATATGTAACTGATGAGTTGGATCCGAATGATGTATAGATTGATAGTTTTTTGATATTTGTAGTTGAGGGTTGTGTATTGGTATAAATGATGTTTAATGAAAATGTAATGTTATATGTGGTGGATGAACAAAATGTGGTAAATTGTGTTGTTTATGCAGGCAAAGAGGCGGGCGCGACAAAAATTTAGATGAGAAATGAAGAAAAGAACCCTGTTTCAAAAAGGAGGGTGTGTAACCGGTATCGGTTAGGTAACCGATGTCGGTAGCTAACAGACCGATATCGGTTAAGCAACCGATACCGGTTATTTAGGTATGGGCTTTTCTAAAAATAAAAAAGCTAGGGTGGCAACTGAAGTTTTAATTTTAGAGCCATGCAAGAGGTTAAAAGCGCGAACGCGACGCGTTTTGACGACTGCGACAGGTTTTTGCATGAGAAATCTGAGTGATAAGGAGAGAAGAGACAAGAAAAGGGAATTGTGATCTGAGATTCAGAAGATAGCAAGGCAGGTTTGAAAAAAGGTGGTGATAATGGCAGGACGAGGAGAAACATCCAGCAGGCAGGGACAAGAGAGAAGACAAGGGCCACGCCAAGCTACTGCGACCCAAGAGGTAAACGTTTTGGTTGTGATTTGATTTCTGCATGGTTTTGTGAAGAAGATGGGGTAGAATAGGTGGGTAAATATGAGAAAGAAAACATGATAACAAGGGTTGCAGGTGAGGTAAGTGTTACCGGGTAGGCAATCAGGGGTTTCAGGTATGTTTATATGTATAAAAACGAAGAAACGAGCAAATTATTGTCGTAGGTGGTTGTTTTTAAGGAAAGTGTATAAAATTGACAGTGACCGGTAGCGGTTAGGTAGAACCGGTATCGGTTACGTAACCGATATCGGTTACGTATAACCGATACCGGTTACTGGAGAAATTTCCAGAATGTTTGAAAAAGACCCTAACGGGTTGAATGGTTGTTTGTTGTTTTGGTGTATGCAGGCAGAGACAGAGTTGAGGATGAATGATAGTGTGCAGTATTTGTTTATGCCGCGAATCCGGCGGATGTAACACCAGCGGAATGGACATTGATAAATCGTTTGGGGTTAAGTGGAATCCGTTATTATTCACGAATCGCACGTAACCATGGTATGTTACAGATTGATTGAGAGATGGAATCACGAGACAAATACCTTCTATCTACTGCATTGGTGAGATAGCGGTAACATTGGAAGATGTGTTTGGATTTTGAGACTCCCTATTACGGGAGAGCGAGTATATCGAGGCACTACTAGCGCGGCACGGGGAGCGATACTTGACAATGATATTTGGTCCATACGCACGAGATTTGACACGGCGAGAGTTTATCGTTTACATATGGGGTAATGTATACGCACACCACGAGGAACAAGGTTAGCGGTGATATTAATGATAGCGGTAGGGTATTATGCATTACGAGGCGGGAGGGAAAATTTCCAAAGGCATTGATGTGTGTTATACGGGAGATGATAGAAAAAGGCATTACGTTTGCATGGGCACTGCGTATTTGGCGGAGCTATACGAGGGGTTTATGGGCTTGTAGGCGAAATCACGGGACAACGTTGGATTGCTCATACTTATTACCTTTGTTGGGCCTATGAGCACATTGTTTGTGTGCGACCAATAGGCCCGATCTATCTGGCAGGAGAGGCCGAGATCTGAGGTTGGGATTGGCGATGGGTCGAGCGAGAACAAGAGGCGAGATCTCGGGCCGTGCTTAAGGGTGACATTGAGTATTATAGGCGAGTATGGGAGAGAGTGAGCGATTGCGGATATCATTGGAGGCCCTACGGGAACTATATGGTAACCGAGAACATAGCTGAGGAGTTGAGAGGTGTAGAGCGATTGAGGTGGATCGCGGGGCACAGGCCAGGTGAATATGAGAGGATTCCTATAGATCGCGTGCGGCGACAATTTGGATATGTGCAGGACATACCACAGGCTTATAGACCATATATGAGGATCGATGCCGAGGCAGCATTCTCACCACCCCGGCCAACACCTCCAGAAGGGCCTGAGGAGATAGCAGCCGATCGCAGGGTAATGGATGTAGGAATGACAGAGGCCTATAGATTATGGTGGGTAGCAGAACTGCGAGGTGTACGTGAGCGCCACACACACTGTGGTGATCACAGCGAGAGAGGATCGTCTGCGGCGTTTGGTTCAGCGAGCTCAGCGCGAGTGAATGAATGAGACAAGAGGATTGTTAGTGGTTGCGGAGTCACGGGCGGCGAGACTAGAGGCTGGAGTTCTCCATGCGAGAGGCGTATTCATATGTTACGAGGAGAGATTGGCGGATCGGTGGCGGTACCAATAGCGCGGTACCTTTGAGGCGAGAGAGGCCGGCGAGAGGGTCGGCGATCACGATCATCACCTAGTTCGGGATGAGTTGTGATGAGTGCGAGTATATGTTAGCGGTATAAGAATAAGGATGCCGACTGCGTGTCGATGATAGAGAAGATGTATTTGTTTAACATCTAAATAAAAGCTGAATATGTATGTTGATTTGAGTTATGATAATAATAAGATTGTCGGTGTTTTGATTTTCGGTGTTTGAAAAAGGATAAAGAGAAATGTGAAAAAATAAAAAATACACAAAAATATTTATATTCACCACACAAGATAGGTTATGGTAGGGGATGGTCGAGCTAACCTTGGGAGACCCCATGTCTCGAAGTCTGCCTACATAGCCCATTGCACAAAGCAAGGAAGGGCCTCGGGCCGATGTAGTTCTCCCTTAGGATCGGGGAGGGGGTGAATTTAGGCAATTTGGTATGGTTTAGGCAATTTGTCGTTTGGTTTGGTAAAAATTTGATGTTGGTAGGGTAATGTTGTTGGTGTTGGTAGGATAATGTTGTTGGTGTAGGTATAGGTAAAGCAAGGTTAGCATACCCAAGTAGTAGGGAATAGTGTCTGATTAAGATCAACACACAATTCTAGATGCGAGGCAAAGCGGAAAGAGTGCTCCGTAGGTGAAAAGAGCTAAACAAACCACACAACGTAGAAGCGAGCACGAAGCCCTAAGTGCCGTGTATAGGCGAGAAGTCCATAGTTGAAAAGAGTTGTATGATCACATGATATATCGGGTGTACGTTACGTCCCTTGAGTTGAAACAAATGGTGAGGTGATGTGGATGATATAGGCTGAGGTCAAAGAACTTGTTACAACGAAAGAGAACCTACCCTAAATAGACAAGTCCATGACCCAAAAAGTTCTTTTGTATGAGGCTTTATTTTATTGAATGTGGTGATCGATGCGGGAAGTCTACAAGGGATATTGATTGTTTTATTCTTGAGGTCTTCACGAAGCTGATCAATGCGAGAAGCTTCGGATAAAAAAATATTGTGTATAAGCTGTCCTTCGGGGAAGCGATCTATTTATAGTGCGAGAGATGATTTTAGTGCATAGCTGTCCTTGAGAGCGATCTATTTATAGTAGCTTGGCAATAGTTTGGCATATATTTGTCCTTCGAGGAAGCGGTCTATATTTAATTTTAGATAACTAGATGTTCTTTTGGCGTGAAGCATCTAGTTTAGTAGGAAGTTTGACTCAAGAAAATCCCATAAGAATACGGCTTATTTTAATACTTTAAAGTCATGGACTAGACTAAAAAAGGGGAAGGCATCGTAAGGGGAGGTGAAGTGATTTTGATTTTATTCGGAGATATAGAAAACAAAGTGTATGTAGCGGTAAATGAGCTCAAGGGACGAGCAGTAGGTAGATAAGGAGTGATATAACACTAGATTCAACAGTAGAATGGTCGAAGATGCAAGGCATTAAGGGGTTGAGCTCGGAGTTTACCATTAGCGAAGCTAAGCGATAAGTGCACGATCCATAGGTGTGAGTGATTATATAAGGCCCAATCGATTGGGAGCAAATTTTCCACGTTTGCTCTTTTCTAGTTTGGTTACATGTTGATTCTCTTTGAGGACAAGATCACCAACCTTAAAGGTACGCTCATGAAGTCGCTTATCATAAGCACGCTTGATGCGTTTTGATAGATTTGGAGGTGATCGAGAGCTGTAAGACGTCGTTCGTCAAGAAGCTCTAATTGGGCTAACCGCTCTTGGCGGAAATCATCGTTGGTGAGAATATCTTGAAGAGATATTCTAAGGGAGGGTATTTGTATTTCGAGAGGCAAAACAGCCTCGGTGCCATATACCAATGAAAAAGGTGTGGCATTAGTGGAGGTACGAATGCTAGTACGATAAGCCCAAAGGGCAAAGGGAATGTGATCGTGCCAATTTCTTCCAGATTCATTGACGACTTTCATGAGGATTTTGGTTAGAGTTTTATTAGAAGATTCAGCCTGACCATTGGCCTGCGGATAGTAAGGCGATGAGAAGCTAAGTTTGATACCAAAGTTGTCACAAAGGTCTTGTAACAACTTATTTTTGAAAGATTTACCATTATCATTATTAGGCGATGAGGAATACCAAAGCAGCGAGATAATGTGATGGTTAATAGATTCGACAATTTTTCTTTTTGATTGAAATGAGTGGAGCGGCCTCCACCCATTTTGTGTAATATTCGGTCGCTGTGATTATCCAACGGTGACGTTGTGAAGAGGTCGGGTGAATCTCACCAATAAGGTCTAAACCCCATTGTGAGAAAGGCCAAAGATCTCGTGCGACCTGTAGCGGGTGGCTAGGAGTATGTTGAAGATTGGCATGTTGTTGACACATGACACAGCGCTTAACATATTCGTAGCAGTCGTTATTGAGAGTAGGCCAATAATAACCTAGGCGAAGGATTCGTTTAGCCACAGCAAGGCCCGCTAAAATGTCCACCACAAATCCCGTCATGGACTTGTTGGATGGTATGAGTGGCCTCCATGCCAGTTAGACAGCGAAGGAGGATACCATCAAAGCCACGTTTATAGAGGAGTCCCCCCATGACAACATAACGCGAAACACTTTTAAGAAAAGCACGTTTGCCGTTACTAGTAAGATCAGGTGGGAGGACAGAGATTGTAAGGTAGTCATGAAATTGGTGGTACCAGGTATCCTGTGAATTAGTAGACACAGTATTTATCATGCAAACTACCGGGGTTGAATAGGATGGTGCAAAAAGTTGTTGGACCACGACGAATAATTCAGAGTCAGTTGGCGCGGCGGGAATTTGCGAGGCTAAGCAAGCCATAGTATCCGCAAATTTGTTAGTGGAGCGGGGAATGGTTTGTATAGAATAGTGGGTAAATAAGGCTAGAAGTGACTCCACGTGGTGTTTGTACTTCTGAAGTTCCTCGTTTTTACATTGGTAGATGCCCGTAACTTGATTGACTACCAATTGAGAGTCGCCAAAAATGTTGATAGATTTGATACCTAAGTGTACATGACTTGGAGACCTAGAACAAGGGCCTCGTATTCCATTTGTATTATTAGTGCAAGGAAATCAAGTCGGAATGAAAGAGGCATAGGTTCAGCGTCAAGAGGATGAGAACAATGCCGGCTCCTCCGCCGCGTTGGCACTTAGATCCATCGAAGAAGGGTCATTTGATCGACACTTCTCGAGCGAAAGAGTGGCGATGAGTTCGTCGGGAAGGTAAAATTGGTAAATTGTTCCCGGTAGAGGGCCTCCATGAAGTTGATCTGCGAGAGTTTGTCCTTTGATTGATTTACATTGTATAAATTCAAGGTCGAGGTCGGCGAGGAGCATGAGCCATCGAGCGTGCGTTGGTTTAGGTGTGGTTTGGCGTACATATAATGAATGGGAGTGCTGTGTTGGTGATGCGAAAGTTTTGTGATTAGGAGGTAATGTCGGAGTTTGGTGGCGGCGAATGATAGGGCAGGCACAATTTTTCTACATGTGTATACCTAGTCTCGTAATCCACGAGAAGTACGACTTATATAGTAAGCGGCTGCTCTCGGCGTGCGGGTCTCGATGGGCGAGCATAGCTCTATAGCATGGTCGGTGGCGGAAAGATAAAGGTAGAAAGGACGGTCGTCTGGGGTGGGATAAGCACGGTGGGTGCTGAGAGATATGTTTTGAGAGCTTGAAGGCTTGGTGACACTCCTCACTCCATTGAAAGGCAACGTCCTTTTTAGAAGGTGATGAAAAGGGTGACATCGATCAGAGAGTTGGGAAATGAAAGCGCGGATGGATTGAAGTTTACCACCTGCAAACTACGCGTGATTGTTTAAGGTTTTGGGTGGGGGCATTTCTAGGATAGCTTTTACTTTAGATGGATCGACCTCAATGCCACGTAAAGAGGCGATAAAGCCCGAGAAGTTTCCCGAAAGGACACAAAGACACATTTCTTTGGTTGAAGGCGGACGAGAATATTGTAGCAGGCGATCAAAAATAATGGTTAAAACATCGAGATGTTCAACTGCGATGTTTAGACTTGCCGAGAAGATCATCAGCGTAATCTTCGAGGATAGTGTGCATAATGTCATGGAAAATGTAGGTCATAGCCAGCCCGATAAGTCGCACCAGCATTCTTAAGGCCAAAGCGGCATTACGGTATGAAAGTTCCCGAGGAGTTATGAAGGCGGTTTTGTGTTGATCGGCGAGCGACCAAAATTTGGTTGTAACACTGAAAAGCCATCCATGAGAGAAAGCATTTCATGACCCATGATGAGATCAACAAGTTGATCAATACTTGGGAGGAAGTCATCCTTAGGGCAAGCGAGGTTAAGATCCGGAAATCCGTGCATATCAGAAGTCCCCGTCGCTTTCGTGGCAGTGCGATGTTAGAAATCCATTGAGGATAGTCGATAGGCGAGAATGAAGGAAGCGAGAAAGGAGTCGTTGGAGCTCCTCTTTGACCAAGAGAGCAATGCGTGGATGCATTTTCTCAATTTACCTTGGTGGTTTGGAATCGGGGTTTAGAGTGATGTTATGGGCAGCGGTGATGGTAGGATCAATTCTGGCATGTCGGCGTAAGACCATGCGAAAGCTTGGTTGCGAAAGCACGGAGAAAGGTAGTAAAGGCGGCTTGTTACGATGTGTCAAGTGATTGTCGATCTTCACTATGTGAGGATCTTCCTCCGTGTGGATGTTGATTTCTATAGTAGATTCGTTCGGCATGGTTTGAGTTTGAGATGGTAAGGCACGTTGAATATAAGAATCATCGCGCTAGGTAAGTGAGGATGGAGTCGTCATCGGCATTCAACAACATTAATCAAAGGTGAATCCTCTTGATCATATGCGGATACGAAGGGAAGAGAAGATGGGTCCTCATTATCGCGTTGATAAGTGAGAGGACCTATGAAGATAGCATTTATGAAAAAAAAAAAAGTTAGGAGGGATAGATTCAGGGTCCATCGATTCTGTGGGAGATGATGGCAAAGTGGGTGATGATGGTTCGGTAGGGGCGACGTCCTCTTCTTCCAGGATACAGCTGACAGGAGGTGTCTCTTGCGTAGGTGTTTCGGAAAAACCAAGACCACTGCGATCATTATGTTTGCGTGTGGTGATGGGGATGAGAGTATGTCGGCCTTGTTCGTAAAGGCCAAAACCAAAGCCTTTCCACGCACAGCGAGTCAAGAAGGTGAGGGCAAAACGACGATTTGTCAAGTATTGAAAATCGGATTGGAAGGGAACCACACCAAGAGGAGGTTCAGGGGTAATGGAGGATGCGTCAACACCCCCCCCATATGTTAGGTTAGTGCGGCAATGGGGTGGTCGTAGAGATTATCTCCCCACGCGGCAGTCGTAGGTGGGGTGTGCATGTAATTGTCCGTACTCTGCGGGGTAGGGAAAGAACTAACGTTATATGGCGATACTCCCCAGCGTAAGGCGATGAAAAACGTCTACTAAGGGGTCGGAGGTTGGGATGTTAGCTGCGGGAAGAGAAGTGGTTTGTGCGGCGGTGGTTTCATCGATTGTAGAGTGCGGTTGAGGTGGACGGTTGAGGTATATTGGAAGAGGATGGTTGGGTTGAATGTATGGGTGTCTTAATTGGTATAAGCACATCGTTTGGGCGGTATAACATATTGCAAGTTTTGAAGGGGAGGATCAGCTTTTACGGTGTAGGACTTCCCTCGTACTCAAATTTTATACATCGATGTAATGTTGAGGGACGCATCCCATGGCCGGATCGAGGGCGACCTAGCAATATATTATATTGGAACTCTCCTTGAGGACATAGAAGAGTTCGGGCAAAGTACGTGGGCCTACGCGAATGTTGAGGATCACGGTGCCTAAGGTAGAAGTAATAGCATCATTGAATGACCCATGACATGATGGGGTTGGCACATGCAACTAGAAGGGATGTTCATTTGTTGGAAGGCTTTTGAAGAGATGATGTTTAGGCTAGCGCCCCGTCAATCATAACCCGGCGTACTCGAATGTCTCGGACGTAGCGGAAATGAAAAGGGGGGGTCGGGGTCTTACATACCAAAGTCGATAATTTCATCTTAGAAACTAACGCGCGGCTTGTTGTTTTGAGGCGAAGTGGTGGGGAGATGGATTGTTTGGTGAGAGAAGCAAGCGTGATTGGGTGTTAGAATGGAGGTAGCAGGCGGGGTTTCGTTGGGTAAAACCTCTATCCCTTGAAGGATCTCAACGAGAGCTTGTCGATGAGATTTGAGTGCGAATGAGATCATATAGTGTCATTTTACGGGCGATTGATGAATTTGTTTGATCATGGTTCGGTGGGCAACTCCATTAGAGGCGGGATAGGCGGGTCGCGAATAACCACTTTAGGTGGTGGTGTAATCGGGATGGTTGAAGGAGAAAGAGATGCCGCGGTGTGTTTTCTTTCGCTTTCCCATTGTTTTTTGTCCTCGAGTAGCGACACTAATCATATTAATCTCGTAGACTGAGATGAAGAAGATGGTTGGGATAATTCATGGTCTTGAGAGGTGGGGTTGTAATAATGATCGATCTTGGTGAGGCGGGGACGGATGGTATAGTAGAGGAATTGGCGCTAGAGGTCTCTCCTGCGTAAGTTGTTTTCTTAATCTTTCGATCCGGAAGAGGTGGTGGCGAAGGATGGTTTTAGAGCTTTGCATCCTTCTACATCATGTCGGGTGTGCGGTGATAGGCGCAGATTTTAGACTCATCATAATCCACAGTCGGGGCTTAGAGGCGGGTCATAAGGTCGAAGTGGGGGTAGAGAGATGGTCGCATTCTCCACCAACATAGCAAGGATTTTGGCGTAGGATCCTTTGAGTGGGTCAAAATCGAGAAGAAGATGAGGGTATTGATTGTGTGGGTTGTGGTAATGTTTGGGCGTGTTTAGTTCGTATGGGTGGTGGTTTAGTCGAGGGGTGCTTTGACACATGTTTTTCACTAAACGTGGTTTCTTGGACACTGAAGTTACGTTAATTTGGTTAGATGATGAGGCTACGAGATGGCATGGTAGCGGGAAACAACCACGGAGAAAGGGGAGTGATGAGAAAATAAATCCTTTGATGATGGGATTGGTTTAGGGTTGATAGGTGGACCGGATATGCGGGGTAACGATGTTGTGATACCCTTTGATCTGTATAGGTGTAAAAGGCGTAGGTTGTTTTGCGAGAAAACAAAGGAGGTATGATATATTGATGTAAGGTGGAGGGATGAGGTCCCGATATGGAAGGTGGGTGTGAAGATGGGGGTTTTGATAGAGGCCGGATTGCGTTTGTCTCCTAGGTGGCGGGGCGGGTTTATTTTGGGATAAATCGAGTCGCAGGCGGGTGTGTTAGGCCCTGGGCATTGGTGAGGTCCCAAGCGCGGGGAAGATCTGGTTAAGTTGATAGAAGTGGACGGGGAATTTGGTAGAGGTGAGGGGGTGAAGGCGAGAGCAGGGGGCATTTTAAAGCACGTAAGCACTTCGGGTAGATGGTGGAGACATCGGGATCGAGTCATTTGCATTTGAGTAGAAGCAGGAGTACTCAAGCGTTCCCATAGGGCACTGTCTATCATCTTACGTGGAATGGCGAGTCTCAGTGTAATTTGTAAATTTTAGTACGAGAGGAAAAGTGAGTTGTAATTCCAATCCATTGCGGGTGTGACACGGGAGGCGGATGAGGCCTTTGTATCGGTAGATGCTAAGAGGTCGACGGGTTGTTGAAAAGATTTAGGTGATGAGGACTAATAGGCGGAGAAGGGCATGTTGGAGGAGTGTCATGGCTAAAGAATTTAATGATGTCGGTGCGAGATTTCTCATCAAGGATGTCAAAAGGAGTGGTGTACCCTCCTCTTGTGCGGAAGTGGTAGAAGAGAGGCGTGCTGGGAAATGGATAGATTAGACAACATCCGCTCGCGAGTCTTGTAGGGATGTGGTGTAAGAAGACTCATTAATGGGAAGGAAGCACAGGCAGATTAACTCTTATGGGTAAAGGAATGATTTCGCTTTGGCTTGATGGTGGTAAAGGAGGTTCGGGCTCTGTGTTAGTGAAGAGGCTTGATTCAAAATTTTCTCGATAGAGGCTTTTGGTGGGTATCGAATCTGCATGGATCTCATGAACACTCTCCTCGGCTAAGATATCTTGGTTTCACGTTCTTCTTTGGATGAGTGATTCGGGAATGGCTTGTTGAAAATTTTCAGATTTCGGTTAGCGGGCGTTAGGATTATCGAGTGTTATATCCCCTGCGTCAACCATTTCCTGCACTATGTTTTTCAACATCTTGCAGTTTTCATGACTATGTCCTTTTACGCGGTGAAAGTTACAAAAGTCATTTTCTTTGTACCAGGAAGGTATTGCGCGGGTGGAGTCAAACCCAGTGAGGTTTACGGGGCAAGGTGATAGCCTTGACTTTGAGCAATTTCTCTAGGATGACGCCATAAGTTTCTCCCGAGGAGTGTAATTGGTGGGCTCGGCTTTGTATTTATAGGTGGTTTTGGTGGAGTATTGGACGGTGGTTGGGATTTGACCATCACCGCGTGGACAGCTCCTTTTGATTTAGAAGAGGTTGACGCGTGAGGAGTGGTGGTATTTGGTTTATTGGTAGAATCGGGAGTTCGGAAAGTGGAGTTCTTGTTGCGTGACCGCAATTTCTCTTCCTCTAAGGCTCGAATTTCTAATTTTCGAGCCATAGTAAAACCTCGTCGATGTACGGAAAGTTTGAATTTGGAGGGTAGGGGAGATGTGCTTAGCGCATGCCCGCGTAAAGAGTTCGATAAGTTCGGTTTGAGGCAAGGCATCGTAAGTTGGTTGATAAGGCCCGCCATCGTCAGCGAAATCTGCGATAGATTCGTCTTGGTGTCGGATGGCATAAGTCGGTGATAGATACTTTCTTGGCAATGTTAATGGAGAAATGATCCAAGAAAGATTGGGCTAGTTGGTTAAAAGAGAAGATTGAGTCTTTGGGTTAAAAAGCTTTGTACCACTCAAGCGAGGCCACGATAAGGACATGGGAAAGGTGCGGAGTAATGAGGCATCATCATGGGCAATCAAATAACAAGCATGTCTAAATGATCGAAGTGTTGTTGAGGATCCTCTTTCTTGTTAAAAGCGAGTAAACTTTGGCAACTCCCATTGAGGAGGATATGAATGAAGGAGACGAGAAGGGTGAATGGGCTCCCGACAAACTTGCTCGTATGTCAGCGCTACGACTTCTGAAAGCGGAAGCCTCGGGTTTTGCATTTTGTCCATCATTTGCTTGATGAAATCTGTGGTTGGATGAGGTGATGGTGCCACGAGAATAGGGATGTCCCATATAAGGTGTTGAGGTTCTGGATACGTGTATGGGAATGAAAAGGTAGGCGGAGCTTGAGAAGGAAAGCTCGTTTGAATAGGTGGCGAGAGAGTAAGTCATGAATGGAGTAGTGCGAAAGAGAGGCGAGATAGGGGCGGTTGGTGGTGGCGATACGTGGGGTCAAGATTAACAAAAGGAAAGCTAATCGGGGTCGTATGAACCTCTGCTTTGTCGGATTGGGAGGCGGGGCTAGTGATGCGGGAAGTAAGGTATTGTTATCGGGAGGAGTAGGAGCTAAATGAGCAGCTATACTAATAGGCATGCCCATAAGGAGGTGACCATCGGGCGCACACAGTCGGGGTATGAGACAAATAGTATTATGCAGTTTGGGATTAGCATCCAGAAATTTGGCAAAGTCCTTGTCTCCTACGGGAATTTGGGGATCTCTTTGGTGTCAGTAGGGTTTCTATAGAATGTGAAGGGGTGATTCGAGGGAAAAAAAGCAGAGCAAGCGTGTGAAACCATGGCGGCTTGCTTAGAGTGATGTGACCATAGACCAGAACACACGGGAAAGTTTCAATCTATCGAGGACAAAAACAACCTCGAGAATGGTGAATTTAGCAAGTTCTTTGGTTTGTCGAAGTGAGAGAGACGATGGCGATATCGGTTTTGGTAAGCGGTGTCGGTCACAGGGAAAAGCGGCGTCGGTCCCTTAACCGATGCGGTGTCAAAAATCTAGAATAAGAAGATACAAAAGGGTTGCTTAATTTGATTTTTAGCAGCGTTGAGTAGTTTAGCAACTTATTGATCACGAGAAGACAAAGTATGACAGAGAAAGCAGGATTTGAAAACAAGCGAGAGGCACACGCAAATGCGAGAGATTAACCTTAGGGTTAATTTTAATTATTGTGGGCTTATGCCTTTAGGCGTAGAATGATGTCGAGAATCCTAAACAACAAGACTTAGGGAAATATCAAGTTTGTTTTGGCTTATAAGGTTACCTCAATCGGGCGGAGGAATACCGCGGAAAAGGGGGGATGTTTGAGATGTTGTGTTAATTGTGAAGTGATTCAGTATGTGTTGTGCGGTGAAACTAAGGTTAATTTCTGTCAATACCGTGGATATCCCCCACGTGTACGACACATTACTTAATCTATGTTCACTAGAATTGAAAAACAACGAGCGGGAATGTAATGCATGTGTTTTAAAACCCAAATCGAAAGTGATATTCGATGAAGCAAAAGAGATGACTTTTACTAATGCAAGATGCAAAAACAAAGCAAGTTCTTTTACGAGAATAATAAAATACCTGTGAATATCTCTAGAAGAAGAAAACAGCAAGTATGCTCCCTATAATAAAAGCAAGCAAGAAATAAAGAAAAACCCAAAATGGGTCCCAAGTCGTGCCAAAATGTTTCACTCGGAAATGCTTCGTTCCTTATAGAAAGAGATAAGGTTAGGGTTAGGAGGAATACTGTAGAATGTCGAGATGATGTGCGCGTACCGTAGAGAAAGATCGGTGTGCATTGAAGAACTCCTTTTGTCTTGGAAGGACTACTGCAAATAAGAACACAAGACCACAAGATTTTGATTAGATAATAAATGAGGAAGCGCCTTGGGCCGGGAAGTATGAAACTTCCTTTGAAGGTGGTCGATTCCCTGCTAATATGAATTAACACAAAATCTTTGTAGAGTACTAATTAAATTGTTTCGTTAGGCTAGGTAGGGAAAAATTTGTTTTTCTTGGTTTTGATCAAAGGAACCGATGCGGTTATCTATAACCGATGGCGGTCACTTGATACCGATACCGGTTGGTTCTAGGATCTTACGGGCTGGTTGTGGTGTTTGTAATGGCTGGTTTTGGATAGTATTGAGAAATGGGATGGTTAGAAGCTAAGGAATGATGGTTAGAGGCAATGAGTACGTTAGATAATGGGTTCGAGAGCGGATTTGGGAAGATTACAATTCCAAAAGCACAAGAAATGTTATAATGGAGGACATGCACGAGATATAACTTACTTGGTTTTTTTGATGAAGGTGCAAGTTGATCTCCTTTCTTTGCTTGACTCTTGGTTTCTTTACTCGTCTCTGCTTGGTCAAGTGAAGTTACGGACTCTGCTTGATCGCTTTGGACTCTCCTTTGATTAAAAATCCTTGGTGATCTCCCAAAATGAAATTCCGATCCGTTGTTTTGGTTTGGGAAGCCCATTTACGAGGCAACCGATGGCGGTTGCGTAAACGGCGGTCGAGTAGGAACCGGCATCGGTTAGGAAAAAGTAGGCTATTTTTAGTAAAATAGCCCACCTTCCTACTTTTCTCGAGAGATCGGTTGCGGGCTTGGTCAAGTGGCTAGAAGGTCGGCTTTGGAGTGCGAGTAAGGAGGCATTAGTTATGGATGTGAGTCTAGACCAAGTCATGGGTCCTAATTAGGTTAGTTTTAGGGTTAGGGCTAGGTCATGATGAAGTGGCAAAGTGAGGTGGTAGGTAAGGTGGTGTAGATTTATCAATTACAAGGCAATTAATAAATACTTGTGTAAGGTTTAGGTAATCAAAGTAGTAAAATAACACATTCTTATGAGATTTTCTTGAGTCAAACTTCCTACCAAACTCGATGCTTTTCGCCAAATGGACATCTGGCTTTATAAAATACATATAGACTGCTCCCTCGAAGGACAGCTATATGCCAAACTATTGCTGCTATTATATATAGACTGCTCCCCCGAAGGACAGCTATGCACTAAAACCGCATCTGCTACTATAAATAGACTGCTCCCTTGAAGGATAGCTATACACAGTCAGCCTTTATCAGAAGCTTCTCGCATTGATCAGCTTCGTGAAGACCTCAAGAATAATACAATCAATATCCCTTGTAGACTTCCCGCATCGATCAGTCTATATTCAGTAAAATAAAAGCCGCATTCAAAAGAACTTTGAAGTCATGGACTTGTCTATTTAGGTTAGGTTCTCTTTCGTCAGAACACTCACTTTATAACAAGTTCTCCATGCCTCAGCTATACCATCCACCTCACCTCACCATTTGTTAAAACAACACAACTCAAGGGATGTGACGTACACCCGATATATTGTGATCATACAACTCTTTTCACCTATTGACTTCTCATCTATGCACGGTACCTAGGGATTCAAGCTCATCCTACATTAATATGTGGTTTGTTTAGCTCTTTTCAACTACAGAGTAACTTTTCCCTCTTTGACTCGAATCTAGGATTATGTGTTGATCTTAATCAGGACATGGTTCCTTACCACTTGGGTAGGCTAACTTTCGCTTCACTTATACCTATTCCAACATCACCAATTCATTACCAACACCAAACAACGTTACCCTACCAATATCAATATCAATATTTTTACCAACCAACAACTTGCCTAACCATACCTAAATTGCCTGAATTCACCTCTCCCTGGTTCTAAGGGAGAACTACATCGGTCTGAGGCCCCTCCTTGCTTTGTGCAATGGGCTATGTAGGCAGCACTTTGGAGACATGGGGTCTCCCAAGGTTAGCTCGACCATCCCCTACCATAACCTATCATGTGTGGTAAATATAAATATTTTTGTGTATTTCTATTTAATCACATTCCTCTTTATCCTTTTTCAAAACACAAAAAGGTTCAAACACAAACATTCTTATTATTATCATAATTCAAATCAACATACATATTCAGTTTTATTTAGATGTTAAACAAATACATCTTCTCTATCATCGACACGCAGGTCGGCATCCTTATTTATTCTTATACCTCGATACAATTTACTTAGACCTTCACACCTCATCCCGAACCAGGTGATGATCGTGATCATCGACGCCTCTCACCGGCCTCTCTGTCCTCAAAGGTACCATGGCTATTGGTACCGCCCACTGATCTACCAATCTCTCCTGTAACATCTGAATACGCTCCCTCGCATGGAGGTATCTCGCCTCTAGTCCCTCCGCTCGTGACTCCGCAACCGCTAACAATCCTCTTGTCTCATTCACCTGCGTTTGGAGCTGATGAACTAATCTCTGTAGACGATCTCTCTCCGCTGTAATCATAGCTATGTCAGGATGATCACGTACCCCTCGTAGCTCTGTTACCCACCATAATCTATAGGCCTCTGCTGCCGTTCGTATCCATCACCCCGCGATCGGCCTGCTACCTCCTCCGGCCCTTCGGAGGTGTTGGCCGGGAGGTGAGAATACCGCCTCGGCATCGATCCTCATATATCATGTATAAGCCGTGGGTATATCCTACACAAATCCAAATTGTCGCCGCACGCGATCTAGAGGAATCCTCTCATATTCACCTGGCCTGTGCCCCACGATCCACCTCAATCACTCTACACCCCTCAACTCCTCAGCTATATTCTCTGTTACCATATAGTTCTCGTAAGGCCTCCCAACAGATGTCCGCCATCGTCACCATCTCCCATACCGCCTATAATACTCAAAGTGTCACCCATCACGGCTGGGCTCTTGCCTCTTGTTCGTCCCGGACCCATCATCTGAATCCCAACCTCTGCACTCCGGTCTCTCCTGACTGGATGGGTCAGCCTATTGGTCGCACACAAACAATGTGCTCATAGGCCCAACAATGTAATAAAAATGAACAATCCAGTGTTGTCCTGTGATTTCATCTACACGCCCATAAACCCCTGTATAGCTCCGCCAAATATGCAGGTGCCCATGCAAAAGTCACGTTCCTTTCTATCATTTCCCAAATAACACACATCAATGCTTTTGGAAATCTTCCCCATCCGCCCTCGGTAATGCATAATACCCTACCGCTATCATTAATATCATTGCTAATCTTGTCTCCTCGAGGTTGTCTTTGCATACATTATACCATACGTGAATGTCAAACCTCGCTGTGTCAAATCTCATGCGTATGGACCAAATACTGTTGTTATCGCTCCCCGTGCTGCGCTAGGCAATGCCTGATATACTGGTCTTCCTGTAATTGGGAGTCTCAAAATACGGAACACATCTTCCAATGTCACTGTCATCTCCCCTGTTGGTAGATAAAAGGTATTCCTTTCTGGATTCCATCTCTCAATCAACGCCTGTAACATAGCATGGTTACGTGCGATTCATGAATAATAGCGGATTCCACTTAACCCCAAATGATTTATCAATGTCCATTCAGCTGGTGTTACATCCGCTCGGATTCGTGACAACAGCGCTGGCACAGTATCGTTCATCCTGAACCCTGCCTCCACCTGCATACATCAAAACGACACACAACCATTCAATAAATCAGATTCCCAAGGGTTTTTTCTCACATTCTGGAAATTCCTACAGTAACCGGCATCGGTTTTAGATAACCGGTATCGGTTATGGAACCGATACCAGTTATCTTAAGCCGATATCGGTCAACATCAACTTTACGCACCCTGCCTAAAAACACCACCTATGACAATACTTTGATCGTTTATCCTCCTCTGTACATACAAACATACCCGAAACCCCTGACTACCTACCCCATTACATTCACCCTATCCCGATTCATTGCCTATCACCTTTTCTTTCTCATCTTTCTCTACTTAATCTCCCTCATCCTATTCACAAAACATGCAAGAATCAAATTACAACCATGGCGTTTACCTCTTGGGCTGCAGCAGCTTGAGATGGCACTTGTCTTCCTTCTCGTCCCTGCCTGCTGGATGCTTCTCCTCGTTCTGCCATGTTCACCACCCTTTTCAAATTTTCCTTTCTACTTTCTGAATTTCCGCTCACATTCACTTTCCCTGTCTCTTTCCTCCTTATCACTCAATTCACTCATGCAATTACCTGTCCTCTATCAAAAAGCGTCGCAATCACGTATTTAACTTGTTGCATGACTCTAAAAATAAGAATGCTAAAAATAAGAACTTAAGTTGCCAACCCAGCAGTTCTATTTTTAGGGAAATAATTCTTGCATAACCGATATCGGTTACGTAACCGATATCGGTCATATAGCTACCGACATCGGTTACACAACCGATGTCGGTCATGTACCCCTTGTTGCTTAAACCTAAGCCGTTTCTTCGTTTTTGCAAATTTTTGTGGCGCCCGTCCCTTTTTCCTGCATAAACAACACCATTATCTATAATTTTTCATCAAATCCATATCTCATTTCAATTTCATCAACATCATCTATCTATATTACCAAAATAAACAAGCCATCAACAAATGATATCCAAAACCATCAATCTATACACCATTTGGATCCAACTCAACAAGCTACATACATTCAATTTCACAAACCAGCGACAAAACATACAACATTTCATAACACAACATGTCAATTAAACTCATCATCTATATATATACATACATCCCATCAACAAAAGACATCAACACCATCAATATATAAACCATGTGGATCAAACTCATCATACATTCTATATCACAAACCATCGACAAAACACTTAAAAACATTTTAAACACAGCATGTGGGTCAAATCATCATATCTATATATCCAAAGTTTCAAATGTACAATGTGTCCTGCATAGGGGCCTCTGTGATCTCATAATACAACAAAGCCGGCACGCAGGCCGCAATAACTGTCATAATCTCGACTCGGCTCGCAGGCCGGTCTCTCATATCAAAAAATAAATACTCGGCTCGCAGGCCGGTATCAACTGTACAACCTGTACTCAGCTCGCAGGCCGGTATATACAATAAATGAATCAATAAATGAATGAATAAATCATATGTGGGCACGCAGGCCTCTATAAACATAACCGGTTCACAGACCGGTGCCCATATCCAATGTACAAACACAAAAATATGCAGGGATCCCTCAGCTCTCCCCACCACCCTCAGCACCTCTCCCTGCTGGTCCCTGTGCCGCCTCTCGCCTCCTGCCTGTAACAGACCCACCGGCTGTGGCTGCACCTCCCTGAGATCTCTGGACTCGAAGAGGTCTCGCTCTATGTGCCGCATATGGTTGATAGTCAGCCCCGGTACAATCAAGAACATCCTGATAGTACCGGGCCTCCGCTCTCACCTCCATATAGCAGGCCCGTGCCACCATCGCTGCTGGGGCTGGTCCCTCGACTCCTAATAATAGTGCCCCCTGTCTTTGGGTGCATGCATTGGTGGTGCTCGTGGCTGCCGGTGGTGGTGCTGTACTGTGCTTGCTTATTTGGTGCCGCTAGTGGTGCTCGTGGCGGTACTGCACTGTGGTGGTACTGTGGTGCCGAGCTCTGTACCTTTACACGTGCCTGGGCTAACTGCCCCTGTAAGACACCTATCTATGCTGTGGTGCAGCAAGCTACCCCTGTAATAACTGTACCTACCCTCGAGCTGGTCCCTCTCTGCTCTAACCGCCGCTAAGTCTTTGGGTGGGTCGTGTGCTCTCCTCGTGGCTCTCTCTCTTGCCCACCATACCAAAAATTCTCCCGTACAACTGGCGTCATCCACAGTATCATCTACAGGCCTCTCGGCTACCCAATCTGGGTCCATGGGCTGTGGTGCAGGTAGTGGGGCCTCTACATCATCCCTCCAGTACTGAGGGAAGGGAGGTGGCTCATCCTGTCGTAGCCCCAACTGTCGTCGTACCCTCTCCAGGGGGTCTCACTCGTACTCTCCCGGCCTCCGTCCCGCTATCCAGAATGTATACTGGATCCACTGCAACTGTGCTCGGGCTCCTCCATGGGGTGATGACCTCTATAAGGTCTCCATACAATGTCTAACGCTGTCAAGCCCTCTAATACATGCCGGTAATATGCTATATCTCGTCCGGCGAGAACTACTCATGGCTGGCCCATGACCCCCAACCACCTCTGAAAGCCATATCTGTAGATCACCTGTGGCCCTGGCTGCTGGGGCAGCCCTACTAGTCTAATGCATATGATATGCTCATATGCCCAACAGTGTAGCAAAAACGTAGAGCAAATCCTGAATCGCCTCATCCGGCGATAGCCCCACAGCTCTCGGTATAACTGCACCAGGTATACTGGTGCCCAAGCATAACACGTATGCTCCTTGACCATCTCATGCAAAACCCCCATCAGTGCCCGTGGAAAGCGGCCTCCCTCTGAGTCCGGGAGGGTGAAGCAGGTGATCCCAATCATCATCAACATGGCAAGCCGTGTCTCATGTCGGTGGGCCCGGTACATATCCCCATACGTGATGCTCGCGCTGTGATACGTCAGTAGCGCAGCTGCATCCCCGAATACGTGTAGGATGCTATTCATGGCTGTCTCTGCATCCACCTGAAAGACTACCTCTCCATCAATTGGTAATCGAAGGATGTGATACACATCCTCCAATGTAATGGTCATCTCTCCAGTCGGGAGATGGAACACATTGGTCGCCGGATCCCATCTCTCGATGAGGGCGACCATCAAACTGTGATCCCTGTCGATCGCTCTGTACCGCTGGACTCCGCCGAGTCCCACCTCACGCATGATACCCCACTGCGCTGCGGACACGTGTGGCCACATCCGTCTCAACAGCGGGGGCATCCTGTCCCGCATCGTCAGCTGCTGACGTGCCTGCAAAACCAACTCACTACATTAGCCCTACTCTTTATCACAACATCTACTTATACCCTCTATACCCCCTTTTTTATCCCCCCGACCACACCCCGACTCTCTAACAAACCCCTCTACCCACCTATATTCTACAATATCCCCCAACATCTTCACACCCAACACACAAAACCCAATCATAAACAACACCACACAACCCAACACGCCATCCCCAACAAGAACTTAACACCCAAAACCACCACAAAACGACGCAACAAAATCGAAAATCCTGCCTAGGGACCGGTACCGGTCACCCTTAACCGACCCCGGTCCCCTTTCCACCGACGCCGGTCAACTCCCGACCGACACCGGTCACCCACAAACCCGACATACCCAGGAATTTCACGACCGATGCCGGTCGCTTAGCGACCGGCATCGGTCACTGGAAAATACCCGAGCCGAACCCGACGCGGCTACCCCATTCCCTTTTTTTTCCTATTTCTCCCTCTATACCCACCCAAACACCCTAAAAACCTACCCACCCAGCCGCCTTGGCCTATTTAACCTATCTACCCTCTCCTTTTTTCAAATAACTTCCATTTATTAATTATTTTATCAAAATCTAGCATTCCTACCCAAAACCCAAATACAGATAATACACTCAAATCCACACAATGAGGGGTTTCGAACCTACCAGTACGATGACACGTCATCATGGTGGGATGGGTGGTGGTGGTCCAGCTGGTCCAGCACCTCCTGCTCCTCCTGGCTGTGCCATAGCTCCACCTCTCCTCTGCTGGGTCCTCCACCAATCAACTGCTGCCTCCTACTCACTCGGGCCCACTAACCACTCACTTCTCCACTCCAATAGCGCCACCTCAACCAACAAATGCTCCAATCTCAACAATACACCTCAGACAACTCAAATTGGGTTTCAAATTGACAATATGACAATGACCGGCTATTTTTTTTTTCTTTTTATAGGTTTTCGACTATAACCGATACCGGTTATATTGTGCCCTAAGGAACCGGTATCGGTCAGTAACTGAAATCTGTCATGGACAATCGATATCAGTTTTATCCCACCTCTTCCCCAATTTCTACCCTTCTTTACTAATCACCCTTTCTCACCACCTCGCTTATATCCACCTTGGCTGAAAACCCTTTGTTACCTACCATTTGGCCCGACCCAAGGCCGTAACCAACCAATTTGGCCCGACCCAAGGCCCTAACCTACCATTTGGCCCGACCCAAGGCCATAACCTACCATTTGGCCCGACCCAAGGCCATAACCAACCAATTTGGCCCGACCCAAGGCCATAACCTACCATTTGGCCCGACCCAAGGCCGTAACCTACCATTTGGCCCGACCCAAGGCCGTAACCTACCATTTGGCCCGACCCAAGGCCATAACCAACCATTTGGCCCGACCCAAGGCCGTACCCACCATTTGGCCCGACCTAAGACCACACCCAACCATTTGGCCCGACCTAAGGCCGCACCAATTAAATACCTCGCCCCAAATCAACACAATACACTTTTATCCACCCGTCATGTCACTTTTGGTTCAATCGAGCTCACCTGTTCGTGTTTTAGCATGATTAGGGTCCTTGACTTGATCAGTCGACCAACTTTGCCTAGACCAAGACCGTGACGTTTATCTCAACCAAACCAACCATTTGGTACTGCCGAACATGCCTAAACGTTCCTGTACCTTACCCGTTATATCCCCTGGAGCTACTTCCTATGCCTTGGATACCAGGATTATATCACCCTTGTTTGGATAAACTATCGACCTTTGCCTATGAATTGCTTGTTTGCTCTTCAAATCATGTACCCTGGTCGCACTACTGCATTTCAACGTGCATCTGCTTCCTTGGACCTACCCCACCATCTTACCATCATATAAACACCATTTACCCTTTATCAACCCTATCCCTGATTTCACGTTGCCTCAATTTGTGATAGATTTGAGGGGGATTACCTATACCCTTAACAGGGGTAACCACTTCTTATTATTGTTCGTGCAACTTTAACAAAGACAAGCTACACGAAAACAAGGGGCTAATGTAGACACCCAATTTGTGTCTTACGACCCCCTGTGCCCCGTATCTCATTTCGCAACCTAACCTCATCACCTAAACCTTACACAATTATTTATTAATTACCTTATAATTAATAAATCCACATCGCCATACCTGCCACCTCATTTCGCCACCTCATCATGACCGAGTCTTAACCCTAAACTAACCTAATTAAGACCTATAACTTGGTCCACATCCACACCTATGATTAATTACTCCTCACCCGCACCCAAAACTGACCTCATAATGACTTGACCAAGCCCACAACTAATCCCTTGGGAGAAAAGGAGGGAAAGTTGGCTATTTTATTAAAAATAGCCCACTTTGACTGACTGACCGATACCGGTTCTACTGACCGCTAGTCGGTTTCGTCAGAATCCGCCATCGGTTCCTGTAAATGACCATTTCTAACCAAAAACAAGGGATTGGATTTTCATTTGATCGGGAGGAGGAGAAATCATTGAAAGGATCCGGATTTGCTTGGCCGAGAAGAGACAAGTGAAGAAATGAGAAGAGTTTGTAGATAAGGACATCAAGCCCAGGACTGCAACGGAATAACCAAGCCCCCAGTGACACTCATCCGAGCATCAGAAGAGGAGATTTCTCATCTTGGATTGTCAGATCATCCTATTTGAGCCCTGTCTTCATCGTCACAGTCCTGGAACCTACATCTTCATCAGGAACGAGTAAGTAGTGTCTTGTATGATTCTAAGCACCATTTCTTGAGCCTGTGGATTGATTGTAATTATAAGCTCATTCCTAGATCTACCACCTACCAGCACCCTGCACTTAACCTTCATCCATACATCTTTGTATTGTCCAGAAGACCATTTTATCACACTCTGAGCCTTCCCTATCCTCCCATTATTCCCCTCAGCCATCCACCAATCTTAATAACCCCACGATCACCTTGCAACCAACCTCTATCCAGAAGCACTTAGATTGCTGACCCCACCGGTGTCGTTTATCCCCCACCGGTGGCGGTTCTCTAACCGCGATCGGTTATCAGTGACCGGCGTCGGTCACTATGACTTATACCCCAAAACCCTTTTCTCGCCTATTTGTCACCTAACAACCCCAGATCCAGTCTGGTTTATCCCTATAACTCAACCTGAATGTATCAACGACCAGTAACCGAACAAACAACGTGACGCTTTATTATTGATAGTTTAGTTTCTATTGCTTTGTAACGAGATACCTAAATCATGATTTTGCAATAGCTTTCCTTGTTATCATTTGTGTTAATTCATATTAAAAGGGGAACTGACCACCTTCGAAAGGAAGTTTTATATTTCTTGGGCCTAAGGCAGCTCCCTCATTTATTGTCTAATTAAAATCTGGTGGTCTTGTATTCTTACTTGCAGGTAGTCCTTCCAGACAAAAAGGAGTTCTTCGCAGTTGATCGATCTTTCTCTACGTGTACGCGCACACCATCTCAACATTCAATGTATTCCTCCTAGCCCTAACCCTTATCTATTTCTTAAAGGAATGAAAGGATAGAAGCAAGTCTATTCCTCACCACCGAGACATTCCGCGTGAAACATATATCTCTTTACACATTTTAATACATACTTATAAGGGTGGGGAATTTCCCTTCACCGCTTATCTAACCCCAAATTAGGTCGCATGCTATTATTAGCCACACACCATTAAAAAAATAGCCACATGTGTAAGTACGCTAATAGTAGACTACTTTTGTTAGTTAACCGAAATAGTAGAACTATTCCCGGCCTGTGTCCATGTAAATCACTTCATAGCTAATCCTAAAAAAATAGCCAATGCGTGATGCACAAGTATCTAATCAATTTGAGTGGTCTCGCACACTATCTCAAAAAATAGATCCTTATCGTGAAAACGGCTAAGTCCCAAACTTGTTTTTGTTCTTCACGCGTGATCCTTTCTACTACTTCTATGCCTTTAAATGTGCTCTATTCTCCCACGTGAACCTTCTATATTTCCTTTGCTAAGTGTCAAAGATTGGTTGATCAACATTACTCCACGCTAGTTTCATTTCCGCCCGGTAATGGTTATCTCTAAAACGAATAAAGAATATGAATAAAAGAATAGAAAGAATTTGGATGAAAGAAAGAATGCCTTCAACTTGCCATATATTCTTCTATAATTGGAATAATCAATTTTGGATATTCCTCTTTTATTTCCACCTCTAATGTTTGCTACCACTTGAGCGCACCTTTGCCTTCTTTGGAATATCCACTACAATTGATTCTAACTCATCTATTGTAATATCTCCTTTTTAATTCTGTAATACCAACATGATGTTGGACATTTCAGTCATTTTTCCTTCCAACAAGTCCATATTCTAGGCAATGAGTTTCCCAAGCTCGTCCAATCTCTCCCTGTGTGGTTCCTAAGCTACTGTAAGGGCTTCACACTTCTTCTTAACAAGTGCTAATCATTTTGCATGGCACAATGTCTCATCCTTCATGGCCTTCAGGATCTCATTATCTTCTAAAATGGTCCTTATCTTTATAATAACCTCTTGTGCTGCAAAAATATTCGAGTGCTTGATCTAGCTTTATCATTTCCTCGTGTAAACTCTAAAGCAATCCTTCATATGATGAAATCTTCCACATCATTGAAGCCTTTTCTTGCTCTACTTCTTGTGTTGGATCCTTTGGCTCAAGCATGCACAGAGGTTCATCTTTAAGCACTAAATCCACCAATGTACTTACATATTGCATCGCTGAAGGAAACATCTTGGGTACTTTTGGCTCCAAGTGTGGCCTATCCTTCATGATATTGTCACCAATTTCCTCTACCATGCTGATAAACATTGTGTTCTTCTTCTGTGCCAAGTATTTTTCCTATTTTAGGTGCATTATCTCCTCATCCTTAGTCTTGATCTCTTCTCTCAATGCCCTAATTATGGCAGCTTTATCCATATTGCGCCGTGCCACTTCTATTGAGACTTTTACCAAAGCATTGCTTACTTGTTCATCAGACATAATAGTAGGATTTATGTTATGTACCTAGCTTCGAGGTGTCTTTTTCAACATCCTTGACACGCATGATTTCTAACACACATAAAATTTTTTTCATCCATGTGTGTGTACATCGACCATGACAATTTATTCATTGGGCACACTGTTACCATAACCTCATCCATTAACTCCCAGCCATATAACTCCTTTTGTGACATTATGCTCGGAAACGGGCATGAAATTTTTACCTATGTCCTCGGCATAGCCCATGGCTTGTGGAATGTATTCCCACTTGTTATTTATAATCTAGGCTACTTAGGAACTTGGGCCTCATGATTTGGAACTTGTGTGGTTATGTCATGAGAAGTATCTGCTATCTCATCTATCCCTTTTTCTTCCTCTTTTCCATCCTTCATTTCTTCATCTTTTTGTTCCTCTACGTTCTCCATAGGTGTAGGAGAATTGGGTGCACTTTCCTCAGACTCTTCCACTTCCTCATTCAAATTCAATTTCCTTCTTCTCTTCTCAGTTGTCTCCCTCTATGGAGAGAGTCGAGGTGATCTGTGCACTATTTGTGGAGTAGCACCTTGGGTCCTTTTTCTCCTAAACACTCTTGAATCGACGCTCTCCTTGGTCCACACCTAAGTCCTCTTCATCCTCCTCTTGTGGCTGCGGTGGTGTAGTTATGCACTCAGCTTCATCCTTATTTAGAGGATGTCTTCTACCTCTATGTTCCAAACCACCACTATCCTCATGCTCCTCCTCTTCATCATCAACCTAAACTGTTTATGTGGGATTGGGTGTTGGAACATTTTCCATTGTATGCTTACCATTTGGCAACCCCAGGAGCACAAACTCATTCTCCACATATTTTGTATTCTCCATCTTGGGTTTGAGTTACAGGAACACAAGCACTACTCCATTGTCCCCAACTTCCAAACTTACCTGGTTTCATGTTTATAATATCTGAAATAAGCGTTTCAATGTATGCATTGCGCCCTCGATATACATACTTCTTCCTCAGAGTGTGGTAGTCACAATCTACCTTGTCTACATTGAAGGTTAAGTGGCGTGCATCTGAAAACTAATGAACTGATGCTTGAAAATACCTTGCTATGAAGGCATATGATAGTTTTCACCATGGGCTCCAAGCCCCATCCTTCATCGCAAATTGTGTGATGTAAAAGTGTTAGTATACATAAAACTAAACTACCTTACCCACTATTGAAGGTAAATCCTTGGGTATGTGCCACTCTTCCTCGAATGCCACATGGAGTATATCGTACCACATCTCCATCCTCTTCTTGAATGGTCCACTCATTGATCCATCACACAAGTACTTGCCAAACCTCTCCACAGGGGACTTGTTTCTGTGGGGTACTCCAAAATATTCTCCTTTGGCCCATTAGGCATGCCAATCTACATGAATACAAAAGACAATAATATAGCACCAAAACTTATTCTATCACTTATCTCGTGCTTCTTCAATGATTGTCTTTACTATGTGATCTGAAATGTTGTAGATGACTCCTTCTGACATCTTCTTGGTGACGTGCAACCACATTGTGTTTACCTGTGTCCACCTTCCTTGGTCATTTAGGTTTATCACAAGATGTGCAGCTTCCTACACTATTGGGTACTTCTTCAACTTGTCAATGTCCATGCTGCACACACCCTTGGTATACCCTAGCTACTTCCTTATCTCTAGGATTGTGGATTTATCAGTTAAATCATTATCTAGATCTAACCCTAAGGCTCTTAGTCCTTTCAACATTGAAATCAAGGCAGATGTGATTCTTACCCTCCGTCTGGAAAAGTAGAAGAAGTCCTCATGGACCCTACTCATCAACCATAGATATAATGGCTCATACTTTCCAAAGTATGACAATTCATAGAACTAGTAGACTCTGTTATTTTTCAGCAACTTCTCCCCGCATCATCATATACCAATATATCTCTGCTATGCGCTTGTTCATTTTATGATTAGCAATGCATCGAGCCCCTTCTTATTGTTTAAAGTTTGAAGGTTGTAATCATTGATTTTACATTGATGGATATGGCAATCCCATTCTTGTCCCATAATCACGCCCTCTAGATATCTGCATTTTTGAAAAATTGCTCTTGGGAGCAATTTATTCTTCCACTTCAACCTTCTTCTTCCCTTTATCTCCCTGCTATGGGTGCTTTCTTTGTTTACAATTGAAAATATCTTTCTTTTCCTCCTTCTATAATTAAGAAAGTCAAAACCCTAGTTGAAATATCCATTCCCTAGTGGAAATCACATGCCCTAACTCATTTGTAACACATATGATTTTCTCAAACCCTTCTCTTATGGGAACAAAAGCTTCTCCTGTGCACAACACTTCTCCTCATGTCTGGTTTCACACTCTTCACACCTCAACACGATTTCTCAGCTCGTTCACACTTAACCCTTTTCAAATTCTCTGAATTGCAATGATGAAAATGAACTCCCATCCCATCCTTATATAGAATTTAAAAAAATTAGTGCATTTATTTCTCCTCCACCTACCAATAATCCTCTCATTAATTGACCATTTTCATTATTTCCACGCAGTACATCTTCGTGCCCAAGTTATAACCTTCTAGTGCACCCTCCTACCTTTCAGCTACAAAATTCTCTTCAAATTGCACTTCCATGTGCTTGAGTACCTCATCACTACACCTTCCACTGGTAGTCTTCCGGCCTTTTCTTACCTTGCATTATACTTGTTTCTTCATTCATCTCTTTCTATGGTCCCCATATCTAGAAGCAATCTCTGTTTAGATTATTTCAATTCTCCAACCTTGAACAACACCTGTACCAGTTTTTTCCTTTCATGTGGACTTATTTTCAACATTCCTGTACCTAGATATCAACAACCTACCCCACACTAAGGGTATGTGTAATCCTCTACACATAAAAATTCTTCAAATAGTAATTAGCTTATGGTGCGTAAACACACTTATTACACAAAACACACCAACTAAATTGACAAAGCATAACGAAAAGAAGGAAACACATTAAGGAAATGTAGAATTGGAAACCTAATCTAAATGGCAACACTGCCTTATTACAAACACCAAGAAGACTTATTTATAGTAGGGCTTTAGCCTACTCCCGTTGAAGTAATTGGGTAACCGCATTCCATCAAGTGCCTCTAATTGAAAAGTTTTGGTTTCAAGTATGTGAGTGATAATATATGGCCCCAACTAATGTACCTTAAGTTTTCCTAAATCGTGAAAAATTTAGAATAATAAAGGAGCACCATCTGTCCCATCTCAAGATTTTTATCCCTAGTGTTCTGCCATGCCATGCTTTCTACCTAGCCTTCTTTTGTTTTTGAATCCAACGTGCTATAACTCATTTCTCATCCAACTTGATTAACTTTTCAATCCACTCTTCTAATGGTTGCTCATCAGCAAGACCTCCAGAGCACACATAATATGCAAAGAAGGTAACATAAATTCCATAGGAAGAATGACTTCTACACCAAACACTAACTAAAATGGTGTGGCCTTGTTTAATATTTTATATGTTGTCTGATATGCCCAAAGTACTATAGATACTTTATCATCCCAATCCTTTCTTCCAACATCACATATTTTTTTCAATGTTCGGCTCAAAATTTTATTGAAAACCTCATTAGTTTCATTTTCTTGAGGATGATAGGGTGTAGTCTTATTATGTGCAATCATAAATTCATCCAATAAAATTCTAATTGTCTCATTAAGAAAATGTGTTCCCTATCACCGGTGAAATGTAAAGGACATCCATACCTTGTAATAATATTTTCCCATAGAAACATGGGCTATTGTAGCCGTTGTAAGTCCTTTGTAGGTGTTGCTTCTACCCACCTTGTCAAATAGTCTGTGTAAGTTATGATGTAGCGTGATCCAGTTCTACGTGTGGCTGGTGAAATGGGACCCACAAAATCTATAGCCCATTTCTCAAACGGTTTTGCACTAGTAATAGGTCTCAGAGGAATTTCATCTCATTGACTTGGTTTTCCAAGACGTTGACAATGATCACATGCCTTACAAAATTCCTTACAATATTTATATAGGGTCCCCACCATAATCCGGTGAGTAGAATTTTACGCGTAGTGACATCACCAATATAGTGGCCACCTACAAATCCACCATGAGCCTCTTCCATAATATCCTTTTGCTCATGTTCCAATACAAAACATTGTAGTACTTCATCTCGGCATAATTTGTACAAGTCACCACCGAGTAACAATTTAGGGTACAACATGTATAATAAGTTGTTTCTTCTCTAAGGATTTCATTCCTTCTGATGCCATCCCTATTCGTAGAAAGAAAGAAATGTCCTCCAGTTCTAATGGCACTCGTTGAAACTGATATAAGCGTGCATTGGGCATGGTATCTTCAATCACCTATACTTCTTCTCCGATTGTATTCTTGATATATGGTCTGGTCAACAATTACTTTTCCCTGGTTTTACCCTGTTGTGAATTCAAATTCCTAAAATAAGAGCATCCATTGACATACGTTCCCTTGTAGAACAGGGTTTTTTACCAAATAATTCAATGCCATGTGATCTATATAAAAGACGAATGGTGTAGCTAGTAGGTACTGGTGGAATTTATGTAGCACATAGATCATTGACAAAGCTTCGTGCTCTGTAGTTTTGTAATTTTGTTCGTAGGAGTCAAATTTCTACTAGAAAAACAAATAGGATGATCTACAATACTTTCTCCAGGTTGAGCTAAGACAACACCAATGGCCATGCCAGAGGTGTCAACATGTACATGAAATGGTTTGTCCCATGAAGGAAAATTTAGAATAGGTGCAGTAGTAAGTTTTTCCTTTAACATCTCGAATGCACAATGCTGCGGTTCTCCCCAGTAGAACGTACCTTTCCCTTTCAATATCTCTTCCAATGGTGCGGAAACTTTGGCATATCCTTTTATAAACTTTATGTAATATCTTGTATGACCCAAAAATCCATGCACCTCACTCTAACTGGTAGGCTCTCTTATGCCTATAATGATTTCAACCTTGGCTTGTTCAACCAACAAACCCTCCTTACATATTATGTGTCCTAAAAGTATTCCAAATGGTGTAGAAAATATGCACTTCTTGGTGTTTAAAGAGGTACTCAATTGTATACACCATTCAAACATTAAGTGTAGATTGTCACAGTGATCCCTAACTAATCCATACACTGTCTAATTGTCTAAATATACCTATAAGAAGTTGTGAATAAATTACTTGAATGCTTGGAAAACTATGCGTGAAAATATAGCAGGCACATTTTTTAGACCAAAAGGCATTATAGTATTAGAAAATCTACCCCATTCAGTAGTAAATTTAGTCTTTTCCTGATCCTCCTGGGCAATTCAAACCTGATGATACTTAGAGAACCCATATGTAAACGAATATATTTCACACCCCGAAATGCCTTCTAGTATTTCCTCAATGAATGGTGTAGGAAAGGGATTAGTTACACATGCAACATTCAACTCTCTATAGTCCATACATATTCTAATCTGTCCATCCTTCTTTACATTGATCACCATTAGAATAACCCATTTTGACTCATAAGGGGTTTGGTGATTCCATACTTCAACATTTTATCAATCTCTTCTTTAACCTTTTCGCACAATTTGTGGTTCATCCTGTAGGGTCTCTTTCTAACTAGGTACACACCCTCTTTAAGATTTATCTTCATCTCCCCTAATGATTCATGCATGCCTTAAGTTCATGGTACCCCCTAGGGAATAAGTCTTGGTAATCCCTTAGTAACTCTATGATTTTTTCCACTTAAGAGTCTGACCAATAGTCTCCAATTATGGCTTCCTTAGGCTAAGTATCTGTTCCAATATTCACCTTCTTTGTCTTCATAGGTTCATGATAGGTGCATGTGGTCTTATCTACATTTTCCAATACCTCATGCCTACCCATTGAATGGTTTACATCTATATTTTCTACTTCTTCATCATCCACTATGTAGACCATTTTAACTTTTTATTTCTCAAGGCATGCACATTGAAGTAGTATGGCATTGGCCTCTGTTTCTTCAACAAGACATTCTCCCGAAGTTTCCTTCATCGAATAAATCTTGAAGGATTTCTTCAGCCTTGGAACTATCTCCCATAGTTAAGAACTTTATTAATTTCAATGCTTCTTCCACTAGAGGATTTATAGAGAAGAAGTCAAACATTTGGGCCATTCCTGCAATTAAATCCTTCCAATTTCCAGTCTCTCTATGGAGTTATACATACACATACCAAAAACCCGCACAACCTTGTAAAGTGGAATAAAACTTGTGCACCCATAGTGAAGGTGGTAAAGTTTCCTACCCTTCTTTCCAGAGTCTCTCACACTTATAAAAGTGGTGCTGAATAGGTTGATTACCATGATAAGTGCAGATTTGAGTAGGTGAATTGCTTTTGAATAACCTAGTAGAAAGAGAAATCTTAATTTCATTCCATCCTACAAGATTATCCTTATGGGCCACCCACCAGCATGTTGTTATTCCACGTAGTGTCTATGTTATCATATTTCTTCTTTCCAGTAGGTCCATCCACCTGTTCTTCCATGGCGCACATGAATACCATAGGATCTCCTTCTTCGGTATAACTAGGAACTAAGTTGTTACCTATCCTCCTAATATAACATGGTTTACTACTACCTCTCGAAATATGCTCTTTACTTCGTGCCCTACCAACTCATAAGTTCCATGAGCCTAATTATCACAAGAAACACTTGTAGTATCGCTTATAGACTATGTATCCTCCCACCGAATTAGTCCTTATTTGGTCGGCCCAAGTATCTATGTATCTTGGATGTCGGGTACATAAATCATATTCAGATATTCTTCACTTAAGGGCTCAACATAGGGCGCAGATTTTCCATCTATTAAATGGATAATAACTCTCTCCTCCTTGTTTTCAAAATTGATATAGCCCTTGTTGAACTAAAGATCAACATTATTTGCATAGCACCAAGGATGCCCCAATAGAGCTAGGAAGTTATCGACTCTATCAGCACTAAAAATTAAAAGTCTCTAGTGAAATTGGCCCTTGTATGGTAATGGATACATCTTTTAAAACTCCTATGGGAGTGACCTTAGTCGATTAGCCATGAACAATATATTAAAGGATGGATGTAGTGGGGTACTCCCATTTATACCCATGTATCTAGGGTAAGAACATTGACTTCTATGCATGTATCAACCAAGTATATTACTTAATAGCCACCCATCCACAATAGCATTCAAAGTGATTTCCTTTTCATAATCTAGGCTATGGGGGAAGATTAGCATGCAAGATCTATTGTTTAGTCTCAATACTTATCCATGGATTTTTCTTTTTAACCAATCCCATAATAATGGAATGATATTTTCATGGCACAAAATTATACACACTTCCCTTAAGTCATCTATATCAATTTGGACCACCTATGATACTTTCTTTTGCTCTATCTTTTGTGATTGCTCTTTTAAGTATTGTATCTTACCCTAAAGATTCCTGAGAACCTCCATGGTTTCCTAATAAACCACCTTTTGATAGGCAAGATCTGGGTACCGTGTATATAGAACCTCCTCCTTAGTGATGGTAGGCTTCGATGTAATGCTTCTTCGGCACGCGCCGCCTCAAGACAGTCATAATCTTCACTACTGCAACTCTTTGGAATCTACCACAAACTTGGGCATCCATTGATTTTCCATAGTGCATTGTATCCTAACCATCCATGCACCTTTTTTCTTGTTTATTCTACTTACTAATATGCTCATACAAGTCCAGGAACTCCTTGTAGCTATGGTTCTTTCAAAAAAAGAACATGTAATACTCGAGGACATTCACGCCTGTAGTGGTTAGGAGAACCACATGTATAAAATTTTCTGCAAGGGAAATCACTTCTTCCACCACCACATCCTCATCCTCCAAATCCACCATAGTATCCTCGACCTATACCATGACCACCTTCAAAATGATCTTCATTCCGATCATAACACACCGAGTGTGATCCCAGCCATGATTCTCCTTCTTGCCCTTAGAGTTATCTAAAAATCCTATCTGTCATACACCAATATCTATAGCATCATGGATCTGACTAATCAGCCAATATTCTTTCGTGTCATGAGTCATGGACATATGCAGATTTTACAATAGCTTGAAATATTCTTCCTTATTGCATGTTGTAATAATGGGCAGTGGCTAACATCATGGTTTAAATGACATATCTCACAATCCATCAGCAATAAGCATACTGATATGTGAGGAAAACTATCCTTTGTGTGACCTTCTACTTCACAATCTATGCACCAAATCCTGTGTGTGTCTCATGTGTTGAATTTGCTGATAATTTCTCTAACTATTTTGCCATAACTACAATCTGTGCTTCTAAAAATGGGCTCACTCCAGTGTCTATGATTCCAAATGCCTCAACATGTAATGTTGCTTTAAGTTCTTTGTGTGGATTAGTGTATGTCTTATGTTATAATTTTCTCCTAAAAGGTGTAATCAAGACCCCAACAAACCATTGTGCATGCTAGCTTGCGTGTATGTCATAAGAAAGCTTAGATAACAACATTTTAACCCGTTCATCATACTCAAGCTAACACTTTTAGTAGTGCCTTGCTTTATATCCTTAAGCACACTTATATTCTTCTACTCAAACTCAGGGATGTGAAACTCTTTAAGGAATGCATCTTTTAAAGTTGTATAATCTACGCAAGTCTGATCAGGGTCAAACTTTTTGTACCAACTGTGCACGCACCCTTGTAATGTAGTAGCAAATTGGCTTTCCCTACACTCAGAAGCCATGATTCCTTTTGCGTGCCACAATATTTCACACATATGCACATGTTCAACAACATATTCTATTCCTTATACTATGGAAGATGAAGAGACATCTCCATGTAAATATTATGGGGTTGGTGCAGACCTTGCCCACCTAATCTAGAACCTCTTGTGTTTCCCCTACCTCTAGAACCTCCAGATCCACCTGAACCAGAGCTACCTATGCCTTCTGATCCCAAACCTATAGCTAGGGTTGGACCGGAAGATGTACCTCCCTATGTCCCAACAGTAGAATTTAACTATACCCTGATAGTCTACAAAGTGGTACTACTCCGGAAGTTAGTCCAAAAATAAACACGCTTGTATTATGTGCTGATGATGCACTTGAAAAGTACTCCCATATAACAATGAATCCATTTACATTGCCATTATTGTGCCTCTTATAATACTCACTCTTACTCTTCCACTATTTGAATTAGCGTGTTGACTACTTGTTGTACTAAATGGTATAAAACCAAGTGCAAGGGCAAGAGTTCTAGGTGGATTCAGATGCATTCCCATGACCCAAGTCATCTTTGCTAGTGCACTACTACGTGAGGCTGAGGAGGGTTCCCTATCATGTTTTCCCAAATGGGGGAGTTCCTAAGGCTCGGGTTCCACATCTTCTATGTGAACTTTAACTCCTTCCCGAACTATCTTTCTCCACAACGCCATTTGCTCTGCAACCTCCCGCTATTTCTCGATCTCCCTCTTACGTGCCTCATTATACTTAAGCTTCCTTTCCTCTCTCTGCCTTTCTATTGCTAGGTCTACCATCCTTCACCAAACCTACTCCTTCCCCGCGCATGGTGAGGTTTAGTTAGCCATTGGTTTACTCTCTAAATTTGAATTTACCATCAGGATCTTGATTTCCAATGGAATTCCTTACAGGTAATTTCCACTTGGATATCATAAAAACTAGAATTCAACTACCTATGGACACAAATAAGTGGAAATTGAGTACTATAAGCTATAACTATTCAAAACACCATGGAACCATGTAACCACATCTCGAGTCCAAATCAGATCAGCATCATAAAGGGCTTGAAATTCTTCCTATGTCCAAACAAGTGCATGATACCTCTAATTCTCGCTTAGATGCATAAGAAATCAGCCACTCGTACAATTCTACTAGAAAAATAGTGAAGAAGCTCTCATATAAACTATCATAGAGGTTCTGTTCCACCCATACACATGCGTTAAACTTAGATCCAGTGCTGAACCACTATGCGTATTCTTCTTGCAAATTGTATATCCACTCCTCAACACTTTCTAAGGTCAATCGATATGTGTTCATTACGAACCATCGTGAAAACAATTGAAAAAGAGGTCCCAACAATGAAACCAATGATGCAGCCTAGAATTTAGCAATACACAAAACCAGGTGCACCGACACATCACTCAACCTAGACCGAGTGCTCATCTAAAGCACACAATGGTACCGTGTACCTCCTTAGGGTTATTGTTGCATTATGTTATCATGATGAAGACTTCAATAATTCAGATCTATAATTAATATGTCTTTCATACAATGCATAGTCAGATCTAGATCTAGAAAATAACAGACTTAACAGATACCCATAATGAAGGAAAGCATGCAATAATGAATCAGTAAACATGATAAAACCTTGATTCAGTCCATAACCTCCAAGACATTAAATGTAATCATTACACCAAAGCTTCATTACAATAATGAGTATACGCTCATGTGTGTAACAAATTTAGCAGCATAATCTCACTATCTTTCAGTTCTCACACATATATGCTCTCTCTCTTTCTCCATGTATACATCTATGTATATCTCTGTACATAGTTTAATACATACTTATAAAGGTGGGGAATTTCCCTTCACCACTTATCTAATCCTAAAATAGGTCACATACTATTATTAGCTACGTGCCGTTATAAAAATAGCCACACATGCAAGTGCACTAATAATAGACTACTGTTAGTTAGCTGAAAGTAGTAGATCTATTCCCGGCCTATGTCCATGAAACATGCTTTGTAGCTAATCCTCAAAAATATCCAATGCATGACATGCAAGTCTCTAATCAGTTTGAGTGCTCGCACACTATCTCCAAAAATAGGTCCTTGTTGTGAAAATGGCTAAGTCCCGAACTGTTTCTATTCTTCACGCACGATCCTTTCCAATACTTCTACACCTTTGAATGAACTTTTTTATCCCATGTAAACCTTCTGTATTTCCTTCACTAAGTTCCAGTGCGGCCTGATCAATATAGTGTGGGGTAAGAACCTTGTGAAAGGAGTAGGGCACATTGGCATTTTGGTGGGGTTTTGGCTAGCTCTCCTATACAGACCATATTGATCTCAAATTTTGGAGGTGGATAAGAGGGTTGTGGAGGTGGTGATGTAGGTTGCTAAATATGTAGTGGGAAAGGATGTATAGTGATATGTGGAGGTGGAACTGGGTCCTTGTCTAGAAGATCATCGTCATCAAAGTTTTGTTTAGGAGGAAAAAGTTAGAGAAGAATGGTTTTTAAAGCCTTAAAATTTTCTACATCATGTCTTGGCACATGATGGTAGGCTTAAATTTTAGTATTTTAAAACCATTTTGGTTTAGGCTTGAGTGGGTCATAATGTCTAAGGGGTAGAAATGTGATGACAATGGGTCTCTAAAAGGTTAGCTAGAATGTTGGCGTAAGATCCTACCAATGGATCACAATGTGAGGTGAGTGTGGGTTTGGATTGAAGTGTAGGTGATTGTGATGTGTGAGGTACTATAGGAGGTGGAATTGGAGGTGGGATAGGTTTGACCACTATTTTGGTAGGTGGTACTATTTTAGGCTTGGGATGTACCTTCTTGGGTAGAGGCGTAGTAGATGAACTAGCGATAGAAGGTGTTGTAGGCTTAACTACCTCCTTGGAGGGTAGTGGGTTTTTCAATTTAGGTTACACCTTCCTAGGTAAAGGTGAAGGAGGCATACATGATGTAGAGGGGAAAGCGGATGGTGGCAGAGGATGAGTTAGCCAAGGTGATAAAGGAGGCATAGTGAAGGTTCTTTGGTGGAGGCAAGGTAGAAGGTATGGGTTGAAGAGAAGGAAATATCATAGGTACTAATGTTGTTACTATAAGTGGTGGGGGTATAGGTGGTAAGAAAGATGCGGGTAATGAAAAAGGTGTATGATGTGCTGGTAGGTTGGGTGTAATAAAGTATTTTGATGAAGAGGCAAGTTACTACACTTTTGATTTTCCCTGGATAGGTGGTTGCTTAGCCAAAGTCGATGGGTGAGGCCCTAGGATAGATAGAAGAGGAGAAGGTGACAAAGGCATGGTGGGTGAGATTGGTGTGGGAAAATGAAAAGGTTGGGTATTCCTTTTAGGTGGAGGATTGGTTTTTGCACGAGCTTGGGAAGATGTGGCTAAATCCAACTTGACGGGTGGATGGACTAGGCTTGATGTCGGCATGACACCCAAGGTAGTGATGGGTCTGGATGCAAGGGAAGGTGTGGATACATGTAGGTTCTTAGGCATAGGAACAAGTTTAGTTGTTGGTAAAGGTTTGGATGTAGGTGAGGGTGATGAAGAAGAGGCCATTTCAATAGGCATGGTCATGGTTGATTTGGTTCCTTGAAATACCTTCGAGATAGATTTTGGAAGTATCCGTAGGAAACATTTACATTTGGGTTGAGAAGGGTAACCAAAGGCATCCCTAAAGCATGGAATTATCAACATAATCCAAGTAGTCAGCCAAGCATGAAAATGGCACTGTTGTAAGAGGAGATGATGTTAGCTTAGTAGCAATCCCTGTAAAATATGTCTATGAGACAGGGAACTAGTTGGCTTCAGACTCTGTGGGTAAGAGAGATGAGAATAGATCAACAAGATCTTGGAATGCTAATGGGAAATTGTCCCTAATAGGAAGTGGCACATCTAAAGGATCCCTTATGGTTAGTGGAGATAAAAATTGGGATGAGGTAGTTTCCTTTTTAGAAGAAAGTGAGGATGGCTCTCTCGTGGGTAGGAGAGTTAATACCATTGGTTGTTTGTTAGGTTGCGAGGTAAGTGGTGAATTGGATTGGAAGAAATTATGGAATCCTTTGTGGGTGAATGGGGAGATAAAGGGAATCCTTTGTGGGTGTAGGAGTAGATGAAGTAGGATCCTCCATGGGTAAAGGAGCTTGTACTATAATCTCCTTGATAGAGGGGATAGGAGAAAATTGAGGAATGCCCGGTAAGACTTCAAAAAAACGTGGACTTCATGGACATTGCTATCATCGGTTAAATGTTTACTATTTTGATTAGATGATGGTGTATGATTAGGGAACAAATTTTTAAAGATATGTAAGTTTTGATTTGTCAATGCATTTGTGTTGTCCAGAGGAGATATCCATTATCTAACATTTCTGGATAATGTTCTTGAAGCTTATGTAATTACCATTTCTATGTCCTTTGACGCGATGATAGCTACAATAATCATGTTCCTTATACCATGTAGGCATAAGATGAGTGGGTTCAAAATCAGTATGTAGTTTTATGGGTGGAAGGGAAATGGCTCCGACCTTAAGACTTTTTTCTAATACCAAAGAATATGTCTCTCCTATTGTAGTGTACTTTCATTACTCCCATCTGAACTAAAATTTTTGAATGAGAGAAATATTAGAGGAAGGTTTTGCTTGGTTAGATGGGTGAGATGGACCAACTTTGAGAACTACCACATTGGCAGATCCTTTGGCTTTTAAATAATTGTTTTGGGGATTTGAAGAAGAAGAGGCCTCATTTTATTTAAAGGCAATTTTTTTTTATGCAATTGAATTTTCTTCTCTTCAGTGGCATGAATTTCTATTTTTCATGCCATGGTAAATGCTTCATCAAAGGTACAGAAGGTTTGTTCTTGCAAATTTGGTGAGATGTTCTTGGGACAAGATCTAGTGAACAGCTCTATAAGCTTGGTTTGAGGCAAATAGAATGTTAGCTGGTTGATGAGGCTCTGCCAACGAGAAAAAAAATTGGCAATAGACTCGTCATTGTATTGTTGAGTTGAGTACAAGTCGGTCAAAGTGACCTTCTTGATAATATTCATTGAAAAATGGTCTAGGAAGGATTGATACACTTGATTAAATGAGTAAATGGAATGTCGAGGAAAACCACTATACTAGTCTAATGTGGGTCCCATTAAAGACATGGGGAATGTTTGTAGGAGTAAAGCATCATCGTGGGTGATTAGATAACACCCATGTTTAAAAGACCACAAGTGTTGCTGCTAGTCCTCTTTACTTTTAAACTGGTTAAATTTGGGCATTCCCAATGTGCTTTGGGTATGGGAATAGATGGATGGATGGGATCATTGTAGATTTCATCATAGGTTAAGGAGTTACAAGATCCAAAACGATGCTTCCAATGTTTGCATCTTTTCTATCATCATTTTAATAAGGTCATTGGTAGGTTGTGATGATTAAGCACCCCCGTAGTATAAGGAGGTTGATGATGAATGTATGATGTGGATGGAAATCCCAGTATATGGTGGTTCCAAGTATGAGAACTACATGGGGGAAATAGATGCAGGTGGCAAATATCCCGAATAGGTGATAGACAAGATTGGGGGTTGTTGGTGATATGTGTAAGTAGGTGGGGTAGATGTAGTGATCCTCATAGTGATTGGAGGTAAAGATTTTGGGATGGAGAGGATGATGTTTTGGAATGGGGTATGGGTTGCCAACACCATGGGTGGCTGCGATGCAATAGGTATATATGAGGTGGTAGGTGTAGATGGGGCTATGCTCAAGATGGATGGTGAAGGGATGGTTGACACCAAGGGTGAAACTAATGTTAGAAGTGTGAATTATGTTATAGGTGCCATATGTATTAATGGCATGGGATCAAACTAGGATACTAAGGGTGTTAAGGTAGAAGAAGGTAATACCGAGCTAGTGGTAGCTGATGCAAAAGTGGGGGTGAGGGCAGGAGGAATGGACATAGGCATGCCATATACCAACTATCATGATGAATTACGAGTAGAGGAATGGGAAAGATAATGTTGTAAGGAAGTGAGGTTGTGGTCAAGGAGTCTTGCAAACTCCTCATCACCGGTACTAATGATAATGGGCTGAGTAGGATCCATAGGTGACAGGATGGAAGGTGGTGATGGGCTAGGTGGGAGCAACTGAAGGCTTGCATGGAATACAAGGGTGTTGGCTTGACTACAAGTCAAAACCATGTGAGTTGGCATAGGCTTGATAATCTATTCTATGTAAATGACATAGAAAAATAGAATAAATGAAGAAAAATAGGTTCCTGGGAGGTGAAACTAGTCGTTATTTTAAATAGGAATTAAAACATAGAAACTGGTAGTTGTTATGTTAACCGATGATGGTGAGATGGTAACCGATGATGGTCAAGGTGACCGATACCGGTTACTGTGGGAAAACAAAAGTTTTGAAAATGAGGTAATAACTGATGAAAATGAAATAAAAACTAGATTTTATAGTGATTTTACATTTCCAGACATATGATGATGTGTCTGAAGACTTCAAAAGAACAAAAAATGTGGTGAATGTTGTTTTTGGTGAAATGACTAAAAAAGCTAGAAACCGACAATAGTTAGATAAATTGATGACAGTTAGATGAAAAATGATAATGGTCATGGACCGATTTGGTCACTATGAAATTTGAAAAGATGGAAGAATTCAATTTTCGTGACTTAGATCAGAAAAACTATCAACCCAAAAATCTGAGTATGATAGTAATAGACCTTAGCACACCCAAAAAAATTCAAAATACACTAACTATAATTGTGGGGTGTGAAAGGAAGAAAAGAAAATGAAGAACATGACCTCACAACTTAAGAAAAAGCTAAGAAAAACACGAAATCCTATGAGTGAATTTTATGTTTTAGCTTATGCTATTTTATATTGACTTGTGAACAGTAACAAAGTTTTTGGTTGGAAAGAGGGTATCCTATGAAGAGGCAAGATCTAAGGATGGTTTCAAGTTATGTTTTGGCAAGGCGGTCCTTTCTCTAAGTTAATGAGTAGATAGAAAAGCCAGCTAGGCACCCACTGTCAATCCTCTGATCATGTGATCGTTGACAACTTCTTCTAGGTAAGGTGTTGTTTAAGAAGATGTGTGAGTTTATTTTTGTGCAGTTTGGAAAAGAGAGAAGATAATGTGCTCTACGATTCAATTATGTCAACCATTAGCTGGGCATGACTTCTAGTGTATAGGTTTCCCTCAGTTTTAATGTGAGCTAAAAATGTAAACATAGAAGTATGAAATACAATTATTTTAAAACCCAAATTGAAATGTGATATTCAATGTAAACAAAGAGTGAATAGGAAAGGATATGACTTTCACTAATGTAAATGCAAAAAAGAAAAAGAAGGATTCGTTTTAGTTCCATAAATACAAATATCTTGAGATAAATAGAATAAAGAGAATATTTCCGGGGAGAGGATTTAATGTTAACTTCCTTTTGAAAAGAAACAAACATACAATGGTTCCTTAAGAATGAATAAATGCAAGAACCCCAAATAGGTCCCATTGAGCGTGCCAAAATGTTTCACTGGATTCTTAGCAAATTAATGAAATAGATAAGGGTAGTAGGCTAAGGAGGAATACCTATTTGTGATTTTGGTTGAAGGTTGTGCACACATTCTAATTTCTTAATCCAATTTGACTACGAGAGCTCCCTTTTGGATAGGAGGAACTACCTATAAATGCAAAACAATACCACCAAATAGAGTTAAACAAAACAATGAGTGGACTACCTAGTGGAAGCTAGATCCGAGAAGTGTGATGCTTCCTAAATAGGTCTGTCAATCCACTTTTATATAACAATATTAATGTTATTTAAAATATACATGAAATAATTATCTTATTGGAATTAAAACAATTTAGGTATCTTATATAAAACAATAAGAAAGGTGAGGTAAAAGGTGATTGAGTTCAAAATAGGTCAGGTGATTGGCTGGTGTTAAGTTGCATGTCTAAAGTACAGGCTCTAGGTAAGGTTTGATGAAGGTTAAAAATGATTTTGAGCTGTTGAGAAATGGTATGAGCTTGTTGGTCTAAGGTATATTGCTAGACATAGTAACCGATGTTGGTGTGTGATTGATTCTAGTTAAGAAAAATGACCAACATCGGTTGGCTAACCAAAGATCGGTAAAGAGGGGCAATTAGTGAAAAGAACTCAAAGCTATTTTTTTATACTCTGTGATTTCACGAGAGGTTGGAAATGGTGAGGGTGAAGTCATAAAATGGCCTTGCGCAGGCTCGAGAGATGAATAGAAGAGGGTGAAGGTAGGTGAAAGGGCTAGGTATGACAAGGTGATAGGTTGGTAGGAGGAAGAGGGTGTACAGACGTGGAGAAAAATAAATCAATGAGATGATTAATAAATATTACTAAAATAAAATAGAGATAAATGAAGAGATGTTAGGTACTTACTGAAGAGCAGGTTTGGATAAAGTAGTGATGAGGATGGTGATGGCAGAGATCTGAAGAGGAGATACGTTGTGTTTTGCGATGAAAGTTCAAACCTCTGTGATTCTCTATGTGAATCGTGATTGTGAAGAAGATGATGAATGTCAATGGTTGTTGGTAGTGCTCCTATATATTTTCCTTTTCCTGAGTCCTTCAGAAAGGTTGAGTGCTCCAAGTCTTTGTTTATATGAGATCCTAAATCGAATGAACAACCTAGGCAAAGGATTTTGGAAATGTATTTAACCTAACCAGCAATGGTTAGGGGACCGAAATTGGTTGAGATATAATCGACATCGGTCAAGGCAAGAATATCTAGGTTGGCCAAAAATAGCCAAATTATTGCTATTTTTGGCATGATCTCCAACCTTCTTCCGAGTCTTGAGTGATGGATCCTGGAAAGATAAGTAGGAGTATTTTTAGGTTTGTTAATAGGAGTTAAGTCTAGGTTTATACTAAGTCCTAGTTGGTTAGGATAATCTTAGACTTAGTCTTAGGTCATTAATGAGGTTTGAGTGGGTCATTTGAGTGAGGTGGCTAGGTGAGTTGGCTAGGGTGAGGTGGTTAAGTGAGGATATTAATTAATTTAATTAAGATAATTAATTCAATTAACATGTGCACTAGGGGATATGAATGGGTAGGATATGGTTAATTTAATTAACGGGGTTTTAATGGAAGTATGACCCAATTTTGGTGTCTACAATAACCATATGCAAGAATCAAGATTAGGTATACCATACAAGAACCAGTCACAAATATATCAACAACTAATATCAAGCCACATAGATCCATTCTATTAATTACCGTAAAACACAAAAGTTGAATACATACATAACAATGTCACCATGATTCATGTGCGTACATGTTGGGCCCCTAGAATATTTACTAGGTATGAAGGTGCATGGGCACGTGGGACCCTAGTTATAGAAGGGCGCGTAAGGAAAAAGCACACAGGAGGAAGAGTTAAAGGAGACATATGGTTCACGCGGCGCTCGAAAGGAGATTCTGGACTTAGCCAATTTAAGCAACAAAAGAAGAACACATGAAAAGCGTGATCAGTTACGCATGGATAAGATGTTAGCCTAGCAACAGGTGGCCCAGGAAAGAGCATGCCAGTGATGGGATCTTCTAGAAGACCATCATGAGATGGAGTGGAGAGCTTAGGCCTGAGGAAACATGCTTGTTGAAGGACCACATTCAACACTTGGCGATGGATCTGAGGGTGCGGTAAGGCAAGTTGGCAGCGCGGGAAGGTGATAAATACAAGTGTCTCTGTGGACCAGAAAAGAAGAGATGAAAAGAAGAGAAAAGAACATATGAATGGGAATATAGAAATGCACATAGAGAGAGATAACATGGGTGAAGCTCTGCAGGATTGCTGCGAGTGGAAATTTGATGCAGAAAGGAATGTACTAAGCTTAGCATTGTAATTTATTTTTCTTTTTGGCATAATTATACAAGCCTAGTGATGTGCATGACTGCGGTTTGCTCTCTATGGCTCTTTGTAATGAAACAACAGATATAATGAGGTTACCTATTGTAATTAGATATGAATATCAATGGGTTTTATGTATATTTCATTCATAGAAGTTCTCTTTCCTTTCATGCTATGAATGAATGATTGTATCTTTCCTTTTGTTACAATATATGTTATGGAGTCTATTAAAACACTCGGTCTGAAGAAACTACAAGGATCTAGCGGTGCATTCTGAGCCCTGTGATTCTTATATGTCTAAACTTCTTTCCTAAATACTCTTACACTAATCATAGATAAATGCTTCCCATTAAAACTCACATAAAAGAGAGACTTGGCACTGTGCGCGTCTCAAGTGAGCACTCAGCTTCTATTGGGTGATAGGTTGGCACACATGGGATTCCTTCCTTTTATAGTGGGAGTAAAATTGACTACATCTTGGTTCCATTGCAAGGACCTCTTTTCAAAGTTGTAGTGGGATATAACACACATCATGATCTGTGTAAAGAGTAATGATAGATTAGTTAACATTGGAAAATGTTGAATCGTGGTTCAAGAGCACGAAAGATGAATTTACCCAGATTCAAAGACTAGACTCGAGTTTAATACATGTAGATGGGTAGAGGAGAATCTCTACCATGATCTATATGATAGTTTTTCTGCTACTTCCAAAGAGAGTTATTTGGATGGATTGCATCCTATGCATCTAGATCAAGTTGGCATTATGGGTCAAGGATATGGACCGAAGAAGACTACCAAAGGTTGCAGGATGCAGATCTAACATGGACTCATGTTGTAGATCACTAGTGGGGAGGAGTACTAGCTAGCTAAACTCTAGAATACACCATTTCCACGTATTCTTGTCTAGAGGTTGCTGAGTTTGAGTTTCTATGAGAACCTAGAGGATCGTTTCTACATGTTATTCCTCTAGCTATGAAGATATTGATGGTTACCATGAGTTTAGAGGCACTCCCAATGGCCGGCTAAACTATTTTGAGTGCTGGGTAAGGAAGCTTAGGTGGAGGAAGATGGAAGATGATATGATAGAAAAGGAGAGGGAAGAAAGATGACTCAAGTATGGCGAAGCATGTGAAAGGGAGATTACTAGACAATGTGAAGCTACTAGTATGATGGATCTATGGAGACAGACATTGCGGGAAGGAGTTGAGGTTCATGTAGAGGACATGGAACCTAAGCATCTGTCTTTACCCCATCTTGGCAAGCACATGAGGGAGACCCCTTCAGCTTTTGGTGAGATTTTGTCGCATGGAGAAAGGATATTCATTGGCGTATATCTAAACCCACCCAAGTGATCGAGACCCGACGCTTGGTTTTCTTGATCCAAGAAGAAGTATTGATCCAATTGAAACTAGTGGAAGAAATAGACCTCGCACCTAAGAGGTATAATTTTTTTTTCAACTTTTCCCGAACTCTTTACAATTTCTCCAAAATGCACTATATACCTCATGCCACATTAGAGCCTTCTTTAGCAAGCAAATAATATGCCATGGGATCAAGTTTGTTACAAAACAATCCTCATGATTCAATGAAAATGACATCAAACAGAAAAACATTCGCAGTTACTATGTGTGCCAAAAAGATTAAATCATTACAAATATCTAGATCATTATCCATCCTGGAGGCATGTTTTTCATCATTGAGGCATGCAAACACCTTTTACTCATCATTTTCACCTTTTTACCTTTTCAAATTACCTCTGTAACTTTTGATTTTGTCATTTCACATTTTTGGATGGATTAGGGCAAAATTTATTTCAAAACCACCTCATATCAAATAATTAAGCCATGAAAGTGATGCCAATGATCCTGGAAGGCCAAGAAGACACAAAATCACTATAAATTTGATGAATTTTGATGCAAAAATCATGATTCCAAGCTTCTTGGAGTTCCCATGGCGGTCAAAACAAATGGATGCACAACAACCATTAATATTATCCATCTTTTTATCATTTCCCTCCATGTGGAAGATGCGGAATTAGAAATAAGCTTGAGTTACCTTTTTAATTTTTTGGATAAGGTCGAACACGTGGCAAAAAATGATTGGATCGGGCCTAGTTTTAAAACATTTACTTTATGACCTTTTGAAAATTTGGAAAAATAGAAAAATTTGACTTTATCCCCCGCCCCTCCACCTTTGAATTTTGGAGCTGACACGTGGCACATGGTGTGTCCCATTGGGATCGCACTTCAATTCTACACATTTTGACCTTTTTGGAAAATTGGAAAATTTTCAATTTTTGCCCCATGGGCCCGTACCTCCGATTTCTCCCTCGCCACATGTCTCCTTGTGATTCATTATGGGCTAGCACTCCAAATTTTTATTTTGAGTATTTTTGCAAAAGGGAAAAAATTCCCCGCCCCTACCAAACCCACCCGACCCTCCTTGTCCACCGCTACATGTCACTTGATGATTCACTAGTGGGCCAATGCTTCAAATTTTGATTTTGAGTCTTTTTTGCAAAAGGGAAAAATTCCCTCCTGCCTCCGCCTGGCTAGCCGACCCACCTTGTCCGCTCATGGAAACATGTCCTTCCCTAATTTGTTGCATATATTTGGCCCAAAATTTGACTTCAAACCATTCAAAGTTTAAAAACTTCAAAATCATCAAAACCTCCGCCCATTCCATTTTGACTTTTCGACACGTGTCCTCCCGTGATCGCCATGGGGCCACATGGTCCCAAATTTTACTTTAACCCTTTAAGCCAAAAACACAAAATTTCATAAGTTTTTCTCTGCCACCCGCATCCCCTCTAACCAAAAATACTTCCATGTGTCCTCCTCTAGTTGGCTGCGGGGTTTCGGGAAAATTTTGACTTAGGAAATTTTACAAAATAAAGCCAAAATTTTAAAAGGAGATCGACTCCCGCCTCTCCTTAGCCAATAAGAAAATGCCATGTAGGAAAATTTAAAAAAGATGGAGCCGTGGATCCATATTTTCCCCTTTTCCAAAAAATCAAAAAATGACAAGTTAGAAAATTTTCCCACCGCACCTCGGCCAATGAAAACCCACCACGTTGCCAATACCCTTTAAAACTTATAAAAATGTAAAATTTATACTTCCTGTGTAAAGAGGGCATCGAGAGCTTTCCAAAAATTCTTTTTTCCCAAAACCAAGCTTTCTAGCTCAAGTTATGGCACTTTGAAGTATTTCTGCCTTGGCGGGAAAATTTGGGAAAATTTTCCCTGGCGGGCCCGCAACCCAAAAATTTCCAGTCGAATTGCCTTTGAAAATTTTGACATGGGAAAATTTTCATCTTTTCCTCCACTGGCCCGCATCTAATCATAGGCTACCACATGTCCTCCAGGGGCTGAGGCAGAGGCACGGATTTTTCTTCACCCTTAAACCTTTTCAAAAAAATTGGGAATTTTTCACTTTTACCTCCACTAGCCGCAACCAACAAGAGCATGCCACGTGTCCCCTTGTGGCTACTACAGGGTGCGCATTTCCTTTTAGAGTTAATTTAAAAAAAAATTGGGAAAAATTCCCATTTTGACCCCGCCGGCCCACGACCAATGAAAGCGTGCCACGTGGCACTGGGTGGCGGCGGGTAGGGTAGAAGACCCTTGACTTTTTTTTTTTTTTTTGGCCTTTGGGGAAAAATTCTCAATTTTCTCCTATGGCCCACTTCTCCACCTTCCTCTCGGACTGTCCCTTAGTAGGTGTGCATACCCACACACTAATTTCTCCCTTTTTCCCCTTCGTGGCACAAAGCGCTAAATCCACCCATCACCCCGCCGTTCCCCGCTCGGTGCCAAGACTCGACATGTGTCCCCTAGGGACCCGCAGGGGGAGAAGAGTGTTTTTTTCCTTTGATCCATGCATTGGGAAAAATTCCCAATGCCACCCCCGCAACCCGCCAACCCACCCTAGGTGCATTCCCCCTCCTCTTGCCACGTGTCCCTCTAGGGAAAATTTGCCCTAGAAACTCCGCCCACTCATAACTTGAGTTCTGTAAGGAGTTAGAAGGACTTCTTTATATCACCGAAAAGGTGAGAAAATTTCCTATCCATTGGAAATGGTTTAGGGAAATTTTAGGAGTGTTATGTAGGAGAAAAATCTAGTTGAAGCTCTAAGCCTGTTTGAGAGCAGGCATGGGGGTAAGATTACTCCTTGAACCTAACTAAAACATGTAACCCTAAAATTTGAACCTTGTAAACTTGTTATAAGTTAATAAAGGAAACTTGTGTTTTGGTAAATAGGATTTGTTCTGGAACCTATTAGTGAAAACTGATGTCTTGTAACTTAGTTGTAGACACTTCAAATAAAAAAATTATCCCATAATTTTCTAGCTAACCCTAGGTTGTTTATTTGGTCTCAAGTGGTTGTTTAAATGGGAAATACATTATGGATGGGTTGTTTTTAAGTAATATACTAATTGATACAAGCATGGAAGTCAATGTTCTTACCTTAGATGCATGGTTACAAATGAGAAGACCCCCATTGCAGCCATCCTCTAATATATTGTTCATGGCTAATCGAACTAAGGCCACTCCCATCGAAGTTTTTAAAGATGCATCCATTACCATACAAGGATCTAAGTTCACTGGAGACTTTGAGGTTTTAGCTATTTGGCAGAGTCATATAGCATCCCAACTCTATTGGGGCATCCTTGGTGGTATGCAAATAATGCATATCTTTGGTTCAAAAAGTTTGATATCAGTTTTGAAAACAAGGAGGAGAGAGTTATTATCCCTTTAACAGATGGAAAATTTGCACCCTATGTTGAGCCCTTAAGTTAATAAGATCTGAATAGGATTTATATACGTGCCATTCGAGATCCAAAGTGATTCTTGAGCTAACCAAAGAAGGACTAATTCGGTGGGAGAATGTGTGGTCTATTAGCGATACTACAAGTGTTACTTGTGATAATTGGGCTCACAACACTTATGAGTTGGTAGGGCGCAAAGTAAAGAGCATATTTCCTAGAGGAAGAAAAACATGTTATGTCAGGAGGATAGGTAATAACTCAATACCTTGTTACATAGGAGAAGGAAATCCTATGGTATTCTTGTGCACCATGGAAGAACAGTGGATAAACCTACTGGAAAGAAAAAATATGCTAGTATATACACTACATGGGACAAAGAAAGACATTAGTGGGTGTCCCACAAGGATAATCTTGTAGGATGGAATGAAATTAGGATTGCTCTTACTACTAGGTTCTTCAGAGTAATTCACCTACTCAAATCTATACTTATTATGGTAATTAACCCGTTCAGCACCATGCTCGAAGTGTGAGAGAATCGAATAGAAGGGCGGGAAGTTGTACCACCTTCCTTATGGGTGCACAATTTTTATTCCACTTTACATGGTTGCGCTTATGTTTGGTATGTATATGCAGAAATCCATCGAGAGAATTGAAATTAGCAGGATTTAATTATAGGAATGGCCCAGACATTTGACGTCTTCTCTACAAAGCCTCTTATGGAAGAAGCATTAAAAGTTATAAAGTGCTTAACTATGGGAGATAGTGCCAAGGCTAAAGAACTCCTTCAGAGTTATTAGAAAAAGAAGACTCATGAGTGCATCTTGATGAAGAAACAAAGGCCGATGTAACATTACTTCAATGTGCTTTCCTTGAGAAAGAAAAAGGAAAAAATGGTCTACTTAGTGGATGACAAAGAAGTAGAAAATATGGATGTAAATAATTCAACAAGTAGGCATGAGGTGTTGGACATGTGCGAGATACGGCCACGCGCACCTTTCATGAACCTATAAATATAAAGAAGATGAATATTGGAACATATAATGAGCCTAAGGAAGCCATAATTAGAGACTATGTCCGACTCTAAAGTGGTAAAAATCATAGAGTTACTAAGGGATTATCGGATTTATTCCTAGGGGTTACCATGAACTTAAAGGCATGCATGAATCCTTAGGAGAAATGAAGATAAATCTTAAAGAGGGTGTGAGCCTAGTTAGAAAGAGACCTTACAGGATGAACCCCGACTTACATGAGAAGTTCAAAGAGGAGATTAACAAAATGTTGAAGTCTAGAATTATCAAACCCCTTAATGAGTCAGAATGTGTTAGTCCAATGGTGATTAGTATCAAAAAGGATGGATAGATTAGAATCTGTGTGGATTACAAAGATTTGAATCTTGTATGTGTAACAAACCCATTTCCTACGCCATTCACCGAGGAAATACTCTGGAAGGAATTGCAGGGCACAAAATCTATTCATTCACATATGGGTTTTCTCGGTATCATCAAAGTTCGGATTTCCCGGAGGATCAGAAAAGACTATGTTTACTAAAAATGGGGTAGCTTCACCTATCCTATAATTCCTTTTGGTCTAAAAAATATGCCATTTGTATTTTCACACATAGTTGTTCAAGTGTTCAAGGATTTTACTCACAACTTCTTACAAGTCTATTTAGATGATTGGATGATGTATGGATTATTTAAGGATCATTGTGACAATCTATGCTTAGTGTTTTTAAAAGATGTAGATAGTTGAGTATCTCCTTAAACATCAAGAACATATTCACTACATCATTTGGGATAATTTTAGGACACATAATTTGTAAGGAAGGTTTGTTGGTTGATCTAGCTAAGGTTTCAATCATTATAATCCTAAGGGAGCCTATCACCAAAGTGAGGTGAATGGATTTTTGGGTCATACAGGTATTACAGGAAGTTTATCAAAGGATATGCCAAAATTATTGCACCATTAGAAGAGTTACTAAAAGGGAAAGGTACGTTCTATTGGGGAGAACCACAACAATGTGCATTTGAGATGTTAAAGGAGAAACTTACTACCGTGCCTATTCGAATTTTCCTTCATGTACATGTTGACACCTCTAGCATGGCCATTGGAATGGTGTTGGCTCAACCTGGAGAATTTATTGTAGATCATCCTATCTATTTTGCTAGTAGAAAGCTAACTCCTACATAATAGAATTATAAAACTATGGAGCGCGAAGCTTTATCAATGATCTATGCACTATATAAATTCTACCAGTACTCTACTATCTACACATTTCATCTTTTATACGGATCACATGGAATTGAATTATTTGGTAAACAAGTCCATTATACAAGGTGCATATGTCGGTGGGTGCTTTTGTTTCAAGAATTTGATTTCACAATTATGGTAAAACAAGGGAAAATTAATTCGGACCAGACCATCTATCAAGAATATAGTCGAGAAGAAGCAAAAACAATTGGGGATACCATGTCGATGCATAGTTATATAGGTTACAACAAGTGCCATCGAACTATAAGACATTTTTGTATTCCTACGAACAAGGATGGCACCGTAAAGGATGAAATCCTTGGAGAAGAAACAACTTGCTATATGTGTAGCCCCCTATATGTTAATCAGTGGTTACCTGTACAAATTAGGTCGAGATGAGGTATTGCACAATTGTGTATTGGAACATGAGAACATGGATATTATGGAAGAGGCTCATGGTGGTATTGCAGATGGCCACTATGCCAGTGAGGCCACTGCACATAAAATTCTACTTGTTAGATTATGGTGGGATACCCTGTATAAGGATTGTAAGGAATTTTGTAAGGCTTGTGATCATTTTCAACGCCTTGGAAATCTAGGTCAACGAGATGAAATGCCACTAAGAACCATTATTAGTGTAGAACCATTTGAAAAATGGGCTATAGATTTTGTGGGTCTTGTTTCAATAGCTGCGTGTAAAACTGGATCATGCTACATCATAAATGACATAGATTATCTAACAAGGTGGGAAGAAGCAGCACATATAAAGGATTGTACAATGGCCACAACAGCTAGGTTTTATGGGAAAATATTATTACAAGGTATGGATGTCCTTTCAGTTTGACAAGTGATAGGGGCACACATTTCCTTAATGAGATAGTTAGAAGTTTATTGGATGAATTCATGATTGCACACCATAAGACTACACCCTATCATCCTCATGAAAATGGGACTGTTGAGTCTTTTAACAAAATTTTGGGCCACACATTGGAAAAAAATCTATGATGTTGGATGAAAGGATTGGGATGATAAAGTATATGCAAAAGTACTTTGGGCATATTGGACAACATATAAAAGGTTGAACAAAGACACACCATTTTAGTTAGTGTTTGGGCAGAATTCCTTCTTCCTTTGGAATTTATGTTACCTTATTTATGTATTACAAAAGCTGGAGGTCTTACTTGATGAGAAAGCATTAGAAGAATAGATTGAACAGTTAATCAAGTTTGATGAGTGATGATCCATAAGACGTTGGAGTCAAAAATAAGACAAGGCTAGGAAAAAAAACATGGCATGACAGAACATCAAGGATAAAAAGTTGGAGATACGATAGATGGTGCTCCTTTATGATTCTAAGTTTTTGTGCCATCTAGGAAAACTCAAGGTACATTGGTTGGGACCATATGTTATCACTCACATACTCGAATTAGGAACTTATTAGTTAGAGGCCCTTGATGGAATACGGTTACTGGTTACTTCAATGGGAGTAGCCTAAAGCCCTACTATAAATAAGTCTTATTGGTGTTTGTAATAAGGAAGTGTTGCCATTTATATTAGGTTTTCAATTCTACATTCCCTTAATGTGTTTCCTTCTTTATTTCTATGCTTTGTCAATTTAGTTGGTGCGTTGGGTAATAAGCGTATTTACATGCCGAAGCTAATTACTATTTGAATAATTTTTATGCACAAAGGACTGCACATACTTTTAGTGTGGGTGGTTGTTGATATCCAGGTACAAGACTATTGGAATTAAATGATGAAAGGAATAAGCTACTACGGGTGCTATTCAAGTCAAAGGATTGCTTCTAAAAAGTGACCAAAGATGGAGATGAATGAAGGGATAGTATAACGTGAGGTAAGTAGATGCCATAACAACTACCAGTGGAAGGTGTAGTGACAAGGTACTCAGTACAAGGAAGCATGCTCAAGAGAAGTCTGTGACCAAAGGGTAGGAAGGAATGCTAGAAGGTTATAGCTGGGGTGTGAAGATGTATCATGTGGAATAAATGAAGTTGGTACATAAATGAGAAGACATTGGGTAGGTGAAGAAGCAATAAATGCATCAAAAATTTGAAAATCTATGTAAGGATGGGATGCAAGTTCATTCTTACCATTATAATTAAGATAATTTCAAATGAACTAAGTGCAAAGAAATGAGTAATCATGTTGAGGTGTGAAGAGTATGAAACCGAGAAGTCAAAAGGAGGTTTGTGTGAAGGAGAAGCTTGCATTCCCACAAGAGAAGAGTTTGAGTGAAGCAAATCACGTTAAAATGATCTAGGGCATGTGATTTCCACTAGGGCATGTAGATTTGAGCTAGGGTTTGAGTTACATGTTGTAGAAGTCAAAAGATGAGTATTTTCATAGGATTGCAGGGTAGAAATGGCACCAAAGAAGGTAGCTGCAACAGGAGTTAAGGGAAAGAAGAAGGTGGTTGTGGAGGAAGAAGAAATGACCCCGAGAGCAATTTTTTAGAGATGCAATATCTAGAGGGGGTTATAGTAGGCTAGGAATGGGATTCCCACATTCGAGAGAAGAAAGATAAGTGAGTACAACCATCGTACCATAGAAAAAAAGGAGTTGGATGCACTGTTAAACACAAATAAAAATAAGTGTATGGCGAAGGACATACGGTCTATGACGATTTGGGGAGAAGTTATTGAAAAATATTGGAGTATATCAGTTATACAAGCTCCCTACTTTGGAAAATATGAGCCCTTGTACCAATGGCTCATGAGTAGAGTACATGAATACTTCTTCTACTTTGTAGGACGTAGAGTAAGGATTTTAGCTGCGCTAATCTCCATAGTGACATGTGGTTGAAGGCTACGGTGTAAAGACCTCAAGGGGGAATTAATAGAGAAGGCCAAAATTCTAGAGACTAGGAGGGAGCTAGGGTGCACGAAGGGTCCACATGGTATGGACATAGATAAGTTGAAAAAGTACCTAGTTATGTAGGAAGCTGTGCACCTTGTGACAAAATTAAATGACCAAGAGAGGTGGTCACAAGTGAATACCATGTGGCTGCACATTTCTAGAAGGATGTTTGGAGGAGTGGTCTATAATGTTTTAGGTTACATTATAGAAACTATAGTCGAAGAAGTGCGTTTAAGAGGAAAGATCATTTTTGGGGTTATTATGTTATCTCTGGTAATCATGGAGATCAGGGTGCCCGATGGACCATAGGAGAAGATCTAAGAGTATCCCATGGAGAACAAGTCACTTGCAGAATGATTCATCAAGTACTTGTGTGAAGGATCGATGACCGAACCAGTCAAGCAGAGGGCTAAGAAGTTGTACGATATGATCCATGTAGCATTCAAAGAAGAGTGGCACATACTAAAGGATTTACCATCGGTGGTGGGTAAGGCAGTTTAGTTTTCCGTATACCAACATTTTTGCATCGCACGATTTGTGATGAAGGATGGGGCTTGGAGCCCATGGTGAAAACTATCGTATGCCTTCACAGTGAGGTATTTTTCAAGCATCAATTCATAGGTTCTAAGATGCGTGCTGCCTAACATTCAATGCAGACAAGGTAGACTGTGACTACCACACACTGAGGAAGAAGTATGTATATCCAGGACATAATGCATATATTGAAAGGCTCATCTCATATGTGTTGAGCATAAAGCTAGTAAGTTTGGTTGTTGGAGACATTAGAGCAGCACTTGTGTACCTCCAACTGAATCCCAAGTTGGAAAACAACAAGTATGTGGAAGATGAGTTCACGCTCCTAGGGCCACCGAAGGGTAAGCATACCATGGAGAACATTCCAATGCCTAAGCCCATAGAGACAATCAAAGTAGAGGATGAGGAGGATGAGTGTGAGGATAGTGGTGGTTTAGAGCATAGGAGGAGGCATCCATCAGATAAAATAGAATCAGAGCACGTGACTACACCAACTCATGGGCAGGAAGAAGAAGAGGATCCAGAAGTAGTTCAAGGAGAGCGTCACTTTAAAAGAGTATTCAGGAAAACAAGGACTCAAGGTGATACTTCATAATTAGTGTGTAGGTCACCTTGACTATCTCCATAGAAGGAGATAAGCGAGAAAAGAAGAAGGAATTTGAAGTTAGGAAAAGAGGTGGAGGAATCCAAGGAAAGTGCGTCAGGGTCTCCTACACCACATAAATATGATGAGGAACCATAAAGAAGGGAGGAGGCATAAGAGGAATCAAAGGATGAAGGAAGTAAGGATGGAGAGGAAGCTGTGTGCATGAGATTTCTTAGGGTATGTCAAAACAAACTCCAAATATTGAAGCTCCAGTTCCTAAGGGGCCTATAATAAAGAGAATGAGTGGAGAATACAATGCACCAATCATGGGCTATGCTAAGGACACAGGTAAAATTGTCCACGCCCGTTTCTAGAGCACTGTGACACAAAAAGAGTTGTATGGCTAGGATTTGATGGATTAAGAAATGGCAACCATATGCATAAGGAAGTAACTTTCATGGTTGATGCACACGTATATGAATGCACCATAATTTGATCTGTGTGAGGATTTGTTTGTGTTAAGGAGGTTGAAAAATACCCCCAAGATAGACACATACAGTAAAGCCTATTGTTATTTCGATGAGAAAGTAAGTAATGCATTGGTAAATTTCTCCATAAAGGTGGCTCATAGGAACATAGATAAGGTCGCAACCATCGTGGCACCTTTGTTAGGGGAACTAAAACAAAGGATGCAAAAATAGCACGCCTTTGATCTAGGAAAAGGACTTGGAACATAAGAGGAATTGTGCCTTTGTCATCATGGCAGAGAATATTGGGGACCATGTACCGAAAGCGCACCCACATCTGGTGTCAAAGGTACGAGAAATTTCCTTCAGCAATGCACTATGTCAAGACTTTGGTGGATTTGGTACTTGAAGATGAAACCATGTGAATTCCAACACTAAAGAATCCTGAGCAAGAGGTAGAAAGGGAAAGGGCTGTAGTGAAGAGAAATATTTCATCTTACAAAGTCTGCTACAAGCACTACGGGAAGAACTAAAGAAGGTAGACCAAGCCTTGAACATATGTATAGCTCCAAAGGTGCTCATTAAAATAAAAACCCTGGAGGAGGAAAATGAGGTCTAGAAAGTGATGAAGGATGACACATTGGGTAGCACAGAAATATTAGCACTGGTTAAATAGAAGTGTGAGGCCCTTGTAGCAGCACAAGAGCCATAAAAGGATTGGCTAGAGGAGCTTGGGAAAATCATCACGCAGAAGATGGATTTGCTAGAGGGAAGGATGACTACAATGTCCAGCATTGTGTTGGTCTTGCAGAATGAGAAAGGAGAGATTGTACAAGATGAACTGGAGTCCATTGATGTGGACATTCCAAAACAAGAAAAGGAAGAACTCATTGATTGGTAGACCTTATAGGCCAAAATAAAGAAGGAATATCCCAAATTAATTTTTCAGGTTGAAGCGGATGAAGTTTCGAGTAACATCATTCTTTTATGCATATAGATTCATTCTTATTCTTTCCATTCAGATTCTTTAATTCATTTTTGAGATAACCATTTCCGAGGCGGAAATACAATTAGTGTGGGGTAATGTTGAGCAGAGAATACTTAACAAAAGGCACACAAGAGGTCCGCGCGGGAAAATAGGGCATGTTCAAAGGCATGAACGAATAAGGGAAACATGCGCATGAAGGATAATTTCATATTTCGGGACTTATCCATTTTTTCACATGAGGATCTATTTTTAGAGATGGCATTCATAGCACATAAACAAGGTAGAGAATTGTGCACCACACATTGGCTATTTTTTCAGGATTAACTACAAAGCACTTTCCATGGATGTGGTCTAAGAATAGGTTTATCATTGTCAGTTAACTAAAGGAAATCTATTGTTAGCACACTTGCATGTGGGTTTATGAATGTAAAAAGTGTGTAGCTAATAATAACATGTGACCCTTATAAATATGTATTTAGCTGTGTAGTAGACATATATAAAAGAATAAGAGAGAGACAAATATATGGATGTATGTTTGCAAGACTAGACTACTATATCAGATATGTGCGTGTATGGGCATAGAATGCCATTATTGTAAGAAGCTTCTATGTAATTGTCATATTTAATATAATGGAGGATATTGGCTAAATCTAAGTGTTAGTTACTGTATCCGGATCTAGTATGTTCTTGATTTCATCATGGTTAATACTTCATTCTTTTCTCCCTTAGATATAGATCGGCATGCTCGTAGAATGATGTATTAATAATGGAACTACATGTATTAATTATTCATCATGTTAACTTCCTGCATAAGCAACCCTAAAGAGGGGACTCGGTACCTTTGCACTCTTTAGGTGAGTGCTCGATCTAGGCTGAGTGATGTGCTAGCGCGCCTGGGGTCTTATTGGGCTTGTATTGCTGAATTCTAGTCTGCATCATTCACCACACCCTAAGTCATGCCTTACAAGTTGCTAGAGACTTTTTTCCTTTTTAGTGCCCGTTCAAACAACCACTTGAGACCCAAGAAACAACCTAGGGTTAGCTAGAAAATTATAGGATAATTTTCTTTTTTGATTAGAAGTGAACACAACCGAGTTTCTAGACAACAGTTTTCCACTAGTAGGTTCTAGAACAAACACATTTACCAAAACACAAGTTTCCTTTATTAACTAATATCAAGCTCACAAGGTTCAAATTTTAGGGTTAGATGTTCTAGTTGGTTTCAGGGAGAAATCTACCCCCATACCCACTCTCTAACAGGCTTAGAGTTTCAACTAGATTTTTCTCATAATTAATGCTTTCAAAAATTTCCTAAACCATTCTCAATGGATAGGAAATTTTCTCACCTTTCCGATGATATAAATAAGTCCTCCTAACTCCTTCGGGAACTCAAGATATGGTCCGGCGGAGTTTTGGGATCAAATTTTCCCCAGGGGGACACATGTCAAGAGGAGGGGAAAACCCCTTTGGTGGGTTGGTGGGTCGCGAAGGTGTTTTTGGAATTTTTCCCATGCGGCGCAAAAGAAAAATTTCTCCCAAACCTCCGCCACCCCCCAAGGTGCCACGTGGCACTCTCTGATTGGCCACAGGGTGGCAGGGTGAAATGGAATATTTTTCCAAAATTTTCAAAAATCAAAAAGGGAAAAAAGTTTCCACACCTCTATCACTTTGCCTTGTGAGGACACATGGCATCCTCACGATTGGATGTGGGCTGGTGGAGTGAAACGAAATTTTTTTGCAAAATTTTTAAAATTCTCAAAGGGCAAAAAGTTTCTACGCGTCCGCCGCTACCTCATGAGGACACGTGGCAGCCTTTGATTGGCTTCGAGGTCGGCGGAGAGAAATGAAAAAAATTTTCCGAGCCAAATTTTTGAAAATTTTCCTAAGGGCAATTCGACAGAAATTTTTGGGTTGCAGAGCCCGTTAGGGAAAATTTTCCCAAATTTTCCCGCCAAGGCACAAAAACTTCAAAGTGCCATAACTTGAGCTAGAAAGCTCAGTTTTGGGAAAACAAGGACTTTTGGAAAGCTCTCGATGCCCTATTTGCACAAAAAGATAAAATTTAAATTTTGATAAGTTTTTAAGGGTCAATTTTTTGAAAATGATCTGCAGGCTTAAATTTGTAAACTGGCATTTTTCCAACTTCCCGATTTGATTAAATTTGAACTCCTCCTTCACTCCACATGTCAAACAGACATGGAGGATCAGTCTAGGGAGGGTTTAGAGTGTTTTAGTGAAGTGAATTTGTCCAATTATTCAAGTTTACATTTTTCCGGCAATAGACGGGAAAAATGACTGCAAGCTCCGATTTGAAATTCATTGAGTTTTAGAGATTCATTCTTAACTGTTTTAGTGAATTTGAGTTTCTTAAGTCTTCCTAAATGTGAATTTCAAAGTTTCATAACTTATTGTTGAGTGTAAGATCGAACTACTCATTTTTAATAAAACATAAATTGTCCAGTAATGAGTTTAATACAGTGGATTGTTTCTTTGAAATTTGTTTATCATTTCTTTGTGTTTTGGATGTGCATATGATTCCTAATTTAGTCAAATACAATTTCTTATCAAACAACCATTCATTTCTACATTAAATGTAGTTCAGAATTCAATTCAAATATGCATTTTTCAAAAGAGAACAATATTGTCTTTCCTTCCCATGCATTCTTTCTTTCTTTTCTTCTTCAAACAACAATTAAATTTCAACAATAATTCAAATCAAATGTGCAATACACTTTGAGAAAGAAATGCATTCTTTCATTTTTCATCAAATACAACATTACAACTTTCCTTTTTCATTTGTTTTCAAATACAATACATACAATAACAACATTGTTTCTTATTCCTTTTCAAAACAGAGATATCATTCTTGGACAACAAAACAATTCCAGTATACAATCCAATTTTGAAACTACTTCAATATTTTATTCATAATTCAATGACACTTTTACAACTTAACACTCTTCCAATTCGATTACAAAATACAAATTACAATGCTTATAATATCCTTTACATTTCTTTCCAAAAACATAAAACAAGTGTAATTCTTCTTTACATTCCTCAATGCAACTACAACTTCCATTAACAATGCAATGCTTCACATTACAACATTTATACATTCATCCACTCAAAGTGGGAGAAGTTACATTGAATTACTCAAAGGGAAATGACTGTCAAACTGTGAAATTCCTTCTCCAAACAATAACATGCTTGTTTCTTCTTCTTTGCAACTTTGATCACAACAAGGAAGGGGGAAAGGCAACACTCTCCACCTAACCAAGACATCCAATGAGAAAGGAGAATACATCCTTCCCCATTGGACCCCGAACCCCAACCATATTGAAATGGAGCATGAATATCAACACATGGCAAAAGAGGCTTCTATCACATACAAGAAATATTCACATTGTATACAATCAATAAAATGCTGATTCAAAACAAGACAGTAGTTCCCAATTGCATTTAAAACAATTCACCAAGCTTCCTCCACAACAAGCTCCAAAATAGCAACAAAAAAATTTGCCCCAAGAGGAAAATAACAAAGTTTCAACAACCTCAAATGAGCAAGAAGATTTGAATTTAAAGGAGAGGGAAGAGGAGAGGATGATGTGGATCCTTATGGGATGCCACATCATTCTTCCTCAACCCCAAGAGGAAAGTCAACATCCTCACCAAAACACAATAAATAAAAATGACAAAATGACTTACACACTCCAAAATGACCCATACTTCAAAAGGACTGCATTAAAAATATGTAAGGGAAGTGCAATTAAAACTTACAAATTGTCACTTCAAAAAGCATTAAAAATTCTTAAATTTAACCTCCAAACCATAGGCATGGTTGGTGGATCATTTTAAGAGGTGTGGGACAAGTTTAACTTGTCCCACAAGCCTCCAAATTTGGTCTCCAAGGACAATTTCGAATTCCTAAGGAGATGAAGTGTTTAACATTCCAAAATTTGCCTTACATGCTCTTACAAATTTCTTACACATTCTTACATATTAACTTACACACTCTTCCAACATTATCATTTAAATTCAACAAATTTATTAATTACATCCCATGTCCCAATTAAATTTAATAAAATTTTAACTATAGGATTTCACACATTAATCTTCCACATTAAAATTAACTAAAAGAAGGAACACATTACTAATAAAATACATACAACAATAATTAAAAAGGAACACATAAATAAAACACATATATCCCATGGTCACAATAATGGAAATCCCCCCATGGGAAATCCTAACATAACACAACACACAAACACATAACACAGTTGCCATGGTGACCTTGTTGAATTCACCTGAATTTCAATATGGTTAGTCTCCAGTCCCCCGACATTGTTGTGATTTTTAACCTGCAAAATGTAAATACCTCCTTCGGCCTCGTGGCCATATCAGAACATCCAAAATGATATAAATTTTTTTCAAAATCATCTAATCATATGAATCACGACAATATCAAGAATACAACATTATCATTTTTAATTAATTAAATCAACTATATCATCATCAATGATCTATCATACTAGGTCTACCCAAAATATCCAATGTCATAAGTCCAAATCAACATCCATATTATGTCCATGTCAAACCAGTATATCATCAACCTCATATAAAAATGTCTCTAGTAACCATCATGCATAATAACTGAATCCAGATCAATAATAATCCATGATCTAACATCTAACCATCATACCAAAACAAAACATAATAGTGTCCATAATATGATCAATATTATCAAAATCAGTATCAAAAAGTGTCAAAGGGAAGTGGGCACTACATCCTTTCTCTCAATGGGGTTTGGATATTTTCGAATAGATTAACCCTCATTCTTCTGAACGTCATCAATGGATAATCACAATAACTAAATACTACACTAAATGGGTGGAATTCATCCCTCTCATTCTACTAAAGATGAGAAGGTATGTGAATTTATTAACCATCACATCATTTGTCACTTTGGTGTTCCTCGTCATCTCATCACCGATAATGGAAACCAATTTAAAAGAAGACCCTACGTAAACTTTGTGATAACTTCGGTATTCAACTCAATTTATCTTCACCATATTATCCTCAAACAAATGGTCAAGCCAAATAAACTAACAAAATTCTCATGAAATTCATCGATGATACTAGTAAGGATTGGCATACGCACATTCCTTTCACCTTATGGTCTTATCACACTAGCATTTACACCTCAACCACTACCACACCTTTCTCTTTGGTCTACGGTACAGAGGCATCCTACCTCTCGAAGTCCAAATTTCATCTCTTCATATCTCACTCAAAGATATGCTCAATGATGATGAATTTCACCAAGACCGTTTGGCACAACTTGAGTTATTAGACAAACATCATTTAAATGCTCTCGACCACCTTTAAATATACAAAAATGTATCAAACGTGCCTATGAAAAATGTGTTCATGAACGAACCTTCAAGGTCAATGATCTTGTCCTAAAATAAAATCAACATGTAACTAAAGCTGAGAAAAGTAAACGAGGAAATTTTGCTCCTAATTGGCTTGGACCCTACATTGTCACCCATACCTATGGATCAGGTGCTTATTGTTTATCTTCTCTTGAAGGTAAACCTGAACCTGAGCCCCTTAATTCCTTGCATCTTTGACCGTTCTATTGTTGAATAAAGTACTACATCACTTTATGTCACTTACATGCTCATCCCTTGAGCAAACCTCTCCTTCCACCTACCTATTTCAAGGACCAACGACTAAAATAGAATTGTGTGATTATCTGTCACCATTCAGCCTTGTCTTCAATATGAGTATCATAGCTCTACTCATGGCATGATTCTCATGGATACTTTTTTTTCTTTTCAAGATGGAATCCCATGTTTTTCGTCACTTGAAAACCTCTCTTACATAGCTAACCTCTCTCGTGCTATGGTTTTCCTTCATACAAGAGGCTTATACTCCTTTATAGTCTTTTCCATGACTTCAAGTCCAAATTGTTTTTTCAAAAGGAATACATGGGATAACCAAAAACTCAACTCCTTAATTCAAACTTCTTGCAAATAGATGAATCCCTCAAAGGGACATTTACGTCTCTTTCTTAATGTTATAAGTAGACTACTCCCTCGAAGGACAACTATACAAAGAAAACCACTTTTTTTAATTAGTCTATCTAAAAAGAAGATGAAATTTTATCTCTCAAATAAAATAATTCTGGAGATTTCCGCATCGATTAGCTTCAAGAAGAACGTATTTTATCTCATTATAGACTTCTCGCATCGATCAATCTATAAACAATCAAAAAGAAAAGAAAATTTTTGAAAAATAAAAACTTTTGGTCATGGACTTGCCTATTCTGGTTTTGGGTATCTTGTAGAAGGGGCATGTTGTCTCACAATAAGGTTACACTAAACACAATCCTCCACCTTACCTCCTTTTATTTTCTTCTACCTATTCAAGGGACAACGTGTGTACTTTACACATAGTGATCACGCCACTTCTTTCACCTATAGACCTATCACATCATGTAATGTATCTAGGGACTTATGTTCAAATAAGTCTAAGGGTCCAACATTTATGGTCTTTGCCAACTTGGGGAATTCTGCTTCTTTTTAGTTCATCTCTTCCTACCTTTTTTTTTTGTTCTAACCGGACTCAATCTATACCTACACCTAATTTACCTTTCCTATTACCTATTCAATATTCAACCTTGCCTATTTTAACACATGCCTTACCCAACTGACCTACCTACCCAACCCACTTATTCACCTTACCTAACCCAATCACATTCTTCCTGGTTTATGGGAGAACTACATCGTCCTAAGGCCCCTTTCACAAGGGCTATGTAGGAAGCACTCTTAGGGCATGGGGCCCTTTGAGGTTAGCTCAACCACTCTTTTACCATGCCCTAATGGGTGGCATCAATTATCCTTTACTGGTTTGATTATCCCTCAATCGGTTTTGATCACCTTTCCAACCAACTTATACCTAATTTACCCTCAATTTTGCTACCTAAAACCATTTTCTTACTACCCAAGCCTCCACCTAGCCTTATAACCCCACCTAATTTCCTTATTGCCTCACACCTGACCACACTATCATTTGGGGCATGTTTTTTCCTCTACCTCAGCCTTGCCTATGGCCTTACCTATTTACCCAACCTTCCCATGCCTATTTGACACTCAAATTCTCTTACTCGCTATACCTTGTGATGATGCTACTCGTATTGTTTAGCCTACCAACCTTGCCTTTCCTAATGTCATGATGTTTATCTTAACTAGCCCAAACCTATTGGTGTTATGGAACCCACCTAATGCTTATTCCTACACCTAGCCTAGTTGTGTTTCAAGACCGTATCCTATACCTTGGATACCTGGATCACATCAACCTTGTTTGGATAAACTATCGACCTTTGACGATGTAGAGTTTTTGAGCTCTTCATCCTAGTTCCTTGTTGCATTCTATACATGTGTGTGTGTTTGAATGCCCCTACCTATTACCTACACCCAAAATAACCCTTGCATGTTCCCGAACCCTACCTTATTTTTCTTCTTCACCTACCATTTTATCAAACTCATCATCGATTCAGCCTGCTCCTTCATCAGATCGAGTTTGAGGGGGATCACATCAACCCATACCTAGGGAAACCACTCTTGTTTTTGTTAGTGTCACTTACCAATACAAGCTACATGACAAAAAGGGGAAAATGTAGACACCCAAAATTGGGTCGCAACCCTCTAAACCACCTTTGATTAATTAATTTAATATTATTCCCCCACCATGCCCACTTGCACACATTTTAATTAATTTAACTATCACAATTAAGTTAATTATCTAACTCACCTAGCCACCTCACTTATCCACCTCACCCTAGACCCATTCTAAACCTATTAATTGCCTTAGACCAAGTCCCCACTTATCCTAACCAACTAGGAATCTTTCCAACCCTAACTATTCATGACCTATTAATCCTCTAACTAATTCCATGCTCCTATTAATACCATTCAACACTCTAAACCTAGACTAAATCAAGATCACACCAAAATTAGCAAAGATCAGGCTATTTTTGGCAACTTAGACCAATTCTCCTTAACCGACATCGGTTATCCCTCGAACGGCACTGATTCCCTAATTGGCATCAATTACCCTTAAATAAGAGTTTCTAACTCTTTTCATAGGTTCTCTAATTCATTTCATTCACTCAAGCTTTGGTAGTCTAACTCTCATGCAATCAAGCTACCCAACGACAAACCGAGCCCATCAAGTCTTCACTAGCATACATGACCACCTCATCCATAGTTTTAGATCATCATAGCAGAGCACATAGGCTTCATTTCAACGACACTGGACACATTCTCATATCTCCCACGAATGTTCGTCAATCAACAACCACCTCCAGATCTACAGGTTACCAGATAAGTAATACATTCTTATTTGTTAAGCTTTTTTATCTTAAGTCTTTCATTTACATCTTTCATCCAATCCTTCTCTATCCCAAATACACCTTTCACATGTTTATCACCTATTCCATCAACCTGAAACATTTCACCCATCCAAGCACCTCTACCACCCTTTCTAAGCCTTAAACAAAAATCATATCATCCTTCCCAAATCCCCTCAACTCTCTGTGCAATCACAGAGAGAGCCAAACCACCTGCTTTGAATATTTCCACTATATTTTCCCTACCGACATTGATCACCCAACCGGTGTGTCGGTCATTTTCTAGTACCGGCATCGATCACCTAACCGATACTAGTCTTTGTGACTAGTAATATATTCTAAAACAACAAGCTTATAACTTTCACCAAACAACCCAAAATCACCCAAAACCTTTCCCAGACCTTTCCTAACACCTCAATGACCTTTCCCAACTAGAAAAACACCTTTCCTGATACTAGATTAGTTTTTATTTTCAGTACTTTACTTAATCTAGTATATTGATAACATTTTGAGACACCTAAATCAAAGTGTTAGCAATAGGACCTTTACTTCTTGCATTTATTTTCATTAATTTGATAAAATAGTGGATTTACAGCCATCTAGGAAGTGTCATTCTTCCCAGAACTAGCATTTTCTAGGAAGTCCATTGCCATATACTATTTAACTCTCTCTTGTGGTCTTGTTGTTCTTTACATGTAGTTCCTCCTATTCAAAAGGAATCTCTAACATTCCATCTGATCAAATTCAACAACGTGTGCAACCTTCTCCTGATTATTCATAGGTATTATTCCTACACCCATTACCTTTATCAGTTTTATCACATAATTTGAGGTGAAACAATGCCAATGTTCAAATACAAAATCTAGGAATGTCAAAAGTGAATGAAGACATTTCAATAGATGATCTTTTGAATCCTTTTAAAGATCTATTCAAACAGGAAGGTGAAGATCTATTCTCATTCAATGAAGATGCTTTGGAATATCTGTCATAAATAAGAGTGTTCATTTCAAACATGACAAGACATCATTATTCCTTGTACTCAGAATTCAAGAACATCAACTCTCTCATGGAAATACGGATCAAATCACGGGTTTTGTTCACATTCCATAGGCCTAAAAAGGTACACTTGTAATGACAAGGTTTTATAAGTAATTCAAAGGAATCAATATTTCTATTGATGAGCTTTCCAAAAGTCCATCAATAGTAGGGTCTTCATCGGAATACTTATCTCTTTCTCTCTTTTTCTCTCTCTTCCCTCCCCTTTTCTCCAAGGTTTCGCATTCTATTTCTTCGTTGGCATGGTTGTAATTTTCATTTTTTCCTATTCCTTATTTTTTTATTCATATAAATGTGACTATAGTTTGTAATTTAATAAGTTTCACTTAATTTATAAAAGGGGACTTAATTCTATTCCTAGGAATATGAAAAGTCACATGTTGTGGAGGAAAAATGAAAGTTCATGTGGGGGTAGGTGAAGAGTCTTCTAAAAGTCTATAAATTGTAATGACACCCTCATTCTTAAGGGTTGTCAATTTTGTATGCTCAAAGAGAGATTACTACTTGAAGTGAAGCAAAAGAGATAGAAAATTTTATTTTATTCTCCCCTCTATTTTCTTCTATTTCTCACTATGTACAACTTTGTTAAAACATCAATGAAGAATAAAGGAGTTTCTTGCCTTTTTTATGAGAATATTATTGAAAATTTGTGTTCATAATTTTATCTTGTCTTTTCGCTAGTAGAAAAAAATTTCTTTCTATCTATGTGTGTTAAAGTATTCTGATTAATGGTTGTAGGCATTTGATTTTCTACCTATAATATTAATCCTCCCTTTTCTTTTTCCCACTCCCTTTCCTACCTCAAAAAATTCGACCTTGTAAGAAATTGTAAGTTTTTTCCACAAGTACTTTGGAGTGTTCTTATTAGATCCCAAGCCTCTTGGCCACAATGGATTTAAATTTCATTCATGCATAATAAATGGAGCTATACCATTCAATTAGAGGGACCTAGAGTCTCAAATCATTGGTAGATACCCACTAATTTGTTTTCTGAAAAATTTTGTTTCCAATCTGTTTTTGGTGCCCACCGTGGGGAATACTTGGCAAAATTTTCACCCAAAATATGAATCACAAACAAATATGAAAAAAATAAAATATCCCAAAAAAATAAAATAAAATGGAATTTGAAGAGTCACAGAGCCTTATGTCTCATACCTATGGCTATTCCCGTTAACCTTCTGTCTAGAGACCTAAATTGGTTTTCCATTTCCAAAAATATATTGTCTCTAACTTGAGGGAAGCTGTTTAACATAACAGAGAAAAAAAAATCATTACTTCATAGCTACTAGGGTGTTAGATACTAAAGAGAAACATGCTAAAAGAGAGAAATATCAAGACAAGCCCAATTGTAACAAGCGAGAGCTTAAGTTAATCTCAAAGCTACAAGCTACTCTTGGATTGTAGATATACCGAGTCATAAAGACAAGGAGGAAATATTGATCCAATATTTGAAGAGATACAAAGAAGGAAAGAACTAACCATAATTTCAAGGCACTACCCTCGTCCGAAATTTCTCTCACTAGTGGTCCAAGTGGTGTCAACCCATTGGACATAGAGTTTCCAAATCTCAATGAATATTTTGAAATTTTTGTTAAAGTATAAACTAAAGTAGAATCTCAAGAAAGAGAAGAAGTTAAAGTAGAAGCACTATATAAATTTGAATTGGAAGTAATATCTCAAGAAAGAGATAAGTAAGAGACATAGTAAGAACACAAGCACGAGTAAGTTCTAAAGCGTAAACTGAAGCCCCTAATAGGTGACAAAGAGAGACCTCAAAATATTGTGCCATGGGATAGGAAAATAGGACCAGTTGCACTCCCACAACCCCTTCATGAGCTACCATGAGGATCAAGAAAAAGTTTTCCCAAATTCATAGGAGATGGCTCACAACTCCTAGAAGAACATGTGGCAGCCTTCATCACCACCTATGGTGTGCTAGGAGTTGAACATGAAGATGTATCTATCAGATTGTTTATGGATTCCTTGTAAGAAAAAGCATCGAATAGTGCTACCTCATCTTGACTAGATCAATCACTTGTTTGGTTTATATAAAAACATTCTTCAAAGATAGATTCAAGTCTACCAAATACTTTCAATACCTATTGGTTCAATTTGTACACATGAGGAAAGAATCCAATGAAGGCATGAGAAATTTTGTAGTAAGATACAATAGATTGGTCAAGAGGATACCTCTTGAATCTATATCTTTAGACAACAATGTCAAGATATTATTATTAAATGCTAAGCTTCTCGAAGTCGAGTTCATTCTTAGAAGGTACTAGCCTAGGACTTTGAAGGAAGCTCAAGACTATGCCATCGAGATGAAGGATGTGAAAGAGGGATTCACGAGAACCGATGTTGAAAAATGATGCACCACAATGAAGTTGCACTCTGATGGTAACGTCAAGCCAATGCAATACGTAAGATTCGAATCAATGGAAAGAAGATTGCAAGTAAGAAGAATGGGTTTGCTCATACTCATAGATCAAAAAAATAGAAACTACAAATAGGGGTGTTGTGTAACCCCATGCCTAAACATGGAAATAACCTCAATGATGCCACTGACACATATGATGTTGGTGACACATATGATGCCACTAGAAGAGGAGTTACAATTCCAAATAAGGAATGTAACTCCTATGACACATTGACGCAAATGACAATGTCGATTTTATGATAGAATCTGACACTTATCATTTGACTTCCTAAGACCTATGACTCTCGCAAGGTGAGATGACTCACCTAGGTGATGTGATGATGACTGAATAGTCACACACACCAACACCCCCTTCATCAAAGTCGAGGAAGAGGTCAATGTAAGACAGAATAGAAAAGAAGACTCCCCTAGAAAACTAAGAAAGATGTGTCAATGGGGCCCAACAACTAAAGGCCTGATAAGGAGCCCATATACAAACAACATATTTCTAGAAAGAAGAAGAGGAGAAGGAATATATGGCCCTAAGAAGTGGGTGGTTGCAACAGACCTCACCCCAAGAAGAGATCACAAGTGAAGAAACTTCACCTCAGTGAAGGGCTTGGTGAAAATTTATGCAGCTTGATCAGCTATCTAAATATACCGTATGTCAATGATGTTTTCATGGTATGAAGTGAATATGAATCTCAATGTGCTTCATCTACTGATGCTGAACTGGATTTCTACAAATTGAGATAGTGCTCATGTTGTCATAATAGATAATGGTAGGCCACCAAAAGTGGATGCCAAACTTTGTCAAGATACCCTGTAACCAAATAGCTTCTGTGGTAGCATTAACTACTCCTCTGTATTTTGCTTCTGTCGATGATATGGCAATGGCATTCTACTTCTTGCTAGACCAACTGACAGGACCTGAACCAAGAGTGAAACTATAGCCTGAGGTAGACTTCCAATGATCTAGATCACCGGCCCAATCTGAGTCTGTAAATCCAACCAAGTCAATCTCAGTCCCTCCTAAGTAATGAATCCCATCGGTGTGAGTGCCATGAACATAGTGAAGGATCCGTTTTGCTACTTTTAAATGCAGCTCATGAGGCTCCTGCATAAATCTGGACACGATCCCAACAACATACGATAGATCTGGCTGAGTGTGAGTAAGGTAGATCAAGCTCCCCACCAACTGTCGATAAAGGGTACCATGCCAACCAAGGGGGAAGAGAAATCAGAAACCAACTTAATCCTAAAAAGAAAAGGAGTAGGTGAGAACTTGCAGTCAAACATGTGATACTTGAGAAAGCAAATCAAGAGAGTACTTAGGCTGCGAGATCATAATTCTGAGTCAGATTGTGAAATCTGGATCCCAAGAAATTAATGAAGCAATGCTAAGTCATACATGGAGAACTTGTTGGCCAAGGAGATATTCATAGAATCAATGATATAGGAAGAACTACCTATGATCAACAAGTCATCAACATAGAGAACAATAATAAGCATAGAGTCATCTTGTCACGAATATAGACATTTGGGTCGGAGTGACACCGAGGGAACCCCGATGCAATTAAAAGGAGTCCATCTTGGCATACCAAGCCGAGGGCTTGTTTAAGGCCGTAGATAGACTTCTTTAATTTGCAAATGAGGGATGGATCATGGACATAACCCAGAGGTTGTTCCATATAGATCTCCTCCTCTAGGTCCCCATGAAGGAAGGCACTCTTAACATACATCTGGTGGACTTCCCATGTGTTAGTGGTAATGATGGCAAGGGTCAGTCGAATGGAAGTCATCTTTGCAACCGGAGCAAAGGTTTTGAGTAATCAACCCCTACTACGGGAGAAACCCTTAGCTACAAGTCGCACTTTATACTTCTCGACTTCTCCATTAGCTCCATAATTTTTCGATATACCCACCTACACCGAATGATTTTTCTTCCTTTCAGAAGAAGGGTAAGATCCCAAGTGTCATTCTTTATGAGTGAGGAATACTCCTCATCCATGGCAGAATCCCACTCAGGAATCCCAGAAGCTTCCTGGAAAGATGGTGGATCAGAAGCAGAGGCAAAGAAGGAGTGAGGTCTAGTGAAGTTTGAGTGAGTACGTCTCTCATCCAAAGGATCTCCAACTAAATCTCCAAAGCACTCTGTAAAGTTTTCCTGGCCTAAAGAGGTCCCAAAGGCTCAGGCTCAGAGTCAGAAGATTCTTCACTTGAGTGAGAAGGGACATAGTCCTCATCATCACTACTATTAGAATCAGAAGACTCAAAAGTTTGAGGATCGGGAGGAGCAGGGAGAGATGAAACTCACTCAACAACATCATCATCTAAAGAGTCAGAATCTAAATCAGTGGGCAAAAGAACCTCATTGGAAGTTGAAGTCAAGGATGACTCATCAAACTTCACACTCCTCTCAATATAAAGCTCATAGGTGATAGGGTTCAATAATCGATATCCCTTCACACTATCAGGATACCCGACAAAGATACAAGGTTTGGATTGTGGATCCAATGCCTTGCATTTCCTTTGGGAATCAGAGCCATAGCCTTGGATCCGAAGACTCGAAAGTGCTCGACATTAGGCTTGTGTCCAAACCAGGCTTCAAAGGGTTTCATCCCTCTTACTGCCTTGTGTGGAACACGATTCTGAATATAACAAGCACAATTCACTGCTTCAGCCCAATACTGTGGAGGAAGAGATTTCGAGTGAACCATACAAGTAGCCATCTCCTTTAAAGTTCAGTTCTTTCTTTCTACAACTCCATTTTGGGAAGGTCTGTAAGCAACTATACGCTGCAAAGCAATCCCCTTAGAAGTGTAGAAATCCTCAAACTTGTTGCTCACATACTCACCTCCATTGTCGGTTTGAAGAACCTTGATAGACCATTCCACTTGTTTCTCAGCAAGAGCCTTAAAGTTTTGAAAATGCTCAAAAATTCATACTTAAGCTTAAGAAAATATACACAAGTATAATGTTAAAAGTCATCAATGAAGGTTAGTATATATAGAGCTCTAGTAAAAGAAGGGGACAGAAAAGGGCCAGAAACATCACTATGAACAAGATCCAAGGGATGAGTAGCTCTCCAGGATTTTCCCTTGTCAAGGCTTTTTTCAGGGTGATTTCCAAGGGTACAAACCTCACAAAGACCCTTACAAAAACTTAACTCGGGGTAGCTCGTCGACCATTTCGTTTTGGCTCAAATATTCAAGGTAACGATAATTTAGATGCCCAAAATGCTCATGCCATAACTTACTAACCACATCTGCATGAGTGAGCAAGGCATTGGGCGTCAAATCGAAGAGAAGTGGGAAAAGGTATACAACCTGTGAACAAGTGATTTTCCTTTCCCTCGCCACACAATCTGCGATGGAGTTAAGCTCACGAATAATCACCGAGTTAGGACAAAAATCCACTCGCATTCCTTCACCAAGGTGGGTGATTTGGTAAACCGATAGGAGAATGGTAGAGAGATTGGGAACAATCAACACTTGGTTAAATGTTCCACCTTCTATCTCTACCGATCCACTACAAGAAACCGACACATGAGTGTGATCACCTAACGTGATTTGGGACATGCCACATGGTTCAATTCTAGAGAATTCAACCTCTAAAGAAGCCATGTGGTGTGAGGCACCGGAATCGATAATCCAAGTTGATGATGGAGCTGATCTAGCTATGAGGGCCTTAACTTTCTTCTTTTCATTTTTATTCTCCTTTGCATTAGAAGACTCACCCTTCTGAGCATTTTGTTTAACTGATTTAGGAACATTTATTTTATTCTTCTCAAGTAAATGAGTTAAGTGATCAATTTGTTTCCGAAAACAATGTTGCTCGTCATGGCTAGAATTCTTACAATAGGAGCATTTATACTTTTCCTTCTTCACTTTAGGCTCAGAAGTCAAAGTATGAGTGATGGGCTTAGCTAGGGGTTGGTTGGTCTTGGTTTCTTTCTTAGGTTGGTCCTTAGTTTCTTTCTTCTTTTCATTTTTCTTGCCCTTATTCGCCACAAGGGCATGTGACTTGGATTTTAGAGTCCCCATTTGAATGAGTTTGTCCTGTTCTTGAATGAGTTGGGATGAAAAAATGTCAAAGGAGGGCATAGTCCAAGTACTACCCAAGGCGGCTTTCGTGGCATGGAAAGTTGAAATAAGACAGAGTATTCAGGACCTAACTTAGAAAGAATCGACAAGATCAATTGAGAGTCTTTCTTATCCACTTTACATTCCTTTAGAAGCAGTCTAGTGTGGAAAAACTTTGAGAAGAAGGCTGTAGGTTTTCAAAGTCACTAGGATTTAACCCTAGTAGTTCATTCTCCAACTCATGCGCTCTCATGTCATCTTTCTTCCCAAACATATCATTGATCATTTTCCACACTTGATGGGGTGTTGAGGAAGTTTCGATGTGGAAGGGCAAGTCGGGAGAGATGGACATATAAATAAGACCTAAGGCTTCATCACAACGGTTGAACCATTTAGATTTTTCAGAGTTCATCATTAGGTTCAGTCTCTAACCCCATGGTAACTCAGTATAACCCTTTACTTCACAAAACCAATATAATTTTAGATTTCCATTTGAAGAAATTAAAAGGTGTGAGCACTGGTACTTTAGAGATATCCATAATGAAGAGATAGAACCAAGGAATGCAGAAGGAAGGAGAGAGAAAAGAAACAACCACCCCAGAACAAAATTACACCCCCCCGAGTTTGGCACTTTATAATTCAGTGTGTTGATTACAACCAGATGCGACTGTGTGCCAAGAACTAGTCTGTCACTCACCTTGTAATCAGCGTAATAATGCACAAGAGTGGAGACAACAATCAAGGTTCATGGGCGCAACAGATCAACACCGCAAAAAAGCACAAAGAAAGAGAAAAGAAAGAGGGGGAAGAGAGGGATTTGTGAGAAATAGTGTCTCATGTTGTAAGAAATAATCCCTTCATCGTAAGAATGTGATGGATGCACTCATAAGTCCACATGTAAAAGGGATAGAACAAAGCTCAAGAAAAAAATGAGTGAATTAAGCAATACAAAGACACCCCAAAGTGTGGCACTTTACAAAATTAGTGCATTTATAAAACTAATTATCCCATCATCTAGAGTGTGAAAAAACATGCAATTTTGACTAAAGAAGTGCTCAAAACAGAGCAACGAGTCAAAAGTTATAAAGCAAAAACCAAATCCCATGAATCGATGAGAAAAAGCCAATAAGCTTGCAAACAGATTAAAAATGACCCTAAACGCATGCAAAAGGTGTCGTATGTATGCCCGTTGGAAATGGCATGGAATTTGAGATAGGGTTTGTTTGTATTGCGAGGGGGGATTAGCCTCCTGCCAATCCCGGACCTCACCCTCTGTCTTCGTCACTCGAAGGAAGGATAAATAAAACAAGCCAAAAAACTAAATTTTATAATGCCAATAAAATGAAATGTTTTTAGCACCTTAAAAACATTAAAAAAGGTCTTAACCCTAGTAGTTTGAAAGGTGATAATGATTTAACCAATAATCAACCTTTAGAAGGGAATGTTGACTGAGCTGAGTTATTTTTAACGTATACACTCAGAGTTGACACGTGTGTGAACTCATGTAGTTGGTGATAGCAATCAAGTTTGAGCCCCAAGCCGCGTGAAATGAAAGGTGAGGCCCGCGCAGAGGAACAAGAAAAAAATAGATAATGCAGTTTTATTGTCCCTTTGTAGGATGACAAGACCTGAGTGTACTGCAGAATGAATGTTGACGTAGAACCACCGTTGGTTTCAATGAACAAAATTGTGAGTAGACCAGGGAGGAGCACTAATGGATGTAGGGAGCATGACACTGATGGTGGTGGTTTGGAAGCTACAGCCAAATAGAGATCTCGAACAACAAGCAAACCATATGATCATGATGCTAACAAAAAAATATTCTTTCCAAGGGCACGTGCGTAAGAAAACAACTTCAACATCGATGACTCAAACAACAATAGAGAATCACGATGCCAAGGTAGTGTGAAAAAATAGGTGGTGATCTCAAATAGCAATAGAGAAGAGGGCTGAACCAATCCACGTCCAAGCACAAGCCAATATGCAGAAAACGTGCATGTAAAGGTAACCTCGAGACAGCAATGAACCACAGTGATGAGAAAAAAGCTCAGATTAGTCTGAGTATACACCAGTGAAAAAAATGATTCCAACCAGTAATCACAGGTCCATGCCAAAAAATGAGCTCTTCTTTTACCCTACAGGAGCTGAATCTGAACACAACCAGCAAGTAACACACAAACAACCCAGAAACAACAACCACAAGGATCTAGAAATATGCAATTACAAACTCAGCTGATAATGCAAACCAACCAAATACCTCAAACTTGCAACTGCTGAAACCTCAATACGAGGTGAGCAATAATTCCAAAATGATAATAGAAAAAAAACTTGCACACGAGGAAATGAGAAGAAACCAGAAGTAATAAACAAGCGAGAATGAACAATGCACGTTTATTGAAACCATCTCTCGATACCATGAAAGAGGGATTCGCGAGAACCGATGTCAAAAAGTGATGCACCACAACGAAGATGCACTCGATGGTAACGTCAAGCCAACGCAATACGCAAGATTTGAATCAATGGAAAGAATATTGCAAGTAAGAAGAATGGGTCTGCTCATACTCATAGATTGAAAAATAGGAAGTACAAATAGGGGTGTTGTGTAATCACCTTGCCTAAACATGGAAAGAACCTCAATGACACCACTGATGCATATGATGTTGAGTGACACATATGATTCCACTAGAAGAGGAGTTAAAATTCCAAATAAGGAATGTAACTCCTATGACGCATTGACACAAATGACAATGTCAGATTCTATGATAGAATCGACACTTGTCATTTGACTTCCTAAGACCTATAACTCTCACAAGGCGAGATGACTTACCTAGGTGATGTGGATGATGACTGGACAGTCACACACACCAATAGGATGATCTAATTTTTTCCAAAAAGGTGAAGCATCCCAATGGTAAATAAAAGGGTTAGAGTTATATCTCTATTCCCACAAATCCTATGATTCAAAATATGGTCAATGATATAATTAATCTCAAGAAGAAAATTTCCCAAAGCACCATGAGGAATTTTCCAAAGAAGACCAATCTCCCAAATAGGCCAAGGATAGCTCCACCTCCCCACAAGATTTCTCTTGAGGCACCACCAAACAATGCAACTTGTGATGCAGAAGAACCAGAAGAAGAAGAATAATCAGAAGATTCGGAAGAAGAAGAAAATGAAAGTGACAATGTCTTTGAGATTGACGAGGTTGAAGGTGATACTCAAAATGGTCTCATCGAGTACCACTTAGCACATGAGGATGATGATGATGATGAGGCACAAGATTCTCGTGTGTCGTGTTCACCCACTCTTAGTCTCGAAGGAATATTCCTTGTCGATGAGATGCTACAAAAAATAAAAATGAGGATCCTCCAAAAAAATTTCCACAAAACAAAATAATCAATAGAGGATCTCCAATTTCATCATCAATAGAGCCAACAAAGGAGAAATTGGACCTGATAGTGAGAAAGAATCCAACTGTCATGATAAGTAAGTCTTCTAGTGTTTCCCCTAACTAAAAATATACCTCTAAGGCTAATCCTTAACCCAATGCTATTCCTCCAAAATCCCCTAAGGCTCAACTAAAGTTAGTCACTCCTTCCAAACCCCGCTACCTCATCCGAAAAATTTATCAATCCCTAAAGGTAACACCATATCCAAAATGTAAAACATCCATTATAAATGGAACATCAATTTCACCCACCTTATCTCCATTAGATTATGTTTAACATGTAAACAAGACCAAAGTTCAGATTTCTGAAACTGAATTTTTGCAAACACACCCAAAGTAATTCAAGAGGTTTTTCGATGTTATCCAAAGTGGTGGCCCAAAATCTAACACTTGTGAATCCTAATCCTAAGGGTCTACTAATGACACTACCGAAACCTCCTACATAACACATTTTAGCACTAATTACATATAAAACCAATAAGATGGAACTCTTATAGCTATCCCTCCGAGTCATAGGCTACTAGCTAAACAAGCGTATCATAAAATCTAGAGCCTCGAGATAATTTCATCCCCATAATATTTTCCAATGCCTTAGGACTTACCCTAACACGTGCAAATGGATATTTTTATTCTATGGAATCTAAGGAAGTGTCATTGGTGGGAAGGATCAAAGATGCACAAGTGGCCTTGGAAAACTTTCTAGACAAGAAGGTGTTGCTCACAATCTTGGTGGCAGACATCCCAACATCCTTTGGTATGTTGTTGAGTAGAATTTTCTATAGAGACCTAGGTGGTGAAATTCAAATGGATTGGTTCTCCATGCAACCATTCCAATAAAGGGGAAATGAAGAAATTATTTCTTGTGCTGAGAAAATAAAGTAAACAGTCTAGAAGTTGGAATACCCAAGAGAAAACATTTTGTTCCAAGACACCAAAATGGGGAAATAATTCCTCACATCCAAATGAGATGAAAACTTTCCTCTCCTAACTGAATATGAAGAAGATCAGTTGTGGACCATGGAGTTTTATGGAATTCATTCAAGTGCAGGATCCGAATTCAATATTTTCTTAACCTCTCCCTTGGGTGAAGTCTTCCTATTCTCATACAAGCTACAATTTGAAAATACTAACAACATTATAGATTGTGAGGCTCTCCTCGGAATGGATGTCATAGATTCCATGAGTATAAAAAATCTCAAGTGTATCAGAGATACTAAAGTGATAGTCGAGCAAGTGAAAGATCAATATCAAGTCAAAAACCCAAGACTCAAAAACTATAGAAAAAAATTTAAGGACTACATTGAAACTTTCAATATTTTCTCCATTCAAGCCATTCTGCAAGCATAATGAAAAGACAAACTCATTTAAAGTCTCAAATTTTTTAGTTACTCCCCATCCATCCTTCGAAAAGGAAAAAATGAATATTGAGATGGTTTTCGGACCAAGTGTTCCAGATAATGAAAACCATTGGCAAATCTTCAACGATGACAACCAACTCCTTGCTTTATTGGAGCAAAGAGACAACTTGATACTCTCTTTTATGAAGTAAATGAAAATCCGCATAAGGAGTCAATGGAAGAAGAGAAAAAATAAGTAATTGAAGGAGTTGACTCATAAGTAGTAATCAAGATCAAAGGGAATGAAATTCCAAAGGCTCTCATATCACTAGAAGATTTGTTTGACAAGAATGACTGATTCATCAAAGAAAGAACATAAGATTAATCACGCTACACAACTGATTTTGAGAAAGAAAATATTTGCACCCTAAAGCAACCCAAAATAGTAAATATTGAAAATTATTTCTCTCTTGAAGAAAAAAATAAAGATTTTTCTCACCGCTAAGGAAATACTACGATATCTTGGCATATTCCTATGTTGAGCTCAAATCCTTTGAGCCCAAGGAAATGTACCATTTTATTCTACTAAATTTGAAAACAAGCCTTTTAGGAAAAGAAATGGCCCTAAAATCTAAATATTGCTGATAAAAGCAAGGAGGAGGTATTGAAGATAATAAATGCAAGAATAATCTTCCCTATCCATCATTCCACATGGGTAGCGAAAATTATTTCAATGTGAAATAAAAATGGGGAAATAAGGATTTGTGTGGACTTTCACAACCTAAACTAGGCCTCCCTAAAATAAAACTACCAAATCCCAATCATGGATCATATCTTGTAAGTGGTCACAGGTTCTGAAATTCTCTCATTGCTTGACATCTTCTCGGGGTATAATCATATTGAAGTGGTAGAAGAGGATAGAACTAAGACAACCTTCACAACTCCTCGAGAAAATATTTACATACAATATAATTCATTTTGGTTTGATCAATGTAGGAGAAACCTTTCAAAGGGTGATGGACCTAGCATTCAAATACCTCAATAATTGTATTGTAATTTACCTGGATGATCTCATAGTCTTCTCAAAGAAGTGAGGAGACCACATACATCATCTGAAGAAGTTATTGTTATCCAAAATTCACCCCTTAAGGTAATTTTGATAACATGCGTCAAATTATTCAGTCCCGAGCAGGTAGATTGATTCAAGGCCCAAAATCATGTTTTTGGGGTCCCCTCGGCCTTTTTTCTAACTCCCCCATCCAAGAAGAAATCCCAACGAGTTAGAAAAATGGAGAAAATACAAAAATAAGGTTACAGGATTGTTCTAAGGCATTTCAGGTCTGAAGGGTTCGGGTCATACTGAGGTTCATCGTACTAAGATTGGGTCCGAAAAAGCAAGAAAATCAGCTAAGTCTTTTGTCCCAGCAACCAGCGGGGGCAGTTGGGGCGTCGGGACGCGTGAGACGTGAAAAGCTGAAATGGCCGAGAGCAGAGGAAAAATGTCTAATTCTTTGTTTCACATAGTTTGGGACATCCGACATAAAAGTACGGGAGGGATGCGAATCGCCGATTTGAAAAAGATCCCCAGCCTATTTCGGACAGTTCGAAGATATTTGTCCAGTGAGTTTGGGACATCCGGGCCAAAAGTACGTGAGGGATGCGAAAAGCCGAAAGAGCCACCAACAAATGGAATCTCGCCACATGTCTTCACCTCAAACAGGAACAAGGAAGCCCGAATCGGCTGAAGCAGTTGATTTTCGTCCGGGACATCCAGGCCAAAGGTACGCGAGGGACGCGTGGGATGCAAAAAGTGAAAAGAGCTGCCAACGAATGGAATCTCGCCATGTGTCTTCACCTCAAATAGGAACAAGGAAGCCCGAATCAGCCGAAGCAGGAGATTTTCATCCGGGACATCTAGGCCAAAGGTACGCGAGGGACACGAGGGATGCAAAAAGCTGAAAGAGCAGCCAACGAATGGAATCTTGCCACGTGTCTTCACCTCAAACAGGAACAAGGAAGCCCGAATCGGCCGAAGCAGAGATTTTAAATGCTGGGACAGTCTGGGACAAGAGTATGCATGGGACGCGTGGGATGTGAAAAGGTGAAATGGCTGAAAAGAGACAAGGAGGCCCACGGATGAATCAGAACGTGCCATGTGTCAGAAGGTTGAAAAGTTGCTAAGTGTTTGGCGCAAGGTAAAAATGCACCCCTCAGGCCCGAACCAATAAAATAGTGCCACGTGTCCAAGTTTAAGGGCCCGAAAGGAATTTTCAGAGGATGAACCCGCAAACGAATCAGAGCCTAACACGTGTCATCCAAGTGGCTAGAGCGCGGGAAAAATTCAAATATTTTCCCGCCGATCCGTTTTGGCCTATTTTTGCCCTAAATCTTCAGATCGCCATAACTTTCGATCCATAGCTCAGATTTTCTTGTTCTTTATATCAATGGAAATCAGGTGAAATTATCTACATGATTTTGGGGTCAATATTGCATTTTGGTTCAGTTTGGAGAGAGAAAATCAAGAAACATCTCTAGCACGTGGTAATGGCCAGAACTGACGTTTCAACAACTAGTTTTAATGCAGAATGGGTCGCATTCTTATTCAGCATGATTAAAAATGTCAGGGCATGGTTCTATAAGGACTCCCATGCTATTTTAATGCATCTACATTCAATGAGGAATGGCTCCCATGTTTTTTCATGTTTTCTCTCTCCTGGGCTCGACCCATGCATTGTAAATAGCCAGATTTGGCTCATTCTCTAAGGGGAACATTTCTTTGGATAGCAAGCTTCTTCTTTCACCTTCACAGGTGATTTTTGCAAGTATCAGACCTCTTCTAAAATTGTAACAGGTTTTCTACCTCTTTGATGTTGTAATGAAGGGATTTTGACAATGGAAATGACAATGCGAGCTGCCTGTGACCGATTTTAGTCCTCTGTTTGTGTTGCTTGTTTCATTTCAGACCTCTAATTACATCTTATCAGCCTGTGCATGATGTTTTATGTTGCATTTTATGATCTGTGTCTATCTGCAGAACAAGAAGTGTTCACCACTCCTCCTTTGGTGTATCACCTGTTAGTTTAGTTTCATTTTTGCACTTTCTATCTCTGTCTCCTTGGATTTTAGAGTAGGATTAGGTTTCAAACCTCTACAATAGTGCAAATAATAGATCTGATTAGAGGAGTTTGAGGAACTAGCCTCTAATATAGAGATTCCTCTCTCATTTTGCAAGTCCCACACTTGGAGAGAGGTTTCAATGTTGTGCAATCGCACTGGATGCCTGAAACATCAACCTAGAAGCCTGATGTGCATCCAGGGGGTGCTGCAGATTTGCACTAACAGTTATCATCATATGCATGTGACATGGGATATCCCTGAACCCTAAGAAGTGTATATTTTGGGTTACTAAAGGAAAAATCCTTAGGAACATTGTGAAAAAGGAGGGGGGAAAGATTTATCCAAAAATAATAAAATCCATCCTAGATCTATCATTTCCGACAAGTAAAAAGGGAGTGCATTCCTTCTTTGAATATTTCAAATTCCTTTTGCACTTTTCCTAGAATTTTTGAATTGGCCAAGGACATAACCATCATGATGAATCCACAAGATAGGTCCAAATGAGGGGAAAAAAGGAAAATGGCATTTGAAGCAATCAAAGAAATGATAGAAAAGGCTCCCACCTTGGTGCGCCCCAACTTTGACAAGTAATTCATCTTGTAATGATATGATTTAGAGCATACGATGTTGGCTATCTTGGTACAAATGAATGAAGAAGGAATAAAAGACCCCATTGCATTCATGAGCTCTCCTCTAAAGAGCCATGAGCTGAAGTACTGATCAATTAGAAAATCATGCCTACATCATGGTTAAAGCGGTAAAGAACTTTCAATTCTACATTCTCAATTCCCATAAAGTGGTCATGGTGCCGATGATGATATAAAAATATTAGAATTTGTAAAACCTTAGATATTACAAAATAACATGTAATAAAAATGCTAAAGTACGTGATTTGACACAAGCAATAACCTAAATGAAATAGAAACCCTAAGTGTAAGAAGAAGGAATAAGAACATAGTTGATATTTCTTAATCCCAAAGTACTGGACTAGATCAACTAATGAACTAGAAGGACATACGATCATAACCATACTCATAAAATTGTGTGACCTTCGGATGATACTGACACGAGCACCTACGGAAGGTCGGGAGTTCTTTGGCTTGGGTGACCCAACTGGGAACTAGTTTCTGGAAGGTCCTCGTGTTCTAAATTTTTCTTGGTTACAAAGGTGTCACAATTATTCATTATTGATCAATTGTATGTCATTATTAGGGTCCAAATCACACTTGTAACCTACAAAAATATATTCACCTGTAAAACCCCTAAATACATCAAATCCTAAAAATAAAAAATATATAAATTGGGAGTCAAATTGACACTGGTGGTCACCCGACTAAGTGATCTTACAACCAAGTGCTACACTACATTTTAGACTCCATCTAGTTCTTGTGTGTGTGTGCAGAAATCATGCCCTAGGTAGCTCTTTTACAACATGCATTTGATAGTAAGCAATAGCTAGATGTATCAACATAAGTAGATATGTGGATGGGAAAATGTACTTCCCCTCCTATGTGTGTATGTATAAAATGTAATCTCGTGTCCCTTGAATGAAGGTAGATGGATTTTTTAATGCTCTTGAAATGTCTTTGGATGTAACCTAAGGTGATAGTAGTAGATGCTAAGAGCTTGGTTCTTTATTATGGTCACATAAATTTATATTTATACGGTTCCCTTGGTTGAATTTTGTAATTAACAACTGGAAGGCTAACTCATAAGAAAATAAGATTCCGAAAGGAGTGATTAAAGTACAAAGATGTCGAGGGTGCCCATAAGGATGAGGGTTCTTGGGCACTAGCATCCTAGCTAGGAACTGGTGTCCATAGTTATAAAAGATAAAGAAGTAAAGTATTGAGTGGGTTGTAGTGTGTAAGAGGAAAAAAAAAAGGCATGAAACACAAACAAAAGGCCAATTATGGTTTTCAATTACTATTTTTCTCACTTAGGAATCATATGAGTAGTATTATGTGACTAAGACCTAGAAATGTACACAAAGTGTGTGATTTAGTGTCTAAATTTTCCCCACTTTATGTTATTGAGTGAATACACGATAACATAAATTAGATAAGAGATGCTTACACGATAACCATGTAAATCGATGTCAAAAGCATGTCGAGGAGATAAGAAAAAGTGTGCAAGTGATAAAATGAAGCATGGAAGCTAAATAAGAGGAAGTAAACCTAAGGATGAAAGCATATGTGTTACGTCAAATTGTACCTATTGGTGTTGTCACTTAATGTGTGTGATGATGTGGCTGCTTACTTCTCATAAGCATGAACTTGCAAAACAAGAAAAAAAGAGTATTCAAAGTCGTGTATATGAAATTTCTTATCCAAATATGTAAAAGCATGTAAAAGTATGTGTAAATTTGAAAAAGAACATGTGCACCTCATCCGTGAAAAGTGAAAAGGATAGAAAGTGTACAAAAATTATATAGAAGAGTTATTTTTGGGAAATCTCATGCCAAGAAAGATTTTTTTGGGTGATCACATGCCAAGTGTGTGTTTTTGGGAGATCTCATACCATGGAAAAAGAGTGTTGGGGAGAAAGGTTTAGTGTTATTCTCCATCCTTGACTGCTTCCTAAAATTTATACACCACTGTAGATGGTGTGATCTTACTTTGTTCTAGTTTGATCCAAGTAGAAAATGAAGGTAGAATGCATTTTGATTGTTGGAAGACTGTGTGTGTGTTGTGCAAACCTGCTCTATGAAAATGCTGAAAAATGTGTTGATCTAAGAAAGTAACTATAATTTCCTCTCGTGTTATAGGAACCCGGGAAGGGTTAGAAGTTCCCAAATGCTCATGTCTATATCTGGGCACTTGGAATTTGTGTTGTGTTGAGGACCCAAGTCAGATTTTGATTCCTTTCTTTAGTTATATACTAATATTTTTCTAAATTGTGTGGGTTTGAATTGTGGATGTGTATCGCTTTTAATGGGGTGAATGATTCACCCAATATATACCCCCCTCGTTTTGGGTACATGTGATGTTGTTAGGAGAATGCGACCCAAAGGAGAACCCAAAAATCATTTGAAACTGATACACTGTGTTGAGAAGAAAAAGTATGATACTTATCGGGAAGGCACATGTAAGGTTCACGTGTGAGAACAGTGCATTTAAAGGCACGAAGGATAGGAATGACACACGCATGAAATACAAGGATGGATTCAAAACTTATCCATTTTTCACGAGTAGAGGCTATTTTTGAAGATAGCATGCAGAGCACACAAACCGGATAAAGACTTGTGTGACATGCATAGGATATTTTGGGAAGAGCATCTACTAAGCACTTTACATGGGTTAGATCTAATAATAGAGTTGCTACTACTTCAGTTAAGTAGAAGATATCTATTATTAGTGCACTTACATGTGTGTATATTATTGTAAAGGAATATAGCTATTTTCAGCATGTGACCTATTTTGGGAATTATGTAAGCGGTGAAGGGAAATTCCCCATCCTTATAAATAAGTATTGATTTGTGTAGTATAGGGGACTAGATATAAGTTATTTTGAAGTTATGCTGCCAAATATGATGCATGCATAATCTTATGGTATTGTAAGAAGCTTGTTTGTATTCACTTTTTTAATATAATGGAGTGTATTGCATGAATCAAGGTTTTAATCATGAGTATAACTAGTTCTTCGCATGGTTGAATTCATTATGGTTATTAATTAAATCTATTTCTCTTTAAATCTAGATCTAGAATTTGTTCTATAGAATGTTATAATAGTTTTGGATCTTAATACATTAACTCTTCATCTCACTAACATCTTGCACAAGTAACCCTAAAGAGGGGCCCTGGTACCTTTGCACACTTCGGGTGAACGCTCGGCCTAGGATGAGTGATGTTCATTAGTTCTGTTGAACCTAAAGAGTAGAATCATACAACTACATAGCGTGAAGCTTTGTTAATGATCCGTGTGCTACATAAATTTAGATTATACCTACTAGCAATGCCATTGGTATTCTATACTGACCACATGGCATTGAAGTATTTGGTAAACAAGCCCATTTTACAGGGGCGTGTATGTCGGTGGGTACTCTTATTCCAAGAATTTTATTTCACAGTTGTGGTAAAACAAAGGAAAAGTAATTCTAGACCGGACCATCTATCCATAATACAGTCAGGAGAATACATGTAGGCAATTGAAGATACCATGCCCGATGCACGCTTATACGTGATTACAACACACACTATTAGAATTAGATGACATTGTTGTCTTTCTATGTACTAGTATGGAACTATAAGGAATGAATCCTTAGAGAAGAAACAACTTGCCTTCATGTAATCGTTTATGTTGATTAGCAATGACCGTACAAGTTAGGCCAAGATGAAGCATTGTGCTAATGTGTACTAGAACATGACCATAAAGATATCATGGGGAGGTTCATGGTGGTATTACAGGTAGGCACTATGTAGATCACGCTACTATGCGTAATATTATACTCATTGGATTATGGTGGGAGACCTTGTATAAAGATTGTAAGGCATATTGCAAGGCTTGTGATCACTGTCAATGCCTTGGAAAACCAAGACAAAGAGATGAAATGCCTTTAAGACCTATTCCTAGTGCAGAACCGTTTGAGAAATGGGCTATAGATTTTTTGGGTCCTATTTCACCCTACTGTGTAGGAATGGATCATGCTATATCATCACTTACATAGATTATCTGATAAGGTGGGCAGAAGCAATACCTACAAAGGATTGTATAGCAGCTACAATAGTCAGGTTTCTATGGGAAAATATTATTACAAGGTATGGATGCCCATTGAGTTTGACAAGTGATAGGGACACACATTTTTTTAATGATACAATCAAAATTATATTAGAGGAGTTCATGATTGTGCACCATAAGACTAAACCATATCATCCTCAGGAAAATGGGACTACTAAGGCTTTCAACAAGATTTTGAGCCAGACATTGACAAAAATTTGTGATGTTGAAAGGAAGGATTGGGATGATAAAGTTTCTACAGTGCTTTGGGCGTATAGAACAACATATAAGTGGTTAAACAAGGCCAAACCCTTTCAATTTTTGTTTGGTGTAGAAGCAATTCTTCCTATGGAATTCATGTTAACCTCTTTGCATATTATGTGCACTGGAGGTCTAGATAATGAGAAATCATTAAAGGAATGAATTGAAAAGTTGATTAAGTTGGATGAGCGATGAGCAATAGCACACTAGAGTCAGAAGAAAGAAAAATCTAGGCATAAAGCATGGCATGATAGGCACATTAGGGACAAAAATCTTGAGATATGACAATTGGTGCTTATTTATGATTCTAAGTTTCTACACCATCCAGGAAAACTCAAAGTACATTGGTTAGGACCATATGTTATCACTTACATACTTGAAACAAGATCTTTCAATTAGAAACACTTAATGGAATATGGTTACCCGGTTACTTCAACAGGAGTAGGTTTAAGCCATACTATAAATAATTATTCTTGGTGTTTGTAATAAGGAAGTGTTTCCATTTAGGTTTGATTTTCAATTATGTATTCCTTAATGTATTTCCTTATTGGTTATTATGCTTTATCAATTTAGTTGGTGTTTTGTGAAATAATCATGTTTGCACACCAGAAGATAATTACTATTTATAGTATTTTTATGTATAGAGGACTGCACATACCATTTGTGTGGGGTGGTTATTGAAAAATGGGTACACATAAAGGAACAAACTACTATAGGTGATATTCAAGTTTGGAGAGTTGGTGGACAGAGTATTACTTCCAAATAAGGACCATAGATGGAGATAAACAAAGCAATAGTATAACATGAGGTAAGCAAAGAAATTGTGGAGATTACTAGGAGAAGGTGCGGTGGTGAGGTGCTCATGTGCATGGAAGTGTTGAAGAGAATTCTATAGCTAGAAGGTTGGAAGGTGTACTAAAAGGTCATAGTTGGGGCACGAATATTTTTCGCGTGGAAATTGTGAAAATGGTCAATTAATGAGAGAATTATTGGTAGGTGAAGGAGTAATAAATGCACTAAATTTTTGAAAATATATATAAGGATGGGATGTGAGTTCATTTTTACCATTGTAATTACAAACAATTGAACAAGCTAAATGCAAAACGAGTTGAGCTAATCATGTCGAGGTACGAAGAGTGTGAAACTAGACATGGAGAGTAGATTGGTGCACAGGGAGAAGCTTAAGTCCCCATTGGTGAAGGGTTTGAGCATAGCAGAGCATGCGAAAGAGATAGGGCATGTGATTTCAACTAGGGCATGTAGATTTGATCTAGGGTTTGGAATTTCTCATTAGATAAGATATAAGGAAAGCATTTACACACTACAGAGGATAGAAAGTTGTGATTTATAAATGGGACCAAAGAAAGCACTGTCGTAGGAGCTAAGGGAAAGAAAAAGTTGAAGTAGAGGTTGAAATTGATCTTGAGAGTAATTTCTTAGAGATGTAATACCCAGAAGGCATGATAGTGGGAAGAGAATGGGATTTTCATGTATGCATGTAAGTGTAAGATAAGTGATTACAACCATCACACATTGGATAATAAAAAGGAATTAGACATGTTGTTGAGTACGAAGAAAAACAAGTGCACAACAGAGGACATGCCAGTGTATGATGATGTTGGAGAGAAGTTGTTAAAGCATATTAGATTCTACCGATTGTATGAGCTCTTATATTTCGGCAAGTATGAACATGTGTACCAAGTGTTTGATGAGTAGAGTACATGAAGACTTTTTTATTTCACCGGATGAAGGGTAAGGATTATAAATTTGCATTGATTTCAACAATAATGGGATTAAAGGGCACAACAATGGATTTGGATAGTTACTTGGAGATAAAGTAGTAATTCTCGAGACGTGGAAGGAGTTAGGGTATACCAAGGGTCCGCGTGGAATGGATATTGATAAATTAAAGAAGTATCAAGTTGTACATGCAGCTACACATCTAGTGACCAGATTAAATGATCAAGAGAGATGGTCATAGGTGAATAAAATGTGGCTACACATTGAAAGGAAAATGTCACAGGGAATAATTTACAACATATCAAGCTACATTACAAAGACTATCAACAAGGAAGCATGCACATGTGAGAAAATAAGTGTCGGTGCTATCCTATTATCCCTTGTATTTATGGATATTGAAGTGCCCAATGGGCCAAAGAACGATATCTGGGAGTATCCCATGCAAAAAATGTCCCTTATAGAAAGATTTAACAAGTACTTGTTTGAAGGGTCAATGAGTGGGCCATTCAAGCAGAGGATGGAGATGTGGTATGATCAGCTCTATGTGGTATTTGAAGATGAGTGGCACATCCACAAGGAGTTACCTTCGGTGGTGGGAAAAGTCATCTAATTCATAGTATATAACCACTTTAGCATTGCAAGATTTGCAATGAAGGATGGGAATTGGAGCCCTTGGTGCAAACTACCATATGCCTTCACAACACGCTACTTCTGCATCACCCACCATTTTACCGATGTGCGTCACCTAAATTTTGTTGCAGATAAGGTAGATGTGAATACCACACGCCGAGGAAGATGAATGCATATCCAAGTCAGGTTTCCTATATTGAGAGGCTAATTTCAGACATGATAAGCATGAATCCTATGAGTTTGGTGATTGGAGATAGTGGAGTCGTGCTTATATACCCTCAGCTTAAACCTAATTTGGAGGATAACAAGTATGTAGAGAATGAATCCACACTCCCGGTGGCCACCTAAGGGGAAGCATACATTGGAGAATATACCAGTTTTGAAGCCCACCAAACCTATAAAGTAGATGATGAGGAGGAAGAACATGATGAAGTGGTGGCTTGGATCATAGGGGATGGAGGTAACCCATGGACCAGTAGAAGCTAAGCGTGCAAGTACTCCACCCCAGGAACAAGAAGAAGGAGATGACGAATTAGAAGTAGGAGCAGACCCTGAAGAACGCCACTTTAAGAGGGTTTTTAGATGAACAATAAATCAAGGATCTACTCCACAATCGGTACAAATATCACCATCACTCTCTCCACAGAAGGAGACAACTAATAAGAGAAGGAGAAAATTGAAGATAAATGAGGAGGCAGAGGAGTCTATAGAGAACATTCCTGGATCTCCTATATAACTAAAGGATGTGGAAGAGCCCAAGGATGAAGAAATGAAGGTTGAAGAAGAACGAGTAGAGAAGCAAGGAGAAACAGAGAAAGATACCGCTTAGGACATAGAAGATCCAACTCTAAACATTTGCACTCAAGTTCCTAAGGGTCCAAGCTCAAGGAGGGAAAGTGGGGAGTATGTTGCACCAGTCATAGGCTTGAAGAAGACACAAGTAAAATTTTCCGCGTGTGATTCCAGAATACAGTAGGCCTCAAGGACTTGTATGGGTGGGAATTGATGGACCTTGACAAGGAAACCATGCACGTAAGGAAAAATTTATCATGGTCCATGCAAAATCACATGGGTAAGCCTCATTTTGATGTGTGTGAAGATTCATGTGTGCCAAGGAGAATGAGGAAGGCACCAAACAATAGGCACATAACCATCAAGCCAACTGTTATGACTGATGAATAGGTAAGTAATGCCTTAGTGAAGGTATCTATAGAGGTGGCACATAGGAATGTAGATAAAGTTTCCACTATCAAAGTGTTAAGAGAAGAGCTTAAAGCTAAAGATGCAGAGATCACATGTCTGAAAGAAGAGAAGGACCTAGAGAAAAAGAAGAATGAGGTTCTCATCGGCATGGCAGAGGAGATCAAAGATCATGTCCTGTAAGAAAGACCGCACTTGGAGCCCAAGGTACCAAAAATTTCCCTTTGGCTATGCACTATGTGCATACCCTAGTTGATTTGGTGCTTGAGGATGGACTAGTTTGGATGCCAGAGCCAAAGGATCTTGATCAAAAAAGTAGAGAGAGCAAGGGCTTCAAAGTGGTAAGGAAGATTTCATCATATGAGGCATTTCTTCAAACCTTCGCAGGAGGAGATGAAGAAGGAAGACTAGGCATTTAACATTTTGCAGCTACTGAGAGAGGTAGTAATAAGGATTAGGACCATAATAAAAGAAAATGAAGTCCTGAAGGTAATGAAATATGATACATTGAGATGCGTAGAGAGATTGGCACTAGTGAAGTAGAAGCACGAGGCCCTTAGAGTAGCCTAAGACCCCCACAAGGATAGATTGGTTGAAATTAGAAAACTTATAGCCCAGAATATGGATCTTTTGGAAGGAAGGGTGACTACAATGTCTAGCATTGTTATCATATTATAGAATGAGAAGGAATATATTGTGCCAGTAAGAGTTAGAATCTATTACATCAGATATTCTAGAAAAGTAAGAAGTCACGCTGAGTGATTAGAAAGCCTTAGAGGCTAAAATAAAAGAGGAATATCTAAAGTTAATTCTTCCATTTGAAACAGAGGACATTACAGGGTGAAGGTCATTATTTGTACAGAAATTCTTTACATTCCATTCCTTCCATTCCTTATTCTTTATTCTTTAAAAGTATCAAGAGGCAACCATTGTCAAGGTAGTAATGTAGTTTTGTGTGGGGTAATGTTGATTAGAAAAAGTTTGATACTTAGCAGAAGGCACACAAAAGGTTCATGCGTGAGAACAGGTGCGTCCAAAGGCTCAAAAGGATAGGGAAGGACACGCACATGAAAGAGAAGGAAAGATTCAAGACTTGGCCATTTTTAGGAGTACATGTTATTTTTTGAGATAGTGTGTAGAGAACACAAACCGGATAAATACTGCACGACATACGCACAAAGTTATTTTGGGAAGATCATCTACTAAACACTTTGCATGGGTTCAATCTAATAATAGAGTTGTTACTTATAGTTAACCAGAAGAGATCTATTGTTAGCGCACTTTCATGTGTGTATATTATTGTAAAGGCACATAGTTATTTTCAGCATATGACTTATTTTGGGAATTATGCAAGAAGTGAAGGGAAATTCCCACCTTTATAAATATGTAGTGATCTACGTAGTATAAGGGGATTGGATATAAGTTATTGTGAAGTTATGCTACTAGATCTGATGCGTGCATGAGCTTATGGTATTATAAGAAGCTTCTATGTATTCACTATGTTTAATATAATGGAGTGTATTGGCTAAATCAAGGTTTTAATCATGAGTATAACTAGTTCTTGCATGGTTGAATTCATTATGGTTATTACTTAAATATATTACTCTTTAGATCTAGATCTGGAATATGTTATGTAGAACGTTATACTAATTTTGGATCTGAATACATTGACTCTTCATCTTGCTAACATCCTACACAAGCAACCCTAAAGAGGGGCCAGGTACCTTGCGTGCTTTGGGTGAGCACTCGGCCTAGTCCGAGTGATTTTCCATGCATACCGGGTTATTATTGGTAAATTATAAGTTACATCACCCCTGTAGGGGAGGGAATGTGCATGTTAGAAACCAATTCACATGTAAACAAAGTAGCTAGGACATGTGTTAGTGCAAACAAGACAAATACGTATATAGAATTTTTAATGTGTACACTAGCAAATAAGAATACAATATAGACCATGAAAATTGGGTTTCAATTATAGGAAATCACTCACAATTTCACAAGAAAATCATGACCGAAGTGACTAAAATCATACAAGCAATGAACAAGAAATACATGTAAAATCGTAAACAATGGCATACAATAGAAGATTAGATAAAACAAAGTATCAAACAAATATGGTAGAAAATAGTTTCGTGAAGATAAATGTTGCAAATGAAGCACCCATTAGCATGTTATAAAGATAAAAAAGTATGTCAAGATGTGTATATATCAATAGAGTAATGTTCTAGTAAGAATATGAAGTAGTATAAAATGAAACAATAGCACATGTAGTGTGTACAAAAGTAGATGCCCCCAAGAGCCATTGTGGGACTGGTAAGAGGTATAGTGCTAAGCATCCATGCTATGTGTAAAGATATGTATAAAGTTTGCATTCAAAACTAGAGAAAAAGTGAACACACATGTGTATATGATAAATAATGACATGCTAAATATTCAGCTATCATAGTAAGCAAGGTGTAATATGTGAGTATAAGTAAGAAAGAATAAATGCAACCAAGATCTGTAGTATGTTATGAATGTGAATGGAATGGAATGTAAATTTAGTGTGATAGAGTAGTGTGCCCCCAAGAAAATGTGAATGAGTCTCGAGACGAGGTTCATTTATAAGATACCCTCGTAGTCAATAATGAACCATAGAACAAGAGTGTGTTATCAGGAAATGGTTTGAACTATGTGCACTAGAAAGATAGATCAATGAATTATTTAGCATAGAGAATAAATGTGATGAGGTTCATTTCAGATTTATACCTTAAGCATGGTCAAGTATGAACCATGGAACTTAGAGTGTGTCATCGGGTAGTGTGATGTTGTGAGCATTGAATGCGAGAGAGTGATGTGTCATGAATGCTTAGAGTTTGACATGTGTTGTGTGTATGATGTGAGGTTCATGGATGTAGTATGCCCTCAACAGTCATGTGTGAACCTTAGCATGAGAGTGCGTTATAGGGTAATGATGATACAAGTGTATCAATATTTTTAAGATGCGTGTGAAGGACTAGATGCAAATTTAATAGAAGACAATTAGAAATGTCGACACCTAACAATTCTAGAAGGTGGGAGAAAAAGCATGATGCTCCTAAAGTGTATGATGTGAAGAAGAATCAAGTAACACCATCTAAGAGATCATCGTTTTCATGGTAGAAGTCTAATGGAGATGCGTTAGATACTTGGTAAGCTATAGTATGAGGTTGATCATGTAAAAATTCATTACAAAGTGTAGATTTTATCTTTCCATTTCATATTCTTTGTCGCTGAAAGGTGGTAGTGGACATCCATATTCATACAAGTAGGTGAGATTTGGAGTATAGCTAAGAAATGAATCATCACAAATATCTACTAAAAGGCATAGATAATGTGAGAGAAAGATGAGTAGGATCTAAATTTCTCCTAATATAGCCCAAGTGTAATTGGAGAGGTATGCGAAGTGTGGTAAAGACATACTAGTAAATGAAGTACACGAAGGCCATGATAAAGGTGTGGAGAATGAGGTGGTGGGTCAAGATCATTAAGCATGAATCTAAGCCAAAGCTAATCCATCATGCGTGTAAAAATTGTCCGAGAAAGTAAGATCAAGTAGAATGTGTGGCTAATAAAATTAATGGATGAGAGGAGTATATGTAAATAGAGAAGGTGCTAACATGCAAAATTCTTAGAGATTTGAAGTAGAAGACATGGTGTCGAATACATATATGGATCCCTGGAGATGAATCATGTTGGTGGTAGGGGTAGGTGGCTTCGTGAGTTGAAAATTATCAGTGAGATATATAGGAGGATTATGGGTATGACCATCATTTTGATAGGGAAATGGAGTAGGTAGAGCAGTGAGTGGGTCTAGAGTGCAATATTTGAATAGGTGGTGGTCGTAAAGAACAATATACACACAAACATATTGTAGGAACTTAATGTGTTGATGAATTGTAGAAGGTACTTCTTGCATAGCGTGAAGCCACATTCTACCAAGTAAGAGATTGTATTGGATTTTTGCATCGATGACAAATAATATCTTAGGGATGGTCTTTGGCCCTACTATGATAGGTAAAGTGATATGGCCCATGCATGGTTGTGCAGAAGAATCATAGCTACAAATAGAAATAGAGGTTAGAGTGAGATTAGTGTAGGAAAGGCCAAGATGCTGAAGAAATGTAAGATTACAAACATTGAGCTCAGATCTATTATCAACTAGTACCTTTATAATGCATATGTTAAAGATGTGAGCATTAATATAAAGAGGATGATCATTTTCGTAAACAGAAAGAGCAAAGTGGCATCTACATCATATGGAAAAGTAAGGTGCTGAGAAAATGCATCTATGAATAATTGATATACTTTTTCTGGATGAGTATCAAAAGGAATGCAAGTATTATCTAAGAGAGAATGAATTTTAGCCTTATGTTTGGGGTGGGCTTGCAAAAATTCATATATGGAAATAGCCATGATAAAAGAAGAAGAAGAGAGTATTCAAAGGATGGGTTCACCAAATGATTTAACAAATATTAGAATTTGTAAAACCCTATATATTGTAAATTCAAATGTAATAAAAATGCTAAAGTATAGATCAGACACAAATAATAAGCTAAATGAAATTGAAACCCTAAGTGTAATAAGAAGGAATAAGAACTTATATGATTTAACTTGATCCCGAAGTACTCTAGACTGGATCAACTCGATGAACTATAAGGATAGATTATCATAATCATGCTTAGAAAATTATGTAACTATTGCATGAGGCTGACACAAGTGGCTACTAAAGGTCAAGAGTGCCTAGGATTTAGTGCATTCTCTTGTATCAGTAATGAGGTAGAATACGAGGCCTTAGTGCATGGCTTGACTATGGCCCAAAAAGATGGAATTAAACATTTGAGATTCTTTGGCAACTCAGAATTGGTAGTAACACAAGTAAGAAACTCTGTCGCCATGAAAAATCCTAGGATGAGGTCCTATCGGCATCGGGTGTGGGATCTCATCGATGATCTTGAAGCCTTCAATATCAAGGTTATTCTCTCGAGATCAAAATACTGAGGCTGATAGGATGGCCTTGATTGGGTCACAATTCGACCCAATACAGATTTGATAGAAAATGAGAATACCATAAAGTTGATCATCCACCCCTCTATCCCTAACAACATCGATCATTGGCAGGTCTTTAATAGTGACCGGAATATTATACACTTCCTCCATAAACCGATCAATTTGCAAACCAACTCCAACCCAAGATCGAGGAAGCATATGGAGATCAAATTATCTAGTTGAAGACAAACAAACTTCTGAAAGGGTTAATAACCCTAGAGAGTCTTTTTATTCAGACGATGTTATTTGATCAAGGAATTTTGCAGCAATAAAGGAGGATTATGTCAAACTGGAAGTGTCTAAGGAGATAAGGCTAAAGGTCGGGAGATTTTTCACCTAAAAGGAAAAAGAAAGACTTGTGGCTTTATGTCATAAGTATGATAAGGTGATGGCTTAGACATACGATGACTTGCATGGCTATAACAAAGATATCATCCAACACACCATCAACCTTGAAGAAGGGACTAAGCCCGTGTGTCAGAAACAGAGGCCTATAAACCCAAAAATAGAAGCCCTCATGGCCGAGGAACTAAGAAAACTGTTAGAAGCCCATATAATCTTCTTGATCAAGCATACAACGTGGGTCTCCAACCTAGTTCTAGTGAGGAAGAAAAATGGTGAGATCAGGCTCTACGTAGATTTTAGAGATCTAAATAGGGCGTCCCTAAAGGACCACTACCATTTTCCCTCCATGGAGTAGATATTATGAACAATCATAGGCTCGAGATGTTTTCTCACTGGATTCTTTTTGGGCTACAATCGATATGGCTCATAGAAGGGGACCAACACAAGACTACATTCATGACCAAATGGGGAAATTTTGCATATGAAAAATTCCATTTGGACTCACAAACGTTAGAGCTACCTTTCAAAGGGCCATGGACAATGCATTTGGAGCATTGATCAACAAGGTGATTCTTATATACCTCGACAACCTCACATTGTTCACCAAGACAAGTAGAGGAGCACTTTGACGCCTTAGAAGTTGTGTTCAAAAATGCCAAGATTTCAGAATCTCTCTTAACCCAAAGAAATGTGTGTCTTAGAGTGCCCCAAGGTAAACTCTTGGGACATATTGTGTCAAAGGAAGGGATCTCCATCAACCCCGAGAGAATTAAATCCATTTGTGAGCTCCCCTAGTCAATAAGAAAGTGGTCAAATATTTCTTAGAAGATCAACTTTGTCAACAAGTTCATTTAATAATTTTCTCGGGACAATCCACCTTATCACTCTCATGCTCAGAAAGGACCTTAATTTCAAGTGGAGTGCTGAAGTTCGTTATGCCTTTGAAGCCATAAGATAATCTATTACATCTTCCCGATGTTGTGTAACCAAAACTTCTCAAAAGACTTCATTATGTATGTATACTGAGGTAAACATAACATAGCATCCATACTAATGTAGAAAGGAGAGTCATAGGGAGAGGAACATTTGATCACCTTCTTTTCAAAAACTCTCCATGACTATGAAATAAGGTATAACTTTGTAGAGAGACAGGCTTATGTCATAGTTAAGGGTCTAAAGAAATTCAGGCACCTGGTCACTCATAATAGGATCCAAGTCATGGTGGCTCACTCCAGCATCAAAGAATATATAATGGAGGGTGAGATAACTGAGAAAAGAGTGAATTAGATCACTAAGATCCTTGAGTATGACATTGAGGTAAAACCCACAAAGCTTGTATGAGGTAGGGGCCTGTGTCAATATCTAACACAAGACTCCATGCCCCCGATCAAGACGAGCCCGAATAGATATTTTATCTTCAAAATATTGAATCGAGTGGTTGGGTCTCAAAAGGGTCCATTTCATGTAGACCAAGAAATACCTAGACCATCTCCCCTTAAAAAGAGGAGATACTATTAGCAATAAGGATCTAATTTCACCATCATTGATAATTTCCTTTTTAAGAGGAATTTTAATGGAATCCTACTCAGGTGCCTGGAAGATGATGAGGCTGAAAGAGTCTTACATGAATTACATCATGGTAGCTTGAGAGGTCATTTTCTGCCCAAACCATAGCCATAAAAATCTTGTAAGAAGGATACTTTTGGCCAAGCCTATTTACTGACAGTCAAGTAGAGATAAACAGATGCAAGGTTTGCCAAGTTTACACAGGTTTCCAAAGGAACACAACATTTCCTCTCAACCCCATCCTGATTGAGGAGCCATTTGCACAATGGGGTTTGGACTTCATCGGAATGGTTAACCCAACTTTGAACACTAGCCATAAATGGATCCTCACGGAAACCGATTACTTCACCCGATGGGTGGAGGCAGTCCCACTTAAAGAGTCCACTGAGAATATGATCCTAGGACTCCTACAGGATATAACTACATGCTTCGGCCCCCCCACACTATTATATCAAATAATGCTAAGGAATTTTTGGGGGCCAAAGTATCTGACTTTGTGGTAAATCATGGGATCAACTAAAGACATCCTCCAATTATTACCCACAAGGAAATGGTTTGGTGGAATCTACTAATAAAAACTTGATCAGGATCATAAAGAGAATGGGGCATGAACATAAAATATTATGGCATGAACACATCAAAATAGCCTTATGGGCTGATCGGATCACCCCAAAGTAGATCCTGAAAACTTTTTGTATGAAATAGTTTATGGGAAAAGCATTGTAATACCAATTTCCCTAGAAATCCCTACATTACAACATCAAACGGGTGAGATAGAAGAAAATGGGGGATGCAAGTAAGAATCACCAAGCTGGTAGAGCTCCAGGAGAAGAGGGAGTCTACTCATGAAGCCATGATCAGCTGCCAGCAAGTGGTCAAAACTTGGTTTGATCAAAATACATCGGACCCAAAATTCCAGGTTGGGACTATGGTTCTGAAATGGGACGTAAGGGCTACCAAGTCGGGAATCATGGAAATTTTGATCCATTATGGATGGGACCCTTTAGAATTAGTGCATGTAAGCAACACAATGTGTTTGAGCTCAAAACTATGGAAGGTGATTCCTTAGCAATTCCGTAAACAAAATTCATTTAAAACCTTTCCGTGAGTCCCTTCATGGAAAATTGTATCATATGTATATTTTTATTTTCTTTGTTCTTTTGCTTTGTCTTTTTCTCCTTTTAATAAGTGTCTTGGACACATGTCCTTTATGGATTCCCCTTTCTCCCTTTTTGAATTCTTGGAGGGAGTGTACCTTCCTAATTTTCCCTAAAATTAATGATCCAACAACTTCCATGTACACTCGAGAGGAAAAGATTTAGAATTAATACAAGATCTCTTGAAAATCATAGAATTTGACACTTTGGGTCATCAATTAGAAAGGGGTCATTATGTGAAATGACTCTAAATACGTGTGAGCCATTTCTCTTCACGTTGAGGTGGTTATTTAAGATACCCAAGAGCGTTTGATAGGCATACCAGTTCAAATGTGAGAAGAGTCTCCCAAATGAGTCGCAAGAAGTCAAAGCAAAAGAACCAGATCCTACTCGAAATTTCAAAAAATTCCATGGCAGATTCCAGCTCAACACCACCAGTAAAGTCTTATGTAGGACAGCCGCGTCTCCATGCCCTCTTCAATGAATTTGATGTTCCTTGACAAGGTGTCTCAATCTAATAACCCTACTATGGTTTCAGACTTTTCAACAACATCTTTGACCCCATCCTCAACAAAAGCCAAAATCCCCGAGAGAGGAAGCCTACACCCTACACTAGGTTTATTAACCTAGGAAATTCTAAAACTTTCGGCTCAAGGATCTAGATTATGACACTCACCCAATGTAACACCTGGACAAACCGTTATATTTCTCTTTACATTACAAGCGTTGGCATGTGATTTTCTTGAATGAGGTTTGTTTTCTTGATTTTTGAAAATCATGCTTGTTATGGATAAACCATTTCTACTTGTGAATTCATTGGATTAAAATGTTATGGCTTGCAAGAATCCACTTTCACTTCTTATTGATAAGTTACAATCTAATTTGGTGAGTTTCAAACTTATCTCTTTTGATGACTCATCCTTGGATCAATTTCGGTGATCTAAGAAATGTTTAAAATCTTCTTAACATACTAAATGGTAAATTGACATAGAATAGTTTGAAAGGCATATCGGATCGAACTTTGGTATTTGGTCAAATTTTATGGTCTTGTGTTAAAGTTCCTTCATTCAACTATATTTTTTGCTTGGGTCTTTGGGATTGATCTCCACAGGGACATTAAAGGTGTAAATGATATATATTCTACTTCAAGACTATGAAGAGGATCATAATTCTAAAACTAGGTAAGGGCGCCTACTTCCTAGCTATGTCTACTTAATCAGGTTGTAATCTAACCTAAGATCTAGTGCTAAATGAATGAGGGAGAAAAGTTGTTAAGGTGATACTACTATTATAACCTAATGCCTAATACTATATGGAAGTTAATTTAATCTAACCTAAGGTGGAAACTACCTAAGGCAATGTTCTAAGACCTAAGGTGATTAATTTTTGACTAACCTAAGTTTAGGGAAATCTAGCCTAAACTATTTGAAAGGGGCCTAAGGTCGCATGTCACTACGGCTATTAAACAAAGCAACAATCAAGAATAGATACCCACTCCCTAGGATTGATGATCTATTTGATCATATGCGTGGAGCATCAGTATATTCTAAGATAGATCTTCGATCTAGATATCATCAATTACAGATTAAGGATGAGGACATTCATAAAACATCTTTCAGAACAAGGTATGGACATTATGAGTTCATGGTTTTACCTTTTGGATTAACAAATGCACCTACAGAATTTATGAATTTAATGAATAATATCTTTCAAGAATACTTGGACAAATTTGTGCTCGTATTCTTGGATGACATTCTCATATATTCTAAAATTATTGAGGAACACCATGAGCATTTGAAGATATTTTTGGAAATTTTGAGAAAGAGACGGTTATATGGTAAGTTATCTAAATGTTCTTTCTATGAAATAGAAGTGCACTATTTGGGACATGTAATAAGTAAGAATGGAATTGTTGTAGATCATTCTAAAATTGTAGTTATAACTCGAGTGGCCCGCACTAAAGAATGTACATGAAGTTAGAAACTTCATGGGCTTCTTCAAGTTACTATAGGAAATTTGTAGAAGATTTTTCTAAGGTGGTTGCACCAATAACTTCTTTACAAAAGAAGGATAAGAAGTTTGTTTGGAGTGAGAAATTTGAAATTGCATTCAAAGCTTTGAAAGAACAGTTACATTGTAACATAGTCTAGCAAAGATTATCATATCCTTATGGAGACTTTATGGTAGTAACTAATGCATCGGGTGAAGGTCTAGGAGGTATTTTGTTACACAATGATCATGTCATAGCTTGCAAAAGTAGAAAACTAAAGTAACATGAGTTGAATTATGCTCCACATGATTTAGATCTTGTTGTCATTATTCATGCACTACAAGTTTGGAGGCATTACCTACTTGGTAAACCTTTTGAATTGAAAATTGATCATCTTGGGCTGAAGTATATTTTCACTCAGCCAAATCTAAATGCAAGACAACAAAGATGGTTAGATTTTTTATCTCAATATGATTTTGACATCAGTTATATCAAGGGTAAGGAAAATAGAGTGGTTGACGCTCTAAGTCGTAGGAAGCACATTTTTTCTCTTATAACATTGAGAACTCAATTTAAGGATGAAGTAAAAAGTGTTATGGAATCTGATTCTTACTTTTAGCAAGTAAAGACAGCGCTTGCTGCAGATCCAAATGATTTGAGGTATAAAGGTTTTCACTTTGATAATAAAGGAATCCTAAGATTTGAAAACAAAGTATACATACCTTCACTAAATGATTTAAGAAAGAAATTGTTAGAAGAATTTCACAATTCACCTTTTTATGGACATCCTGGTATTACAAAGATGCTTGTTGATATAAAACAACAATATTTCTAGAAATGAATGAAAAAGAATGTTATCGATTTTGTGACACGTTGTCTTGAATGTCAACGTGTTAAAGTGGAACATATGCACCCATCCGGTTTATTGTATCCTCAAGCATACCGCAAAGACAAGTGGCAAGTGATAAGCATGGACTTTATATAAGGGTTTCGTGTCAAGAAATAAACATGATATTATTTTAGTAGTTTTTATAAACTAACGAAGGTAGCACATTTTATTACTAGTAATCAAGGATGATTGTCCTGTGTTGGCTAAAAAATTGTTCACGAAATTTTCAGATTGCATGAAGTGCCCGAATTAATCATATTTGATGGAGATCATAGAATGATGTCAAGGTTTTGGAAAATGCTTAATGCAGCTCTAGGAACTAAGCTAAATTTTAGTTTTGTGTATCATCCAGAAATGGATGGACAGACCAAAGAGTTAATCAAGTTTTAGAGTATATGTTACTTAATGTATTGTATGGATCAGCAGTATAAGTGGGAAGAGTACCTTCCACTAGTTGAGTTTGCATTTAATAACACATATCATGCTTCTCTTAAGATGGTACCTTTCAAGAATTATACGGAAGAAAATGTAGAACCCTTGTTAGTTGGGAAAACATTGAGGATAGAGAGGTAATTTTACCTAAAATTTTACTTGAAATGGAACAAGCAAGTTAAAATGATTAGTGAGCGCTTGAAAGAAGCAACAGATAGGCAAAATATTTATGTTGATTTAAAGAGGGTTGACATGAAATTTGAACTTGGTGAGAAAGTCTTTCTTCAGTTAAACCGAAAAAGAGCTCTATAACTTTTGGCAAGGCTTCCAAGTTATCACCTCATTATGTGGGACCCTTTGAGATAGTTGAAGTAATCAACCATGTAGCTTACTGTTTAGCATTACCTCCTTCTTTGTCACAAATGCATGATGTTTTCCATATTTCTTTGCTTAAGAAATACGTTTCAGATTTATCACATGTGTTAAATTAGAATTCCTCAGTAGGTCCAAGACCCGTAAATAATCATGGTTAAACCCATACGAGTGTTGGAAACTCACAAGTTACATTTAAGAAATTGTGAAATAAGTCAATGTAAGGTCTAGTGGGACCAGTTTAATAAAGAAAGTGCAACCTAGGAAAACCTAGAAGATATGAAAACTAATTTTCCATATTTATTTGATCAAAATTGACTATGATGACTGATAAAATTTGTGATTTTATCTTTATATGACAATAAGTCTCACCAGTTATGGATAGACAACTATTCATTTTTGAATAAATAGCTATGTGAATGCTGATTTCTAGAACTTTAAATTCAGATATTGTTGCAAACTTATGTTAAGGAAGTGAATAAATTGATTATCCTGAATGCAATGATTAAAATGAGTTAATCATCGGACAATGATTCTTTTTAGGAGGTAAGTATGTAACACCTTGGACAAACTATTATATTTCTCTTTGCATTACAAGCATTGGCATGTGATTTTCTTGAATGAGGTGTGTTTCCTTTATTGTTGAAAATCATGCTTGTTATGAATAAATCATTTCTTCTCTTAGATTCATTAGACTGAAATGTTATGGCTTGCAAGAATCCACTTGCACTTCTTATTGATAAGCTACAATCTAATTTGGTGAGTTACAAACTTATCTCTTTTGACTAACTCATCCTGGATCAATTTCAAAGTGATCCAAGAAATGTTTTAAATATTCTTAACATACTTTTGAATGGTAAATTGACATTCAATAGTTTGAAATGCATAAGAGACTAAACTTTTGTATTTTAGCAAATTTTATGGTCTTATGTGAAATTTCCTACATTCGGTTGTAGATTTTTGCTTGGGTCTTTAGGATTGATCTCCACAGACATTAAAGGCATAAATGATATATAGTCTACTTTAAGACTATGAAGAGGATTAATCCTAAAACTAGGTAAGGGTGCCTCCTTCCTAACTACATCTACTTAATCAAAGTTGTAATCTAACCTAAGCTCTAGTGCTAAATGAATGAGGGAGAAAAGTTGCTAAGGTGATACTACTATTATAACCTAATGCCTAATACTATATGGAAGTGAATTTAATTTAACCTAAGGTGGGAACTACCTAAGGAAATTTTTTTAAGACCTAAGGCGATTAATTATTGGACTAACCTAAGTTTTGGGAAATCTAGCCTAAACTATTTGAAAGGGGCCTAAGGTCGCATGTCACTATGGCGATGGTTCCAATGGCTTTTATTTGATTTGATTGGTATTAAATGCTTGGAGGTACTACCAGTTTGGCAAGGGCTAGTTAAATTTTAGTGGGGCTTATGTGGAGGCTTTGCTAAGTATGGAATTGCATGTTGATTTGGAATTGGTACTTGCACGTTTTGGGAGGCAGTGGCAAGGAGAGATAAGCGGGAGAATTAGGAGTTATGGCATTAATGAATCTTGGTTTTTATGTGCAAACCATCTTGGAAACACGGGAGGCGGGTTTTGAGAGGTTTTTGGTTTTACATGCCTCGAGAGTTTTGCTCTCGCATGGAGCTATCTAGTTCTTTGTACCAATAGTTTTATTTCTTCTTCTTCTTGGCTATTTTTGGTTTCTCTGGTCTATTTTTTATCAAGGGAATGTATAAGAGGCATTGGAAGAAAAATTGTTTGGTTTTTGATCTATTGTGGAGAAGAAAAAGAGTTGGAAGCTTGGCTAGAAGTCTCCTTCAAATTGGCAGAGGCACTATCAGGAATGATAGGCTCTACCCATTAAAATCTCTTGCTTTCTTCTAAATGAATCATTAAAACAACTCTACTCTCATGAGATAATTGTTTGTTTGATTTGTCTAGTTATTTACTTGCATGTTTTAGGAAATCTCTGTGGTTTTGGAATGCAAATCCATTACTGGTAATGATAGTTTTGGGAAACTTTATCTGTTCTAGTTTAATGGTGATATTCATGTGAACTTGTATTTGAAGCTCAGAACTTCTATTTGAGTCGGGTGTTGACCGAATTGGCATTTGATGCCTTATGCTTTGTTCTGAACTATTTTTTTAGAGCATGTGTTTCATTTAAATTTGTAGTGGAGCTTCTTGGTCATTCTAAACTGGCATTTGTTTCTTGTATGGTTCTGAATCTCTATTTTAGTCTTGTGTTTCATTGAGCTTGTAGTGGAGCTTCATGGTTGTTGTAAGATTATGTTGAAGCTTCATGATTTGTTATGAGCTTTTAATGGAACTTGGTGTAGTTCTGAATTTTTGGTTAAATCTTCGTATTGAACACTGTACTATTATTCAGCCTACGAATGTTGAACTTGTAGTCGATTTGTTGAGTTTTGTTCTGTACATATACTCTGAGCTGGAATTTTATTCTTATTTGAGGATTTGAAACTGCTTGAACTTGTATTAGATCATGGGTGTTTTGTTCTGAGCTTGCATTTAGCGATTTGCATTTCACCTTTGGCTCGTATTTGAACTTCATGCTTGTCTGAGCTAGTATTAGAAGCTTCTTGTGAAGTCTCGAACTTTTAGTGAAGCTCGTGTTTGACACTATACTGGTATTCCATTCTTGCTTGTTCTGAACTTGAGTTGGAGTTGACGGGTTTGAATCTATACTTGTATTATGAGCTAGAGTATTTTTGGTATTGTGGATGTGAAAAGCTTTAAATCCATTTTTGGATTGTCTACTCGATAAGGTCTTGAGATTTTTGTTTTGGTCGGAAGTAGACTAGGTAACCTCTTTTTGAGATCTCCTTTGTTTAGCTTCGAGAGGGAATGGTTGTATTACATCTGTCTTTAGACTGTATCGTGCTCTTGAACTTGACAAGGCATGTGAATTCAAAGTGTATCTTATTCTTCTCTGCCCTAAGTGAACCTATGTCATGTGGAAAGCTTGATTGTTTTGTTTATAGTATTAAATGGATTGGAACTATGTCTTGTTGTGGGTTTGGTTGATCTTTAGTTCATTTGGAACAGTCGTTAAAATTTTAGAGGTTATGGAAATGTATTATTTACTTTCCTTCTTGTTTTAGATGTTGAAACAATTACCTTCCCTGTCATAATCTTTTAAACTAGAACTCAAAAGTCTTATGGTGATTCAGGTTTAGTCGAGTAGGAAGTAAGATTGGAACATCTCTGGACTTAAACCTCGTTGGGAGTTTCTTACTCTCTTCAGATCTTCTTAATTGGTTTCTTGGGTTTTATTGGAAATTGAATTTAAAACCTAGTATATTGAATCTTGTATGAAAGGATATATATTATCTCTGTTCAGATAATTTTGTATTATTGTTCTTATTTGGATCACGAACTACTTACTTATTTGCATTGAGCTATGAATCCTTGTAATGGGATTTCAGTTCTTGATTTTGTGATTACTTTTGAACTTGTATATCTTTTGTCGTATGTTGATTTGTATTCCTTGTTGGATTCATTGAATGGATTTAAAAAGAGAAATGAGTATGATCTCTTGGGGATGGTATATTGTTTTAGGGACTCAGCATCGTGAGATTCGTTCTGTGGAGTGAGTTGAACTTGTGTTTGAGGGATGGAATAGGTAAACCAGTTTGTTAGATTTGTAATTAAAAGTTTGAAGTGTGCTTTCTTTAACTCAGTGCATTTGGTTCTATGTTCTCTTTTGGGAACTAGTGAAGGAATTATAAGTTTGAAATACAAATGAGAATTCAATTCATAGTATAAATGAAATGAATTATAGATGGTTTCTTTTCTATTTGAGATCCTTTTTTTATTGTTAGGATAAGTTCATTTGATTGAATTTTTCCATTTTTGATCTTCTTCTGAGATGGACAATTCATTGAGGAACATTTGCTTTTAGGTCTTTGAATTGAGGCGATTTGTGTGTCCTAAACCTGTAATTGTCCTTTTGATGATTAGCATTTGGGGAATGGCATGTATTGATTCTTCTTCCTTGTTATATGGAATGATGAAGTATTCTAATATTACCTATGCCATAATTAACCTCTTTTGCTTCTCAGTAAAGATAAATGTGTATTTTCTACTCTTTTAGAACTATGAAGCAATATGATGACAAGACTCGCTGATTGTTTTAAAGTAATTAATAAGATTAATTTAATCTTATGATATAATGCAGTTTTGCGATTATATATTATGATCTTTTCTTAAAAGTGAATTTAGACTCATTTAATGTACTTCTTTTCTTGATGTTATTACTTATGATTATTAGTATGATATATTAATTGTTTCATTAAAGAAGAGTTGTTTTAATGGAACAATTAGTGGAATGCACTTCACTTTAATGCTTAGTTCTTATCATGCTCAAAGTCATGAATCGACCATGCTAGCAATTTTTACAGATGGACATCGTAAGTGATAAAAGAAGGAAAGATCTTTTATGATGCATTGGTTTATTTAAATTTTGGTCTTATGTAAAGAGTTTCAATCATTCTTGAGTTGTATTGGAAAATAAATGTGATGTTATTTTAAGATCTTGATTATGATCGATATGCAAAATGTCCGAAATGTATAGTCTTATAAATGTATATTAAAAATCATGAATTGAAAGGTTTTGTGTTGAAATCCAATTTGTAATTTGAATTTATTTATACCGGTATGCCGGAAATAATAGTGATATCTTGACGGTATTCTTTATATCTAATTGTATACTATTGTTGTTATCAGATAATGAGTTGGATTAAGGAGATAGTGTAATCTCCCATGTATTAATGAACTTGTTAAATTGTAAAAGATTTTGTTCTCTAACTACACAACAATTGTTTAATAATGAAATATGCTTAAGACATACAATTAAACTATATAAGTAACAAACAATAAAAAGGTTATGTTAAACCTAACATCTAACCATGAAAAGGAAGACTCTTCCTCTCTCATGGAATGAAAGGTAAAAGGAATAGTGGTATGATCATTAATCATTATACTTTGTTTATAAATTAAACACTAGCTGAATCTAAGTGGATGATACACTTGATTTGGATAGCTAGGTTACATTAAGAATTAAACGCTTGACATTTGATGTCCTATTTTGGGATAACTACTTGTTATGCCACGTTAATGAATAAAAATGCAAACATGAATTAATGAATTTCTATATCTAATCAAGCTATGTTGGATAAAGAACTTAAGGAATGTTGGAATTAGGGATTGGGCATGGTTACTGTAATCTAAATCTTAATCTAATTTAATTATGTGTAATGAACTTTTTGGGGTATGTACATCTTGATGAATCTGTTCTAACGGATGTTGGCACATGCCAACTACAGGAATGTACCCTCGAGAAGTCCCCTGGACTTCTCAAGGATACAATGTTGCAGTTGACATGTGGCAACATCCTTCCGTGTTTGTTCATCTAGATCTACACACATCCGGACTTCAACTCAGTTTCTCTCTAGGTCAAGTTAGTAGCATGTTCAGGATAGGTAGTAGCTTTCATGACTTAGGGTACCTTAGCGCATCTCGGATGACTTAGGTCACCTGATTATGCCCATATACCCTAAGTCATCATGAGCGCTCTTCCTATAACAAATTATGTTGCTAATCGGGGCTAGGGTCAAACCTGAGCAAGTGGGTTGATGGTAAGTAAGAAAGACCATTCTAGATAATAGAAGAATGAGGTGAAGGACATATTTCAAATGATGAGTATGTCGTCTAGAATAGTAACATGAACAAAGTATGTTTGAAATCTTTGGCCAAAGTATCGCAAGCTACCGGTTGCATTGTCCTATGTCACGTAGTTTAAAGCAATGCGATGTCAGATGAATATTGGTAACAAATATTCAGATAGGTTCTTTAAACAGATCACTCAATACCTAGAATAGGGTAGAGAACCAAGTATACGTAGTATACATAAAGTATTCTATACTTTAAGTAAACATGAGAGATCGGTTGGTAACCGAGTCATGGAATGAGAGATCGGTAGTATACCAAGTCATTACAGCTGCATATGGTTATCTGTTGTGAGATTGATTGGCATGGAATTTGTGTTCTAAATGATGTTTTATTTAGAATAGAAAACATTATGTTTCAAAAAAAATTCCCTTGTTTCTAAAGTCTTAAAATGGGAATGTTACACCCAATATATGGTGCCTCTTATGCACTCGCATCCTAAGCTCATCCAAATGTCTCGCAAGTTGTTTCGATTTAGGGACCCATACCATCCAGGGGAACCTAATGGTGGTAATTACACCACAATTTATCAGGGACATGTTGGCTCTAACCCATGACCCAACGGCCAGTTTCTATGATATGGACAAAATTCAAAATGTCTGGGCCCAGTGCTAGAATAAAGCTTCATTCCTTCATAGGGAGTTGAGTCAGAAGATTCAAGTGGTTCCGGAACTATGACCTTCCCCATTCCATTAAAGTCACTAATGGAAGATTCTAAAGACACATGTGCCATGCCGATGTTCATTTTTGGATAGGATTCAGACCGAAACGTCAAGGATTAGCAGATGGTGGCCCTATTTAGAATGAGGTCCACAAAGCCAGGAGCAGACGTACCATTTTGATTTTATGCAGGTCATTACGGAGTCTATTTTTGAATAGCTTTAATGGTTTTTGGTAACCTCCACTTTCAGGTATTCCTCATACCTATTCCACCTGATTTTGTATCATAATTCCCAATATTTTGGTCAATTCATGACTATGACCCTATGGGACATGGAGATTGATCCCCAAAATGTCATCCCAATGTCCACATGGACCCATGTATTGTCTCGTTCATCCGATGTGTATGAATTCTTTAATTCTTTTGTGGAGCCCCTCCTTCTTGAGATTGATCCTAAAGGGATCAACAATAGAATGAACAATTCTATGCAATCCATCCTCTCGGATCCCTTTCACCCCTATGATTATTTATTTTCTAGAGGAGATTCCATGATACATCTGCATGGTTTCAGAGATGAGTCATTTATGCTTCCAAGGGTTCTCACAACTTGTGTGGTGGGTCTCAAAATAGCTAGGTAGCTAGTACTTTGAAATTGAGTTCAGCTCAAGCTGAAAGAAGAAGACACTTTATGATCTCCCCTTGAGCAAGGGAGGAATCACAATACTTAAGAGAAAGGTAGATTACAACCTCTCACAAAAGCTAGCTTCCTATAGATTTTCCATGATTCAAGACTCATGGAGATATGACCCATATGGGACAATGGATGCAACCCTAAATTGTAACAAGGTATTTGAATCTTGTAAACATGATTCGAGGGAATTTTTTAAAGAAAAAAATAGCCCTTAGGTAGAGTCTCTCAACATATTCATTGAGCTCAACGACATACCAACCCCGGACTAGGAGGCATTCCACCCAGTAAAGCACATGTATGATCCCACTCTCACCATGACAAAGGGACTCAGGGAAGCCTTGAAAAATAAGGAATGGAGTGCAGAGAATATTGAAGCCTATTGGAAATATAGGTAGGAGATCGGCTAGACCACCCTCAATTTTGAGGAGGTCTCGAGTGATGAGCAATGGGAGGAGTTATAGGATGTTGATCATGGATCTGAGGTGAAAAGTGAAGATATAGTGATAATCACCTTAGAGCGGCCTATGGGAGTGACATCAGAGTCTTCCGATACCTCCCAAAAGTAATTACCATTTCCACCTCCGCCTTCCATTCCATGACAGGGACTACCAATCCATACCCCTATATCGTAGCCCATATCCATTCCCCTGTGTGATAAACCTAGGTAGGAATCAACAACTAGCCCACCATACAAGAAATTAAAGATAGTCGCACTCTTGTCTCTCCTCCTCTTCCACCTCCGTGAGGCCCCATTTTATTCTCCTCCATTATCATCATTTTCTTCTCCTGCAGGCGTTCCTCCATCTGTCACCCCATTGTGGAATATTCTTCTACCTAGAGAACCTCTCGTGCCTCAACCTCCCTCCAACATTCCAACCTTCTCCCCCACATGGTGACATGCACTTTTTCAGCCCTAGTAACTTCACTTATCAAACTCAAGTTACAATTCCTTACAATCTATCACTCAGATCTCATTTGTAGGTGGGATTGTTCCTTCATCCTCCAAATTTTTGAGTTAGGTAGAGATCGCCAGGCCGCCGAGATAGAAAAATATCAAAGCAAAAGAATAAATAAATGATGGTACCATCGGTAAAGTAGATGCGGTCATTATATGACCATCAGCAAAGCTCCTTAACTATCACCTGAATCATCCCCCAAGTATCCCAACTTGTGAAACAAATACAAACTGTTGACTACTCTATCGGCGTTATTGTCGTAGTCAACCTTTCTAATTTCTCGGCCTCGTGGATAAGGTCTAATTAATGGATGAAACTACAGCAGTAGTCACTATAGACTACCTGAAGCTCAAAGATTCAGCTAAAGAAGGCACAAACTAGCCTCAAGCAGGTGAAGGCCACTATGGCCAAACATCAAGCCAAGATAAAGAGCTAGGGAAAAGTAAATAAATCATATCCACAAAGAGTTAAAGGAGGCTTCATCACAAGAAGTCCTTGTAGCTTCTCAAGTGGAAGTTAAGGATCTAGTGGCAAAACTTACCACATCTGAGGCCTTTGTCCATTTTCTCACACAAGAGAAAGGAGCCATCTAATAGGAGGCTGATTCAAGAAAGGCGGAAGTAGCTACAATCCAAGCCAAGTTACGCGTTGTTGAGGCATAAAGGGGCTTCCTCTGGAAACAAAGTTGAAATCATCTAAGGATGCGGTCAAGGACTTGACCTAGAAGATATGATAACAAATGTAGAAAGGGGGAATTGTAACATTAGTGTAGGGACTATATGCTTCCTATTGTGATAGAATTACCACTACGGCAATGGATCTATCCCCACACTTGGATTCATATCTCGATGCACAAGTATTGTTCTCAAATGTGGAGTTTTTAGTCTCCATCATTAGTAGCGTAGTGTCCACTAAGGTCCATGAATCAAATATTTTGATTCGAAACTTTATGATGCTTCAGACTCCGCCCTTCAAGGGGTAGGAATCACTGACAGTGCAACTAATTGCCACAAAGATCAATGAGATTCTAAGCTACAACAAGGCATCCATCAAGTGCCAAAATATCTCTGGCTCAGCTCCACCAGGGAATCAAAGAAAGGAAGTAGAGCATCAACGAACTAGTTTTAGTTAGGATTTCCTTCCCTTCTCTCGATGACTCTATAGTCCTTTCAAAGGACCAAATTTAACAAATGCCTCGATCATCAAATGTCAAGACAAGACTGTCTTTCATTATTTAAAGGAGATATCCAATGTTACCAAGGTGGAGACTATTCTAAACTACATCATATAGCTGGAGTTCTTCTTGCACATGGTAGTGTAAAACCTCTAAAACTTCTCGCATAAGGAAATAATCAAACTAGATCAAGCCTTCCGAGCCTTGCAAAGAAGGACCCATCCAAAAATGAGGAATGGCTCAGATATTAGGCTTCCTTGCAGTAGTAGCTATGAGTGGCATTTTTCTGAGCCACATTTTGATTTTTTGAGGCTATAAGATTATCGGATCCTTTCATGATTGGCATAGATTCCCTTAGTGAGTTTTCATAACTATAGAGTCATTTTTGTATAATACTCTTTTATCAACCACTACCTTTTGTTCCCTTGGCTCTTTTTCTTTACCCACTCTAGCCTAAAATTGACTAAGTATGGAGATGTAAGCGAGAAGGTGTCCACGTGTCCCTTTGGTGCACTTGGGGCATGAAGCAAAGAAAGGAAGGACCTAAAAAGCATAAACCCTCCACGTGTCCCGGGCTTGAGAAAGTTACCTTGGTGGGTCAAAAGTCGAAATATAGCAGAAACAAAAAGCACTCCATGTTTCGCTCAGGAAAAAATTCAAATAAAGAGAAAGAAAGGAAGGCCCCAAACAAGCGCATGCTCCCCACATGGTAGAAAGGGAACATCACCAACTCAAGGAGCACCAGTTAGATGAATTAAAGGCAATCACAAATATCCCAACAGGTAGTTGGGATATTGACCCAAAAAGGGGAAGATCATGTAAGAAAATTGATTTTTCAGTGGAAGCTCCTATTCCAACCATAGAAGCAAGAGCCAAGATATATATAAAAGGGTGTCCAATCCATAGAAATAATGGAGGAGAAATTTAGAAGGAAATAGACTAGAGCTGTGAAAGGGATTCTGGATTCAGTTGTTTGTATTTGCTAGCCTCAGTGAGACTCTATTATAGAAGAAGATTGTAATTTGTGCCATATCGGCCTTATGTATCATTTTCTCTATAAATAAAGAGTTCTTGTTCTGTAATTTGTGCCATATCATCCTTATGTATCCTTATGTAAGTAACAAAACGTGTTTTGTGATGCATCCATCCATCCTTTCTCGTTTTTGCTTGTTTTCTTCTTGCCTCTCTTCATTGCAGTGGTATTTGTGCAAGTTTGAATGGTCATTGCAGGTCCGGAGCCGTGTTCATGGAGTTTTGGGACATTTTCGTGTGAAATCTATCCTTGGGCCTGTGATGCATCTGTCCATCCTTCCCATTGCTCACCTCTCCTTGTTCCATGGTAGTTTTGATAGATGTTCAACATTCTCCTTCTCTGGTGTATCACCATTTTAGTGTAGGCTTTTGTTGTTTTTCCCTTTTCTCTCTCTCTGTCTCCTTGGCATGGTTAGATTAGGATTAGATTAGCTTGCCTGCACTGGAATAGCTTGTGGCAGGTAGTTTAGGAGCAGGAACCAGCCTTCTCTGGAGATTCCTTTCTCATTTTCACGAGTCCCACACTCAAAGAAAGGATTCAATGTTATGCAATCACACTGGATGCAAGAGTGATCAAACTAGAAATCTGATCAACATCCAGGGGTGCTGTGATTTTGCACTAACAGGAATATTTAAGGAAACATGTAACACCTCATTTATTTTCCCATAAATGAGGTTAAAAAAAATTAAAATTTAGTAAATCCATTATTAGAGTAATCACTAGAGTTAACCCAATTTCAATCAGTTGACAATTTATTTTTTAAACAATATGCTTATTGAGTTAATTTTAATCCATCCGATAACTTTTTTGTGTTTAAACCTTGTGCAACTAAGAAGGGCGCACTCGTAACTCCCTTCATTCTACTCTAAGTGAGAAACCCTACAATATTTAGTATGTTCAATTTTACCTTTATCTAGGTTGAGAAAAACTATGCTTCCATACTTGAATGTCTACCATGAAATTCAATTACTTAACTTTGTATTATGGTATCCGACATTTATAAAGTAAGGACATAGTGTACAAACAATGCAAATAGCCTCTCGCATTACTTTGGCTAAAGTTTTCATCCATATATAAACAACTTATCCTGAGACTATACAAAATCCTTAGGGATGTAGTATTTCTTCACCCAACAATTATCTCGACATAGTTATCTAGATATTTTTGTTTAAGAATGTGAACATGTTAAAAAGAGGAAATGTGTTCTTTACAAGACCATCTTCGTAAATGTAAAGAACCACAACTTGCTCTAGGTCCTTATCGAATAGAGAGAGACCATGTAATGAAATTCCTGTCATTACATCCTCTTTCCCTATTTCATAACTACCCTAGTTAGCACCATGTCAAGATGTTACATGATGGCGTGAGATTATATCCAATCTATGTCATAATTAGTTTGTATATATTGTTAATCAAGCTTCTTCAAACAAAAAGTCCTAAGAAAACTCAAGTTATTTTCTGAATTATCTTAGTTATAATCAAGTTGGATCTTTATAAGTCTTCTAAGTCATTCTTATGTTTCAGTTGGGTCTTGATAATGTATTGGAACTATGGTCTAATTATTAGTAACCTATTTCCCCTTTTAATAATTATTATCTTGTTATAGTTATAAGATGCCCAAGTCAAAGGTTGGTTTAGTTTACTAATTGTTGTCTTATATAATAGAGGTGATAATATCATTTACTTGCGATGGTTAACTTAATATTTCATAAGGAAATAATGATTAAGAATAATCATTTTGCATTAACCATGCCCATTTTTATTCTCAACTAGGAGTTTATTAACCATCTTCACTATTATCATATCTTCTTATTATGAAGTATAGATTATATCGTTGTTATTCATGGTCAATATACATTTTATTTTATAAACTCAAGTAATGATCATTATTATTATTTCCATGATAAACATCGTGTTCAACAACTTGCTTTCTAATATTTTAATTTAATTATATGGATTAATTAAGTAAAGGATTCAAATTAAGTAATGACTTAATAATACATCTAAAGATCTTTTAACCACTTATTTAATCAATAAATCAACAATAGTTTGTACAAAGACATAGCCATTAAAATTGAAACGTAGATAATATCTACTCATATATACCATGGTCGATTAAATAGGCAATTCATTTATTTACTAACAAAAATCACATAAAGTTACCGATGGAGCCTAGAATTCAGCAATATAGTCCCATGCGCGCCGACACATCACACAACTTAGACTGAGCACTCACCCGAAGTGCTCAAAGGTACTAGGCCCCTCTTTAGGGTTGTTGTTGCAGGATGTTAACATGATGAAGACTTTAATCATTCGATATATATCTAATATATCCTTCTACAACACATTCGATCTAGATCTAGAACATAACAGACTTAACAAATAACCATAATGGAATCAAGCATGCAATACTAAATTATAACCATGATAACACCTTATTTCAGTCCATAATATCCATTATATTAATTTCAGTAAATACACAAGCTTCCTTACAACCATAGTAATGTACGCTCATACGCATAACACATTTGACAAAGATAATCTCACTATAACTGGTTCTCACACGTATATCTATTCTCTCTCTCTCTCTATATATATATATATATGTCTCTCTTTCTACACATTTTACTACATACTTATAAGGGTGGGGACTTTCCTTCACCACTTATCTAATCCCAAAATAGGTCACATGTTATTATTAGCCACGTGCCATTACAAAAATAGGCTTACATGCAAGAATGCTAACAATAGATCTCTCTTAGTCAACTATCAGTTTGCCATTCTATCTTTAGCCTACATCCATGCAAAGTGCTTCATAGCTGATCATCCAAAAATAGCCAATGTGTGACACGCAAGTCTCCAATCAGTTTGAGTGCTCCGCACGCTATCTCCAAAAATAGATCCTCATCATGAAAATGGCTAAGTCCTGAATCTGTCTTTGTTCTACACACAATCCTCTCTCGATGCTTCGCACCTTTGAATGTACTCTGTTCTCCCATGTGAACCTTCTATATTTTCTTCACTAAGTGCTAGAGTCTGATTGATCAACATTACCCCACACTAGTTTTCATTGCCACCCGGAAATGGTTGTCTCCAAAACAAATCAAAGAATATGAATAGAAGAATATAAATAATTTTGATGAATAAAAGAATGTCTTTAACCTGCAGTATCTTCTACTGTAGCCTAAATAATCAATTCAAGATATTCTTCTTTTATCTCCACCTCTAAGGTTTTTCATTCATTGAGTGCTACCTCCGATTTCTCTAAAATATTCACTGCAATTGACTCTAATTCATCCTCGCAATCTCTCCCTTTTCATTCTCAGAAGACCAACACAATGTTGGATATGCTGCATTCTCCCTTCCAACAATTCCATCTTCTAAGTGATGAGTTTCCCAAGCTCATCCAACCTTTCCCTGTGAGGTTCCTGAGTGGATGTAATAGCCTCGTGCTTCTTCTTAACAAGTGCTAACCATTCTGCGTGGCATAATGTCTTATCCTTCATGGCCTTCAGGACCTCATTGTCTTCTAAAATGGTCTTGGTCCTTATAAAAACATCTGGCACTGTACAAATATTCAGTGATTGATCTTCCTTCTTGAGTTCCTCTTGCAAGCTCTGAAGCAACCCTTCATATGATGTAATCTTCCACATCACTGAAGCCTTTTCTCACTTTTCTTCCCGTGTTGGATCCTTTGGTTTTGACATGTGCAGAGGTTCATCTTCAATCCTTCATGACATGTCACCAATCTCCTCTACCATGCTTGATAAACATAGCATTCTTCTTCTATGCCAAGTATTTTTCTTGTTTTAGGTGCGCTTATCTCCTCATCCTTAGTCTTTCTCTCCTCCCTCACCGCCCCGATTTTGGTAGCTTTATCCATATTCGACATGTGACTTCTATCGAGACTTTCACCAAAGCATTACTCACTTATTCATTTGACATAACAAAGTAGGCTTTATTGTTATGTGTCCGGCTTTAGGTGTCTTTTTCAACCTCCTCGACATGCATGACTCCTCTCACACATCAAATTCCAGTTCATCCATGTACATGTTCATCGACCATGACAATTACTTCCTTGTGTGTATTGTCACAATATCTTCATCCATTAACTCCCAGCCATATAGCTCCTTTTGTGTCATTGTGCTCTGCAAACGGGCACAAACAATTTTACCTATGTCCTCGGGGTAGCCCATGGTGATGGAATATACTCCCACTTGTTCTTTTTGATCTATGTTGCTTAGGAACTTGGGCTTCAAGATCTAGAACTTGTGCTGCTATGTCCTGAGTAGTCTCATTTGTTGTCTCATTTGTCCCTTTTTCTCCCTCTTCGCCATCCTTCATTTCTTATTCTTTTTGTTCTTCCATGTTCTCTAGAGGTGTAGGAGAATTGGGTGCGCTTTCCTCATAATCTTCTGCTTCCTCATTCAGCTTCAATTTCCTTAATATTTTCTCATTTGTCTCCTTCTATGGAGAGATTTGAGGTGATTTTCATATTGTTTTTGGAGTAGCACATTGTTTCCTTGTTCTCATGAATACTCTCTTGAATCGGCGCTCTCCTTGGACTACATCCATTCCTCATCATCTTCTTCTTATGGCTGAGTTAGAGTAGTTTCAGCGCTCGCTTTATCCTTATTTGGAGGATGTCTTCTACCTCTCGTGTTCCAAACCACCACTATCCTTATGCTCCTCCTCTTCATCATGAACTTGAATTATTTTTGTGGGCTTGGGTGTTGGAACATTTTCCATCAGTATTCTTACCCTTTGGCGGCCCCGGGAGTGCAAACTCATTCTCCACATACTTAGTGTTATCCAAACTTGGGTTTGAGTTACAATTACACAAGCACTCGCTCCGATGTCCCCAACTACCAAGCTTATAGGTTTCATACTTATAATATTTGAAATAAGTATTTTAATGTATGCATTACGCCCTGGATATACATATTTTTTCCTCAAAGTGTGGTAGTCACAATCTACCTTGTCTGCATTGAAGGTTAGGCAACGCACATCTGTGAACTAGTGAATTAATGCTCGGAAATACCTTGTTGTGAAGGAATATGGAATTTTTCACCACGGTCTCCGAGGACTCGCCTTCTTCATTGTAAATCTCGTAATGTAAAAATGTTGGTATACGAAAAATTGAACTACCTTACCCACCACCGAAGGTAAATCCTTGGGTATGTGCCACTCTTCCTTGAATGCCGAGTGGAGTCTATCATACCACATCTCTACACTTTGTTTGAATTTTCCACTCATTAATCCATCACATAAGTACTTTCCAAACCTTTCTGCAGGTGAATTTTGTTTCGTGGGGTACTCCCAAATCTTCTCCTTTGGCCCATCAGGAATCCCAATCTCCATGAATACTAAGGACAATAACACAACGCCAAAACTTATTTTGTCACATGTCTGTGATTCTTCGATAATTTTCTTTGCTATGTGATCTGCAATATTGTCAACCACTCCTTCAAACATCTTCTTGGAGACTTGCAACCATGTTGTGTTTACCGTGACCACCTTCCTTGGTCATTCATATTTGTCACAAGATGTGTAGATGCCTACACTACTAGGTAATTTTTCAACTTGTCAATGTCCATTCTAGGTGGACCCTGGTATACCCCATCTCCTTTCTCATCTCCAATATTGTTTCCTTATCAGTTAAATCACTATCTAGATCCAACCCTGAGGCCCTTAGTCCTATTACTGTTGAATTCAAAGAAGTTTTGATTCTTACCCTCTGTTCAACAAAGTAGAATAAGTCCTCATGGACTCTACTCATCAACCATTGATACAATGGTTCATACTTTCCAAAATATGGCAGCTCATATAGCTAGTAGACTCCATTTTGCTTCAGCAACTTCTCACAAAGCATCATCGTATACTTTGGCATATCATCCGGTCATGTATTGTTCGTTTTCATGCTCAAAGCAACGCATCGATATCCTTCTTATTATCTGATTTTTATGGTTATTATCATTGATTTTACATTAGTAGATATGGGAATCCCATTCTTGTCCCGCAATCACGCCCTCTGGATACTGCATTTCTAAAAAATTACTCTCAGGAGAAATTTCTTTGGTGTCATTTGAAAAATCTCTCTTTTCTTCTCTCTATAATCGAGCAAGTCAGAACCCTAGCTTAAATCTCTTTGCCCTAGTGGAAATCATGTGTCGTAGCTCATTTGTAACATGTCTTCTTTGCTCAAACCCTTCACCTATGGTAGCGTAAGCTTCTCCTGTGTACACCCCTTCTCTCCACGTCTGGTTTCACACTCTACGCACCTCAGCATGATTGCTCAAATCATTCTCACCTAAAAATTTTTAAATTATCTCAATTTCAATGGTATAAATGAACTCTCATCTCATCCTTATATGGAATTTCAAAATTCTATGCATTTATTTCTCTTCCACATACCAACAATCCGCTCATTAATCGACCATTTTCATTATTTTTGCGTGGTATATCTTCATGCCCAAGCTATAACCTTCTAGCATGCCCTTCTACCTTTTGGCTGTAGACTTCTCTTTAGCATGCTTCTATGTGCCTGAGTACCTCATCACTACACCTTCCACTGGTAGTCTTCTCACCTCTTCTTACCTCGTGTTATACTTGTTTCTTCATTCATCTCTATCTATGGTCCTTGTGTCTAGAAGAAATCCCTTTTTTTCAATTTTCCAACCTTGAATAGGACCCATAGATAGTTCCTTTCATGTGGAATTATTTCCATCATTCTTGTACTTGGATATCAACAACCTACCCTACACTAAGGGTATGTGCAGTCCTCTGCACATAAAAATTCTTCAAATAGTAATTAGCTTTTGGTGCATAAATGCACTTATTACACAAACACACCAACTAAATTGACAAAGCATAGCAACAAAGAAGGAAACACATTAAGGGAATGTAGAATTGAAAACCTAATCTAAATGGAAATACCGCCTTATTACAAACAGGAAGACTTATTTATAGTATGGCTTCACCACACTCGTTCAAGTAATCGGGTAACCGTATTCCATCAAGTTCCTCTAATCGAAAAGCACTGATTCAAGTATGTTAGTGATAACATACAGTCCCAACCAATATACCTTGATTTTACCTAGATGGCGCACTTAGAATCATAAAGGATCACCATCCGACCTATCTCCAACTTTTATATCCCGATGTTCCTATCATGCCATGCTTTACTTGGCCTTCTCTTGTTTTTTACTCCAATGTGTTATGGCTCATCGTTCATCCAACTTGATTAACTATTCAATCCATTCTTCTAATGATTTCTCATCAAAGAAGACCTCTAGCGTATGCAATACACAAACAAGGTAACATAAATTCCATTGGAAGAACTCGCTTCTACACAAAACACTAATGAAATGGTTTGGCTTTTTTCAACCTTTTATATGTTGTCTAATATGCCCAAAATACAGTAAATACTTTATCATCCCAATCCTTTCTTCCAACATCAAAAAATTTTGTCAATGTCTAGCTCAAAATTTTGTTGAAAGCCTTATGGTGTAGTCTTATGGTGTGCAATCATGAATTCATCCAATAAAATTCTAATTGTCTCATTAAGAAAATGTGTGCCCCTATCACTAGTAAAACTTAAAGGACATCCATACCTTGTAATAATATTTTCCCAAAGAAACCTAGTTTTTATGGCCATCAGACAATCCTTTGTAGGTTCTACTTCGCCAACCTAGTTAGATAATATGTACAAGTTATGATGTAGCGTGATCTAGTTGGGTGTGTGGTGAAATAGGACCAACAAAATCTATAGCTCATTTCTCAAACGGTTCGACACTAATAATGCGTCTTAGAGGCATTTCATCTCATTGACATGGTTTTCCAAGACGTTGACAATGATCACAAGCCGGAAAAAATTCCTTACAATCTTTATACGGTGGTCTCCCACCATAATCTAGCAAGTAGAATCTTGCACACGGTGGCATCACCATTTGGCATAGTAGCCACTTGCAATACCACCATGAGCTTCTTCCATAATATCTCGTGTGCTCATGTTCTAATACACTACGGCGTAATACCTCATCTCAACCTAATTTTTATAGGTCACCAGACTACACATATAGCAATTTATTTCTTCTCCAAGGATTTCATTCCTTTTGGTGTCATCCCTATTCATGTAAACACAAAAATGTCCTTTAGTTTTGATGGTGCTCGTGCCAGTAACCTATATAACTATGCATCTAGCATGGTATCTTCAATTTCATGTGCTTCTTCTCCTAACTATATTCTTGGATAGATGGTTTGGTCTAGAATTACTTTTCCTAGTTTTACCACAACTGTGAAATCAAATTCTTGAAATAAGAGCACCCATCGACATATGTGCCCTTGTAGAATGGGCTTTTTTACCAAATACTTCAATGCCATGTGATTTGTATAAAAGATAAATGGTGTAGCTAGTAGGTATTGGTGGAATTTATGTAGCACATAGATCATTGACAAAGCTTTGCACTCTGTAGTTGTGTAATTATGTTCTGCATGAGTCACTTTCTACTAGAAAAACAGATAGGATGATCTACAATACCTTCTCTAGGTTAGGCCAACACCATGCCAATGGCCATGCCAGAGGTGTTAACATGTACATGAAAGGGTTGGTCCCACAAAGGAAAATGTAGAATAGGTGCGGTAGTAATTTTTTCCTTTAATGTCTCGAATGCGCGCTATTGTGGTTCTCCCCAGTAGAATGTACCTTTCCCTCTCAAAGTAAATCCTCTAACATTACGGTAACTTTGGCATATCCTTTGATAAAAATTTTGTAATATCTGTATGACCAAAAAAATTTACGCACTTCACTCTAACCGGTAGGATCTCTTAGGCCTATAATGATTACAACCTTGGTTAGATCAACCAAAAAACCTTCCTTGCAGATTATGTGTACTAGCAATATCCCAAATGGTGTAGCAAATATGCACTTCTTGATGTTCAAGGAGATACTCAACCATCTACATATTTCAAACATTAAGCATAGATTGTCACAATGATCCTTAACTAATCCATACACCGTTCAATCATCTAAATAGACCTATAAAAATTTGTAAATAAATTCCTTTAATGCTTGAACAACTATGCGTGAAAATATAGCAGGCACATTTTCGTAACAAAAGGTATTACAAGTATAGGAAAAGCTACCCCATTCAAAGTAGTAAATGTAGTCTTTTCCTTGTCCTCATGGGCAATCCGAACCTAATGATACCCAAAGAACCCATCTCAGTAAATGAATATAATTTTCTCCTTACAACACCTTCTAGTATTTCCTCAATGAATGGCATGGGAAAGGGATCAATCACACATGTAGCATTCAGCTCCTTGTAATCCATGCAAATCCTAATTCATCCATCCTTCTTGATATTGATCACCATTGGACTAACCCATTCTGACTCATCAAGGGGCTTGATAATTCCAGACTTCAACATTTTGTCAATCTCTTCTTTGACCTTTTCACGCAAGTTGGGGTTCATCTTGTAGGGTCTCTTTCTAACTAGGTGTGCACCCTCTTTAAGTTTTATCTTTATCTCCCCTAACTATTCATGCACGCCTTTAAGTTCATGGTACTCTTACGGAATAAGTCTTGATAATCCTTTAGTAACTCTATGATTTTTTCCACTTCAAAGTCTGACCAATAGTCCCCAATTATGGATTCCTTAGGCTCACCTCCGATCCATTATTCACCTTCTTTGTCTTCATAGGTTCATTATAGGTGCACGTGGTTATATCTCGCACTATCTATGGAGCTCTTCATATACATACCAAGCATGTGCACATCCTTTTAAAGTGGAATAAAACTTTTGTACCCATAGCGAAGGTGGTAAAGCTTCCTGGCCTTCCGTCTAGAGTCTCTCACACTTATGAACGTGGTGCTGAATAGGTTGATTACCATGATAAGTGCATATTTTAGTAGGTTCATTTCTCCTAAAGAACCTATTAGTAATGGCGGTCCTAATTTCATTCCATCCTACAAGATTATCCTTGTGGGCCACCCATCAACGTGTTGTTGTCCCACGTAGTGTATATGCTAGCATATCTCTTATTTCCAATGGGTCTATCCACTATTCCTCTATGCACTAAAAAATACCATAGGATCTCCTTCTCTGGTGTAACAAGGTACCAAGTTGTTACCTATCCTTCTGACATAACGTATTTTTCTACCTCTAAGAAATATGCTCTTTACTTCGTGCCATACCAACTCATAAGTGTTATGAGCCCAATTATCACAACCAAAACTTTTAGTATCGCTAATGGACTATGCATCCTCCCACTAAATTATTCCTTCTTTAGTTGGCTTGAGAATCTCTGGGTCTTGGATGACACATACATAAATCCTATTTAGATCTTCTTTACTTAAGGGCTCAACATAAGGCAAGATTTTTCATCTGTTAAAGGGATAATAAATCTTTCCTCCTTGTTTTCAAAACTAATATAACCTTTGTTGAACTGAAGATCAGCATTATTTGCATAGCACCAAGGATGCCCCAATAGATTTAGGAAGCTATCTAACTCTGCCAGCGCTAAAACCTCAAAGTCTCTAGTGAACTTGGCTCCTTGTATGGTAATGGATGCATATTTCAAAACTCCAATGGGAGTGGCCTTAGTCTGATTAGCCATGAACAATACATTAGAGGATGGATGCAATGGGAGTCTTCTCATTTGTACCCATGCACCTAAGGTAAGAATATTGATTTTTGTGCCTATATTAATTAGTATATTACTTAATAGCCACCCATCCACAATAGCATTCAATGTGATTTCCTTGTCATAATCTAGGCTATGAGGAGGAAGATTCACATGCGGGATATGCCATCCAATCTCAATACTTGTGCGCAAAGTGTTTCCTTTAACCAATCCCCTAATAATGGAATGATATTTTAGCGAGCAACATTTTACACACTTCCCTTAAGTCATCTATATCAGTTTGACTGGTTGTGATAATTTATTTTGTTCCACCTTCCTATATGTCTCTTTTAAATATCGTATCTCACCCCGAAGATTCCTAAGTACCTCTATGGTTTCCTAATAAACCTCTTTCTGATGGGTAGGATCTGGGTACCATGCATGTAGAACCTCCTCCTTATTTATGGTAGGCTATTGTTATAATGCTTCTCTAGCGTGTGCCACCTCGGTGCGAGTTCATGATCTTTATTTGCAACACCTCATATTCTACTTCCAACTTAACCATCCATTGATTTTCCATAGTGCATTGTATCCTAACCATCCCTACACCTTTGTTTTCTTGTTTATGTTGCTTACTAAGATGCTCATACAATTCTAGGCACTCCTCATAGCTATGGTTCTTTCCACAAAAAGAACATGTAATATTCTAAGGACATTCACACCTATAGTGGTCAGAGATCCACATGTATAACATGTTCTATGAGGGAACTCACTTCTTCCACTACCATGGCCTCATCCTCCAAATCCACTATGGTATCCTTGACTTCTGCCATGACTACCTTCAAAACACTCTTCATTCCAATCATAGCACGCTTGATTATGATCCTGGTCTTGATGCTCATTCTTTCCCTTAGAGTTGTTTGAAACCCCTGTCTATCATACACCAATATCTATAGCATCATGGATCTAACCAATCGGTTGGCGAGTCTTTTTCGTGTCATGAGTCATGTACTGTAGATTTTACAAAGTAGCTTGAAATGTTCTTCCTTATCACGCATTATAGTAATGGGCAGAGGATAACATCATGGTTTAAATGGCATATCTCACAATCCAACAGCAATAATCACATTGATTTGAAAGGAAAAATATCCTTTGTGTGACCTTCTACTTCATATTATGTCCACCAAATCCCTGTGCACGTCTCATGTGCTAAATTTGTTGATAGTTTCTCTAATTGTTTTTCCATAGCTGTGATTTGTGCTTCTAAAAATGGGCTCACCCCAGTGTCTATGCTTCCAACTACCTCAGTGCATAAGGTTACTTTGAGTGCTTTGCATGGATCACTTTGTATGTCTTATGTGATAATGCCCTCCTAAAAGGGGTAATTAAGCCCCAATGAACCACTGTGCATGTTGGCTTGCATGTATATCATAAGAAAGCTTAGATAAAAGCATTTTAAAATGGGCATCATACTCTCTAACACTCTTAGTAGTGCCTTGCTTAATATCCTTAAGTGCGCTTATACTCTTTTACTCAAACTCGGGGATGTGAAACTCTTTAAGGAATGCATCTTTTAAAGTTGTATAGTCTATGCAAGTCTGATTAGGGTCAAACTTTCTATACCAGTGTGTGCATGCCCTTGTAATGTAGTAACAAATTTTCTTGCCCTATGCTTAGAAGCCTTTATTCCTTTTGTGCGTCACATTATTTCACACATATGCACATGTTTAGTAGCATCTTCTATGCCCCTATAGTCTGGAAGATGAAGAGACATCTCCATGTAAATATTTTGGGGTTGGTGCAGACCTTGCCCACCTGATCTAGAACCTCATGTGTTTCCCCTACCTCCAGAACCACCAGATCCACCGGAACTAGAGCTACCTATGCCTCTTGATCTTGAACTGTAGCTGGTGTCGGACCAGAAGATGTACTTCCCTGTGTCCCAATAGTAGAACTGAATTGTACCCCGACATTCTGTGAAACATTACCACTTCAGAAGTTAGTCCAAAATCAGCGTGCTTGTATTATGTGTTGATGATACACCGAAAAAGTACTCCCATATAAAAATGAAGTTGTTTGTGCAGCCATGACTGTTCCTTTCATAAGACTCACTCCTACTCTTCCACTGCTTGAATTAACTTGTTGACTGTTTGTTGTACTAGATGTTGGAAAACCAAGTACAAGGGCAAGATGTCCAGGTGGATTCAAATGTGCACATGTGGCCCAAGTCATCTCTGTTGGCATGCTTCTACGTGATGCCGAGGAGGGATCCCTATCATGCTTTCCCATATGGGGGAGTTCCTGATTCTCTAGCTCCATGTCTTCTACGTGAGCTCTAAATCCTTCACGAGTCATCTCTCTCCTCAACGCCATCCACTCTACAATGTCACGTTGCTTCTCTACCTCCCTCTCATGTGCCTCATTATACTTAAGTCACCTCTCCTCTCTCTTACTTTCTGTCACTAGGTCTTCCATCCTTCACCAAACTTGCTCCTACCCCCACGCGTGGTGGGGTTTAGTTAGCCATCGTTTTACTCTCAAAATTCAAAGTTACCATCAAGATCTTGATTGCCAGTGGAATGCCTTGTAATTAAGTTCCCCTTAGATATCATAAAAAATAGAATTCAGCTACCTCTGGACACGAATAAGTGGAATTGAGTACTCCAAGATATAACTATTTAAAACACCACGGAACCACGTATCCACAACTTGAGTCCAAATCATATCAGCATCATAAAGGGCCTGAAATTCTTCCTGTGTCTAGACAAGTGCACGATACCTCCAATTTCACTTAGATTCATAAGAAATCAGCCACTGCATAATTCTACTGGAAAGATAGCTAACAAACTCTCATATAAACTATCATATAGGTTCTATTCCACCCACATACATGCATTAGACTCAGATCCAGTGTAGAACCGTCATGCATATTATTCTTCCAGATTGTGTATCCACTCCTCAACACTTACTAAGGTCAATTGGTATGTCTTCATCACGAACCATCCTAAAAACAACTGAAAAAGAGGTCCCAAAAATGGAACCAATGATGTAACCTAGAATTCAGCAATATAAGCCCGGGCGTGCAAGCACATCACTCGAGACTAGATTGAGTGCTCACTAGAAGCCGATAAAGGTACTAGGCCCCTCTATAGGGTTGTTGTTACAGGATGTTAGCATGATGAATAATTTAATCATTCAGATCTATATCTAATATATCCTTCTACAACACATATTCGATCTAGATCTAGAACATAACAAACTTAACGAGATAACCATAATGGAATCTAGCATGCAATCTGAATTATAACCATGATACCACCTTGTTTCAGTCCATAATCACCATTATATTAATTACAGTAAATACACGAAGCTTCCTTACAACCACGTAGTGTACTCTCATGTGCGTAACACATTTGACAAAGACAATCTCACTATAACTTTGGTTATCACACATATATCTATGCTCTCCTCTCTCTCTTTGTATATATCTCTCTCTTTCTACACATTTTATCGCATACTTATAAGGGTGGGGAATTTCCCATCACCACTTATATAATCCCAAAATAGGTCACATGCTATTATTAGCCACACACCATTACAAAAATAGGCTTACATGCAAGAATGCCAATAATAGATCTCTCTTAGCCAACTATGGGTTTGTCATTCTATCTTTACCCTTTATCTATACAAAGTGATTTATAGTCGATCATCCAAAAATAGCCAATGCATGATGTGTAAGTATCCAATTAGTTTGAGTGCTCCACACGCTATCTCCAAAAATAGATCATCATCACGAAAATGGCTAAGTCCTGAATCTATTGTTGTTCTATGTGTGATCCTCTCGATGCTTCTACGCCTTTGAATGCACTCTACTCTCCCGCATAAACCTTTCGTATTTTCTTCACTAAGTGTCGATTCTCGATTGACCAATAGTTACAAAACCAACTTTCATCATTATAAAGTCAAAAAAATCCATAATTTGTAACATTCCCATTTATGACTCTAGAACAAGGGAATTTTTTTTTCTTCATAATGTTCTTTACTCTAAATTATTATAATTTAGAACACACGTTCCAAGTTTTAATTAATGTTCTCTATTCGAATGACTATGAATTAGAACACACATTACATTTAGATTAATGTTCTCTATTCACATATTAATAATATGGAACATACATTCCATGCCATTCAATCACATAAAAGATAACCATATGCAATTGTAATGACTCGATGAATTACCGATCTCCCATTTCATGGCTCGGAGTTTCATCAATCTCTCATTTCATGACTCAGATTCTTACCAATCCTTCATGTTAATTCAATGTAATGTATACTAAGTACACAAGGTTCTCTTTACCCTTTCGGGTATTGAAGTGTTCTATTTAAAAAGCCTATCTGAATATTTATTACCGATATCCATCTGAAATCTTACTTCTTAAACTAGGTGATCCAGGAAAACGTAACCAGTAGCTTGCGATACTTTGGCCAAATATTTTCACATGCTTAACATGATCATATTCCTAGACGGCATACTCATCAAAGGAATACGTCCTTCATCCCACTTCATCTGTTATCTAGAATGGTCTTTTCTGACTCCTTTCAGTCCTCTTGTCCCAAGTTGAACCTTAACTCAAGTTAGCAATATGAAAAGGTATAGGGGGACACTCATGATGACTAGGGGTACACAGACATACTCCGTTGACCCTAGTCAACTACATGTGTCTAGTTACCTTTAGTCATTGTGATTCACCCCATATACAAGGACATATTCCTTACTTGGTCCAAAGTAAAACTAAGGCCAATTCTGAGCTTATGTAAACCTAGATGATCCGATTCAGAAGGGTGTTGCTATATGTCAACTACAACTTTGTGTCATCTTGAAGACTTGGCCTTCATGAAAACACCTTGTTGCAGTTGGCGTGTACCAACATCCTACAGAATCCTTCCACCTAGGATACATATCTAGCTAAGAGGTTAAATACCTTCTTATCTTTTTCAAATTAAAGGTTAGTTTTAGCAACCTTGCTGATTTTCTAACCTCTTTGATTATTGCAGTAGCAAGCCATACCTGGCTCCAACTCGTCATGTGGATAATTTAATAACTTACCCTTCTTCCTGAGGGCTCGTATATCATTTCTTTTTTTAAATTAGATTTCAGACTTACAGTCCAAATCAGCTTAACATAGTAAGGTTAACTTACTAAGCTTAATCAAGTTCATTCGCAACTGATTCTAAATCCAGGTTTCCTTTATATTAGACCTCATTTGAATGAGGTCTATTTCTTATACACATGGATCCATTTATTTTCAATTATCTTACCTTAATTTAAGGTTTATTAAGAGGAGATATGATTTCCTCTTCCGAGTATCCTTGGATACGACACTCCAAGGGTATTAACGAATTCTTATTCCGAAACTAATTGTTCTTTCCTCATCATCCATTTGTTAGGATCCATTTTCAATGATTAATTACACATGAATTCATATGTATTTTACCCTTTTATCAAGTTAATAGATAATCCATATTGACCTAAGTATTAACCATTTGTACATTCCAACTTAAAAGTTGTATTTAAGAGAAGAGTAGAGTGTCAATTCCCTCCTTCCCATTATTTATTTTAAATCTAACAACCATCATTTATACAGGTATAAATTCAAAGAGTAGGAATAAGTTTACAATTCTCTTTCAACAAACTCAATAATGATACAACAAATAAAATAACACACCATTCCTTTTCTCATTCCTCGGGTTAATATATATATATATACATTTTACAAGTCCCAAATTCAAACTTCACTCATGCAATCATCATTGATAACTCCATAGAATACAACTTTTCTTTTTCAATTACATCAGAAAGGAATATCAATGTTTCATATAAGGTCCAGTCTCTAATTAAATGAGAGAAGCATCATAAAAGAGCATGTCTTCTTTAACACTTACGGAATCCATCTACAAAAATTTCTAGCATGAGTCAGTTCATCGAACTGAGCATGTTAAGCACTTAACATTAAAATGATGTGCTCTTGACTAACTGTCTCAATAAAAGAACCCTGATTTTAAGAAAAGTTCAAGCAATTCAGATAGATAACTCATAAGAATTAAGCACCACTAAAGGGAGAATGGATTAAATGACCTCATCATAATAAGTAAGAATCATGATCAAACAACATTCATAATTAGCAATCTCTTCAGTAAAATTACAACAGACAAGAAATATTGCATCCCTAAATTCTTAGTTGTTCCATACTATAATGTGTAGAGTTCATCCCAAATTTAAACAAATGTTCCGATGAATATTAACTCTAACAATTCTAAGAGAAATAATTAAACGAAGTAATGATTTACCTATTCAGACAAAATCAAGCCAATTTCTTTTCATCCTAGTAAATGGGATTTTTATGATGAAGTAACTGCAATCCAAAATAAAGGAAGATTCCTTCACATCTAATACTCACTTAGCTTCAACCAAGTTCCATGCAGAAGAGGGAAAAGTGATTAAACCCATGAAGACAACTTGTCACCCCTTCAAAATTCAACAAGGCAAGCATGATATTCACCCATCTCAGAGAGAGAAAAAAACAAGTAAAACGTAATTACTTACACTCGAAGGAAATCATACACCAATTCAATATATATCCTAACTCTAAAATTGGAAAGGAAGAAGAAAAGAAAAGTAGCATTTCTTCCAATTAATCATTTTACAATCTCTTATGGTTAACACAACCGAACTGGTCATTTTCAAGAAAAGAGAAATAATAACGAGAGTAACAGTTAGAGAGAGAAACACAATCAACCTTTCTTCTGAACACAAGAGTAACAATAACTAGACCCTCGATTCAAAAGAGAGAGAAAACAATATAGAAGTTGATAATCAAGGTGAAAGAGATTATCGTTATTTTTCTCTAATACCTAGCCCAAATATCAAAAGTTGTAACATGCAGGTCAATTGACAATGAAGTGTATGCTTTGAAGTGAAACTAGAACAGTCTCAGGAGCATACAAGCTACCATGGCAGAGGTATTCAATGAATTCAATTACAGTTAACCAATTTATCAAATAACTACTAAGCTTCTCATTTCCATCCCACGATAATTATTGTATATGCTAAAAACATACATGTTTAACCTAATGATTAAAACAATTAAATGATCATAACCAAGTAACACAGTCTCAATTCCACAGGTATGAAAGAAATCTTTTAATCACAAAGGAAAATAATCCATCCTGGTTCAAATACAATAGAAATCACAAAGGAGTTGTCATTCACAGTACCTATACTCATCATCAAGTTCAAAGGGAGAAGAAAACTATATATTCCAACACAAATCCTTCAAGTAAGAAAACTGAGTTAATCTCAGGTTCTAATAAGGAAAATAATCTTTTTAAACAATCATTATGGGTACCCAAAAGTAAGAGAAATAACATATCTCTTCCAAAACATGCAATATGAATGACAACATGGTATTCATAAGGTTTCAAGTAACCAAATCATATTTAAACCACATTTCTAGCAAGGAAAACAATTCAAACAAATTCCCACTTTATCATTCCACGAAATCCATAGCTTTCGAGCATATACAACTCAGAAAATAGTAAATATATCATTGTTACTTTCAGCAATTTCAAACCCACAAAGAGACAACAAACTGAACACCCATTTCATCAAAATCGTAACAGCAGTGATGATATCTACATACACTAATAGTTTCAACTGAGAACATTGATTTTCTCATGCGTGCATTCATAAAATACTCATATTGCATCTTTTTCAAACAACAACTCAAGCAAAAGATCTCAGCCAAACATACCATAACATTTCCACAAAACCACTCAATTCTAAGAGTAGAGTTCTTTTAATGAAGATGTTTAATAAAGAGCATAACTATTTAACAGGAAGATCCTAACATGCCTGGTAAGATTTCTTGTTAACTTGCAGAAGATAACAACCGAACTTTTCAAGGATTTCTTCTCTGCAACAACTTCAATAGCTAGATCTCCGACTACCTTCTTGTTTCCACAAGCTCAGAGAGACACTTGAAGGTATTCAAGATTACAATGGGTTGAAAATAGATTTGTAGGCTCAAAAGAGCAACCAAACACAAAGCAAAAACCAAATGACCAATAATTCCCACAAAACCCACTTCTCTTTCCTAGGCGGGTTTCTTCACCAAAACCAACACCATTAAATGCATTGAATGCAATTTCCCCCTCTTTCCTCATGCCACCACCAATTCAAACTTGGTGAATTTCCATTTTAATTTTTTGCATGTATTTTTAAATTTAGCAACAATGTTAGTTAGACATCCACTAACTTCCCATGCTTTCGCCAAACTTGGCAATTTAAAAATGCAAGGACTGTAATTTATTCCACATTAATAGTCTAGAAACCATTCCACTATCCTCCCACTTGTCACATAATCCCATAGGTCCCCCTTAGGATTAGTAATAGTTTAGGTCCTCTTATTAATAGTTAGGTTTCCACTTTAGCTCTTAGGCCCTTAGAATTTATCCTAGGTTAAGTTACAACCTTTTAGATTAAAGTCCAAGTAGGTTAGGACATTACAACATAAGTTAGAGCACAAACCTCAATAATTCAATAATAGGTCCCAAGTGGGTCTTGCCACCTTAGGTCAAAGCCAACGTAATACAGGACATTTCCGTCCAAGGCTAAAATATTTTCCTCAATATCCTTATAACAAACCTCTTACCTTCTCACGCTATCCAGTGTTATAGTTTATGCATCCAGGAGATCAAATCTTACCATTGGCAGCATGATGCCAAGTAAGAATACCTGAAACTAGGTTCTTTACTATTTACAACAAAACCCAGCTTGGTTCCAAAATACATTTCTTTTAGAAATTCAATTAACAAGATGGAAAAAAAAAAATGAAGTATACCTTGGATCAATGGAATTTATTCAAGGTGTGTTGTTAACATATATATATATATATATCAAGTATGAAAACAATTCTGTAGGTTTACAACTTGTGGATTGCAAAGTAAAATGATATCATTTCCCATTAAACAGAATCACAGTAAGCATGAATTCAGAACAACAATACTTACTCATTGCAAACATGATTTTCAATGTCGAAGGAATACACCTTCCTAAGACAAATCACATGTCGACATTTGCAATATCAAAAGGGAAAGTCATCATAGTAACTGCCATGATCAAGACGTTACATACCTCCCTCCTTAAAAGAATCATCGGCCCGATGATTAAATTAGTCAAATCATTAAGATTTAGGACAAAATTTAGTTATTGTCCTTCCATTCATAGGTTCATAACAGAACTAAATTTGAAAGTTCAAATTTTCAAAACAATATTTAAAATATTTATCCAATAGTTCAGTAACTACCCAAGTTTGGTAGATTCAACATCAAAATATGGATAAAGTTTTTAGATTTTATCAACTTTTAGAATTAATTCTGATCAAACAAGTATGGAAAAGTAGATCTCATTTCTTTGAGATCTTCCCAAGTTACACTTTCTTCACTAAACTTGTCCCACTAGACCTTACATTGTTTCACTTCACGATTTATTAAGTGCAACTGGTGAGTTCCTCAAAGACTCGAATGGGTTTCCATGATTATTCCTAAGTCTTGGACCTACAAGGAATTCCAATTCAGCACATGTGATAAATCTGATACATATTTCTTAAGCAAAGAAATATGGAAAACATCATGCATTCATGATAAAGTAGGAGGTAAATCTAAATGATAAGCTACAGGGTTGATTATTTCAATAATTTCAAAGGGTCCCACATAATGAGGTGACAACTTGGCAGCCTTGCCAAAAGTTATAGAACTCTTTTTCGGCTTAACCTAAAGAAAGACCTTTTCACCAAGTTCATATTTCCTATCAACCCATTTTAAGTCTGCATAACATTTTTTTGCCTATCGGAAGCCTCCTTCAAGCGTTCACGAATCCTTTTAACTTGTTGTTCCATTTCTGTAAGGATTTCTGGACCAACCACCTCTCTATCCTCAATGTTGTCCCAACTAACAGGGGTTCTGCATTTCCTTCCGTATAAGGCTTCGAAAGGTGCCATTTTCAGAGAGGCATGATACGTGTTATTATAAGAAAACTCAACCAATGGAAGGTACTCCTCCCATTTATATTGCTGGTCCATGTAATACATTCTTAACATATCCTCTAAAACTTGATTAACTCTTTCAGTCTGTCCATCCATTTTTGGATGATACGCAGAGCTAAAATTCAACTTAGTTCCCAAAGCAACATTAAGTGTTTGCAGAATCTTGATGTCATTCTTGGATCTCTATCCGATATGATCAATTCAGGTACTCCATGTAATCTAAAAATCTCATGCACAAATCTTCTTGCTAACACAGGTGAATCATCCTTTAGATTACCAGCAATAAAGTGTGCTACCTTTGTTAGTTTATCAACAACTACCAAGATGACATCATGTTTATTTTTTGACATAGGCAATCCTTGAACAAAGTCCATAGTTATCACTTGCCATTTGTACTGATGGAATGTTGTGAGGGTACAGTAAACCGGCTGGATGCATATGTTCTGCTTTGACACGTTGACATTCTAAGTAGTGTGTCACGAATTCTATTACGTCTTTTTCATCCCTTTCTAGAAATATTGTTGTTTTATATCAGCAAGCATTTTTGTAATGCCCGATGTCGAAAAAAGGTGAATTATGAAATTTAGTTAACAATTTCTTTCTTAAATCATTTGCCAAGGGTATATATACCCTGTTTTCAAACCGTAAGATTCCTTCATTGTCAAAGTGAAAACCTTTATATCTCACGTCATTTGGATCTATAGCAAGTGTTACCTTTACCTACTAAAAATAGGAATCAGATTCCATGACGCTTTTCACCTCATCCTTAAACTGAGTTCTCAATGTTATAAGAGCATAAATGTGCTTCCTATGACTTAGAGCATCTGCTACTCTATTTTCCTTTCCCTTAATATAACTTATATCAAAATCATACTGAGATAGAAATTCTAACCATCTTCGTTGTCTTGCATTTAGGTTTGGTTGAGTAAAAATATACTTCAACCCAAGATGGTTAGTTTTTAGTTCAAATGGCTTACCGAGAAGGTAATGCCTCCAAATTTGAAGTGCATGAACAATGGCAGCAAGCTCTAGGTCATGTGGAGCATAATTTCGTTCATGTAACTTGAGTTTTCTACTTTCATATGCTATGACATGGCCATCCTGTAACAGAATTCCTCCGAGGCCTTCCCAGATGCATCTTTTACAACAGTAAAGTTCCCATTGGGATCAGGTATAGTTAAAATAGGTGTTTTTGTTAACCATTCCTTTAGAATCTTAAAGGAAGATTCACATTTATCATTCCAAACAAATTTCTTGTCTTTCTTCTGTAATGAAGTTATTGGTGCAGTGACCTTAGAAAAGTCTTTAACAAACTTTCTATAATAACCTGCAAGTCCCATGAAGCTCCTGACTTCATGAACATTCTTGGGTGCAGGCCACTCAGTTATGGCTATGATCTTTGAAGGATCTATAGCTATTCCATCCTTGCTTATAACGTGACCCAAATAGTGCACTTTTGTGTCATAGAAGGAGCATTTTGACAACTTACCATACAACTTCCTCTTCCTCAAGATTTCCAAGACTATCTTTAGATGCTCATGGTGTTCTTCAATGCTCTTAGAATATATGAGAATATCATCCAAGAATACTAGCACAAACTTGTCCAAGTATTCTTGAAAAATATTGTTCATCAAGTTCATAAAGGCGGTGGGTGCATTAGTCAACCCAAACGGTAAAACTGTGAACTCATAATGCCCATATCTCATTCTAAAAGTTGTTTTATGTATGTCTTCATCCTTTATTCTCAATTGATGATAACCAGATTGAAGATCTATTTTAGAATACACCAAGGCTCTATGCATCTAGTCAAATAGATCATCAATTCTAGGAAGTGGATATCGATTCTTAATAGTTTCCTTGTTCAACATCCTGTAATCAATGCACAATCTAAGTGTGTCATCCTTCTTCTTCACAAAAATTACCGGTGCTCCCCAAGGTGAGACACTCGGCCTTATCAAACCTTTTGACAAAATTTCCTGTAACTGAGCCTTTAGCTCTACCAGTTGTGGTAGTCATTCTATAAGGTGCCTTGGATATAGGCTTGGTTCTCGGTTTGATCTCGATTGAGAAGTCAAACTCCCGTTTAGGTGGAAGACCTGACAATTCTTCCGGGAATACATCTCTAAAATTTTGTAACAAGGGGTATCTTTCCATAAAATCACTACCTTCTTCAACAGTTTCTAACATTTTTACGGCATACAAAGTGCAGCCTCTATTTTTAGCCCTTTTAAGCTGCATAGTTGTTAATTTCCTAACTGCAATCTCATGCTTTACACCCTGAATGACTGTTGTTTTCTACAGGTCATCAATACAACTAATCTATTTTTCATAACAGTCAACCTTTGCTTTATGTTCAGCTAACTAGTTAACACCTATGATTATATCATAAGATCCCAAAGGAGAAATAAAGATCAACTTCTGTGGAAAAACTAGGCAAGTGAAGGACTGCCCCAAAAAGACACATACTAACCATATGAATAACATTATTTCCGTAGTGTACAGTCCATAATTTTTCCATTTTCTCCACTCTTATTTTTAATTTAGAAGCTAACTTAGTAGAAATAAAACATTTAGTAGCTCCAGTATCAAAAAGTATAGTCACAGGTATACCGAATAACTTACTCGAACTTCTATGGGTGTGGTTTGCTTTTAAGCCTGCTTGTTGGCTATTGTAATGTGTATTCTATGTTGCTGATTGCAGTCATCCTTCTTCAGAGGATAGTGACTCGGGTAATGATCTTTACCACAGTTAAAACAGCCTCTAACATGCCCCTTCCTAGGTTCAAATTTATTTCCAACTTTGAAGTTATCATTCTGGCTTCCATAGGACTTCTGTCCATTTTTATTGTTCTTGAAAAAGTTGTTTCGCATACTAGTGACATAGGTTTGCTTATCGTTGTTTTCTTATTATTATCAGTGGTAAATTTATTTTTCATGCCAAACCTCTTCCAAGGTCCCTTTTTTGATGCAAGAGATGAAGATGAGTTTAGAACCTTCTTTCTAATTTCTTCTCTATGAGCAAAGATTGCTTTTAATTTATGTTCTTGTATTATGGCCTTTTCAACAACCCCTTCCATAGTGGTTAGACCATGAACATCTACCTCACCACCTATGATGGGATTCAGTCCCATAATAAATTTTTGTATCCTAAAATTCTCGTCAGTCTGATATTGAGGCACATACTTAAGGAGTTTAGTAAACCCTTCCCAGTAATTTTTCACAGTTGAATTTCCTTGTATAAGTTTTGAAATTCAGTCATTTTCTGATCATAATAAAGTTGAGGTAGCCATCATTGCCTAAAATAACCTTTAAATTGATCCCAAGTTATGTCTGATTCAACAATATTCAACTCAGCCTTTTGGTTGTCCCACCATGAGGATGCCTCATGGGAAAGCTGATATGCTCCCCAAATTACTTTCGTTTCTTCAGAGAAGTTTCTTATAGCAAAGTACTTCTCCATTTCACTGAGCCAGTTCTCAGCCCCATCTCCTAGTGTAGTTCCATCAAACTTAGGAGGACTTATCCTTTTTATATCATTGGTGAGTTCTACTGCCAATCTTGCCTTTTTATTTTTAGGCTGATTAGGCATGTTCTCATTATTGTTATCAACACTGGATTTCCTCCATTGGTGTTGTCCATAGGAGGTGGCTGATCATCATTGTCAGCATCTTCTTCCTCCTCCTCATTTCCCATTACTTGTTGTTCCAACATAGCCAAATGATCTCTTGTGTCCAAAAGGGTAGCAAGGATCTCATCGAATTTTTGGGCAAGTAGCTGCTTCTCCACCGGTGGTGGGTTGTTTGCAGCATTCCCTCTTATTCTAACCATTTTCTATTTAACAAGAAAATGTAAATTTTATCAGATTATGGACACAATAGGTCCAAGTGTTGCAACCTTTAGCTTTGATACCAAGATGTAACATTCCCATTTATGACTCTAGAACAAGGGGAAAAAAATAAAAAATTCATAACGTTCTCTGCTCTAAATTATTATAATTTAGAACACACGTTCCAAGTTTTAATTAATGTTATCTATTCTAAATGACTATGATTTAGAACACACACTACATTTAGATTAATGTTATTTGTTCACATATTCATAATATGGAACACACATTCCATGCCATTCAATCACATAATAGATAACCATATGTAGTTGTAATGACTTGATGAATTACCGATCTCCCATTTCATGGCTCGGAGTTTCATCGATCTCTCATTTCATGACTTGGCTTCTTACTGATCCTTCATGTTAATTTAATGTAATGTATACTAAGTATACTGGTTCTCTTTACCCTTTCAGATATTGAAGTGTTCTATTTAAGAGGCCTATCTGAATATATGTTACCAATATCCATCTGAAATCCTTCTTCTTAAACTAGGTGATCCAAGACAACGCAACCAACAACTTGCGATATATTTTGGCCAAAGATTTTACATGCTTAGCATGATCATATTCCTAGATGGTATACTCACAAAGTAATATGTCCTTCACCCCACTTCATATGTTATCTTGAATGGTTTTTCGACTCCTGTCAATCCTCTTGTCCCAAGTTGAACCTTAACTCAAGTTAGCAATATGAAAAGGTATAGGGGGACACTCGTGATGACTAGAGATACACAAACATACTCTGTCAACCCTAGTCAATTTCTTGTGTCTAGTTACCTTTAGTCATTGTGAGTCACCCCATATACAAGGACATATTCCTTACTTGGTCCAAAGTAAAACTAAGGCCAAGTCCGAGCTTATGTAAACCTAGATGATCCAATTCAGAAGGGTGTTGATATATGTCAACTGCAACTTTGTGTCACCTTGAACACCCGGCCTTCATGAAAACACCTTTTTGCAGTTGGCATGTACCAACATCCTGTGGAATCCTTCCACCTAGGATACATATCTAGCTAAGAGGTTAAATACCTTCTTATCTTTTCCAAATTAAAGGCTAGTTTTAGCAACCTTGTTGATTTTCTAACCTCTTTGATTATTGCATAGATAGCAAGCCATACCTACCTCTAACTCGACATGTGGATAATTTAATAACTTACTCTTCTTGCTGAGGGTTCGTATATCGTTTCTTTTTTTAATTAGATTTCAGACTTATAGTCCAAATCAACTTAACATAGTAAGGTTAACTTACTAAGCTTAATCGAGTTCATTCGCAACTGATTCTAAATCTAGGTTTCCTTTATATTAGACCTCATTTGAATGAGGTCTATTTCTTATACACATGGATCCATTTCTTTTCAATTATCTTACCTTAATTTAAGGTTTATTAAGAGGAGATATGATTTCCTCTTTCGAGTATCCTTGGATACAACACTCCAAGGGTATTAATGAATTCTTATTCCAAAAATTAATTGTTCTTTCCTCATCATCCATTTGTTGGGATCCATTTTCAATGATTAATTACACTTTAATTCATATGTAGTTTAATCTTTTATCAAGTTAATGGATAATCCATATTGACCTAAGTATTAACCATTTGTCTACAACGCCTCTAATCTCTGGAATACCAAAGCAACTCTTTGGGGCATGAAAAAGGAAAGAAAACAGACCATTCAACAATTGGATATTTCTAACCCTACTCATATGATGACATTGGCTATGTTCACCTCTTGGCAGACTATTAAATCTAGAATCGCCAAAGCCACCAAGAATTAATTGTGGATTTTTTGCTTGCTTCATTGTTGCCTTCCTTCATGTTTTTGCTATTTTTTTGTTGTTTTTGGCTGCATCACACCGTAGTGTTCGAACTAGTTTGATTTTTTGGGGTGACTTCTATTTGGTTACCTTGGGTTTTATGTCTTATCTCGGATCTTCATCCTTCTTGTAATGATTTTCATTCCTATTAAGGCTTCTAGGCCCTCTTTGTATACAAGGGTATAGTCCCTTTTAAAAAAACTATTTACCAATAATAAAAAAACCATTTGTACATTCCTACTTAAAATTTGTATTTAAGAGAAGAGTAGAGTGTCAATTCCCTCCTTCCCATTATTTCTTTTAAATCTAATAGCCATCATTTATACAGGTACAAATTCAAAGAGTAGGAATAATTTTACGATTCTCTTTCAACAAACTCAATAATGATACAACAAATAAAATAACACACCATTCCTTTTCTCATTCCTCGAGTTAATATATATATATATATATATACATTTTACAAGTCCCAAATTTGAACTTCACTCATGTAATAATCATTGATAACTCCACAGAATACAACTTTTCTTTTTCAATTACATTTAAAGGAATATCAATGTTTCATATAAGGTCAAGTCTCTAAGTAAATGAGAAAAGCATCATAAAAGAGAACGTCTTCTTTAACACTTATGAAATCCATCTACAAAAATTGCTAGAAATGGATTTTTCATCAAATGAGCATGTTAAGCAATTAACATTAAAATGATGTGCTCTTGACTAACTGTCTCAATAAAAGAACCTTGCTTTTAAGAAAAGTTCAAGAAATTTAGATAGATAACTCATAAGAATTAAGCACCACTAAAGGGGAGAACGGATTAAACGGCCTCATCATAATAAGTACACTCAAGGCAATCATACACCAATTCAATATATATCCTAACTCTGAAATTGGAAAGGAAGAAGAAAAGAAAAGTAGCATTTCTTCCAATTAATCATTTTACAATCACTTATGGTTAACACAACCAAACTTGTCATTTTCAATCAAAGATAAGTAATAACGAGAGTGACAGTCAGAGAGAAACACAATCAACCTTTCTTCGAACATGAGTAATAATAGCTAGACCCTTGATTCCAAAACAGAGAAAACAATATAGAAGTCAATAATCAAGGTGAAAGAGATTATCATTATTTTCTCTAATACCTAGCCCAAATATCAAAAGTTGTAACATGCAAAGTCAATTGACAATGAAGTGTATGCTTTGAAGTGAAAACTGGAACAGTCTCAAGAGCATACAAGCTACCATGGTAGAGGTATTCAGTGAATTCAATTACAGTTAACCAATTTACCAAACAACTACTAAGCTTCTCATTTCCATCCCACGATAATTGTTGTATACGCTACAAACAAGCATGTTTAACCTAAGGATTAAAATGATTAAATGATTACAACCAAGTAACATAGTCTCAATTCCATAGGTATGAAAGAAATCATTTAATCACAAAGGAAAATAATCCATCCTGGTTCAAATACAATAGAAATCACAAAGGAGTTGTCATTCACAAGTACCTATACTCATCATCAAGTTCAAAGGGAGAAGAAAACTATATATTCCAACACAAATCCTTCAAGTAAGCAAACTGAGTTAATCTCAGGTTCTAATAAGGAAAATAATCTTTTTAAACAATCATTATGGGTACCCAAAAGTAAGAGAAATAACATATCTCTTCCAAAACATGCAATATGAATGAAAACATGGTAGTCACAAGGTTTCAAGTAACCAAATCATATTTAAACCGTATTTCCAGCAAGGAAAACAATTCAAACAAAGTCCCACTTTATCATTCCATGAAATCCATAGCTTTCAAGCATATACAATTCAGAAAAATAGTAAATATATCACTGTTACTTTCAACAATTTCAAATCTACAAAGAGACAACAGACTGAACACCCATTTCATCAAAATTGTAATAGCAGTGATGATATCTATATACACTAACAGTTTCAACTGAGAACATCAATTTTCTCATGCGTGCATTCATAAAATACTCATATTGCATCTTTTCAAACAACAACTCAAGAAAAAGATCTCAGCCAAACATACCATAACATTTCCACAAAACCACTCAATTCTAAGAGCAGAGTTATTTTAATGAAGACATTTAATAAAGAGCATAACTATTTAACAGGAAGAGCCTAACATGCCTAGTAAGATTTCTTGTTAACTTGCAGAAGATAACAGCTAAACTTTTCAAGGATTTCTTCTCTGTAACAACTTCAACAAATGATCTCCCGACTACCTTCTTATTTCCACAGGCTCAGAGATAGCTCGAAGGCATTCAATATTACAATGGGTTGAAAATAGATTTGCAGGCTCAAAAGAGCAACCAAACATAGAGAAAAACTAGAAAAACCAAATGACCAATAATTCCCACAAAACCCACTTCTCCTCTTTCCTAGGCGGGTTTCTTCACCAAAACCAATGCCATTAAATGCATTGAATGCAATTTCCCCCTCTTTCCTCATGCCACCGCCAATTCAAACTTGGTGAATTTCCATTTTAAGTTTTTGCATGTATTTTTAAATTTAGCAACAATGTTAGTTAGACATCCACTAACTTCCCATGCTTCCGCCAAACTTGGCAATTTAAAAATGCAAGGACTGTAATTTATTCCACATTAATAGTCTAGAAACCATCGCCACTTTCCTCCCACTTGTCACATAATCCCATAGGTCCCCCTTAGGATTAGTAATAGTTTAGGTCCTCTTATTAATAGTTAGGTTTCCACTTTAGCTCTTAGGCCCTTATAATTTATCCTATGTTAAGTTACAACCTTTTAGATTAAATTCCAAGTAGGTTAGGATAGTACAACATAAGTTAGAGCACAAACCTCAATAATTCAACAATAGGTCCCGAGTGGGTCTTACCACCTTAGGTCAAAGCCAACGTAATACAAGACATTTTTGTCCAAGGCTAAAATATTTTCCTCAATATCCTTATAACGAACCTCTTACCTTCTCACACTATCTAGCATTATAGTTTATGCATCCAAGAGATCAAATCTTACCATTGGCAGCATGATGCCAAGTAAGAATACCTGAAACTAGGTTCTTTACTATTTACAACAAAACCCAGCTTGGTTCCAAAATACATTTCTTTTAGAAAGTCAATTAACAAGATGGCAACAAAGAAAAATTGAAGTATACCTTGGATCAATGGAATTGATTCAAGGTGTGTTATTAACATATATATATATATATATATATATATATATATATATATATATATATATATATATTTCAAGTATGAAAACAATTCGTGGGTTTACAACTTGCGGATTGCAAAGTAAAATGATATCATTTCCCATTAAACAGAATCATAGTAAGCATGAATTCATAACAGCAATACTTACTCATTGCAAACATGATTTTCAACGTCAAAGGAATACACCTTCCTAAGACAAATCACATGTTGACATTTGCAATATCAAAAGGGAAAGCCATCGGAGCAACCGCCATGATCTATATGTTACATAATTAGGATTATACAGAGGGTCATATGCACATCCTTTCAATTAGTATTTGTAACACCCTCGACAATTGTTATATTCCTCTTTTGCATTTCAAGTGTTGACATGTGATCTTCTTCTAAAGATGTGTTCTTTTGGTTGTTGGAGATCATGCTTGATATGGATAAATCTTTTATGTTCTTAAGATCATTAGATTGGAATGGAATGGCTTCCTTGAATCCATTTTTCACTTCTTGTAGGTGAGTTGCAATCTGGTTTAAAAGTTGCAAACTTATCTCTTTATCTGACTCATCCTTGGATCAATTTCAGTGATCCAAGGAATGTTTTAAACCTCCTTAGCTGAATGAATGGTAAATTGAAATTCCATAATTGAGGGACATGATGGACTGAAATTTGTTATTATAAGTTTTTAATCTTGTGTGAACTTGTTTCTATTCAGTTCTATGTTTTGCTTAGGTCCTTGAATATTGATCTTGGCAGTCCATTCACGACGTAAATGAAATGCAGCATCTATTCATGACATTGAAAGGATTCGAAATCCTAAAACTAAAGGATTATCCTACGAAATCCTAAGCTGGGTAAGAATATATATATACTACCTAGCTATGTTACTTAATTGATTTTATTTCTAACCTAAGCCTTGTGCTAAGGGAGTATGGAAAGGTTTCTAGGCTATCTAAATTAACCTAAAACCTAATGCTATATGGTTATGATATGATCTAACCTAATGTTGGAATTACCTAAGGTAATGTGTTAAGGCCTAAGGTAAATATTCCTAAACTAACCTAAGTTTAAGGATCTATCCTAAGCTATTTTAATGGGAACCTAATGGGTCACATACCTCTAAGGTGACGGTTCCAATGGCATTTAATTGTTGATAAGGTTCTTAAAGGCATACATACTGCCAATTTTGGCAAGGACTAGTTGACTTGGCAGAGGCTTATGTGGAAGTTTCACTAAAGATGGAATTGCATGTTAAATGTGAATTGGCATTCGCCAGACTTGGGAGGTGGTGGCAAGGAAAGATAAGTGGGAAAATTGGAATTAATGGAATTTATTGGTCTCGGTTTTTGTTCACAAACCATCTAGGAAACTTGGAAGGCGGATTTGTGGGAGGTTGTTGGTTTTTGCATGCTTTTCAGATTTTTCTCTACATGGAGCAAACTAGTTCTTCGAACCAACAGTTTGACTTGCACTTCTTTGCTATTTTTAACTCACCTGGTCTATTTTCGATCATGGGAAGGTATATGAGGCATTATGAGGAAAGTTGTTGGTTGGTTGATCTTTCGTGGAGGAGAAAAGGAGTTGGAAGCTCGTCTGGAAGTCTCCTTTGATTTGGCAGAAGTGCTATCAGGCATGATAGGCTCTAACCATTAAGATCTCTTGCTTTCTTCTAAACGTTTCATTAAAATGACTCTGCTCTTTTGAGATTCTTGGCTTGCATGTTTTATTTGGTTATTTGCTTGCTGGGTTTTGTAATCTCTAGTATATTTGGGTTTGAATCCTTGGAAAAAATTAGTGTATGTCCTAGAAACTTTCTTTGTAAGGGTTAAATAGCTAAGCATGTATGAGAAACTTGTTTCTATGGCTCTGCATGTCATTTCTTGAACCGGTATTGGAAAGGTTGAGGCTATGACTGACCTTCGTCATTGGTTACTTGGTTCTAATTTTTGGGAACCTTGAGTTCCATCTGATCTTTCTTTAGGAGCTCATGTTTGTTGAGCTTGAGCTTATATTTTAGCTCATACTTAAACTTGTGTTTGAGCTCGTGTTCATTTAAGCCTGTCTTTGAGTTCGTGTTTAATTGAGCTTGATTCAGTGTTAGTATTTGATATGAGTTTTTGTTGGAGGTTCTTGTTACTCTGAACCATGTTTGGAAGCTTGGTTAATCCTGGACTATTGTTTGAAGTCCGTATGTAGCTCTGTACTCGTGTTTATTCCTGTATTATTTGGGACTGTTAATGGGAGTTCATAACATATACAACACTCATATTTTATTACTTGTATGGTTTTGAACTTTGGTGAGAAACTTGTGTTTCGTTGGAGTTGGAAATAGGGATTTTGATAAGATGTAAATAGATAATGGAAGCCCTCTACTATTCTGAGCTATTAATAGGTATTTGTATTATATACTGCCTCATATTAAGATACTAGTGTATATCTGAACTCATGTTGGAGATTTTATGATTCGACACTGTACATTTAATTTGTTACTTAGTGTGTGGAATTCGTAACTGCAACGAGGTATCGGTTCTGTTCTGGTATTTTCTTTTGGGTTTTCTTTGTTTAAGATATAAACTAGAATGGGAACATGTTGTTGCCCTGAACCTGTAAATATTCTCTTGAGTGGTCCTGAACCTTTGTGAGAAGTTTGTGTTCAACATTGTGCTCGGATTTTGTATTTTCAAGTTCTGAACTAGTCATATTATAGACATGTTTGATTTGGTTTTGGTATTGAATTGGGTTTTTACTTGCTTTTATGGTTTAAGCTCATAACTCTTTTGAATCGAACTACTTACTCAAAGAAAACTGGAAGAGTGGTTTAATTGGGTTGTTGGGTAATCTCTTCGAGATCTTGACTGAAATATCTTGTTGGTTTATTGTTCTTCTTGGAACCCCAATCTATTTTCTCTTATAATAAGATGTTGAAATTTATTGTAATATAGTTTTTGTCTTGGCTGAGCTCGTGGGTAATTCAGAGTTAGTTTTCTATTCGGGTTTTTACACCTCTTGTTGGGTCCATTAAGTGAATACCCGAGTCTTTTAAAAGGTTAAGGAAATTGTGATTCCTTAGGGATAGTGTGTTGTTTTTTAACTTTACTGTTATGTTGTTCTGAACTAAAAAAATGAACTCATGCTTTATTATGGTAAAGAATGTCAGGGAGATTGCAGTACGTGTTCTTCTTACATTGAGTTGGCTTTGTTCTCTCTTCTGGGAGCTAGTGTATGAGCTTATTGTTTGGATTAGAAAGGGGAATTTGTTGTTAAGTGTAATGAGATGATTTAAGGATTGAATCATATTCTTGAAAAGTTCCTTTTCTAGGCTATTTGGTTAAGTTCATTTGATTGAAACCTTCTGTTAATTATTCTCTTAGGAAATGGAGATTTATTATGTTGATTAGTCTTCTTGTACATATCATTTGACTGATCTGATGTAGAAAGAGATTAGATGATTAGGTTTGTTGAACAGAAAATGTAAACTGGTTGGTTGACTGTTTGATTCTATATTCACTCTTGGATTGAAATGGGATTTTGTTATGATGAATATCTTAAATGTTGAAGTTTAAGGTAGTTGTCCTTTAAATGAGGCAATCATATTCATGTTATGAACTTGTTTTTGTTTTCAGATGTTTTGTGTTTGGGAATAGTTTGTAATGGGTATTCTTCTTCTTTTTCTTAGGAGTTAGATGAATCATCCTAATGAGAACCATGTTGTAAACCCTTCTTTTGGCTTAAAGCAAAGATAAATGTTGTATTCTATTATGATAGAATTGGGAACAATGAGATGATATGATCTGTTGTTTGCTTAAGGATAATTGATAGGATCAATTAAAATTTAATTCTGTAAGGTAGATGTTGTGGATTATATTTTGTTCTTCTCTAGGAAGTGAATTCAAATTGGTTAAGTGTACTTATTTTCTATTTTCTATTACTTATATTGATATTTATGATGTAATAATTGTCTCATTAAAGCAAAGTTGTTTTAATGGAACAATTATTGGAATGCACTTCATTTTAAGGCTTAGTGCTTATCATGCTCAGTTCATTGAATTGACCCGTGCTAGCAATTTTTGCAGATGGAATTCGTAAGTGATAAAAGAAGGCTAAACTTATGAGATGCATTGGCTGATTTAAATCTGATTCCTTGTGAAGAATTCTGATTCGTTCTTGAGATTGTATTGAAAAAGAAAAGTAGTATTCTTTTAGGATGAAGGTGGTTGTTATGCAGTACGCCTAAAGTGCATAAGGCTTGTAAATGTATAAGTTATAAAGATGAATTGAAAGATGAGAATTTACTTGTATTGGTTGTGTAAATTATCTTGTACTTGTATGAAAAAGATGGATTTCTATCTTGTTGATATTCTTCATATTATTTATATGCTTAATTGGTTATCCTTGATAAGTTGGATAAAGGGATTTAGTTCAATTTCCCTAATCAAAATGCAACTTGCTAAGCTGCAGAATATGATGTTCTTATCTAAACTATATTATATGGTAATGTAATGTGTGTTGAACATACATTAAGAAATGTGGATACTGGGTAGGATATACCCTAACACTTAACATGTAGATAAAGACTCTTTATCTTTCTTAATTGAATATAAACCAAAAAGGTATGTTAATGTGATTACAATTTATTAGACTTCATTTTGTATGAAGTCTACTTTAATTGGATATATACTCGAACATTGAACCTATCTAAAAGTTATTGTACTTCTTAAATGAAACTTGATAAGGCTATTCGATTCTGGGTAATTAGCATTTTAACTATGTGATCAAACATTAAAAACAACCGTAAGTATAACAAAGTTCTTCATGGAATAAATAAAGCAAATTTGGGAAAGAACTTATTAAGTGTTAGGTTAGGGTTTGGCAGGGTTGCTGAAATCCGAAATAATCTAAACTAACAAATTATAAACGATCTCCTTAGGGGTATGTACATCTTAATGAGGCAGTTTATGTAGGATGTTGGCACATGCCAACTATAGGTCTGTACTTTCGGGAAGGATTGGGTCTTCTCGAGAATACAGCATTGTAGTTGACATGTGGCATCACCCTACTACATTGATCATCTAGATCTACACACAATAGGAACTTGAACTTGAACTTAGTTTCCCTCTAGGTCCGGATAGGAGCATATTGGGGATATGAATTAGCTTCCAATGGATCAGGGTACATTGGAAAATCCGGATGACTTAGGTCAACCGAGTATGCCCATTTACCCTAATCCATTGTGAGCGTCTTCCTATAATAGGTTATGTTTCTATCTAGGGCTAGGGTTAAACCTGGAACAAGTGGACTGACGGTAGTCAGAAAAGACCAATCATGATAATTGAGGAGTGAGGTGAAGGACGTATTCCAATATGATGAGTATTTTGTCTAGGAACAAGTGACATATACATTATGTTATAAATCTTTGGCCAAATTATCACAAATTGTTGGTTGTGTTGTCCTATGTCACCAAGTTTAAAACAATGTGATATCAGATGAATATTGGTAGCAGATATTTAGATATGTTCTTTAAACAAATCACTCAGTACCCAGTGTAGGGTAGGATGACAAAGTATACGAAGTATACGATATGTATTCGATACATAAGATAACATAAATAGATTAGTAGCTTACCAAGTTATGGAATGAATAGATCGGTGAATCACCGAGTCATTATGACTTCATATTTTTATCCATTGAATTTGATTGGCATGGAATGTTTGTTCTAAATAATGCTATATTTAGAACAATGAACACTATAAAAAAATTCCCTTGTTTCTAAAGTCTTAAAATGGGAATGTTACAAGTATTTCTTCAATAAATCATTTAATACAACAATATACTTATGTAAATGATCTTTTTTTACATATGACCATAAGGTCGTAATCAACAAAAAATATTAAATCAATCCTAATATTCACTTCATAGTTTTCACGTTACAAATATGTCACGAAATGGATTCCCTCTATATGTTTCTTTCCCCTAATTCCATAAAAACTTAATATTTATGCATATTTAACACATGCAGATCATTATACGATTATATAGGAAAGCTCAAACAATTCATTTTCTGATCTATAGATTTGAGTTTTGTATTATCATATCATTAAAAAAAATCATACCCACTGATGCTCTAGAAAATGAATACGAAGAGTACAATATTTTTACATATAATGTTCTTAAATGGGCACGGGTTTTTTGTCCGTCCCATACCAAATTATCTTGCTATTAAGATTTCAAGAATTTGTTCTTTGGGTGTATCTTGTCCATGATTTCAATTTGTAATTAATTTATTTTTAAGAATTACAAGGAAAATGGATATTAAATAGATGTATGAGAGTGACAAAAAATGTAGGAAACTAGAGCTTATAAATAGATGTATGAGAGTGACAAAAAATGTAGGAAACTAGAGTTTATTTACACAAATGATGAAATTGGATCTTATCATTCTCTAAAATCGTCTACTTCATTAAGAACAAGAAAAATTTAAATCTTTGTATATAGTTTCCTTATGTCAATTTAGGTTCAATAATTATGTTGGCTAGATTTTCTGCACAATCGAAAACTTAGCGATCATGAGATAAATCTCCCTCATTTACTAGTGAGGCTCCCATGTAAGATTTTTTCAGTTATATGTCGTAATATCTATTTTTTCGTATTACTTTAACTATATATCTCATGAACCATAGCTAGAAGCATTCTGCGCAACAAGTAATCAGTTGTAAAAGAAAGGAAAAATCTCGAGAAGAGGAAAATAATAGGAAACGGGAGAAAGTAGAGAGGATGTGTAACCCAAGCAATAGTTTACAGAGTTGATTGCATGAACATAGATTAAAACAAATAGATCATTAAACATAGAATTAAAAGTAAATGAAACTTTCAGATCTAGATCTATAATAACACAAAGTTTATGAGTATATCTAGAAAGAAATAAGATGCAAAATGTACCATTGACACAAAGTTCTCCAAAAATCTCTTCTCTATTCCTCTGCTTGCAGAAATCAGGGGTTTCAGCTCAAAGTTTGGAACACAATAATGTTGATTGCAAATTCCAATCCATTAACCCATAGGTTCTTCCTCTATTTATAGTGTATAAAGGGCAATTACAAATAGGAAGCTTTAAATGAATTCCCGCATGTGGAAGCTATGAAAAGGGAAACAACTAGAAATCTTCCTCCTGGAATTCCTCTTTGCATGACATGCATGATTTATAACTGAAAAATAGAACCTTCTATTTTACATGTCTGCCACCTATTTCCAAGTAATTGACTTCTTCAAGTAACGACTTTTAAACCAATCACTTAATTTTTATAATTTAATTGATTGCTTAATTACTTTGTCGGAGAAAATAAAAGAAAGGAAAAGAAATAAGAAGAAAGTTTCAACCCTCTTAGTGGGTATTGTACTTCTTCCATATTGCATGCGGTTGAGTTTTTACCTTTTATTCTCACCAAACTAGATCTGGAAGCTATGCATGACTGTGATTTTCTTGTGGGTATTGCCTTTGACCTATTTTCCCTTCTATCCTTGAAGATTTTGTAATTATTCTTTAGTACATGCACCAGTGAAATGTTTGCCATAAATAATTCAGAAAAAACTCATCATCTTGTATTTAAAATTGCATATGAGAAATTTTAAATTATGGAAAGCACTCTGGGTGAATGCAAACACAAGTAAATTCAATGAAGGATTCAACTAGAAGATTGTGAGCACATGCACAAGCTTCTGAAAGGAATTCTCCATGTAATGACTTCCACATGGGCTGTGTTAGAAACAAGAGGATGAACTTTTTCCAGAAGCCTTTGCAATTATGAGAGTTGAATCTATCAATCAGATTGGTGATAGGTTCAGAGCCTATGTCTATATCATTGACTTCAGTAAATCTGGAAGCTATGCATGATTCTACTGATCTTTCTCTTTCATCATGCTTCAACTTGGCTGGAATAATCTTTTTCTGAGTTCTTTTTCTTTTAATTTTGTTGGAATCCCTTGCAATTGGATCCATTTGTGCAGATCTGGAAAATTCTTTAGATGCGTAAGATATATTCAATGTACCTGACATTGATTTGAGCACCTTTCATGAATACCTACAATTTTATTTAGACAAAGATGGAGTCCATGGCATGAATACTTGATTTTTATCACCAAAATCTGCATATGAAGCTTGCTGCCCTAAATTTTGAGATTTTGCATGCATGCCAAGCAAGAAAAAATATTATTTAATTCACTGTGAACATATACCAATATGCAGATGCTCGAATGACCAAAATTAGGTTATTCCAACACTAGGCACCAAACCGGAAGCTTCTCGATAGTGGAAAATAAACTTTAATGTAAAATCCTCCTTCGTTTGGCGCCAAAACCTGTCTAGGCTGCAATCCTCATCAAAAATAAATAATTTCTTCTTTATTATGGCATCCCATACTTATATAACCCTCAAAGCATACTATTTTAAATAATTATGCTTCCTATTTTCGGTAATTTAATTAATAAACAATCATGTTTATTCACCCAAATTGGGCACCCAATTATGCATGCTTTGTTGGTTGTTTTTAAATAAATTATTTTCTTATTTTTAGCATGCATCCTTGACTTCACCTTAGCTTTTCCACTTGCATTGACTTTCCTTCTATTTATGGCACCAAAATTGGGTGAATAAACCATTAATAAATATTATTAATTGCATTGTTATTCAGCCAAGGTGGGTTGCACTATTTGGCAAGGGTAGTTGCTAAAAATAAGAAGCCAGCTTGATGGGAATTTCCACCCGACATCGCAGCTACAAAAATACCCTCTTTCACTTAAGTTGTTTAACTTTCATAATGAGAATTTTTACCTGCAAGGCAGGTAAGAAATTCCTGATGATGCTTTAAGTGATTTTCTTTTATAATGGGAATTGTTACCCTACAAGGTAGGTAAGAAATTCCCATCTGCCTGCCACGTCTAATATTCCCATTGCAACTTAAGTGACTTTGACTTCATGTGAAAAAGTACCCTGCAAGGCGGTGTAAGCAATTCCCTCCCGCCTCGCCACTACCAAAATTCTCATTGCAGCTTAGATCTATTTATTCCAAAAAGTGCAACTTGCATAAAAATTAGCCTCATTTGATAAAGTACGACTTGCATGAGTGAATAAATATCTTTGGTGGGAAAAGTTAACCTATCGGGAAGGTAGAAAATTCTCATTGGTGCTTTAAGAAATTCTCACCTACCTACAACTTCCAAAAATCCAATTGTAGCTTACACTCATTAATTCCTAGAAAATGTGACTTGCTTGGGAGAGGCTTTTTGTGCATGACTTCATCTTTTTAGTCAGAAGATTGCATTTTGAGGCTGATTTCTTCTAGTTTTGTGTCGGTAAATGATCTCCAGATGCTTCAGGTAATTAAATGGACTATAATGGTGAATGAATTGACCTAGGGGAGTTTCACAGAGAAACTGAGGAGAAAACCAGAGAAAAATGCAAGAGAAATAAATAAAAGAGAAAAATGTCACCATAAGTTGCGAGATAATGCCCTGAATTCATTCCCTGGTGAAAACCCTATTGAGATGAGTGAATACTTGGCATGCAAAAATTCAACAGATTCAATAGGAGCATAATTTACTTAAATAGGGCATTTTATTTAATAAATAATTAAATAAAATTTTCCATGCACAAAACTTCAGCGGAGGGATAAAATGAGTTTCGACATCTAGGTATTTGTCAAAATTAGCTCATATGATTCACTAGGAATATATTAATGTAATACGACATCTTCTAGTAATAAAAACAAGAAAAGACCCGTTATTTTAAAAAGAACAAAAAAATTGAATGGTATTCATAGATTTCGAGTGTAAAATCTTGAGACACGATCGGCTCTGTTTGTGGACATCTTTGCCTCTGTCAAAATGATAGGAGTAAAGATTAGATCCCATCTTCTCTGGTTTTGTATCTTGTCTATTGGGTTTGGGGTCGTGCAAACAAAAACAAAAAAACAAAGAAATGGAAAGAAAACATCAAAGTTTTATTTATATACATACCGGTTTTACCCTACTTTTTTAATTAGAAAAGGCTTCAAGTGTTGCCCGTTGAAAGGCGGGGGTAACTCAATTCCATCTGGTAGGAAAGGAATAAAGTGTCAATTTTGGTAGCTCTTTTGATCATGAAGGGCCCTTTCTAATGTGATTCAAATTTTCCATATATGCCCTTGATTCATGTCTCTTACCCCCTAAAGTACCCAATCTCTAATCTCAAACTTCCTTTCTCCGGCCTTCTTTTCAAACAATTTTGGCAAGTACTTATCAACTTCATCTTGTGGTGGCTCATCCTTTCTTCTCTCTATTGTGGGTAAGTCTCGCATCAACTTGCTCCATTCCAAGATTTATTTATCGCATTTACGAGGAAGAACTATCACTATGTTCTTTGTTCTTCTTCAGTCATGATTATGCTTGTTGAAAGTCTCCATTAAGGAAACTAAACCTTTGGAGATTTTGTAACCTATCAGTTGGATTACTCCACTGTCACCATAATCTAGATTAGTTATGCTTCTAAACACCAAAATTAGGTCACACTCCCCTTGGTCCCTCGACAAATAACCAAATCAAACACACTCACCTAACCATGGCCCCTTTCACCCCAATCTACTATTAATTTAATTAATTAAATTAAATTAATCTATGATCTCATAATACCTATTATTTAAATATCCTAATTGGATAATTCCCACACCATCCACCTCACCTATACACATCATCTAGCCACCTCACCCTAAGACCTATTCTTAATATGTTGCCATAACTAACTAAGACCTACCCAAACCCTAAAAATCAAAGCCTATATTCCCTCTAACCACATTCCCACCCGTTAGAAGGAAGCTTCCACTCTAATCCACAGAGTAAAAATGAACAAGATCCAAGAAAATCAAGAGGATCTGGCCAATTTAGTAAACCTAGGAAATCCTGCCCTAACCGATGCCGGTTACCTAAACCATCATCGGTCAACCCGGAACCGCCTTGCATTACCATTTAATCCCCAAAAAAACCTTATTTCAAGGTTGGCACATCTTCTGAGAGCAAGAGACAAAACCAGAGCTGTATGTAAGCGGTAACTAGCATTCGTACACACATCGAGCATCCACGGCCCAAACACTGAAGCAATCACAGAGCCATTTTCCTTCATGGGAGAATCCGAGGAAGTGCTAGCACCACACCAAGTTCCTTCCATTTGATCACCTGCCATTTCCAACCAAACATCAAGCTCGTAAACAACGGTGAGTGTTTTGTTAACCAACACTTGTCCCTTGTCATTTTAGTGGATTGTTTTACCTCTATTATTGGTTTCTACTACCATTCCCATTCCCCCACCATTTACCTCCATGCAAACTTGACCATTCCTTCACCCACTCCATTGAACTGCTCATACCCAGATTTTAATTACCCCTGAGTATACCTAAGACCCACACAGACCTTGCCATAGCCCTTTACATTTCCAGTTAGCCTTAGATCTGCTCTCACCTCAATTTTTTATTGAGTTTCATGTACCCCGACCATACCGACACCGGTTATCCACAACCGTTGCGGTTAACCTAAACCGACACCGGTCATACTAGACCAACGTCGGTCTCTATGTTTTTACCCTCAGACCAAGAATAGAGCTTAAAACCTCCACCCAATACCCAAAGCATCCCAGAACCTAACCCTAACCAGTACCAATACCCTGACAGAGATCTTGACCTTCAGATTCAATCATAGCTTAGCTTGTTGTGAACAAATTTGCTTATTGTAGTTGAATGAGATACCTAAATAAATTTAACTACAGTAGGATTTCCTTTACTGTTAACATTAAGTTATTTCAAACAAAGGTGGATTGACAACCATCTAGGAAGTATCACACTTCTCGGATCTAGCATACACCAGTTAGTCCACCGTGCATATACTATTTAAATTTTATTCGATGGTATTGTGTTCTATTTTAGGTAGTTCCTCCAAGTAAAAAGGAAGCTCTCATGATCAACTACGAATCAAGAAGTCATATTCACGCAACAACCTACAACTAGCATCTTAACGGGTATTCATCCTAGCCCTTTACCCTTATATGTTTTGTCAACATTCAAAGAAACGCTCTAGAATCGGGTGAAACATTTTGGCACACTTTTACCAGGTGGGACCCATTCGGGGTTCTTTTGCATTTCTTCATTTCTAGGTGAAAAGTTGCATGTTTGTTTCCTTTCTAAAAGCTTCTCACATTAAAATTTCTCCTGGAACCTTCTCTTCTTCTATTTTCTAAAAGCAATCATATTTTGGTGCTTTAAAACGATCATTTCTTCCCTTTCATCAAGTATCGCATTAGTGAAAGAGCATCTCTTCTCCCGAATCCAACATTTCGATTTGGGTTTTAAAATCAACTTCATTTCATTCTACTTTCTGCATTACCTCACATTAAATGAGGGTAACCTATACACTGGAAGTCATGCCCAACTGATGGTTGACAAACGAATCGTAGAAAAGCACTTCCTTTCTCTTTCTCTCTCTCTCTTAGTCTTATCCAAACATCACAAAATTGAAAATATACACATTCTTAAACAAAATATCTCCTAGAAGAAGCTATAGGTGATCACACAATCATGACACAGTAGGCACCCACCTCACTTTGCTTCTATCGAGTCATACTTCAGAGCAAAGCCCACCCCCACCATAACATACTTGAAACCTCTCCTTGTAGATCTCCTTCTTCGTAGGAAGCCATCCTCACCAAAAAATTCTATTCTAAAGTTCATGAGTCAGTCCTTAAATAGCATAAGTTGAACAAACATAATAGAAAAATCACTCTTAGGATCATATTTTTCTTAGTGTTTCTATTTGGCTTGCATTTTGAGGTGAGAGGACACGTTCTTCATTTTATTATTTCCCCTTACATGCTCCTCATCACAGTTGGTGTATTCCAGCTTCATCTAAGTGTTCCTGGACTCTATTTTCATCATTCTCAAAATTTTGGGTCTGATTCCATATATAATTTTAACTCACAACCACACTTTCTTCATCATTGTTTTAATTTCATAGTAATGTGTGTCGGTCTAGTGACCGCCATCGGTTACCATCTGACCATCATCGGTTTTACCCAACTAGAATCAATTTACTGCTCTTTTAGTTAACCTACCCAAAAGGACACATGCTTCACCTTCTTTGTTGTTCTCGAGTCTCTATCACTCTCATCATATTCACTGACCTAGTAAAATTCATCAGCATCTTATCTACTTGGCAGATCATCAATTTTTCGCTTTGTTTTGATAAACTGTCCATTTTCACGGTGGACCGACCATGGTTACTCGCGACTAGCATCGGTTTACCCTAACTGGCATCGGTTATCCTATGTAATTTTCTAGCTGAAATTTTAACCCCAATTCACCTAACACCACTTGTTTCTCGTATCTCCACTATATTTATGTGTCATTTATAGAAAACAATCCTACCACGTCGATTACTATTCACATGGTGCTAACACGTAGCTAGGAAAACACCCTCGTATTCCATGTCAGTTGTCAACCACTTCCACCTAGTCCTTCACCACCTTCTATTTTATCACCCATGGATCCTACCCAACCTATCACTATTGCCATAGGAGACGAGGAGTTTACATGACTCCTTGACCAAAATCCTGTCACCTTGCATTTTTATCTTTCCCACTCATCCACCCAAGATGCCTTGGGACAGTTGATATACGGAATGCCCGTATCTATCCCCCGACTCTCATTCCTACATCCGTGTTAGTCCCCTCTTGCTCCATGCTACCTACACCTACCTTGCCCCCAATCATTTCATAGCTAGGCCCTATACCTGCTATGACCACCATGTCTACCACATCTGTTGCACTCACCAAATCTACTATACCTTCACCAACCACCCAGAATGTAACATCATCCATGCCTATTGTCTCACATATACCCGTAGCTACATAGCCACCCCTGGTGTTAGTGACCCCTACCCCTTTTCAAAACATCATGCTTTCTATTCCACAATCCTTAGCCTCCATTACTACTAAGGTCATCATGACACTTCCACCTCCATATATGTACTATCAGTGACCTCCCATTTCATCTATCATTCATTCTTGGTAAATACCCCCTATCTCACTCTCTCCTTCTCAATCTACCTATATGGCAGCACCATATAATAAAATTCCACCCCCATCATATGCCCAACACCAACCTCCTTACGCTACAAGAGGTACCCACCATCACAACCTACTAACGACCTAATCAAGTTAATGATGCAAAAGATGTAGACATTGGAGGCATCGGTTTCTAGCACACGCAACTCTCTCACCTATGATGAGATTTGTAATGAGCCCATCCACCCATCCATTCCAATCCCTCCATATCCCATGCATTGGGAAATGCCTAAGTTTAACATCCTCAACAGTAAAGAAGACCCGCAACAGCATTTACGGTCTTTCAAACATGGGTGTTATCTGATCACCCATGATGAATCTTTGCTTTTAAGGACCTTTCCCATATCTCTGACTGGGCTTGCATTAGACTGGTATAGTGGGTTACCTAGACATTCTATCTTCTCATTTAACCAAGTAGCCAAAGCCTTCTTGGATCACTTCTCCATTAACGTTGTTAAGAAGGTTACCATGATGACTCTACTCTACATGTCAATATGATGACGAATCTATCATAGATTTTGTTTATCATTGGCATAGCACGATCAATCAACTCACGTTCCAACTACCACAAACCGAACTTGTAGATCTCTTCACGCGGGCTTGTGCTAGACATATCTCGCCAACCCTGTAGGTGCAGACTTTCCAAACCTTCAATGAAGTATTCACCATGGCACGAAAGCTATATATTCGAGCCATCGAAGAAAAGAAAGTTCAACTACACAATAAGAACTTGAAATTTAAGTCAAATGATACCTCTTTTTCTTCAAAACCATAGAAAAATTATTCAAAATCTAGGGAAACTACTAACGCAGCGGTGGTACTTAAGGTTGGCCGACTCACCCCTCAAATCAAGGCTAACCCCTTATCTAATCTTTCGCCTATTCATACCTTTCAATTCAGACAAGAACAACGGAAATACACCCCAATTAGGGAGCCTTATTCTTTTGTCTTAGAAAAGATCATTAAAGCTAGGGCCATCACCCTTCCTCCCGTAAAACCACACACTAGTTTTGATCATGTTCGCGCCACACCCGCATGGTACAAAGAGTGTGACTTTTACAACTATCATCAAGTAAAAGGTCATAGTGACGACAATTACATCACTTTTAAGAACCTTTTCTAGGATATTATCAAGAAAGGTGAGTTGACATTGGATAACCCTAATGCACCCGCCAATCAAAACTACACATCTTCAAGAAGCCATTTCCTAATCATGCCCCTTCTTCCGATCAAACCCGAGAGACCTCAACTCATGATAGCCATACTGCAAGGTCCATGTTATTTTCAGTGATGCACCGTTTCTTCCCAATTACCTAATATTCCTTCCATAGAGGAAATTCTAGCCCGAATTCCTCCACCTACACTTAAACCCACTTCACCTATTCCTCCACCCATAGAGGAACACCCTTCGTCTCCTCCCTCACCTGTGAAGGATCCTTTTGTTAACATCGAGACCATTTCACCTTTGGCTTCTCCACCTAGAGATCCGTCACCCATGGTACCTCTCCAACCCACTCGAAGAAGCTTGTTTATCTCCTCCACCCATATAGGAGCATCCATCATCTCTCTCTACAAATCCAAGATTCAGTTGAAATTTCATTACCTCTAGGTGACCATTCTCCATCAGTTACCCAAGATCCTACGAGACTTACTTTCGGCTCTCTTACCCACGAAGTCTGAAGCTAGAAAATTCCCTATTTCTAAGACACATTTTATGGGAATCACCATTGGATCCTCATCAACCTCACCCACTGCAATGTCATTCTCACGCTTGGCTGACTGCCTAGATTATGTGGATAGAGCCTTACTTTAGGGGTGTCTACTACTTCCTGTCTCATCACAAATGCAGATGTCAGTCGCTAACACTTCCACTATATATCCAAAAATATTTCGGTCAATCGAACCAAACACAACCACAACTATCACAAGTTCCCCCATGGTACCACTCATGGCCCAACTCACACCCCTACCCATAACCCAACATGCTTCTACATCCAAACCTACACCTACATCATCATCCTTGCCTAAACCTATTACCACCTTAGGGGTCATCCCAACGGCCAGCCTTACTCATCCACCCATCAAATTAGATTTAGCTACATCCTCCAAAGCCAACACCAAACCTAATCCGTCACCCAAATAGAATAACCAACCCCATAGATCTCATACTCCAACTTCACCCATCACACCTTCATCACCTTCACCCCTTCTGTCTTTCTTAGGACCTCACCCTTCCAAAGATGGTTAAGAAACCTCCACCTACCAAGAGTAAACTAAAAATTCAGCAACCCATCTCTCCCTTGTAGACCTCTAACATACCCAAACACCTGACACAACTTTCTCCCACACCTACAACATCTTTACCACCCATAACTCCAATATCATTGATAACTCCATCACAACCCACGACACTTCAAGATCCTTCTAAAGGTGATACGGGCGCATGAGATCGAGAGGGAAAAGTAGATGGTGGAAGAGGGTGAGTTACCCATGGGGACAATTGGGGTGTTGTGAAGGTAGACAATGCAAGTCATGTAGAAGGTGTGAGGGAATGACAATGTAGAATGACAATGCATGGTGATTATTAGAGACACTCATATGTGGATGATGATATACTATTGACATGGATGTTTAATGGAAGTTATTCAGACAGGTGATTTTTGGAGATTATGAGTAAACCTAGAAAGGGGAAATTATTTGATGATGATATAATTGCTGAATAAATTTACAAATGATATAGTTGTTACTTTGATGTTGCTGATACATATTGTGAGTGATTTTGTTAAATTGCCTTGATGTTGTTGTGATTCACATACTTAGATGATTTTGTGATTATTTTATATATTCATTTTGGACGTTCTGATATGGCCACGAGGCCGAAGGAGGTATTTGTATTTTGCAGGTTAAATATATCACAACAAAACATCGGGGGATTGGAGACCAACCAAAATGGAATTCTAGGTGAATTCAACATGGTCACCATGGCAACGTGTTTTGTGTGTGTTGTTTTGTTAGGGATTTCCATGGGGGGAATCACCTTTAAATGTGACCATGGGTTTGTATATTTTATTAATGTGGTTACTTTTTATTATTGTTGTATGTGTTTTATTAGTGATGTGTTTCCTTTCTTTATTTAATTATGTTGTGGAAAATTAATGTGAGAAAACATATGGTTAAAAGATAAATAAATCAAATTGGGATATGGGAAAATAATTATAGAAGTTGTTGTCTTTGTAATAAATTTGTATGAAACAATCCACCTCCATGGAAATTTGAATTTGTCCTTGGGGGCTGTTTTTGGAGGCTTGTGGGACAAGTAAAACTTGTCCCATACCTCTCAATTTAATTTACCAACTATGCCTATGGTTAGAGGACTGATTTTAAACATTTTTAATGTATTTTATTAATCATGTTGCATTGTTTTGATTGCACTCTCTTACATTTTATTTAATTTTCAGTTATTTGGGGTGTGGTCTTTTTGGAGTGTGCAAGTAGATTGTCATATTTTGACCCACCTCTTTATTATGCATTGGAGTTTGGAATTTGACTTTTGTGTTGGAATTGAGGATGTGTGATGTGGCATCCTACATGGATCCACATCATCCCCTTCTCTTCTCTTTTCTATATAATGAAAACTCTTGGCTTGTTTTTGGGGGTTCAAGAATTTTGTATGTAAGCTTGGGGCACATTTTTTTCTTTTGTTTGGAGCTCTTACCTTGGAGCAGCTTGGGTGAAGTTTTTGCTTGGTTGTTGAACCTTTTTGCATTCTTCCTTGGGGGTGCATTTTCTTGTTGGAGCTCTTGTTTTTGGAGGAAGTTTTGGAGAAAGCTTTGCATGCTTGTGAGTTGTTGTTTTGGACTGTATTTTTGACATTCAAAGCTTGTTGTGTGGAGAAAATCCTTCCATGGGGAGGTAGGAGTTTATTCCTTCTTTTATTGTTGTCATTTCTTTCTTGTGTTGTTGTGAATGGTGAATGTTTTGCATGTTTTATGGGCTATTTGGGTAGACTGCCATAGGAATGGTGTAGGAGAAGGCTATGGGGAATCCATGTGGGGGCATAAGGGAATGCCATTGGCATCAAAAATTTTGTGGAGGGAGTTTTGGGTTTGGGATCCACCATGGAAAAGAAATAGCTTGCATTTCTTACTCTTGGGGGCATAAGGGATAAACTTTGTGGAGGCATAAGGAGGGGTTGGGAGATATAAGGTTTATGGGGTATGATATGTTATATTGGCGGTATGATTATAGGTGGATGCCCAATTCCCAATTGGGAGGCATAAGTAGCTTCCCCCATAGTCCTTGCTCCTTTGGCTTGCAAGATCAAGCCTGAGTTCTATTTTGAAATGATTTTAAATGCAGTTGTGAACTGCTATTTTTGTGTTGAATTGTGTTTTTTTTTTAAAGGAAATGTGTATGTGAAAGAATGTTGTGTGTGGGAGCCATTTTTTTCCATGGTTGAATTGCACCTTCTATTATATCTTGGTTGGGGCTTGGGGGCCAATGATGAAGGAAGGCTTCTCCTTTCATTGGATATCTTGGTTGGGTGGAGAGCGTTGCCTTTCCCCTTCTTTTGTTGTGATCAAATTGGAAGAAAATGGAAGTTGCATGCTGCTATTTTTGCACAAGAGAAATGTACAGTTTGACAATCCCTTGTGGAAACCCATTCCTTTGTAATCCTTTCCCACATGATGTGGATGAAATTGTAATAGTTATGTTACGGAGAAATGATGTTGTAATTGATTATGAAGTTATATATTTGAAATGTAAAAGACATTTGCATTTTGTTCTGTACATTGAGAAAGAAGAGAATTTTGTTATTGTTTTCCAACATTGAAAGATGTAAGTTGTATAATTGAATTCAATAGAGGATTGCAAATTCATCTCTCATTGCATTGTTGTTATTGTATTGGAACATCAAACTGTGATGAAATTGGAGTATCAAATTGTGATTGGAATCCTTGTTGTTTGGAAAATGGAAAAAGGATAAACACTTAAGTCTACCATGGATTGAATTCAATGTTTCTTTGTATGGCAAAATGAGATAATTAAATCTCTAGTTGAAAGGAAGAAATGGAAATTAAATCCCTCAAGAAATTGACCTCTGCCTTAAATTTAAAACTGGCAATAATTCATTTAAAATGCACAGTTCAGACCTGCACTTGATAATCCACTAGAAAATGATATAATCTAGCATGCTAAGACATCAAGGAACTCAATCCGACAAAGGAAACACTTAGGGAAACAATTAAAACATTACAGAATTGAGCTCAATCTCTTCCTCAACCGTTTTCTATCTTTTGTTGAGCAATTCAATTTTGAATCAATTGAAAAAATCAACTTCTCTAAAATACTTTAAACCCTACCTAGATCAATTCTCCATGTCTGTTGACATGTTGAGTGTTGGATGAGATCTAATTTAGTCAAATTGAAAAGTTGAAAATTGCCAGTTTGGCAATTAAAAGCCTGCAGATCATTTATGCTTATCAAAAAGTAACATTTATGCTTATTAAAGCACCGTAGACCCTTTAAAACTTATCAAAAAGTAACATTTATGCTTCCCTGTGCAAATACGACATCAAGATCTTTCCTAAAAGTCCTCATTTTCCCAAACCAAGCTTTCTAGCTCATGTTATGGCACTTTGAAGTTTGTGTGCCTTAGCGGGAAAATTTGGGAAAATTTTCCCTGGCGGGCCCGTAACCCAAAAAATTTCTGTCAAATTGCCTTAGAAAATATTTTGAAAATTTTGACTTGGGAAAATTTTCATCTTTTCCTCCGCTATCCTGCAGCCAATCAGAGGCTACCACGTGTCCTCCAAGGGTTGAGGCAGAGGCGTGGATTTTTCTTCACCCTTAAACCTTTTGAAAAATTTTGGAAAATTTTCACTTTTACCTTCGCCAACCCGCAGCCAACCAGAGGGTGCCATGTGTCCCCTTGTGGCTACGGCGGGGTGCGCATTTCCTTTGCACTTATTTTTAAAAAATTGGGAAAAATTCCCATTTTGACCCGTCGGCCCGCGGCCAATGAAAGTGTGCCACGTGGCACTCTGGGGTGGTGGCAGGTGTAGGCGAAAGACCCTTGACTTTTTTTTTTTTTTTTTTTTGGCCTTTGGGGAAAAATTCTCAATTTTCTCCCATGGCCTGCTTCTCCACCTTCCTCTTAGACTCTGTCCCTTAGTGGGCACATGGACCCACGCACTTCTTTCTCCCTTTTTCCCCTTCATGGCACAAAGTGCTAAATCCACCCACCACCCCGCCCTTCCCTTCTCCCTTCTCCGCTCGACGCCAGGACTCGACATGTGTCCCCTAGGGACCCGCAGGGCGTGGAGTGTTTTGTGCCTTTGAGCCATGCATTGGGAAAATTTCCCAATGCCACCCCGCGACCCGCCAACCCACCCTAGGCGCATTCCCCCTCCTCTTGCCACGTGTCCCTCTAGGGAAAATTTGCCCTAGAAACTCCACCCACTCATAACTTGAGTTCTGTAAGGAGTTAAAAGGACTTCTTTATATCACCGGAAAGGTGAGAAAATTTCCTATCCATTAGAAATGGTTTAGAGAAATTTTGGGATCATTATGTAAGAAAAAACTAGTTAAAGCTCTAATCTGTTTTAGAGCAGGCATGGGGGTAAGATTACTCCTTGAACCTAACTAAAACATGTAACCCTAAAATTTGAACCTTGTAAACTTGTTATAAGTTAATAAAGGAAACTTTTTGTTTTGGTAAACAGGATTTGTTCCAAAACCTATTAGTGAAAACTGATGTCTTGCAACTTAGTTGTAGACACTTCAAATCAAAAAAAAAATTATCCCATAAATTTTTAGCTAACCCTAGGTTTTTTTCTTTTTGTCTCAAGTGGTTATTTAAACGGGCACTACACCTCCACCTATCCACTAAGTAGCCATCCTTAGCTTCTTAGATGAAGAGATCACACCACACCAAAATGATGACCCAAACCCAGCTCTCTTCATCTCTATCCACATCGATGATATACGTGTACGACGTGTTATGATTGATGGGGGCGCTAGCATTAATATCATCTCCTCCCATGCATTCTCCCAAATGCGCATACCTGACAATTACATGCATAAACATCCCATCATGTTGTGTTCATTTAATGATGCTATCACCTCTACACTTAGCATTGTCATCCTCCATGTTTGGGTGGGCCCTCGCACTATTCCGAATTATTTTACGTTTTAGAGGGGGAATTTCAATACAACATGTTTCTTGGTAGACCCTGTATTTATGTCATGGGTTGTGTTCCTTCCACTTTGCATCGCTGTGTAAATTTTGAGTTTGAAGGACACACCTATACTATTCTAGCTGACCCATCACCTTTTAAAACCTAAAACATGCTTTACTCGACCCAATGACGTGCTTATACCCATTAAAGTGCCTACCTCCACAACCACGCTTCTTCACTTACACCTCACTCACCGGTGCCACCACTACCTCAATCACACCTACATCCTCCATTCCTACCACTGCCACAACCTCCACCCAAACCATCAACCTCCACAATGAACCATCAACCTCCCAATCCGTTAGCTTTATCGACCCAATGACGTGCTTATACCCATTAAAGTGCCTACCTCCATAACCACTACTTCTTCACTTACACCTCACTCACCAATGCCACCACTACCTCAATCACACCTACATCCTCCATTCCTACCACCGCCACAACCTCCACACCCAAACCATCAACCTCCCAATCCGTTAACTTTACCTCTCGATCCGACCTCCGACACATCGTCTATTTCATCTACCCACATACCAACCCCAATCCCTTAGAAGGAATTTTTCAATGCCTCACTATGGGGGAGTATCGCCTATATAGTGGCAACATATTCCTTACTCCACAAGAGTATGGAAGTCTTCACCAACACCCTCGCTATGATCACCGTATAAGAGAGCGCCTTCTTTATGGTCCTCCCCACCTATGTACCAATCTCACCTATGGGGGACTTGATACTACCACTTATACACCTAAGCCACCATCACAAACCCACCCATTTTCCGCCAACCTCCAGTCCCTCACTAATCACCATTTCACCCACACTTTCCTGCACCGATGTGCATGGAAGGGTTTTGGTTTTCTTTTACGAGCAAGGCCACCATACTATTATTCCTTGTACTACACACAAACATAACGACTATAGTGGTATCGGCTTTGTTGAACCAACTACCAAAAAGGCCCACATTGAACTCATTGAGGACATCAGCCTTTCTCAACCTTCTTCACCTACTCCACCTTCTTCACCATCTTCGCGACGAAGTCGATGGATCCAGTAATCCATTCCTCCTAAGTTTTTTTTTCATAAACACCATTTCCTTGGGGCCTCTGACTTATCAATGCAAGAGTGAGGCTCCCTCCTCTCTTCCCTTCCTGTACCCTAAAATGATCGATGATGATACACCTTTGATTAACGTTGTTCAATGTCATGATGATGAATCTCTACTCACCTACATTGGTGTTGAGGACTCATATATTCATCGATCGTTTCCATCCGAGATGCAAACCATGTAGAATGAATTGACTATCGAGATCAACATTCATACTCAGGACAACCCGCACATTCTAAAGATCGATCAATCTTTAGATCACTGCTGAACAAGAAGCCATCACTTCTTTTCTCAAAAACCATAATCATGTCTTCGCTTGGTCTTACACTCGACATGCCTGGTATTGACCCCACCATAGTGGTCCACAATATCGTAACCATTCCCGATGCCAAACCAAGTAAAACAAAAGCTAAGGAAAATGCACCCTCACATTGCCCTTTTGGTTAAAAAAGAACTTCAGCCGTGCATCCTTTCTATTTCCTTCATCTTACCCATTGATTATCCTCGATGGATTTCTAACCTTGTTCTTGTCACTAAGGTGACAAGGGGACTTCACATTTACATGGATTTCCATGACCTCAATGTAGCTTTCCGAAAGATGATTTTCCTATGCCTGGTATTGACCAACTTGTTGACCTTACCACTGGTCACGAGATGATATCACTCATGGATGGCTTATCGGGCTATAACCAAATCTTACTTGCCCTAGAGGATCAGTACAAAACCACATTCATCACCCCTTGGGGGACCTTCTACTATCGAGTCATGCCTTTTGGCCTTAAAAATGTTGGTGCCACATATCAGCGGGCTATGACTTACATCTTCCATGACATCATGCACTTGTATATTAGAAGATTACGTGGACAACATCCTTGCCAAATCCAAATGCCACTCCAAACACCTCACTATCCTAAAAACCATCTTTGATCACCTCATTAAGTATTGGGTTCGCCTCTATCCCAAGAAGTGTGTCTTCACGGTTCTCTCAAGAAAGATCCTAGGATTTATCAATTCCTTATGTGGTATTGAGGTTGACCCTACTAAATTCAAGGCCATTCTTGAAATGCCTCCACCCACTAATCTAAGGAAACTCCATAGCCTACAAGGTAAGTTGTAGTCTATTCACCATTTCATTTCGCAATTGTCTGATTGATGTCAACCATTTCATCATCTTCTCAAGAAGGATGTCTCCTTTAAATGGGATGATGACTACCACAAAGCTTTTGAGGCCTTAAAACAATACCTTCTCCAACCACCCGTACTCATTTCACCTAAATATGATCAACCCTTCTACAAATACATCTCAGCTACCGATCACTCCTTAGGGGCCATGCTCACTCATCATGATGAACACGGGAGCGGGTGATTTATTACATAAGTCATACTCTTTTGGACTTGAAACCTGCTATACCCATGCTGAAAAAAATTTCTTAGCCTTAGTTTTCATTTCCAAAAAACTCCGCCATTACCTACTCAACCAAAAACCTATGTTGTGACCAACACCAACCCCTTACATTTCATGTATGCCAAACCTTACCAAAATCAACATGTTACACGTTGGATTATGCTTATGGCCGACCTCGACCTTGAATTCATCCATAAAAAGTCCATCAAGGGCCAAGATATCACTAACAATTGGTGATGCACTGTTATCCAAAATTCACCCCCCCAGGGTAATTTTGATAACATGCATCAGAATATTCAAGTCCCAGGCAAGTAGGTTGATCCAGGAAAAATCGTGAAAATTGGCTAAGTCCTGCTCAAGGTCACCTTTGGGACGTGTGGGACAGAAAGATGCGGATCGGCCGAAAAGCCTCCAGGTGGCCCGCTAAGCATTTGGGACAATCGGGCCAGAAGTACGCGGCGGGCGCGAGAAGCCGATCCGGCCGAAAGAAGAAGAAAAATTGGCTAACTGCTGAGCGGGACAGATCGGGACAGAAGTACGCGAAGGACCCGAACCGGCCGGATCGGCCGAAATGAAAACAGACAGTCCTAAAACAAAGTGGGACAAGCGGGACAAAAAGGCGCGAACCGGCCGAATCGGGCGAACCGGAAGATTTTGTCCCGCGAAGCACAGGGACATCTGGGCCGCAAGGACGCGAACCGGCCGGTTCGGCCGAAATCAGCACAAGGAACACAAGGAAAAATGGGACATAGGGACGCGCGGGATGCGGATCGCCGAAAGGGCCGAGAACCAACCAGATCACGACACGTGTCACAAGGAGAAAAAGTCAAAAGGTCAAAGGGGCGAGTTTTCGAGCACTGAACCGAACCAATGGGATAGTGCCACGTGTCCCAGCAGGGGCCCACAAGGAAATTTCAAAAGAAAGCCCACCGAAAGGCAGAGGAGAGAGAATCACACGACCAATCAATGCATGCCACGTGTCATCCAGGTGGCGAAGTGCGGGAAATATTTCAAAATCCGTCTTGGTCTGTTCTGTGCCCTAAATCTTCAGATCGTCATATCTTTTGATCCAGAGCTCGGATTTGCACGTTCCTTATATCAACGGAAAGCTTGTGAGATTCTCTACACGATTCCAGGGTCAATCTTACATTTTGGTTCAGTTTGGAGAGATAAAATAAAGAAACACCTCTGGCATGAAATAACAAGCAGAAGTAATGCTTCAACTAACAACTTTAATGCAGCAGACGGTTCGCGCCACATTAGGCAGCCCACCGTTTTGCCAAGATCCGCCGCTTCTGCCATGATGAGATGAATTGAATGCAACATGGAGGTGGTTGGGGTAGTTTTGGTTTTCCCTTCTCTCTTTCCTCTCTCATTCTTTCTTTATATTGTAAAGAGGAGCTTCTTTTCAAGGTCGAACATTTTTTCTGTTTTTCTCCTCCCTTTTTCTCCTATCGGGTGAATTTGTGGAGTTCGAACCTCTCATTTGAACTATGTAATACGACTCTGTCTCTGGCATTCTAGTGGTGTATTGTATCAATTTTGGAGCAAGCAATACATATCTCGTGGATGATTCTCAACCCTCTCTGTGTTCATCTTGCATCGTCCGGTCTTTCACTACAAGTTTTGTTATCGTGCATGATCTTATATCACATTTGAATGGTCGTGTTCTTTGGCAAAATAGGTGTTCTTCATTCCTCGGTGCATCACCTCTATTAGCTTAGATTTATTTTATGCATCTTCTTACCTTGTCTCCTTGGCAGATTAGATTAGGTTTTGAGAAAACCCTCTGCATATTTCGTGTGCATCTGAACAGAGGAATAGGAACCAGCCTTCTCTGGAGAATCCTTTCTCATTTTTTCAAGTCCCACACTTGGAGAAAGGATTCAATGTTATGCAATCACACTGGATGCCAGGTGATCAACCTAGAAACTTGATCTGCATCCAGGGGTGCTGTGATTTTGCACTAATAGTTTTGGCACGCGGATGGGAGCTAGAGGTCTCATTTTTATTGCAGCAAAGTTGATGTGCATCTGCTACAATTTTCTTGCTTGAAAAGAGCTATTATTTGCATATCTGGCGACTCCAAGGGGAAGAATCAAACTGGTTTTCAGCAGGACAGGCCGAAAGCTTATGAGAAGAATCACAAGGTCAAGAGTTGGAGAAGAGGAAGTGTTGTTTGAATACCTGCAATTATCTCCAAGACGAAGGCAAAGAGGAAGGAGGATTCAAAGGTCTCCATCTCCACCAAACAGAACTCTCTCAACTCCTCCACCTACTCGGCCTTTCATTCAAGTATTCAAGAGTCCTTCGACCAATCGAATGGCGCAACCAGCAAATCCCTTTGTCAATTTCTTTGGCGAGCCCACTTGCCCTATGCACGTAATCCAGTTCCAATTGCAGCGTTGAAGAACATTCCATTTTTTACTGGAGAAAATCATACCACTCCTGGTGATCATGTCAAAGACATTGCTAACATCTGTGCAATCCATGAGATAAATGAAATGGATGTGGCTGTCAAACTGCTGGCATCATCATTCAAAGGGAAGGCATTGCAATGGTTCAGAAGCCTTGAAGCTGGTTCTATCACAAACTGGAATCAGCTGTGTATTGCACTTCATGATCAATTTGGAGAGAAGGGAGACAACTTGTCTCTTTTGGAGCAGCTGACAACTATCAAGAGAGCCCCCAACGAGCAGCTGACTGATTTCAACTTCAGATTTCAAAGGTCTTGGGATAGGATTCCAGTAGCAGTCAGGCCAACAGCAGAAGGTGCTTTTCTATATTACCTTAAAGCTTTAAATTCTGATATTTCTATGTTGGTTCAATCTATGGGAGGCATAACTATCCCTGCTGCTTATAGTATTGCCATTAGAGCTGAAAATTGTCGATTCGAGGTGCCGGCAAGCTAGCTCCTAGGCCTCCAATGCCATTATATCCAAGTTTAGAGAGCCCAAGTGCTAGTCAAGCACCTGTCTTAGCTCCTATTCCCACTCCTAGAAATCAGAGTTCAAATGAAGCCTCCACTTCATCTCCAAGTGCCCCAAATGAGCTTCAAGAGGTCATGAAGCAATTGCAAAATCTAGGCAATGAGCTGGTCACTCTCAAAAGACAGCAAGCTCAAGGTTTTAGACCTTCATATCAGCCTCAAGCTCAACCTAATAGGCAGCCATATCAGCCTCAAAGGCCACCCAATCCAGCTGCAAATCTGAATCAAACAAGGCCTCCTGCCAATAGACCATTCCAGCCCTATAATCCAAATGCCATATCTACCTCTAAGGCATTAGTACCAGCACAAAACAACATTGCCCAGGAGTATGATTGGTGTTTTCCATGTAATGAACCTCATAATCAATCCATGTGCTATAATGGTGCTTTAACTCAAGCTTTAATGATAACAACTACTGGTGTGGAGGGTGAGAACAGTCAAGAAAACAGCCAACAACAAGAAACATTCCAACAGCAATCAGCCCCAAATGACACCACATTGGTAAATTGGCAAGCAGAGGATTTTGTGGCATGAACCAGGCAGTTTCTCAAGGTGTTGCAGCAAACACAAGGTCAAAAAGGAGAAATTTGGGTGAAGAGCAGCCATTAGCCCTAGCCAATCCACAACCTTCCATGGCTCCACAAATGATTGGCAGGCAAAGTCCCGTTCCAAATGCACAAGGGCAGCCAAGAACAGCCCCTAGGCCAACTCAAATGCCAGTTATTGCCCACATACAAGGAATAAATGTGCAAACCAAAGGACAGCAGAGAGATCCTTCATCACCATTCAGTATCATTGATCAGATGAAGAAGACAAACGTCAATATATCTATGTGGGAATCCCTATCCATCCCAGGCCAAAGAAATCTGCTGCAAGCTGCCATGAAGGATTGGCCAACTTCGAATCAGCAGGTCCAAATGCAAGAGAAGGTACTCACAAATGCTGCCCAGCCTGAAGGAAATCATGGAGCACAACAAGGTAAAATGCTGAAGCCTCCCCCTTTTTATGTTTCGTTAATCATTGGAAATCAGCTAGTGCATAATTGCATGATAGATTCCGGGGCAAGTAGCTCAGTAATGCCTAAACAGATAGCTGATCAGTTAGGGCTCCAGTATGAAATAACATCTAAGGGAGTAGTGCAGCTGGATGGGACAGCAATAGCAACAGTTGGAGTGATTAGAAATTTGAGTCTTACCTTGCATGCATGTCCAAATGTTGTTGTCTTACAAGATATATCAGTCATAGACCTTCCACCACTCTTTGCCCTATGTTTGTCAAGGGACTTCACTGCCAAAATTGGGGGATATTTGTCCGCTGATTGGTCTCACATGCTATTCAGAACAAGGTATGGAACTAAGGCTACAATTAGGTCAGAACCTATTGCAAACTTCCACATTGAGCCCTATACTCCAAGTCAGATTAATGCCAATTGCTCAGCATTTGATCAAGAAGATCACCCAAACACGGATGAAACTGACACTAAAGTTGGAAACATCCCAGATCTAACTCTTGATGAATGGGCAAACAAGGTGCATGCTTTTGATCCTTATCAAGGAATAGAAGAATCTGAGCTAGGAGTCTATTGTATACACGAAGAAAGTCAACCTATTCCTAGCATCACCAAGCCAAACCACAAGGATGACAATGAGGTATGGCAGCTGTTTTTGATGGATCAAGGAGTAGACAAGGCACAGGAGGTGGAGCCATGCTTATTTCACCTCAAGGAGTAAAGTATTATTCAGCTTTTAGATTTCAATTTGCATGCTCCAATAACACTGCTGAATATGAAGCCTTGGTGCAAGGGATGCATTGGGCAATCAAGAGAAAAATAAAGAACTTGCAAGTCTTTGGGGACAGTGAGCTGATTGTAAATCAGGTCAAGGGACAGCATGCCGCCAAAAATGATCTACTCAGGTGCTACAAGAACAGGGTATGGGACCTCATGGAAGATTTTGAGGGCTTTGGCATCAAATCCATCCCTAGGAAAGAGAATCAAGCTGCTGACAGGCTTGCAGCAGTAGGGGCAGCCTTTGACATTGTAGAAAACATTCAACAAGACAAGGTACAGCCAAACATCCACGTGATTGTGAGGCCTTCAGTGCCGGATAACAATGTCAGTTGGCAGGTATTTGAGAATGACCAGCAAATCATCCACTTCTTGCAAGAAGAAGCTGAGTTCTCAGCTAAGAATCAAGAAAAGTTGGAACAGCAATATGGTGACCAAGTGATACAGCTGAGAACTGACAAGCTGCCCAAGGGACTTATCACTTTGGAGTCCATTTTCAACCCCAATGATCAGTTTAGAAAGGAGAAAGCAAACATTCAGGTCAAGAGGGAAGATTCGGTATCCATCTTGGTAGAAGAGAACAAGCCATTACAAATTGGAAAGATGACAACTGAGCAAGAAAGGTGTGAGTTCATACAGCTATGTCAAGAATTCCCTGACGTGTTTGCTTGGAGCTATGAAGACTTGAAAGGTTTCAATCCCAACTTAGCTCAGCACACTATCGAATTGGATCCAAATGCTAAGCCTGTCAGGCAGAAACAGAGACCAGTCAATCCACACATGGAGCCTCTCATGAGGAAAGAATTGGACAAGCTGATTGAATCAAGAATCATATTCCCAATCAAGCATTCTAGTTGGGTTGCCAACTTAGTTCCAGTCAGGAAGAAGAGTGGAGAGATCAGGCTGTGTGTTGACTTCAGAGATTTGAATAGAGCCTCTCTCAAAGACCATTATCCACTCCCTTCCATGGAGCAAATATTGCAGGTCGTAGCTGGTTCAGAAAGGTTTTCACTACTTGATGGTTACTCAGGCTTCAATCAGATTATGGTAAAGGAGGAAGACCAGTTCAAGACAGCCTTCACAACCAAATGGGGCACATATGCTTACAAGAAGATGCCATTTGGACTGTCGAATGCCGGAGCAACATTCCAGCGAGCTATGGATATGGCATTCAAAGGCTTGATCAACAAGATAGTGCTGATATACCTGGATGATATTACTGTCTTCTCAAAGAATGCTGCAGACCATCTCTTTCACCTCAAGCAAGTGTTTCAGAGGTGTAGAAAGTTTGGAGTGTCCTTAAATCCTAAGAAGTGCATCTTTCTTGCACATGAAGGGAAGCTCCTTGGCCATATTGTCTCCAAGGAAGGATTAGCAATTGATCCAGAGAGGGTTGAAGCCATAAGAGCTCTACCATTGCCTAGCCACAAGAAAGCCCTTCAGAGTTTCCTGGGAAGGATAAACTTTGTTCGGAGGTTTGTCCCAGATTTCGCAGCCCTTGTCAAGCCCATCACCAAAATGTTAAAGAGAAGCATGGCTTTCAAATGGACGATGAAGGCAAGGATAGTTTTGAAGCAATCAAAGAAGCTATCTCCCAGGCACCCACTCTCATCAACCCAGACTTTTCCAAGGATTTCATCCTCTATGCATTTGGAGGTGATGACACTATTTCTACCATTCTGGTACAACAGAACAAAGATAATGATGAACAGCCGATTGCCTTCTTCAGCCAGAGCCTAGGTGACTGCGAAGTGAGGTACTCTTTTATCGAAAAGCATGTGCTTGCAGTAATCAGAAGCTTGAAAAAATTCAAGCATTTAGTCTCAAACAACAAGGTCCAGTTGCTAGTCTCACATGCTGGGGTTAAGGATTTCCTCCTCAACAAGGATTTGAATGAGAAAAGGGCAGGATGGATCACCCGTGTCATGGAGTATGACATTGAGATCAAGATCACCAAGCTGGTAAGAGGCAAAGGTTTGTGTGAGCAGCTCGCTTCCAAACAACCAGACAACCCAGAAGATGAAGAAGACGTTGTCCTGCTATTACAAGATGATCAAAAACAGGAAAATGATGATGTGTCCACTCCTTGCTGGACCCAAGGCATTATGCACTTCCTACAAACAGGCCTATGCCCTCCAGAATTGAGCAAAGCAAAGAGGAGATACTTCAGGTTGCAGGCCGTTCCATATACCATCATTGATGGAGTTTTGTTCAAGAAGGATGTGAATGGAGTGCTGCTGAGATGCATTAACACAGGTCAGATCCAAAGGGTATTAAAAGAGTTTCATGATGGACTATTTGGTGGCCATTTTGCACCAAGAGTGACACTCTAAAAATCATGAAGGCTGGTTATTATTGGCCTAAAATCTTTAGTGATTGCTATGCATGGATCAAGAGATGTAAGAATTGTGTATTCTTCACAGGAAAAGAGAGACTCGCTACCCTTCCATTACATCCAATCTCAGTTGACCAGCCATTCATGCAATGGGGTTTAGACTTCATTGGAGCCATCAATCCCAATTCAAGCCAAGGGCACAAATGGATTTTGATAGCCACAGACTACTTCACCAGATGGACAGAAGCAGTAGCACTCAAAGAGGCGAATGAGTCTAGCATCTTGGACTTTACGAGGGATAACGCCGATTTGGTGTACTGCTACAATAATCTCTGATAATGCATTGGCATTCATTGGATCTAAAGTGACTGAGTGGGCTGTCAAGAATGGGATCTACCTGAGCACTTCATCAAACTATTACCCTCAAGGTAATGGCCAGGCCGAGTCTACAAACAAGAACTTGCTGAGGATCATTAGGAGGACTCTTGATGAGAATCAGAGGGCTTGGCATACCAAACTGAAATCAGCCTTATGGGCTGATAGGATCACTCCCAAAAGATCCACAGGTAATTCTCCATTTAAGCTTGTCTATGGAAGAGAGGCAATCTTGCCCATGTCACTTGAGTTGCCAACATTGGAACTCATGAAGCAGCTGGAGTTGCTTGAATTTGAGCCTATGGAGGTGAGATATGCAGAATTGATGGAGCTACAAGAGATCAGAAATCAGGCATCCCAAGCAATGGAAAAGGATCAAGCTTTGATCAAGAAGACCTTTGACAGAAAGGCCAAGGATAGATCTTTTCAAGTTGGAGATCTAGTGTTGAAATGGGATGCAGATCGGGCAAAACCAGGAAGGCATTTCAAATTTGATGCCATTTGGAGTGGCCCATACATGGTCACAAAGCGCAAGAGCAGCAATGCTTTCCAATTGGCCTCATTGGATGGTGAAGAACTGCAGATTCCAGTCAATGGAATCTACCTCAAGCGTTGCCTCTAGAGGGAAGTTCACTACCTTGTAAATATTAATTAGATTTTCATTCCTCCAAGTGCTTGTGCACATTGTCCTGTTGTAGTTAGGTTCAGTTTTCCTAAGTGCTTCGGCACAGGTTTTTCTGCTCTCAGGTTGTTTTTTACAGTTCAGAGTGTTGCTGGAGAAGAAGTTGCGATGATCGATTAGCTCGTTTGAGTTATTGCTTATAACTTCATGCCCAATGGATTGCTAAAAGGCCACTGATCTTCTACCTAGCAGGCAGGTGACCCTGCTGAGTCGCCAAATTGTTATCCAAAATTCACCCCCCCAGGGTAATTTTGATAACATGCATCAGAATATTCAAGTCCCAGGCAAGTAGGTTGATCCAGGAAAAATCATGAAAATTGGCTAAGTCCTGCTCAAGGTCGCCTTTGGGACATGTGGGACAGAAAGACGCGGATCAGCCGAAAAGCCTCCAGGCGGCCCGCTAAGCATTTGGGACAATCGGGCCAGAAGTACGCGGCGGGCGCGAGAAGCCGATCCGGCCGAAAGAAGAAGAAAAATTGGCTAACTGCTGAGTGGGACAATCGGGACAAAAGTACGCGAAGGACCCGAACCAACCGGATTGGCCGAAATGAAAACAGACGGTCCTAAAACAAAGTGGGACAAGCGGGACAAAAAGGCGCGAACCGGCCGAATCGGGCGAACCGGAAGATTATGTATTGTGAAGCACAGGGACATCTGGGCCGCAGGGACGCGAACCGGTTCGGTCGGCGAAATCAACACAAGGAACACAAGGAAAAATGGGACATAGGGACGCGCGGGACGCGGATCGCCAAAAGGGCCGAGAACCAACCGACGAGATCATGACACGTGTCACAAGGAGAAAAAGTCAAAAGGTCAAAGGGGTGAGTTTTCAAGCACCGAACCGAACCAATGGGATAGTGCCACATGTCCCAGTAGGGGCCCACAAGGAAATTTCAAAAGAAAGCCCACCGAAAGGTAGAGGAGAGAGAATCATGCGACCAATCAATGCATGCCATGTGTCATCTAGGTGGCGAAGCGCGGGAAATATTTCAAAATCCGTCTTGGTCTGTTCCGTGCCCTAAATCTTCAGATTGTCATATCTTTTGATCCAGAGCTCAGATTTGCACGTTCCTTATATCAACGGAAAGCTTGTGAGATTCTCTACACGATTCCAGGGTCAATCTTACATTTTGGTTCAGTTTGGAGAGAGAAAATCAAGAAACGCCTCTGGCACGAAATAACAAGCAGAAGTAATGCTTCAACTAACAACTTTAATGCAGCAGACAGTTCGCCGCTTCTGTTAGGCAGCCCGCCGTTTTGCCAGGATCCGCCACTTCTGCCATGATGAGATGAATTGAATGCAACCTGGAGGTGGTTGGGGTAGTTTTGGTTTTCCCTTCTCTCTTTCCTCTCTCATTCTTTCTATATATTGTAAAGAGGAGCTTCTTTTCAAGGTCGAACATTTTTTCTGTTTTGCTCCTCCCTTTTTCTCCTATCAGGCAAATTTGTGGAGTTCGAACCTCTCATTTGAACTGTAATACGACTCTGCCTCCTGGCATTCTGCAGTGTATTGTATCAATCTTTGGAGCAAGTAATACATGTCTGTGGATGATTCTCAACCCTCTCTGTGTTCATCTTGCATCCTCCTGGTCTTTCACTACAAGTTTTGTTATCTGTGCATGATCTTATATCACATTTGAATGGTCTGTGTTCACTGGCAAAATAGGTGTTCTTCATTCCTCGGTGCATCACCTCTATTAGCTTAGATTTATTTTATGCATCTTCTTACCTTGTCTCCTTGGCAGATTAGATTAGGTTTTGAGAAAACCCTCTGCATATTTCGTGTGCATCGAACAGAGGAATAGGAACCAGCCTTCTCTGGAGAATCCTTTCTCATTTTTTCAAGTCCCACACTTGGAGAAAGGATTCAATGTTATGCAATCACACTGGATGCCAGGTGATCAACCTAGAAACTTGATCTGCATCCAGGGGTGCTATGATTTTGCACTAACAAAGACCTATTTCTAGGGATCAACCCTCTAACTTTGACTTTCTAGATGATTCAATTGCTACCCTTTTCTTAAACGAACCCGTTTACCAAATAACACTCTTATTTGATGGTTCCAAGTGTCGGCGTGGGGGTGGGGCTGGTGTTATCCTCATTCTCGATTGATGGTGAACCTATGCCTTTTTCTTTCAAACTCAATTTTAATTGTACAAACAATATTGTTGAATATGAAGCACTCATATTAGGTCCCTAAGCTTCCTATGCCTTAGATGTAAAATCCATCAACATCTTTGGTGATTCCCAATTGGTCATAAACCAAGTCAATGGTATATACCAATGTCATAATGAGACACTTCAAAATTATAAACATCATGTGGACATACTTTTGACCACTTTTGACCGTTACACGACCTTTAAATTGTCCCCACTCTACCAACAAATTTGCAAATACCATGGCCTGCTTAGCCTCTCAAATACCTACTTCACCCACCGATTCTAAAATCTTTGTCACCGTACAAAGACTCTAATCACCTTCTTATTTACCTCGCAAAGTTTACTCTCTTGGAACCTGCTGCTCCTGGACTCCAAGTGACCTTTGGTATAAACAATACTCAAACTATCTTTCTCTCTCCATCTTTCCTCCCAACCTCACTCGTAATGGACAACTCACTTTTCTTAAAAAGGTCTCTTGTCAGGTCATCATGGGTGGCCTCCTCTATAAGCACGGTTTTGATGGTATTCTCTTACGGTGCCTTACAATTTCTAAAATTTCTTACACCATTAAGGAAGTTCATGATGGCATATGTGGAAGTCACTTGGTGGCCTTCTTATTGCTAAGCGCATTCTTCACCTAAGCTATTACAGCCGAGGCTCAACCATGATTGTTGCGACTACATTAAGTGTTGTGTAAAATTCCAACAACATGCCAACCTTCATCATACACCCATTCATGCCTTACAGGTCACCCGTGACCTTTGGCCCTTCTCTTAATGGGGTTTAGATCTTGTTGGAGAGATCAATCCCCATTCTTCCCAATGACATCAATGGATCATCACCGCTACCGAATACTACACAAAATGGGTTGAAGCTATACCTCTCATCTCCACGAAAGCCAAGAAAATATGTGATTTCATCAATCATCACATCATCTGTCACTTTCATGTCCCACATTACCTCATCACCGATAACGACAAAAATTCAAAAATTAAACCTTACAAAAATTTGTGACACCTTGAGATTCACTAATTTTCTCATCACCTTATTACCCACAAACCAACGGCCAAGCCAAATCCACTAATAAAACCTTAAACAAAATTCTTATGAAAGTGGTTAACGATACTAGGAAGGACTAGCATATGCACATTCCTTTCACCCTGTGAGTGTACCGCACTAGTATTCACACTTCCACCACTTGCCACGCCTTTTCTCTCGGTCTATGGTATAGAGGCTATTCGCCTCTCAAAGTCTAGATTCCCTCTCTTCGCATTTCTCTCCATGACATGCTCCATGATGATGAATTTTTCAAGACCGTTTAAAATAACTTGAGTTGTTAGATGAACGTCATCTTAATGCTCTTGACCATCTTCAAGTTTACAAAAATGTATCAAACGTGCTTATGAAAAATGTGTCAATGAATTAACCTTCCAAGTTAGTGACCTTGTCCTGAAATAAAATCAACATGTAACCAACATAGAGAAAAGTAAAGCGGGGTAAATTTTCTCATAATTGGCTTGGACCATACATCGTGACTCATACTTATAGATCAGGTGGTTATCATTTATCTTCACTCGATGGTAAACCCGAACTTGAGCCCCTTAGTGCCTTACATCTTCGACCATTCTACTATTGACTTCTAGTCCTACCTCACCTTCTACCTCTTTCCATGCTCATCCCTTGAGCGCTATCCACTTCCTATGCCATCCTCAATGATTAAACAAGAATCATGTGTGTACCCATCACTTTTTTATCTTCTCTTAAATATGTGTACTACGAGTCTTGCACATGGCATGATTCTCATGGATGCTTTTCATCTACTTTTAGATGAGATCCCATGGTCGTTTCACCTTGCTTTACGAACAAGAATCCGATTCTTCACCTCGGTCTTGTCCATGACTTAAAAGTTCTCACATGGGATTCAACTCCTTGATTTAAACTTCCAACACAAAGATGACTCCCTCAAAAGGACATCTTTCTCTCTACATCATTATTATAAATAGACTGCTCCCTCGAAGGATAGCTACGTAAAGCTCTTTCAAAAAGAGAGAGAGAGGAAAGAATCTGAAGCTTCGCATCGATCAACTTCATGAATACCTAAAGAAGTTAATTTCTTCATCCTATATAAACTTCCCACATCGATCGGGTCTATCTCAAATATAAGTCAAACAGAAAACCTTTTTGTCATGGACTTGCCCATTGTGATCTTGGATCTCTTGCCCAAACACATGCTACCAAATACCATATAAACTAACCACCTTTCACCCTCTCACCATTCACACTTTCATTTTCCTACTGCCTCAAGGGACCTACTGGAACTATGATATTTGGTGATCATGGGACTACTCTTCACCCTTAGAATAATCCCTCATGCAATGTCTTTAGGGTCTTACGTTCATCCACCTATTTAGGGTATGATCCACCCATTGTGATCCTTACCAATCAGGTGGTTTTCTTGCCTACTCTTATCTTTTTAACCTTCTTCATTACGTATTGATTACCTTATACAGGACTCGATCCTCGACGCTTATCTTTGGGTAATTTTTCCTCTTTCGCCACAATCAACTCAAAATCACCCATACCTAAAAGACCTAGACTCAATCATGCTTATAACCTACCAACCCATACTACTACCTCCTCGCATTCTTCCCTAGCTTATGGGAGAACTACATTGGCCTGAGGTCCCTTTTCATCGGGACTATGTAGGTAGCACTCGAGGGCATGGGGCCCTTGGAGGTTAGCTTGGCCACTATCTACCCTAACCAATTCACCTTTTATTTTCCTAAATCACAATCTACCCTAGTTAGATTTATTTTTATATCAATAATTGGGAATTAAACCAAACAAACAACGAATTGCTTTCCACCTTTATCATCATCAAACATACATTCATTATGTCTACCATTTCTTTACCATTATCATGCATGTTACTATAAAACATCTCGAACATTTGACCCATATCATCATCAATTGCACAAATTAATGAATTATAAACTCAACCCATTTCAACTCAACTATCTATAAACCAACCCGACTCAATCCATACTACAACCTAACTCAATTCATGCCTAAAACCAACAAGTGACTCAATCCATGCCTATGACTGACTCAATTCATACCTAAAACCAACAACCTAACTCCATCCATGCCTATGACCGACTCAATCCATGCCTAAACAACAACCAAAATAAACCATGCCTATGACTTGACTCCACCATGCCCGTGACACGACTCTATCCATGCCTATGACCTGACTCAATCCATGCCTAAAACCATCAACCTGACTCCATCATACCTAACACACCTATCATGAATCCATCTCTGCATAATAATAAAATGTTATCAACACAAATGCATCATGCCAAAATCACCATCATCTCTATAAATAAAAACATCCAAACATGTGTCTCCATATACATAACTCTCAAATATCTTTGACGCGTAGGCGGTGTATATAACAAAATCTCTCAAAACTCTCTCATATAGCCTCACCATCTTCGGCACGTAGGTTGGTATATGATCAAAAATATAAAAACTCTCATGCATCCTCACTCTCTTTGGCACGCAGGATGGCATATATCAAAACTGACTAAAATACATCAAAATGAAGGGATGTGCATCAGGCATCATCTTACTGGATATCCTCCGTATCTGTCTCTCTTGACTCCTCCTCAGCTTCTATCTGGCGGCCTAATAACATCTCCCCGCCTTTGCCATGGGTTGTGTCTGGGTCCCTGCTAATACATCACCTAGAGCTGGCCTCCATGACCTAGTGGCCTCACCCCGATCATGCCTTAGAGCTTAATGACTCCTTGTGCTCTCAACATTGTGAGTACGAGATCTAGTCCTCTCACTCAAGGCCTGATGTGCCATGTACTCTCTATAGGATAGAAAATCTATCCCCGCTACCATCAACTAATCCTGGTAATATTTAGCCTCACCTAGGGCATCCCAGTAACCTAGATATGGGTATTGTTTGTGGTGGCCCCATTGGCCTCAGCCCTTGTACCTGTCATGTGGGACCCTGTCCCACCCCTCGCCCGTGAATTGGAACCCTATCCCGGTGCTGTGATGGCCCCATTAGCCTTTGACCGTGCACCTGAGCTTGTAGTGCCTCAATATGCACTGTGTAGTGGCCAACTAGCCCTGCAAACCTGTAACCTATGCCTGTAGAGTAGCCACCTTCCCATCATCACCATCTCCATCTCCTCCTTGATCTATCCAAACATGCAGACTAGCCACTGCACATGCAATGTGGCCACCTTCACCTCCGAAGCTATTAAGCCCCTATACCATCCCCAGTGGGTAATCGGGTAATCAGGGTCGCCACCTACCCCTGTAGGGCATCTCTCTGCATGGTGATCGTGGCTAAATCTGGTTGCCTTTGCCTGGGTGGTACTACTTGTAAATGAGCTGCCCACCACTATTTGTATCTATCTATCACTCCACCATCATCAATCTGCTGGTCTTCCACCTACTCCTCCTACCCTATCGGCACTATCGGCTATGGTAGGGGCAATGGCCTCTCCACGTCATCCCTCCTATACTATGGGAATGGTGGTGGTATATCCTACGGTAGCCCAAACTACCATCTAACCCTATCTATTGGGATCATCTCATGCTCACATGCATGACACCCCTCACTCCACTTGAGTATCTGTAGGCCATCTAGCGCATCGGCCATCATGTCGTATGAGGGATAACTCACATACAATCTCCAAATGATGTCCACACCAGACAATCCCTCCAGTAGCCACCTGTAATAGGCTACATCATGTGTAATCCTGCCTACTCACCACCCTCCCATCGTATGCACCCATCACCTATACCCCACCCAAACAAAACTAGGCTCAAATGCATCTACCAGGGAATACCAATTGGATGAACACACATAATGTGCGTGTAGGCCCAATAGTGAATATAAACATACGGCCACAGACTAAACTGTGGAGTCACCCATATGCCCATAGCTCTCTATATAGCTGCACTAGGAATGTTAGTGCCCATGCGAAGCAGGTTCTATCCATAATCATGTCATGTAGTACCCCCATCAGTGATCATGGGAATCTCCCACCCTTTGCATCCGGTAGTGCAAAATAGTAGACTACCTCCATCAATAATACTACTAGCCTCATCTCCTCTGGATGGGCTAGGTACATCTCTCCATAGCTTAGGTTGGCACTATGGAATGTCAGCTCCACCATCCCCTCACCAAATACCATCAACATCAACTCCTTAGATGCCTCTGAGGAGATTGAATATACTTGCATCCCCAATATAGGTAATCATAGGATCATGTACACATCCTCTAGAGTGATTGTCATATCCCACATTGGTAGGTGGAACATGTTGGTCGTTGAATCCCATCTATCGATAAGAGTGACCATCAAAATTAGTTGTCAGACTACATGCCGATAACGTCGAACCCCAATCAGGCCCACATATGTGACATGCATCCACTCCTTGATGTCACCACACCCTATACTCTCAATAGCGGGGTGGCACCTTATCTCACATCCTTAATCGATCTTTCACTTGCATTCAACCAAACAATCACATTATTAAAACACGATCATATCTACATTCACCCGTACCCATACCCATTACCCTACCTATTTTACTTCGCGACTTACCCATTTATCCCATGACCTACCCTCCACCCCAACCCAACCCTAACCCACCAACCAACCCACCCTAAAACCTACCCAACCTAATATCATCTTACCTATTTACCCACACCCCTACCCCTCACCTACCTCCATTTTGACCCACTCCCCGACCTTACCTATTTTCCCACACATTTATACATTTTTCCAAAAACTCAACCCTTTCCTATTTTCCTTTTTAGGGCAAGTGTTTTTCTACCTTCTGATCGGCATCGGTCCTCACCGATGACCATAGTCTACCCATAACTAGAATCGGTCACCTCATCGTGACCGATACCGGTTATACCCCACCGACACCTGCCAGCCAAGTCGGCCGACCGATGCCGGTCACTTTGTCATGGCGACAACCCACAACACCATGCCCTATTTCTACCCAAATTACATATTTCACCCCAATCCCCACCCCAATCCCTACTTCAAACCCCTTCCCACCCCTCATTTAACTAATTCTACCCTCCCCCTTTCTTCTTTTACCCACTATCTTCCCCGCATTCAAATTTCATTCCACCCCAAAACCCATCTCCCTCCTACCTGAGTTTCTATCACTCTACTTAACATACAAGGAGGGACATTAAATCTTACCGCATCGTCTTTGTCATCTACATGGTGGCACCTCCGGCCCCACCGCAGGTGGCCCCCGATCCCTCTCCTACCTCTACCATCACCAAATGACCTCTCGCTCTCTAACCAATCAAATTGATCCAACCTAGCTCGTGGATCCACCTATTGACCAACTATCACCAGCCGCGTGGCTCGCCAACTCAGTCCTCCATCTCATTTTGTCACTTTCCATCTTTTCTTCTCTCTACTGTCGTTGTCTCCAATTTGGTAAACGAAAAATGATTTTAAAAAAGTGGAAATTTTTCTTTTAAAACCTACCCAACTTGACCGGTGATGGTTTTATCTTGACCAACATCGGTCCTATACCCTAGCTTACCGTGGTCAGTCCATCATGACTAGCATCGGTTCCTTCAAACCATCATCAGTTTACCTGCTTAGTCTTTTACCTACCCCCTACCCCCAATTTTTGACCTGAATCCTTTTTACCTCACCACACCTCACTTGGACACTTCACTTTACCATCTTGACCTCATCATTTACTACCTAACCTCATCCCCTTTTGGGGACTAGTTATTTTACCCATACCTTGACCATACCCATGTCATGACCTAGATACTTAGACCTGGAACATTACTAGTGACCTGTGACCTCATGTGTTCGCTATTTCTTGCGGCAACCCATGTTACTTGTGTTGATGGACATACTAACCTTACCTTACATCTCGCCGTGACCATTTATCCTGACCCAACCCTTGGTGTATCAGAACATACCTAAATTTTCCGCACTTTGACCGTGACGTGTTTTCCTGACCATATCCTATACCTTGGATACCAGAATCACCTCAACCTTGTTTGGATAAACCTAGTGACCTTAGACAATGTCGAGTTTGTCTACTCTTTAACTTGGTACCGTGTTGCAATTTATACATGTGCGTGCGTTTAATCTGCATTACTACCTTTGAACTGACCCATTACTTGGATTACCCAAGTAGACCTTTTTCCCTTTTAACCTCAATTTCCCACCTTCTTCTTCATCACATTCACCTTTTATCAAACCACTCACCACTTCTACCTTACGCCTCATCGGTCCCTAGTTTTGAGGGGGATCACCTTCACCCACACATGGGGCACCCACATCTTATTTTGTTAGCATCGCTTACCAATACAAGCTACATAACAAAAAGGGGAAAAATGTAGACACCAAAATTGGGTCACACTTCCCTTGGTCCCTTGACAAATAACCAAATCAAACACACTCACCTAACCATGGCCCCTTTCACCCAAATCTACTATTAATTTAATTAATTTAAATAAATTAATCTATGATCTCATAATACCTATTATTTAGATATCCTAAATTGGATAATTCCCACACCATCGACCTCACCTATACACATCATCTAGCCACCTCACCCTAAGACCTATTCTTAGTATGTTGCCATAACTAATTAAGACCTACCCAAACCCTAAAAATCAAAGCCTACATTCCCTCTAACCACATTCCCACCGTTAGAAGGAAGCTTCCACTCTAATCCGTGGAGAAAAAACAAACAAGATCCCGAGAAAATCAAGAGGATCTGCCCAGTTTAGTAAACCTAAGAAATCCCACCCTAACCGACACTAGCTACCCTAAACTGTCACCGATCAACCTGGAACCGCCTTTGGTTACCATTTAATCCCCAAAACAACCTTATTTCGAGGTTGGCACATCTTCTAAGAGAAAGAGATGAAACCAGAGCTATATGCAAGCAGAACCAGCATTCGTACACTCAGAGCATCCACAGCCAACACCAGAAGCAATCACAGAGCCATTTTCCTTCATGGGAGCATCCAGGAAGCGCTAGCACCACACCAAGTTCCTTCCATTTGATCACTGTCATTTCCAACTAGACATCAAGCTCATACAATAGTGGGTGTTTTTCTAAATAGCACTTGTCCCTTGTCATTTTAGTGGATTCTTTTACTTATGTTATTAGTTTCTACTACCATTCCCATTCCCCCACCATTTACCTCCATGCAAACTTGACCATTCCTTCACCCACTACACCGAACTTCTCATAGCCATATTTTAATCACCCCGAGTATACCTAATACTCACACAAATCTTGCCATAGCCCTTTTCATTTCCAGTTAGCCTTAGATATGCTCTCACCTCAAGTTTTTATTGAATTTCTTATACCTATTGTCACAAAATCACTGCACCCTCCTAATGGCCTAAAAATGAATCACGACATTCGGTGTGATAGTGACACATGGGATCATCTCTCAAGCTGTGGGACTTAGACTAGAGATGAACCTCCGGAGAAAGGCCACTTCCTTTGTTTAAACTAGATGCTCTAACTCTTCATGGGATTAAGGAGAGATTGCAAAGAAATAAATCCTAAACTAGAAGTGGTGATGCACCAAAGAGCAGGGATGTTCAACTTTTGGAAGGGTTATTGTGAGTGAGATGCTAGCATCCTAAATCACTTTCACCTATTGTAACTAGAAAGGGTATGAGTACCACAAACTAGAAACACATGTTCCTTTGTTAAACTTATACAAAAGAGAAAGGACATGATTTGGTTCTAGATACATAGATAACTTTATTGGAAAAATTAACACAAGCACATCTTAAGCACCCACTTTACGTAAAATAAAGATAATGTAACTTCTAATCAACAATAAGAAAGGTACAATCATAGCTGAAGAGAAAATAACCACATCACTTTATCTTGGCATACAAGTAAATAATCTGAAGTAAAGGCAAGTTACTCAAACATACTAAGGAATCACATTCACAAAGCATGTAATAAATAATTATTTCACACAGTAATTCAGACTTTCAAATGGCAGAGTGTAATTCTGAATAAAATTAAAAGGGACTTCACAAATATATGAAAATACTCTTCCAAGCTTGAAGAGTAAAATCACCAAAATCTCAAAATTGTATATCTTCATGAACTCTAAGCATTCATCTATTTATAAGTTCCTTAGGCTGAGCCATTACAGTTGGGCCCTTAACTAACATTTTACTAAAAATAGAAATGTCATTAAATTAAGGGAACAAGCTCCCATGAAAATAGAAAAACTATTGCAAGGGTTTGACCGAGTCAACCCTACAACTCTGACTGATCTAGAGCTCAAATTTTTCCTTCCATGGCCGCTCAATCTTGATTTGGCTCTACAACTTGTTCATTTTTTTGAGCTCCTCCTGGCTTTCCTTCCATACCAATCTTTGATTGTATTCGAAAAAGTGTTTGATTATTCCCTGGATTTCTTCATCTTCAGGTCCACATGCGTAGTGACTTACTACATCTGTTGTCTCAATCTCTCTAGTAATTTGGGCTGGTATTCTTTTCAGCTTGAAAATGACCTTGGACATCCTTCCTATGAAGTTCTGGCACAAGACCATTCTATCGATGGAATCAGAATTGAAAGTTCTTGTGACATCATCATCCCACTTCACCAAGTCTTTGAAGTTTTCCTAAATCTGTTCTTCAAGGAGGGCATCGATACTCTCATTGAATAATTTACAATGAGTAATATCAAATTCTTTTGATATGTCATTCAAGGTGTCTATGATTTCTAATCGCTTGTCATCCAACTTTTTAATCAAGTCCTGTAACACCGCACCTAAACTCCATAGCCTTCTGATATTCAAACAACTTTGAGGTATCATCAATCACCCCTTCCTAAAGAAGCAAGTCGGAATCCACTGCCCTAACCTCTTCCCATGTTGCTAGATTCAGATTCAGATTGTTGCTTTCCTTAGAGAAAGCCTCATCCATCTTCTGAATAGTTATTTTTGCATCCTACAAATCATTATAGATTTCCATAGCTTCCTTGATCAAAGGATTTTGCTTCTGTAGTATTCGTTCAATCCACCCATTTACTGATCTCCCTTTCTAGCCAAGTTTCTCAAGCTCATGATAAGAGAAGTCATCAATAGAAGCTAAAACTGCTAAGGTCATAGTAGATGAGGACTCAGTAGATGAAATGGGTTGTGTAACTCTCCGTAACAAAGATGTGAGCTGTTCGACCTTAGCCTTTATCTCATCTTTTGTAGCTTTATCCTTGTTGTATTTTTCCATCAGGGCCCCCAGAGTAGTGTGAACATCTTATTTGGCCCCCTCATGAGTGGCCTTTCCCAATGAAAATCTAGAAATCTGATAATCTGCAACCGTGATTATTTCCTTGGTTTTTCCCTCAGCAGGAGTAGCGACCTCTATCACCCGTTCTCTGGATGAATTTACTGTCATATTTGACATGGTCCTTGGTCTCTTGGCCTGTATTTTGGGTGTTTGCTCCAAGATGTTGAGATCTATGACATCTCCTAGAGGCACCTTCTTTTTCTACTTGGGGTTTGCCTAAATAGCCACTCTGGAATAGTTGATAATGAAGAAGATGGAGTGGTAGATGTGATACTTAAGGTCTGGGAACATTCATGGGTGTCTGGATAGAAGTGGCAATGATGGATGGGGTGGATGTTAGCACAAAGTAGTGGGAATTGATACAACGGTATTGGAAGATGGAATGGCAGAAAAAGGAAGTGATAAAGGAAATGGAGGAGGGAAGGGTGATCCAATATTCTCTCCAACCGAGAGAGCTAGAAGGGATGAGAATACTTGGGCCATAGAAGGAGATGGGAAAGATGAAATGCTGGTAGAAGTGGGAGGAACTGATAGAGGAAGGGATGATGGAAGAGAAGAAGGAAGTGATGGACCTTGTGAACAATCAAGAGAATCGTGACCACAATCACATCTGCCACAGTCTTGGCTATAGGTATTTCCTGAGAAATAGGAGTTTGAGGAAGAGATGAACTTCCAACAACAAATGAAATTTTCCTTGGTACTATGGGGGTCTTCTGAGTCGACTACTTTCCCTTTGTGGGTGTTGTTGGGTTTAGGACTGGTGGGGCTGTTGTATTTGTAACTTGCTCAACTCCTTTGGGTTTGATCCAAAAGTAGCCAACCACCTATAGGTCCTTTGAAGAATGGGACCCGCTCTATCTTTTGTATTGGAGCATTCCTCTTGATACCAATCGATCCATGGAAGTGGTTGATTGGCAACATCTTCGGTCTTATATGCTTCGTCCAATACTTCACCATCATCTTGTAAATCTATCGGGATCTCAGCTATCCCATACTGGTGAATTTCATCTACGTCCAATCTTTCATAATCTCTTTTCGGATGATATACTCATCCCAACAATGAATCTAGATGTCTTCTAGTTGAGATGTATGGGAAGTTGAACGTCCTGTCTCGCTAAACTTTCCCAAGTAGTCGAAGTTGGTTCTTGGATGAAAATTCCATAGGGTTACCTCAGCCATCTCTGCATCGACATTCTTGGCTTTGTGAATGTTTAGACAAGTGTACCTACCAATCGAAATCAAAAATGCACTCCTGCCTTGTGGCGCTTGTTTTGGATCCGATGGTAATCCAATAGTTTCGAACTAGCTCAATAGAACCCATTTGTCCGTAGGACACCTTGGTAATTTTCTAAGGGCACCAATGAAACCCAGAATTCAAATGTAGGTGAAAGTGGGAAATTGGAGATAGATGGCTCCCCATTCCCGTACTTCTTTGAAGGCTTCATCAAAAATTCTCTGATTGTACAACTCTTTGTCAAAGTGGTAGAGGATGACTACGAAGAAAGCATCACTAACCCTTTGAAAGTGCTTGCATCCCTCACTTAGAGTGAGTTGGGGGTAGAAGTCATAAATCTGGGATGTGCTCAACACCCTTGGTATTTAGTCCTGGAAAAATCTCCCATGGTAGCAGCAGCGTAGACCAAGAATGATGTCATGTAAAAGGATTTAGTGGTTGACACTCTGCCCAACTGATAGCTAGATGGAGCTACTAATATGCTCTCCCCACCTAATAAGCTCCTTGTTCTTCTTGATAGTGGCAATGTATAAAAACATCCACTCTTGGAATTCCTTGGCAGATGGGAGGCCTGAGACTCGGCTTAGCAGTATGATTATGTCATTGACTTCCTGGATAAAGTCTTCCCTGTACAAGGTTTTTGGCAACTTGACCATTCTTTTCGACAAGTAGCTTTTCATGACAATCTTTGTACATGAATCAACATCCTTGTTCCAATGTTCTATTGTGATTTTGGGGAAATAGTAGCGTAGTCTTGAACGTCAGGTAGCCTGAGGAGATCTTCAAAGAAATCAGGATCTAGGTGAATGACCACCTTATCATCGTCATCTTTAACCGACATAGAATCCACATCGAAGTGGGCAGTTGCAGCTAGAACAAATTCGGGACAATGCATTGAAGCAGGAAAACCAGCCGTAAGGACAAGTCCACTGTCATAAATTGCCTACATCCATGGCTTTTTGTTAGGAGCCTTTACTCTGCTCCAGAAATCTGGGAAGTCAATCTGTCCTAATTCAGTATCCCCTATGTTTCCTAGATCAGATGATAGGCAAGACTGAGGAGCAACTCCAAGGAATGAATATTTCATCTTCTCTTTCCTTTTGAAGTAGAAGTAGACATGAAGCTCTAGATTTTGGAAGCCGAAGAAGGAGAATTTCCAAAAAGAAAAACTCTGAAATTTTATAGGGTGAAAATCTCTAAAAGAAATCTCCAAAGTCTGAAATTCCAAGTTCGAAAGTCGAAAAGAAAATCTCCAAAAGAAATCTCGAAATGAGAGTATCTAAAATTCTGAAATGAAAACCTCCAAAATCCCAAAAATGAAAACTTCCGAAATGGAAATCTCTGAAATCCTGAAAGAATGTTTTCGAACAATTTTCTCCGAAGTTTTTCTCCGAAATGGAAATTTCAAGTGAGTTTCCCGAAACTCCAAAGTGATTTTCTCTGAAGAAATTTTTTGAAAACTTTTTTCCGAAAAATTCTTTCTCAAGTGAGCTTCCCAAAATGCTTTTAAAAAAGAAAAACTAGCAACTCTACAAAAACTTGAGATCTACCTCGAGATGATTTTGTGAATAACCTGAAAAACTGGAGATAACTCAAAAATGAAAACATGGTGAATGGGAAGTCCATTATTCAAAAACACACGAAGAAACAAAAAGGAAAGAAAATGGGAAGACGAGAACAAAAAGAAAATCTAAAACCAAAAAGAAATAACAAAAATAACATACCTTGAAAAAGGACATCGAAAAGGACAAGAAAAGGGGATGTCAGAGATATTTGTTAGGTGAAAATGACCATAGAAAATCAAGTTTAAATAGAAAACCCTAACATTTATGGAAAAAATCCGATCTGTACGGGGTTGGTGAAGAAATAAATGCTCAAAGAAAAACTCGAAGTTCTGAAACCCGAAAACCCGAAAGTCTAAAAATTGGAAATTCGGGATTTTCAGACTTCGGGAAATTGGAAACAAAATGTGAATTGGTGATGAAAAGTTGAAATCTAAAAACTGAAAGTTCAAAAAATCTGGACTTTGGACTTTTTGAAGAAAACTTGAAAAAAAAAATCAAACATACTCCGACTCTGAGAAGTTAAAACTTCCAAAATGAAAATTCTAAAAATCCGAAATCTAACAATTAGACTCTAAGACTTGGAAATTCATTGTACAAGGGATTTCTTAAAAAAAATTGTCTCGACCTCATTTGACTTATCTTTTAGGGTAAGTTAAATTGCTAACATTTTTGGCGACCTCCAGGAAAACTTTCTGCTAAGCTTTCTAGACCAGTAGCCTTAAGCAAAACATTGGGCAAAGGAGTCCTAAACAACAAAAACAAAAGAAGAAAAAGAAACAAAAGAAAATAGATGAACGATGTGCAAAGCACTTGGAGGAAAGACAAAACACTATACAGGGTGGAACAATCTCAAAAGCAAGCCTTGAGATGTATCCCATTCACATGAATGGGTAATTCTTCTCCATTGAGTCTGGATAGATGAAAGGAATTCACCTCTTTACAACTTGTGATAATATAGGGCCCACTCCGAGAGGCGTCAAACTTGGCATGCCTGCTTGGTTTAGCTCGGTCTTCATCCCACTTAAGGACTAAATCTCCTTCCCTGAATGATCTATCTGAAGCTTTCTTATCAAAGGATTTTTGACCTGGGTCTGATGATGTGTGAGCGTATGCATAGCTATATTCCGAGTCTCTTCTAACTCCATGAGTTTAGCAAATCTCACTGTTAAGGTGTCATCTTCCATAACCTCAAGCTGATAGGCCAAGTCTAAGGAAGGTATTTCTAATGAAAGCGGGAGTTTTGCTTCCCATCCGTATACCATTATGAAAGGTGAAACCCCAATGGCCTTCTTAGGTGTTATTCGATCAGCCCAGAGTGACCTTAAGCTGAGTATGCCAGGTCCTTTTATTTGCTTCCATCGTGCACTTGATGATCCTTATCAAATTCTTGTTGCTAGATTCGGCCAACCCATTTCCTTGTGGGTAGTAGTTGGATGAAGTCTTGAGGTAGACCCCATTCTTGACTGCCCATTCACTTATCTTCATCCCGAGGAATGCCATTGCATTGTCAGAGATAACAGTAAATGGAATACCGAATCTTGTCATGATATTTTCTAAAAATTCAAAACAACCTTTTCATTGCTTTCCTTCAAAGCCACTACTTCTGTCCAGTGAGTGAAATAATCATGTAGTCAGTAAGAACCCATTTATGCCCTTCACTGGATGGAGGATTAATCATACCAATAAAGTCCAATCCCCACTGAACAAAAGGTTGATCTACCTAAATGGGATGCAACAGAAGTGCTATAGCCTCTGTTTACTGAAAAAGAGGCACATTCCTTACATTTTCTTACCCAAAAATGAGCATCTTTGAACAAGTTTGGCTAGTAATAACCAGCCCGCATGATCTTGGTAGCCATCATTCGTGCTGAATAATGCCCTCCCAAAAGGCCATTGTGAAACTCCTCCAATATCTTGCTTACCTATTCTGGCTTGATGCAGCGTAGGAGGATGCCATTCAAATCCTTTCGAAAGAGAACATTATCCACCACAATGTATGGAATAGACTGGAGGTGGAAAGTGCATCGTTGAACCTTATCCATATTTGGAGGATATACCCCAAAGAGGAGGAAATTTTGCATCTTAGTCAACCAATCAACCTGATCATTTTCACCATCAGTATTGAGGAGCGCAACATCTTTGTCCTCTTTAGTTTCCATGTCTACAGCCAATTGTTGGCATAACCCCTTGCCTCTGACAAGCTTAGTGACTTTGATGTGTACATCGTACTCCATTACTTTTGTGATCCACCAGTAGCGTTTCTCATTCATTTCTTTATTCAACAAAAATTCTTTAACGCCGGGGTGAGAAACCATCAAATGCACCTTGTTATTGGACAACATGTGCCTAAATTTTTAGAGCTCGAATGACTGCAAAGACCTAACTTTTTGATGAATGAATATTTGAGCTCATACTCCTTGAGAGACTGACTAAAGAAGGCAATTGGTTGCTCCATCAAATCATCATTCTGCTGAGTTAGAATCCCTAAAATGCTTTCCTGTCCTATGAAGGCATAGAGAATGAAGTCTTTATCAAACTTAGGATTCACCAATGTGGGCCTTGTGAAATGGCTATTTTGATAGCCTTGAAACTTTCTCTTCCTTCCTTCGTCCATGAAAATGGAATATTCATTTTTTAACATGGTTGTAAGTGGCTTGGCCATTGTTGCAAATTGGGGAATGAATCTTCGTACAAAATTAATGGTTCCCAGGAAGCTCTGGAGACCCTTCTTGTGACTCGGAAGAGATAGGGACATAATTGACTAGATTCTGGCTGGATCAATGGATAGTCCTTCCGTAGAGATGATATGTCCTAGCAACTTTCCCTCTTGAACTATAAAAATACACTTCTTAGGATTCAATGAGACCCCAAAGTCTCTACATCTTTGAAAACCTTTTGTAGATGTGCAATATGATCCTCAACATGCTTGGAATAGATAGTTATGTCATCGAGGTAAACCAAGATAATATTGTTGATAAGCCCTTTGAATGCCATATCCATAGCTCTCTGGAAAGTAGCCCCTGCATTGGATAGCCCGAATGGCATCTTGTTGTAAGCATAAGTGCCCCATTTAGTAGTAAATGTTGTCTTGAATTGATCAGATTCTTGGACCCAAATTTGATTATACCCTGAATATCCATCGAGTAAAGAAAACCTTTGGGCCCCGATACTATTTGAAGAATCTGTTCCATTGATGGCAGAGGGTAGTGATCTTTTAGCGAGGCACGATTCAAATCCCTGAAGTCCACGCACAATCAAATTTCACCATTCTTCTTTCTTACAGGTACCAGATTGGCCACCCATGATGAATGTTTGATGGGAAAAATTATGCAGGCTTCAATGAGCTTTGTTAGTTCCTTCCACATTAATGGCTCAATTCGAGGGTTGATCACCTCTGCTTTTGATGAACTAGCTTAGAACTTGGGTCCAGTTCAATAGTATGTTGTGCTAGGCCTGGATCAAAACCACACAGGTCCTTATAACTCCAAGTGAAGATGTCATGGTATTCTTGACACAACTCAGTGAAAGATTTCTTTTCTTGATTAGTGCACACTTTTCCAATCTTCAGAAATTTCTCGCTAGCTACCTCAACCTCCTCAAAGTCTTCTTCTTTGATTGTCATGTTAGTGCCTTGCCACTTGACCTGATCATCTGTGTCAAAAATGGATTCAAGAGTGACTAGGCCTTTTGGTAACTTATTTCCTTTCAACTGGATGACTTGATCACCATAGGATTTCTGAAATTTATCCTGATGTTTGACTGTGAACTCTGCTTCTTGTTGTAGGAAGAGGACAATTTGTTCATCGTTGTTGAACACTTGCCAACTACTCACATTATCAGGTAGACGAACCACCATTTTGATGATTTGTTGTCTTTCCTCCATGATATCAATAGGTATGTCATATTGTGAGCCCACCGTGGCCAGCCTATCAGCGTCTTGATTCTGACTTCTGGGAATTGCATGAATTCCAAAAGCCTCAAAATCTTCAATTAGATCCCAAACTTGATTTTTGTATGATCTTAGAAGATCGTTCTTGGATGCACTATGCACCATTACTTGATGAACAACCAACTCACTATCTCCAAACACAGTCAGAGCCTTGATTCCCCTCTTTTGAGCTCAGTTGGATCCCTTGCACTAGGGCTTCGTACTCAGCAACATTGTTGGTGCAACTAAACTGCAATCGGAAGGACGAGAAATATTTATCTCCTTTTGGAGAGATCAACATAACTCCTACACCGGATCCATTTTTTCTCCTTGAGCCATCAAAGAAGAGTTTCCATAGTCCCTCAGAATCACTGGGCACTTTGACCAATTTACGGTACAATCACACCTTCCTCGTGTACACAGTATGTTCCCAATCTAGTCTCTTCTAAAAACAGCAGACCAGACTCTTCATTTGCCAGCAAATCGTCATACGGGTCGTATTGGTGATCTGTACTTACTTCATCAAGGACTGTGTCAGGAACCTCCTCTATGAGAGTAGTCGGTTTGTGGTCTGCATCTTCCTCTTCGGGTTCACCAATGGCATAATTTCCATTTACGGGCTTGACTGTGTATGGTTCCACATGGTTGTGGAAAATGGGTTCAGCTCTTATAGTCACCTTTGTCCCATACCGAGTTCTCAAAATCATGTGCGACCAGTCTGTTGATAAATAACCACCCATTTTGGCGGTGAAATCTCGTGATAAGAAAATGGAAAAGAGAGGAGGGAGATCGATGACCGATATGTCTGTTGAATGACAAACTGGGACATGCGTGGATGGTGAGTTGTAGCCCTTTAATGATCCCAATAGTCTTGACTGCCGTGCCATCCAACTGAACTACTCCTTTTGAAATTGGGGTATATGAAATCCCCAATACGTCTGCAATCTGCTTAGGCATGATAGAACTACTGGCCCCAGAATCGATCATGCAATTATGAACCAAATGATTACCGATGATTAGAGAGATGTAAAATGGTGGTGGTTTATTTTCTCTGGGAATCCCTTTTGTCTCCGGTTGACATAGACTGGTTGATATGGATGCTCCATGACTCGATGGTTTATCAGTAGTGCCAAAACTATTCAAAGCTTCTCATAGAAAATTCCATTGAGACGGTATTGAAAGCGCATCCCACATGGTAACGCTCAAATTAGTCTTTTTCATCTGCTCTACAATACTGAATGGTATTTCCCCTACCTTGTTGATGCTCTTATGGGTGTTAGTATCTTCTTTTGGAAAATGTTTATTCGGCACCATCACAACTGCAGGTCCATTACTCTTTGGAGATTGGCTTGTGGATACTTCCAGTGATTTCCTCCCTGCATCTTTATCTATCACTGGTTGTGTTTGAGGATGTGAAGCAGACACTTGGTCAGCTTTAGAACTTTGTGGTTCTATTGCCCTCTTTTTGGAACGCGTATTTGAAGCCACCGAGGAGGCATCGGCATTTAGTCCACAAAAATCATCAGATTGCCAATTTACTAATGTGGTTTCTTCAGTGAGTGGAGTCTGATTATCTTGGGTTGTTGTCTCAACTACTGATTCTGATGGGCTGGATATACTTTGGACCATGAGAGCCTGACTCAAAACTCCATTTGGGTAGAGATTCTGATTGTGGGGTTGGGAACAAGGATAACACCACTCATAATCTTGGATGAGATTGTTTTGAACTGGAACTATGGCTCTAGAAGAACTAGTAGCAGAAGGATTTTGGGAATTCAAAGGTTTAATATTTACTGGCTTGGCTTATGGTTTGGTTCTGTGACTGACTATTTCCTTGAAAGGGAGAATGATTCATTTGATATTGAGATTGGAAGGGGCGAGTATATTGGGACTGCTACCTCTTCATTGCCACAAGTTCATTCCCAAAAGTTTGCAATAGTGACTTCACCTCAGCCAGGTCATTAGTAGGGTTGGACACAGGTGTGGTTGCTAAATTGAAGCTACCGGAATTGGCACAAGAGCTAGTTGTTTCCTGCGAGTTCTACAAACATAGGCATAGGAGGCCTAGGGGAAATTTTACCTGCTTGAATTAGGAAATTCTCAGTTGTGACAACAATTTCATAGACGTCAGGAACAATATTACCTCCCATTGATTGAATCAGGATAGCAATATCACTATTCAATGCTCATAAATAATATAGGAAAGCACTTTGTGGAGATGGACGTACAAGAGTCGAGAATTCACTTCCAAGTTTTGTCGAAGTGGAGATTGAAATCACTCATATATTCTTGAGGAGATCTTTTGATGGTATGGAATTGTTCCACAAGGGATAAATGATCACTTTTGTCTTTGAACTACTTGCAAAACTTGGTGCCCAACTCATTCCATGTAGTAATCGAACCAGCGTTTAAGCTCCTGAACCATTGAAGTGCCCTTCCTTTAAAAGAAGTAGCAAGAAGTCGAACTGCTACGTTATCTTCTGTGATACTGTGAACTGTGCAAATGCTTGCTACGTCCAGTATGTGTTCTGAGGGAAATATTAGTTTCACCATTAAAAAATGGCAAAATTTTAAGGGTAGTTGTTGGTATAGCATCTCTCTGCGCCAACTACAAGGGGTTACTAGCATTAAAAGGAGGACAAGCATTTTCCACCATTGTGAATCTATGTGGATTATACCTTGGTAGAGGAAAATGTCCGTCAGGTGGAGTTGAATGCCCCTACGAGGAAAATCCGTAGGTGTGGCAACTGAAGGACTTCTACCTCTTCTTCTTGGAGGAGATAATGAAAGCTCTATATGCTGATAATTTCCCTACCTTGAAGAAGCTCTTGTATGAATCCTTCGCATAAGTTGATATACTGAACTTTGAAATCTAGAGATATGGAGTCGCCAGGTACTTAGATTGATAAAAATGAGAAGAGAAGTACCAACTCTATCCCCAGGCATGCCAAAAACTATTGTCACAAAATCATTGCACCCTCCTAATGGCTGAAAATGAATCACGACATTCGATGTGATAGTGACAAATGGGATCATCTCTCAAGTTGTGGGACTTAGACTAGAGATGAACCTCCGGAGAAAGGTGGCTTCCTTTGTTTAAACTAGATGCTCTAACTCTTCATGAGATTAAGGAGAAATTGCAAAGAAATAAATCCTAAACTAGAAGTGGTGATGCACCAAAGAGCAGGGATGTTCAACTTTTGGAAGGGTTATGTGAGTGAGATGCTAGCATCCTAAATCACTTTCACCTATTGTAACTAGAAAGGGTACGAGTACCACAAACTAGAAACACATGTTCCTTTGTTAAACTTATACAAAAGAGAAAGGACACGATTTGGTTAGATACACAGATAACTTTATTGGAAAAATTAACACAAGCACATCTTAAGCACCCACTTTACGCAAAATAAAGATAACGTAACTTCTAATCAACAAGGAAAGATACAATCATAGTTGAAGAGAAAATAACCACATCACTTTATCTTGGCATACAATAAATAATCTGAAGCAAAGGCAAGTTACTCAAACATACTAAGGAATCACATTCACAAAGCATGTAATAAATAATTATTTCACATAGTAATTCAGACTTTCAAATGGCAGAGTGTAATTCTGAATAAAATTAAAAGGGACTTCACAAATATATGAAAATACTCTTCCAAGCTTGAAGAGTAAAATCACCAAAATCTTGAAATTGTATATCTTCATGAACTCTAAGCATTCATCTATTTATAAGTTCCTTAGGCTGAGCCATTACAGCTGGGCCTTAACTAACATTTTACTAAAAATAGAAATGTCATTAAATTAAGGGAACAAGCTCCCATGAAAATAGAAAAACTATTGCAAGGGTTTGACCAAGTCAACCCTGTAACTCTGACCGATTTGGAGCTCGAATTTTTCCTTCCATGGCCGCTCAATCTGATTTGGCTCTACAACTTGTTCATTTTTTCTAAGCTCCTCCTGGCTTTCCTTCCATACAACCAGTCTTTGATTGTATTCAAAAAAGTGTTTGATTATTCCCCTGGATCTCTTCATCTTCAAGTCCACATGCGTAGTGACTTACTACTCGTTGTCTCGATCTCTCTGGTAATTCAGTTGGTATTCTTTTCAGTTTGAAAATGACCTTGGACATCCTTCCTATGAAGTTCTGGCACAAGACCATTCTATCGATGGAATCAAAATTGAAAGTTCTTGTGACATCATCATCCCACTTCACCAAGTCTTTGAAGTTTTCCTGAATCTATTCTTCAGGGAGGGCATCGATATTCTCATTGAAGAATTTACAATGAGCAATATCAAATTCTTCTGATATGTCATTCAAGGCATCTGTGATTTCTAATCACTTGTCATCCAATTTTTTAATCAAGTCTTGTAACACCTGGCACCTGAACTCCATAGCCTTCTGATATTCAAACAACTTTGAGGCATCATCAATCACCCCTTCTTGAAGAAGCAAGTTAGAATCCACTGCCCTAACCTCTTCCCATGTTGCTAGATTTAGATTCAGATTGTTGCTTTCCTCAAAGAAAGCCTCATCCATCTTCTGAATAGTTATCCTTGTCTCCTACAAATCATTATAGATTTCCATAACTTCCTTGATCAAAGGATTTGCTTCTGCAAGTATTCGTTTAATCCACCCATTTACTGATCTCCCTTTCTGGCCAAGTTTCTCAAGCTCGTGATAAGAGAATTCATCAATAGAAGTTGAAACTACTAAGGCCATAGTAGATGGCGACTTAATGAATGAAATGGGATGTGTAAGTCTCCTAACAAAGATGTGAGTTGTTCGACCTTAGCCTTTAGCTCATCTTTCGTAGCTTTATCCTTATCGTATTTTGCCATCAGGGGCCCCAGAGTAGTGTGAACATCCTGTTTGGCCCCTCATGAGTGGCCTTTCCCAATGAAAATCTGAAAATCTGATAATCTGCAGTTGTGATTGTTTCCTTGGTTTTTCCCTCAACAGGAGTAGCGACCTCTATCATCCGTTCTCTGGATGAATTTATCGCCGATTTGACATGGTCCTTAGTCTTGAAAGGAATGATAACCAGATCGTACCAAGCCAAGAACATAGATGCTAATCAAACACCACAATCTATAAGATGAAATCACTTTTCCAGAATAACTTTACATAAAACCTTTGCAAATAAATGAGAAGCAATATAATATATTATTATGGAACTCAATGCAATACATTGAGAATGGGCCTTGCTTAAATAGGCAAGGAATAACAATCTAAGAACTAGTCAAGGTCATAAATCAAGCCATAAATCAAGGAAATAACTAGTCATCAAAGAACTAGTCAAGACCATAGATTTAGGAGAGAACTAGACATCAAGGATCTAGTCAATACCATAGATCAAGGAAAGAAATAGTCAATACCATAGATCAAGGAAAGAACTATACCTAACAACTAGATAATATCTCATAATATCTAAATAAGATAAAAGAAATATCCACACACATAAGTGGGTGAGGATAAATACAATAAAGGTAAATAAAGTACCTAGGTGAACATGAGCTAAGGTAAATACCTACTCTAAAGGTCTCTTGGCATGTCTTTTGGGTGTTTGCTCCAAGATGTTGAGATCTATGACATCTCCTAGAGGCACCTTCTTTTTTTCGCTTGGGGTCTTCTGAATAGCCACTCTGGAATAGCCGATAATGAAGAATATGGAGCGAGAGATGTGATACTTAAATCCCGAGTTGAGGCAAGGGAATTGGGAACATTCATGGGTGTCTGGATAGAAGTGGCAATGATGGATGGGGTGGATGTTAGCATAGTAGTGGGAATTGATACGATGGTATTGGAATATGGAATGGTAGAAAAGGAAGTGATAAAGGAAATGGAGGAGGGAAGGGTGATCCAATATTCTCTCCAACCGAGAGAGTTGGAAGGGATGAGAATACTTGGGCCATAGAAGGAGATTGAAAAGATGAAATGCTGGTAGAAGTGGGAGTAACTGATAGAGGAAGGGATGATGGAAGAGAAGAAGGAAGTGATGGACCTTGTGAACAATCAGAAGAATCGCTGACCAAAATCACATCTGCCGTAATCTTGGCTATAGGTATTTCCTGAGAAACATGAGTTTGGAGAAGAGATGAACTTCCAACAACAAATGGAATTTTCCTTGGTACTGTGGGGGTCTTCTAAGTCGACCGCTTTCCCTTTGTGGGTGTTGTTGGGTTTAGGACTAGTGGGGTTGCTGTATTTGTAACTTGTTTAACTCCTTTGGGTTTGATCCCAAAAGTAGCCAACCACCTGTAGGTCCTTTGAAGAATGGGACCCACTCTATCTTTTGTATTGGAGCATTCTTCTTGATACCAATCAATCCATGGAAGTGGTTGATTGGCAACATCTTTGGTCTTATATGCTTCATCCAATACTTCACTGTCATCTTGCAAATCTGTTAGGATCTCAGCTATCCCATATTGGCAAATTTCATTTAAGTCCAATATTTCATAATCTCTTTGTCGGATGATATACTCATCCCGACAATGAATCCAGATGTCTTCTAGTTGAGATGTATGGGAAGTTGAACGTCCTATCTCACTAAACTTTCCCAAGTAGTTGAAGTTGGTTCTTGGATGAAAATTCGCAGGGTTACCTTGGCCATCTCTGCGTCGACATTCTGGGTTTCGAATGTTCATACAAGTGTACTGCCAATCGAAATTGGAAAATGCACTCCTACCTTATGGCGCTTGTTTTGGATCTCGATGGTAATCCAACAGTTGCCGAACCAGCTCAGAGAACCCATTTGTCCGTAGGACACCTTGGCAATTTGCTAGGGGCACCAACGAAACCTAGAATTTGAATGTAGGTGAAAGTGGGAAATTGGAGATAGATGGCTCCCCATTCCCATACTTCTTTGAAGGCTTCATCGAAATTCTCTAATTGTACAACTCTTTGTCAAAGCGGTAGAGGATGACTGTGAAGAAAGCATCATTGACCCTTTGAAAGTGCTTGCATCCCTCACTCAGAGTGAGCTAGGGATAGAAGTCATAAATCTAGGATGTGCTGCGAATGCCCTTGGTATTTAGTCTAGAAAAATATCCCATGATAGTAGCAGCATAGACCAGGAATGATGTCATGTAAAATGATTTTGTGGTTGACACTCTGCCCAACTGATAGCAGATGGAGCTACTGATATGCTCTCCCCACCTGATAAGCTCCTTGTTCTTCTTGATAGTGGCAATGTATAAAAACATCCACTCTTGGAATTCCTTGGCAGATGGGAGGCCTGAGACTCGGCTTAGCAAGTATGATTATGTCATTGACTTCCTGGATGAAGTTTTCCCTGTACAAGGTTTTTGGCAACTTGACCATGCTTTTGGCCAAGTAGCTTTTCATGACAATCTTAGTACATGAATCAACATCCTTGTTCCAATGTTCTACTATGATTTCGAGTGAAATAGTGGCATAGTCTTGAACGTCAGGTAGCCTGAGAAGATCTTCAAAGAAATCAAGATCTAGGCAAATGACCACCTTATCATTATCATCTTTAACTGACATAGAATCCTCATCGAAGTGGGTAGCTGCAGCTAGAACAAATTCAAGACAATGCATTGAAGCAGGAAAACCAGCCGCAAGGACAAGTCCGATATCATAAATTTCCTGCATCCATGGATTTTTGTTAGGAGCCTTTACTCTGCTCCAGAAATCTGGGAAGTCAATCTATCCTAATTTAGTATCCCCTATGTTACCTAGATCAGATGATAGGCACGACTGAGGAGCAACTCCAAGGAATGAATATTTCATTTTCTCCTTCCCTTTTGAAGTAGAAGTAGACATGAAGCTCGAATTTGAAGCCGAAGAAGGATAATTTCAAAAATAAAAATTCTAAAATTCTACGGGGTGAAGATCTCCAGAAGTCAAAATCTACGAAAGTCGAAATTCCAAGTCCCAAAAGTCTGAAAAGAAAATCTCCGAAAGAAAGCTCCGAAATGAGAGTATCCAAATTCTGAAATGAAAACCTCCGAAATCCCAAAAATGAAAACTTCCAAATGGAAATCTCCGAAATCCCGAAAGAATGTTTTCCGAACAATTTTCTCTAAAGTTTTTCTCCGAAATGGAAATTCCCGAAGTGAGTTTCCTTGAAACTCCGAAGTGATTTTCTCTGAAGAAATTTTTCGAAAACACTTTCTCTGAAATGATATACTAGCAACTCTGTAAAAACTTGAGATCTACCTCAAGATGATTTTGTGAATAACCTGAGAAACTAGAGATAACTCAAAATGAAAACATGGTGAATGGGAAGTCCATTATTCGAAAACACCGAAGAAACAAAAAGGAAAGAAAACGGGAGATGAGAACAAAAAGAAAATCTAAAACCAAAAAGAAAATCTAAAACCAAAAAGAAATAACAAAATTAACATACCTTGAAAAAGGGCGTCAAAAAGACAAGAAAAGTGGATGTCAGAGATATTTGTCAGGTGAAAATGACCATAGAAAATCGAGTTTAAATAGAAAACTCGACATTTATGGCAAAAATCCGATCCGTATGGGGTTGGTGAAGAAATAAATGCTCAGAAAAACTCTGAAGTTCCAAAACCCGAAAACTCGAAAGTTTGAAAATTTAGAAATTCAGGATTTCGGACTTCGGGGAAATTGGAAACAAAATGTGAATTGTTGATGAAAAGTTCGAAATCGAAAACCGAAAGTCCAAAAATGCGGACTTTCGGTCTTCAAAAAAATCAAACATACTCGAACACGAAAGCGGATTAAAACTTCGAAATGAAACATTCAGAAAATCTGAAATCTAACAATTTAGACTCTAAGACTTGGAAGTTCATCATGACAGGGATTTCTAAAAAAATTATCGACCTTTTTTCACTTATCTTTCGAGGTAAGATAAATTGCTAATGTGATTCTGACCATACCGATGCGGTTACCCAAAACCGTCACTGGTTAACCTAAACCGACACCTTTGGTCATACTAGACCGACGCGTCGATCTCTCGTGTTTTACCCTCAAACCAAGAACGAGCTTAAAACCTCCACCTAATACCCAAAGCAACCCAAAACCTAACCATGACCAATACCAATACCCCGACAGAGATCTTGACCTTGATTCAATCATAGCTTAGCTTGTTATGAATGAATTTGTTATTGTAATCGAATGAGATACCTAAATCATTTTAACTACGGTAGAATTTCCTTTACTATTAACATTAAGTTGTTTCAAACAATGGATTGACAGTTTGTCTCAGAAGCATCACACTTCCCGGATCTAGCATACGCTAGGTAGTCAACTACATATATTGTTTAACTTTTATTCGGTGGTATTGTGTTCTATTTCGGGTAGTTCCTCCATGCAAAAAGGAAGCTCTCATGATCGGTTGTAAATCAAGAAGTCATACGTGTGCAACAACCTACAACCAAAGCATCTTAACAGGTATTCCCCTAGCCCTTTACCCTTATATGTTTCATCAACATTCAAAGAAACGCTCTAGAATCGGGTGAAACAATGCCTTTGACTTTGTTTGTCATGGTAGTGACTTACTCCCTTTAACATGCGAGACATGCGAGATGTTTGTTTATCAATATTGAAATTCCACCTTTGTTCAACATTATCGGGGACTTTGGGATGGTAGACCATCTCCACTTTATAGTTTCCTTATCTCGAATATGAATGGTGGTCTATCCAGATTCAATAATGTGATTTGTGGATCGCCAAGGAATCTGCCTTGGAGTTCTGATTGGTTGGAATGAAGTTGATAGAGAAGGCTGTAAAATCTAGTGTGGCAGAAAGCACTTTATCTCTATAATGCTTCAGCTCATCTCTTTTGACTTGATTTTTCCCTCGAACTTGCTTTACTAGAATTTCAAAGCATCTCCTTGGGCTTTGAGGAGTCTTACTCCTTTCTTTTTAGCTTGCTCCATTCCTAGAAGTAATGCTTCATACTCCTTTGGATGATTGGTTTCTCGAACTTCGGCGTGTGGGAGTATGGGAATATCTCATGATCTGGAGATATTAGTAGAATGCCGGCTCCTGATCCAAAAGAACAACAGGTGCCTTTAAACTCTAGATTCCAAACCTTTTTAGCTCCTTCTAGTTTTGGCTTTGGTTGAAATTCCAATTCTGGTACATTTTTATCCATTTCCAAAAATAGACCCCACGGTCAGATTCCTAAAAAAGAATCTGAGATATAGGATCCTCATATTTTCCACCGTGTACTTGGAATTTTGTCCCATCTCCAGACTTCTAATTTATTCCTTTGATAGGAATATGAGCACATGACCAATCCATCTTGACTTCTCCTCCCAACTATTTGCAACAATTTCTACTCAAAGAACATCCCATAGGAGACAAGAGTATCTGCTAACTAATATTGTCATCTTTAATATTTTGTCAAGAAAATTTGCCAAAATAACTTGTGCATCTTTGATTTGTCCAATTAAAGGGACTAGTCTCTCCATGGAGTAACACATTTTTATGGTCTTCGTCAGGTCAGCCCAAGAGCATCTACAACTTTAGTTGACATTACATTATCGACGCATCCGAATCTAGAATGCAATTGATTAACTTGAAACCATTAAGCAATAGGGAAACATAGAAAGGTTCCACTCTTTCAGAAGATGGTGAGGATTTAACAATTGCAACATTGTTCTGGGGAGGATTATCTTTGGGCTTAGGCAAAAGGCCTTTTTATATATTGGATTGTCCTGGTGATTGTACATATATGATAACTGCTTAGGAAAGGCTCTCAAGTATTCAACTTTTGACATTTGAACTCTAGTTTTTTTACATGATCAACAATGTCGAAGGAAGGTATAGATTCAAATACCTGAGCTACTTTGTGGTTGAGATGAAGAACTCACATTCTTATCTCTGGGAGCTAAAGAAGAAGGTAAAGGGCTGCCCCTTCTTTGTTCATCAGCTAATGCCTCAGCTTGGCGAGTTTGTGGTTTTGTAAATACTACATATGTATGACCATGATCATCTTCATGAAGCTTCTCATTGTCATGTTCAGATTTGTAGTTTAGGTAATTAATGTTGGAGTCACCAGCAGGACCTACAAAATCATCATTCTCGAGCTGATTAGCTTCTTGACTTCCGATCTTCTTCATTCATCTCCACATTATTTCTGGGAGCATATTCAATTGTTAATCTTTGGGAACCGGTGATGAGGTTCGGTTGTTGTTGAAATTTTGAGTAGGGATGATTGTTGCCATGAGCCATTTGAGCCATTTGTTTTTCATTTGGGACATCTCATTTGCTAACTTTTACAATAGTGAATCGAAGTAGTAGCGAGAGGATGAACTTTTAGCTCGAAGTGTTGCTCTTTATCTTTCCACGACCATGATGAGGTCATCTTCAATTTCAACCGCCATGTTTTGGGTTGCTAACAATTCAGCAGGACGTGCTCTTCGCAGTTGATAGCTTACTTCACGAAGTAAATCATTGATGAAGAATACCTTTTGATTATCATCATTCAAAGAAGAAGAAGCTGAAATTTTGTACAATAATCTTTGGAATCTTGCAATAAAATCCCACATATGTTCATGTGGCTCCTTCTTCAACTAAGTCATTTGGGTTATCATTCTTTAACTGAGTCAGTTGGGTTATCGATATGTTGGAATCTTGCTGGCTTGAATTTTTCTAGGAATGCATCTCTCATAGTGGCCCAGTTGGCTATGGTGCCAGGAGCAAGTCGGTAGATCCATTCTCAAGCCAAGTCATGCAGAGTCTCTATGAAGAGTCGCATTGACAGATACATCTTCATTTTCGACTGTAAGCACTCCACAGGATATGAAAAATGCAACCAAGTGGTCATCTGGATTTTCTTTCCATCTCCAAAGAATTTTAGATAATTCTTTCTTGTCCCTTTAGGTAGATCATGCATAGGAGGAGTCAGATTCAGAGGTCCAAAGGCTACACCCCATGGAACAGGTGCTGCAGGGGCAAGTGGTTGATTCTACATCATGATGAATGGAGCGCATCTTCTTTGAGAATAGACTTGATGAATAATTCCAGCTACCGGATTATGTTGAAGATGATCCGGATCTGGATGAGTTTGCACTCTTCTTCTTGGTGAAAGACTGGATCTATGGCTTCTAACTTGAGAAAGCTCTGGTCTGCTAATTTGTGTTGTTCCCAACTAAGTCGCCAAAAACTGTTGGCTAGATTTTTTGCACAGCTAAAAACCTAGGCAATCATGAGATAAATCTCCCTCATTTACCGGTGAGGCTCCCGTGTAAGATTTTGTCAATTATATGTCCTAATATCTATTTGTTGGTATTACTTTAACTATATAGCTCATGAACCATAGCTAGATAGTTCTCAAAGTAAGTAAACAAGCGTCAGTAAAAGAAAGGAAAAAATGTGTAGAAGAGGAAAATAATAGGAAACGGGAGAAAGTAGAGAGGATGTGTAACCCAAAAAATAGTTTACAGAGTTGATTGCATGCACATAGATTAAAACAAATAGATCATTAAACACAGAATTCAAAGCAAATGAAACTTTCAGATCTAGATCTATAATAACACAAAGTTTATGAATAGATCTAGAAAGAAATAAGAAGCAAAATGCACCATTGACACAAAGTTCTCCAGAAATCTCTTCTCTATTCCTCTGCTTGCAGAAATCTGGGTTTCAGCTCAAAGTCTGGAACACAAGAATGTTGATTACAAATTATGATCCATTAACCCGTAGGTTCTTCCTCTATTTATAGAGTATAAAGGAAAATTACAAATAGGAAGTTTTAAATGAATTCCCACATGCAAAAGCTATGAAAAGGAAGCAGTGGCAATCTTCCTCCTGGAATTCCCCTTTGCATGACATGCATGATTTATAACTAAAAATATAACCTTCTATTTTGCATATACATCACCTATTTCAAATGTAACGGCTTTTAAACCAATCACTTAAGTTTTATAATTTAATTGATTGCTTAATTAATTTTTAGAGAAAATAAAAGAAAGAGGAAAATAAATAAGAAGAAAGTTGTAACCCTCCGGTCTTGTCATTCTTCCATATTTTGCATGCGATTGAATTTTTGTCTTTTATTCTCAACAAATTTGGATCTGGAAGCTATGCATGATGTTGTGATTTGCTTGTGGGTATTTCCTTTGACATGTCTTCCTTCTATCCTTGAAGCTTTTGTAATTCTTCTTGATACATGCACCGGTCAATGTTTGTCATAAATAATTCGGACAAAACTTATCATCTTTATTTAAAATTGCATATGAGCAATTTTGAATTAGAAAGCACTGCGGGTGAATGCAAACATAAGTAAATTCAATGAGGGCTTCAAGTGGTAGATTGGGAGCACATGCACAAGCTTACGAAAGGAATTCTCCATCGCAATGACTTCCACATGGGCTGCGTTAGAAACAAGGATGAACTTTTCCGAAGCCTTTGCGATTATGAGAGTTGAATCTATCAATCAAATTGGTGATAGTTGAATGCGTATCATTAACTTCAAGCAAATCTGGAAGCTATGCATGATTCTGCTTTGAACTTTCTCTTTCATCATACTTCAACATGGCTGGAACAATCTTTGTCTGAGCTCTTTTTCTTTTAATTATGTCGAAATCCCTTGCAATTGGATCCATTTGTGCAGATCTGGAAACTTCTTCAAATTCGGAAGATATATTCAATGTACCTAACATTGATTTGAGCACTTGTGATGAATACCTACAATTTTATTTAGACAAAGATGGAGTCCATGGCATGAATACTTGATTTTTATCACCAAAATCTGCATATGAAGCATGTTGCCCTAAAATTTGAGGTTTTGCATACATGTCAAGCAAGCAAAAATATTATTTAATTCACCTAGGCACATATACCAACATGCAGATGCCCGAATGACCAAAATTAGGTTATTCCAACCCTAGGCACGAAAAGCGGAAGCTTCTCGACGGTAGAAAATAAAGTTTAATTCAAAGCTGCTCCTCCTTCTTTTGGCGCCAAAACTCATATCAGGCTGCAATCCTTATCAAAAAGAATTAATTGCTTCTTTATTATGGCATCCCATGCTTATAAAACCCTTAGCATACTATTTTTAATAATTGCCCTTCCTATTTCGACAATTTAATTAATAAACAATCATGTTTTTTCACCCAAATTGGGTGCCCAATTATGCATGATGTTGGTTGCTTTTAAATAAATTATTTTATTTATTTTTAGCATGCATCCTTGACTTCTCCTTAGCTTTCCCACTTGCATTGACTTTCCTTCTATTTATGGCACCAAAATTGGGTGAATAAACCATTAATAAATATTATTAATTGCATTATTATTCACCCAAGGTGGGTTGCACTTTTTGGCAAGGGTAGTTGCTAAAAATAAGAAGTCAGCTTGATGGGAATTTTTACCCTGCACTGCAGCTCCAAAAATCCCGTCTTTCACTTAAGTTGTTTGACTTTCATAATGGGAATTTTTAACTGCAAGGCAAGTAAGAAATTCTCGATGATGCTTTAAGTGATTTTCTTTTATAATGGGAATTTTTACCCTACAAAGCAGGTAAGAAATTCTCACCTGCTAGCCACCTCTAATATTCTCATTGAAACTTAAGTGACTTTGACTTCATGGGAAAAAGTACCTGCATGAAGGCGGTAAGAAATTCCCACACGCCCTGCCACTACCAAAATTATCATTGCAGCTTAGATCTATTTATTCCAAAAAGTGCGACTTGCATGAGTGAATAATTCTCTTTGGTGGGAAAAGTTAGCCTGACAGCAAAGCGAGAAAATTCTCATCGGTGCTTTAAGTGATTTTTACGTATTTTATAATGGAAATTTTCACCTGCAGGCGGGTAAGAAATTCCCCTTTGCTGCTTGACTTCCAAAATCCCATTGTAGCTTACACTCATTAATTCCAGAAAATGTGACTTGCTTGGGAGAGACTTTTTGTGCATGACTTCATCTTTTTAGGCAAAAGCTTGCATTTTGAGGTTGATTCTTTCTGGTGTTGTGTCGGTAGATGATCTCCAGATGCTTCAAGCAATTAAATGGACTATACTTGCGAAGGAATTGACCTAGGGGAATTTCACAAAGAAATTGAGGAGAAAACCGAGATAAAAACGCAAGAGAAATAAATAAAAGTGAAAACGCGTTGCGTAAGAAGTTGCGAGATAATGCCACGAATTCATTCTGGTGAAAACCCTATTGAGATGAGTGAATATTTGGCATGCAAAACTTCAACAAGATTCAATCGAAAGCACAATTTACTTCAAGCGGGCATTATTTATTTAATAAATTATTAAATAAAAATTTCAGTAGACAAAACTTAGCAGAGGGATAAAATGAGTTTGACATCGAGTATTTGTCAAAATTGGCTCATATGATTCACTAGGAATATCTTAACGTAATGAGACATCTTAAGCAATACAAACATGAAAAGACCCGTTATTTTAAAAAGAGCGAATTTTTTTGAATGGGTAGTCTCAAATTTAATGGTAAAATCTGGAGACACCAAATTAAAAATTGGTAGTTAAAAGGATTTTTTTGGCACCATCATACATCAAATATTCAAGATTGCATGCATATAAAATAAGAAAAATTTGTAGATAATGTTCAAAGTTTGGTATGTGCACAAATATTAAAAAAATCACACTATAAAACAATTCACACTTGTTAAAAGACATTGTAAATATTTGAATGTGAATATATTACAATTTCAAATACACCCATAAATATTTGAATGTGAATAAAACACGGTCAAATGTATATACTCTTGTTTTTCACGAAATATGCATACCCAACAATGGAGGATAACCCTTAAATTCAAAATTTGTGTGCATATTTGCATGCAATCTATATAGACGAAAATAACCCGACTTGACAAGATTTTACTATAAAAATCAATGCACAAAACACCCGGATCATTTATAACAAATTACAAACATTACGCCATGAAAACCAACTCAAAAACACCGAGAATGTCATTAACAAAATATGACCATTATGACATAGAGTATAGGGAGAAGCTCGTGCCTATATGCTCACATCCTTGCTTAACTCAACTCCTTTTTCCTGTAGTCTTCTCCAAAATCGAAAACAACAATGCATTTATTTCCATACTCCTTTTGAAACAAAATTCCTCTATATCCATATTCGATATTGTAATCATGGCCACAAATATGCAGTGGAAAGAAATTCCACTCCATCAAAAACCCCAAAAATAGATTGGAGCAATCAAAATAATAATCAAATGAGCAAGGAAGAAGGAATGTGACCAACTTAGGGTTGGCTTCTCGGGGAAGCTAAGCTCTTCGAGGAGTCGGCCTGCATTTAATTGCCATAAAACCCAAAACCCATTCACTACAACTTTCATATGCCACATACTCTTATGTATCTTCACATTAAACAAACCTGGTTTGTATAGCATTGCTTAGTCTTTTATGTCTCGTGTCACTAATGCCTCATTTTTAAATGTGCCACGGAAGTTATTCAAATTTAATACATATGCCACGAAAGCCAAGTAACGCTTCATACTTACCACAAAAGCTAACTATATATATATATATAGCCATGAACATTAAACAATACCTTATTACATGCCACCCATGTAATATATATATAGCCATGAACATTAAACAATACCTTATTACATGCCACCCATGTAATATGCAACTAAGGCCCAAATAAAACACTTTAATATATATATTATATGCCAAGTCTCACATTTATAATTGAAACTTATTTATATGTATACCTATATTTAGCTATCGTGTTTTCTAATAAATCCACATGTACTATAAACATGTTATAAGTCATACTATGCCACAACCAAGTCTAAGTAGTCTACCAAGTGACCCTACATATAGAGTCCTCACAAGAGATTTATACAAGTATAATTATTGTCTTCTTAATGTTTTTTAGAATTGACTTTTAAACATATATATGATAGAAAATACCGGTGCGAGCTAAGCCTCTCGGTTACTTATCCGCTTCATTTAAACCAAATGGACGCCTATTGACCGTCTATATAGTCATCATTTTGGGACTCGTAAGGGCGAGGTTGTTACACAACAAATGAGAAGATGGTTATCTTCTCACTCTTTGGGCTCTGTGTAACCCAATGAAGAGACCCTTTAGCAACCTAAATACATTGAAGTAGTAAAGGATTGACATGAACAATATAGCGAGCCCATTTAACTAGTGTAACCACTATGCTTTCCCACATAATTTGTTGTCACTAGCAAGAAGAATCGTAAAGTTGTTTAAGATTGGGAAAAGGTTGCAAGCGAACATATTATTATGGCAAAGATGTCCATGATTTATAGGTTGTTTTTTTCAAGGCAAGCGGGATGAACGAGAGGAAATCTTATAAACCTGAATCCTAAGTTATAACAACTAAAACCTCAAGGGATCTAGAAAGCTACATGAAGATTTCAATAAGGTACAGTTTAATGATAATATTATCAAAAGGAGTGGTCAAACTAACCATGATCCATGTCTACAATCTATTTGGAAAAGAGTCTCCAAAATTCAAACAAAATGAATTAGTAACAGCCAATAGAGGACAACAATTTACACAATTATTACACACACCATAGTTTAGACATACAAAAAGATGACCTTACATGGACCCCTCATCATCCATCACAGCAACAAACCAAAAATTGTCAAGACACTAATATTGAAACAATTTGCAGAAAACATAGAGAAATGAGATCATGCAAGAATTTTATAAATCAATAGGTACAAATGTCTACTTGACACAAATAACTATCTCATTACCAAACATGTTCTTTATATTCAATGGCCTCCAACAAAGTTGAAACACGCGTCCAACATTCTATAACAATCGCACTTTGAATTAGAAAGGCTACCACACAAACTTCTCAAAAAACAGGAAACAAAATGTTAATTATCAAAACAAAGTTTAGTCATGAGCCAAAAGACATGGATGAAGAATTCCTTCATCCACTTATACTTTCTTCGTGTCCAACTGAGGAATATTCCCAAAGTCGAGACAAGAATAATTGTCAGCACCAAAGTATGTCACACAATTTACCAATCCTAACTCTTTATTTTACCGATATGGATTACTCACATTGTCCTATGAATCATCAAGTGACAAGTGGCGATGAATCACTGGAGCAATCAACAATTTACACATCCAATTTGGAGGAGATGTAGAATATTTATTATACATAAAATATGTTGCCCCGTGCAAATAAAATGCAGTAGTATAGAAGAGCATGTGCAGCTACCACTTGTCAAGAGATTTTGTTCTCAACCAAAGGACCATTTAGAATGTTTTATTCTCAAGTGGTGGATTACGCCATACATTGTGAAATAAGAGAAGAGACCTGAAACTCAGTCACAAACTGCTCACAAAATACACTTAAATTCTCCTCCAATTTATAATCAATATGTATCTTTTTGAATAAGCTTTCCAATGCCATAAACGGTTCCAAAAATGGAGCCTGTATGCAAAAGTTATGAGCAAATAAGAATTCACATCAACTTTGTCTGCCATTAAAATTTGCTTCAGATTTTGGCAAAAATGTGTTTTCCCACTGGTCTTCTTGAAATTTTAACATTGCACCACTTGGCATCATTTGATTTGGTGGGACCACTTTTCTATGAATATTCCAACTTAGCCATAGCAACAAAATGACCCACACACTATTGTTGATTAAAAAGTTAACAAGGTGACACATTTACTTGGGAGGGTGATTTTGTGCAAACACAGTTTTAATTGACCAAATAAATAGCTATGAAAACAATGGCATTGTTATCTCCTCTCATGAGCCTATCAGAATACCAATCACGATGTCTTTTGGAATAGATTTGATCGCCCAAATTCATCCCCAATTAATGCTCCTAGGCTAACTGGCGGAAACATGTTTTTCGAGTTTCTAGAAAATCCTTTGTTTTGTGGCCCATGGAGTACTACAACCCAATCTAGTTTTCATTTTTGAGAATAACTCAAAAACCATTGCTTGGCAGTCGAAATAGTTTTGGCAATTCTCATAGTTAGCTCGTCGCTCATCTTTTACTTCAAACCACAACCTGAACAAAGCTTTGTATCAAAAGTTGCATTTTCATGCAAACTATTGTTTCACGTCCTGAACCATTTTGGTAGTTCTCTTGGTTAGCTCACTGCACATCTTTTGCTTCAAACCACGGCTTGAGCAGAGCTCTGTATCAAAAGTTGCATTTTTCATGCAGACTACTCCTCTGCGCCCTAAACTATTTTGGCAATTCTCTTAGTTGGCGTGTTGCACTTCTTGCAAAATTTGGGGACCCATGGACTACTACAACTCTAGTTTTCATTTTTGTAAATAACTTGAAAACTATTGCTCAGCCTGAGCTATTGTGATAGTTCTCTTAGTTAGCTCGCCACACATTTTTGCTTCAAACCTTGACCTGAACAGAGCTATGTATCAAAAGTTGTATTTTTCATGCAAACTATTGCTTTGTGGCCTTCTCTTAGTTAGCCCGTTGTACATCTTTCTGCAAAATTTGAGAACCTACAGAGTATTGCAACTGTAATTTTCACTTTTTGACTATTACCCTGAGTTTTAGCTACATAAACAATTTGACGTACCACAACACACAATATATCATGCCTCAAGAAGATAGCACAACACACCAAGTGATTAGCACATATTCTATCAAAAGCAAACTCCAAAATTGAAGGCACTGCAATCACAACTCAATTTTTAACACAAGAGTGCCCAAAATGCTACATGACAATTTTGGGCTCCAACATGTGAGTTGTAGAATACAACATGGACATGTAGCATGGCAAAATTGAATGCTTCGCGGCTTAGACAATGCTTTGGAGGCCATGGTATGAACAAAATGCTGCAAACAAGCAAAAGAGATGAGTGTTTGGGGATCTTGGCCATTCAAGAGCACAAGGTTAACAAAAATGGGCGAGGCAGATTTTGGTTAACAATTATTTTTGTTATTAAAAATGATCCTTTAATGCAATGTGGGGAAAGCTTGAAGCAAGTTCTTTAAATTGGTAGACATGGATCCAATTGAAATGTATAAGCATTTGAATCTAGGTCACACTCTTATGAGTGCCCCTCATAAGCATTTGAATCTAGGCCATGCTCTTATGAGTCTCCCCATTACCATTATAACCCTTAGACAACAACACCAAAGTGCTACTCTTATTTGTAGGAAGTTTCTCATAATAAAAATAGATTCTACATGATACGCACTGAATAAGATATCTGCCCTGCAAATTGCACCACATCATTTGTGCAGGTTTGCCCCATACTTTTAAATATGGTTCCACATTGCAGCTTTCCTATTCAGTTCAAAAGTAATCAGAATGTCTGTTAATATTCATAATATTCAGACCAATTAATTTCTTCTCTTCTGTTACATAGCTCCTAGAGTTTTCCTGCCTTCACAAAAGTTCCCACTTTCAACAAGATTTGGTGCCACCAATAATGAGAGGTTGTTTTTAGCCAAGAGTAAAATATCTACAATTCCATAACACAAGAAATATAAATGCACTTGCAGTGAGAGTAAGAAAGAAAGAAATTAGATTAATGTCCACAAGTGATCAAAAGCTGTCACTAGGAATGGCAAAGTGCAAGACTGGCACAAGGCATATCTAGAAAAGAGAGTATGATATGAACCTCGTGTGTGGCATACACCGAAAAAATAAACATAGAACCATGCATCAATCTTAAGCTTCACAATTCCTTTTTGTAGTGTCATTCCTATACATACTTACACATACAACTTGTTTGAGGATATCAAATACAAGGATGAATTCAACTGGTCTTTGCATCTGTCCCTGCAGGAAACAAAAGTTGTTAACTCCCCTCTTGATATATAGTAAATCTGCAGGGGCAGGTATTGCAATTCTGTGGAATGGCTTAAAATGAGTCTTTTTGAGGATAAGGGATGCAACATTTTCTGAGTCTATGAATATATATGTACACAGGTAGTTGTTGAACTTAAAACCTCAATTTCCCAATTCAGATGACAACTTGTCTCTTTCCCATGAGCTAAGTCGCCTTAATCTCTTGTCCAACTCTGCTGTGACTGCCGCCTGTCGCCTTTTACGGTGCTTTGTTATACAGTTAGTGGTCATAGAACCAATTTTCTCAAATGCCACCTGAAACAAACAACCTTTTTAGTAAAGCATAAAAGGGTGACATTTTGACCTGTCCTCGTCCAATTTATTTAGCATATAACAGATGACGCTGGAAAATTTTATAGAGAAATTAATGCCACTTCCTTGCCTTCAATAGTGCATCCGGGTCAAATGCGTGATGTGCACTGTGACGTAAAATACTAATCACATCTCCAACTTGTTCAGCAGCCAGGAGTTGGTCCTCGTTTATCTGCAATGTTAATTGCAAAAAGAATTCCTCAGACTACCACAAAAGCCTTTAACGTGTTTTGTATTTAAAATTAGTACTTTGTAAACCAAATACTCGAACTACATTAAATGCTTTTGACGAGTACATAATAGAAATATCCTACAATTTCCTATGCATTTAAAACTCAGTCAATCTTCTGATTATTATCAAAATCATATCAACGAAGAACACGTGCCTTGAAAATAGCCAAGGCAACCCTGAATAAAACATTGGTTCCCTCACTGAAAAGCACATCCCAAATCCGCATCGTAGTCTATTGAAGAATACACAAGGCAACATAGAGAAGTGTTGTAAGAAGGGAAAATATAAAGGAAAAATACTGATAGCTCATCCATGAAATTAGCATTACAAATTTCAAATACTAACACAAAACAGAGATACCTCTGAAGGCAAACTCTTTGCAAACAAACAGAGAAACCATTCTGTTGCAACAAGAGACACATCAAAGTCTAATTTCTCTAAATGTCTAGCAAGCCTGCCATACACAAGGAAGATCAATGTTATAGCTTACTATAAGCATTAAAAGATAATTGCAATTTCAAGTTCTCGGAAATCTATTTTCTTTCTTGAAAGAAATTATAATATTCATACCTAGGGAATATTTTTGCGAGGAAGTCCTTGAAAACCATTTGTTCCACATGGCTTCCAAACAAATTGTCTGCATAGCAATCATTAAACAAAACATTTTCCAAAAGCACAGCCAACATCCAGAAAGCATCTTCCTCTGTTTGCATGACTAACAAAAGCAATGCAGCAACAAAATTCAACCCCTGTTTCCAAAGTAGAAAAATGAATCAATTGAGCCAGTACGGCAGATTAAATTTATACTAATATCAAGCAAGCTTTTGCACAAGTCTGGTATGTACCCACATGGTAGGCTTTAATTAAGCAGTACAGGTAAATTAGTATTACCTGGCAATACCCAACATGAGAATCACGGAAGGAATATGCCACAAGAACCCTTCTCAGAGATGCATGTCCCTCTTCAGTGTCCAACCACGGATGTGTAGGAAAAGTGCGAGAAAGATCCTGAACATAAATTAAAAGAATCTATAAATATATCTATCAAATGGCATTCAATTGCAGGTTATAACAAATGGCCTCCTTATTAGAGCAGTCCAGAAGGACTGAGATAAGCATTGGAATCTTGACGTTCTGAAACAGTAATGGACACTGCATATGAGTAGCTCAATCAAGCATCAGAGGATATTTTATATTTTATCTATGCCAACAAACATGGCTAATATCCTTATATCAAGTGCTCAGCCAAATGTCTGCTGCTAAACAAAACATGAAAATATTGAACGAGTACAAGTTCCCTGATCCAAAAAATCCCAATTCTACATCAACCAGCTCTTCAAAAGAGAGCACAACTAATTGTCCCTTGACAATGTTACTCTGGGAATCTGATAACAAGATCCAAGATTTTTATACTGCAACATATTTGCGAGCATTTATCTCTATAAGAAAATCCTCAAAGTCCCATTGATACTGTTTGGAAAGACAATGCTTACAATTTCATTTTAGGATACTTCAACCAAAAAGATAGATGATCCCATCCTGAGATGCATGGCTTTAATGGAATATAAATAATCTTCCTTGAGATCCTTCCAAATAGACTGGTTGGCTTAAAATTACAGGCTGCAAAACATTTCTTCCTGAAAGATATGCATGAACACAATCAGCTTCCTAGTTATGATAAAATGGGGTTGGGATACGCCCAATGGCATTGATTTTAGAGTAGATCCTCACTGCCTGGAGCTTATCATAGCACATTAGACCTATATTTGGACTAGCCATTTGATAGTTCCAATCTTTTGGGTTGCCTGTTATGTTCATCCTACCATGGGCTTTTACAAGTAATGACCTGATTGTGATGAGAAATCAAATATGAATCCAGTAAGAAAATAGAACCCTTAACCCACCTGGATTAATGAACATGTTTAGAAGGCTGCCCATTAGCATATTGAACCCTGATAGAAAACAATTTGATGCACAAGGCCTTCCTTTGATCTCCGCTCCCTGGTTTGCAACCAATCATTTGCAAGATTAAAAGTAATTTGCTAATATCTCTAGTAACAAAGAAACCTAGAGAGTTGGAGTCCTCATCAATGGCTTGTTTTCTGAGATAAATGAAAAAAGAGTAGTTTCTTTCCAATTGAAGGGCATTGAACATTTCAAATCTGATTATTGAAACCTGATTTTGAATTACTTTGTGCCACATTCAAGGGAGAGAGCAGAGGGTGAGAAAGGGTTCAATCTACCGTCCAAATAACATGTTAACATAAGTTGGTTTATTCTTGACGAGTTGATTGATTTTTGTGCTTGTCAACCTGGATAGGAGACTTAAACCCTTAAACAAAGAAGAAACTCATCACCTAGGGACGGAGAGAACTAGAATCTATGACGTCTAATAAAACAAGTGAAAAACATTTGGATTGGTTACATGTACATTGAAGGGAGAGGGCAAAGCATTAGAAGGGTTTTAATACAACTATTCAACTCTTATTTTTCTTTATTGTCTATTTTTCATGTGGCTAACACAACTTGGTTCATACTTTATCAGTTACATTTTTCAAGTAACTTGGTTCATAAATTTATGTTGGTATAGGATACTTATAAGTTATAGCCATCTAAACCACAGCAGAGGAGAAGCCGTCAACTACGGGATCAAAGAAGTCTGAATTCTAAAATGTTTGATGATGTGGATGCAAAAACATTTTGAATAATTGCAAGAGAATAGGGATATTGGTGGGAGTCAGGGTTTCATTAACCAGTTACTTCTTCACTTGTCACGTGGGATGGAGTAGTCAAGTAGGATGGGAGACTTTTACCCATTTAAGCCACAAAATATGAGTCTCATCATCAAGAGACTTAAAGGCCTCTGAAAATATGAAACAAAGCATTTTGGGTTCTTCTGTTTGGAGATTGGGATTGACAAAAACATTGGTCAAATACATTTGGGATTCGGATTGAAAAAAGTTCTTGAAAACTATTTGTTAAACATATAAATTGTCCCAATAAAATACAATTCTCCAAAAGAAGGTAGCCAACGCCCAAAATACATTCTACCCTGTTTTCTTGACTAAGAAGAGAAATTAATCAATATAATTTGGACCCTGTTTCCAAAACAGGAAAGGATTCAATTGACCCGATATGTCAGATAAAACTCAGAATAACACCTTAAACCAAATCATGGGACACTTTAAACTAAGTTATAGGTCTTGTATTTGTAACACTATATCCTCTTTCCAAATAGTTGTAGGGTTTAGGGTTTTCGAAATGGGTGCAAAAATACTTGGGATTGGCATCTATCTATGTGGATCTTACTCTGGTTGATATGGGTATGTGCCAGTATAATTGCATTTAAAGTTGAGAAAAGGCCACAAGCTTATCAAAGATATTGAGAGTCTGGAAACTAAAGAACCTTTAACTTACTTGATGAATGTGAGCCATAATACAGAAGAGACCCAGCAACAAGAGATTTCTAGACATCTGAAGTTCGAAAATGTTGGTTTTAGAGTCCAGGGTTTTAGGGTTTGACATGGATGCAAAACAATGGGATTGAAACCTATCTACGAATCTGAGACCCAAAAACAAATGGGTATATGCTAGTATATTGCATTCATATCCATGGAAGGGTCAAGGGTTTATCATTTGAACCTAAGGAAAGACCAAGAGCTTACTCCATCTAAATATGGGAATCACTAGTATATTTGCATTCAAATATAAGGAAAGGCCAAGAGCTTACCCTATCCATAGAGGGGTATGTGGTGTCGGGATGAGCTTGAGTGGTAAAAGTATTTGAGCTTCCATAATGGAGCCCAAGGTTCAAATCCCATGAGACATGATAAAGTATTGAAATCAAGTAAAATACCATATATACCCTAAAGAATGAGGCAAAGTTCAAGTCTTAAGTAAAACACCACATCCAACTCGCTGGGTGTAGTGTGTACCCCCAATGGAGGAGGCAAAGTGCAAGTCCTGGGTGGATTTGAGCCAAGCAATACATCCCTTGGTCATGGTTACCCCAGAAAGGGGAATTTACCATATAAAAAAAAACATGGGAGTATATTGTATTGAATTCTAATAAAACTCAGAAACTTTACCAAAATTTGAATCTGTGCCAGTATGATTGCTTTCAAATCTGGAGAAATGTGGCCAGGATGTTGTGCAAAACTGCATTCGATTCTAAGGAATGACCAAAAGCTTACTCTAACAAAAAAATGGGAATGTACTAGCATTAATTACATTCAAATATAAGGAAAGGCCAAGAGCTTACTCTATCAAAATATGGGTATGTGCTGGTATAATTGCATTCAAATCTATGGAAAAGCCAGTATCTTAGTACATTGACAATGTGACAGGTCAAGTGTAATTAACTTACTTGATCAATCTGGAGAGTAGAAGGTGTAACCATGCCTTCAACAGCCCGAATAAGGTCTTGATAGTAACTGTGGGGGACAGTAGAACGCTTCTTAGCAGCCCCAGATGCCATAAACCACAGGTTAGGTCTCAAGACAGGTGGAATCCCCTGTCTTATGAGCCTCTTCAAAACAATGGTGTTTTTGAGAGTTGAAATAGACAGGGAAAGCACAAAGTTCCCATTGTCCTTCCAGTACTGGGCCTGCAAATACCAGCCCGCCCCTTTAGCAGCCTCCATTGACCACCAAACACGAGCCTGCTCTTTCACTCTCTGTCTCACCTCATTCATTACATTTGCCTCCTCAATGGAGCCCTCAACTTTAAATGAATATATGTCCTCAAACTTTACATTCCCCTTCCAAAACATTCTGCATATTTCTTTGGGTATATCTCCTTCTACCGACACTTTCCTCTGATTTTGTAATCCAGACATTTTGGTAGCTATTGAATATGTGATAATACTGCATGTTAAAATATATGTGCCCAGTGCCAAAGACGTTACACACACCAAAGGATTCTTCAGTTCTTTGAGCACTTTTGTATGGTCCTCGACTGTAACAGTAGCTCAAGATTCTAACTAGCCGTTAAATTTAAAATATCGTTTCGTCTGTGTGACTGTGGACCCAGACATAGAAAGAGACCTGAAAAGCATCCGCGGAGAACAAGGAAGAAGCGGACATTCCAAATGTGGTAGGCTTTATGTTTAAGCTTTTAGGGGGAATGGTTTTCGAGGTGTTTTTTTAGTTTTTTAGTTTTTAGTTTTTTTTGTTTGTTTCGGGGGCGGGTAGGTGGAGGGTCAACAGTGGTGCACCCTAAGTTTATGGGTTATAACATCAATAGTTTGTCATGTAGGATTGTGAATTTTACACTAATATGTAGTTGGTATCAAAAAAACGTTAGCACCCTCTACATTTGCTATGAAGCACAACATAACTCTTGTGTAACATGGATTTGTCTTCAAGTGTGAGACCTTGCAAATGAGACAAATCTCCAGAGGAGGTCGGTTCCTTCTTTTCCAACCCACTACAAACTAACCTACAACTCTAAAACTGCAACTAACTCTAAATCTAAGCTAAAATTTGCAGGGACCAAGGAGAAAAGAGTGAGAGAAGTTGCAAAATGAAGAAAGAAGGTGATGCGCCACGTTGAAAGAGGGTCCAAATCCGACCTCAAAGACACAAGATAGTTACACTTGCAGAGATTTGTTAAAACACAAAACCTTTAAGATCATAGAATGAATAAAGCTAATGTGGAATGGAAGGGGCAAACATCCATAACAAACTCAAAGAATTTGAAGGGAAAGAAGCAACCAAAAACATTTGTATTAGCAAGTTTTCACCATGATTACAAAGTATAGGTTTGATATCTCATACAAAATGCAGATTACAAGGGCCTAGAGGCAAAGAATGGTAACTCTAAGGCAGAGCTTCCAAAATGAGATAAAATGACTATTTTTACATGTTAAAACCTTACATTTATACTTGAATGAGAGAAAGAGGAAGAACACGGCATCCTTCCTCAACCACCGACCAAAACTCATTAATCTACTTGCAGAGCACATGGGCGCCAAGTTGAGCCATCTCTACATGTTATTGAACTCGCAGAAACGGAGAAAGGGGCACCATTCCTCATTAAACTTGGTGGTTGAGAATGATTTGACCATTTTGTGTACCCACGCCCTTTTGCGTCCCAAACCCGCATTTGCATATCGAATCCCAACACTTAACCAAATCCAGAAATTATTGATCTCTTAATGAAGGCGACAAGAAGACCTTTCCAAAAAGACCGATTTTCCCAATTTGGTTGGCCACATCGAAAGTTATGGACAAAAAGACATCTGTTATACTCCATTTGACTTTCTGTTTTTCCTTTGGTTTGCAACATGTTTTGAATGTTTGAACATTTTTAATGCTCTGTAGCTATGTTAAGTGCTTGGTGGCACTTTTGTTTGTTTAGCGAGTTTGTTGGTGGATTCCCGACATGTTTGCAACATTTGCTAATCCATCGGACCTCTGCGGAAGCCTTGGTCTTTGTTATGTGGTTTTTACTTGTTCGTTCCAACTTCATCGAAGTCCACACCTTTCCCATACCTATGGGAGCCTTTCTCCATTCTTGCGTGGATTTGGAGACCGAGGACATAAAAATTTGTTTTGTGGCTTTGGCAAGTCCATGAGAACACTCAAAATTTTGTCGAGTCCATGGAATAGTGCCATAGTGTTATGCATATTTGAACCTTGCTCCCCTACAAACTTCACCAAAACTACTTCCTCATGGCTCGAGCAGGCTGCAATCTTGTATCGCGGCATGAGGGGAATAAAAACATGACTCATATTTTCCATTTGACAAACGTAAACCTTGTTTTGTACTAAGGCCTCCATTTTTCCCTCAAGTTAACTCCCTTTGGTTTGTGAGTTAACACTAAGTTCCTTAGGTTCGCGGATCAATGAAATTGGTGTTATATGGAGTTTTCAATAAAATTACTAAGTCCCAAAAATGAACTCTATTAATGCCAAAATGTCCTTGGGGATATTTTGGGATAACAATTGGGAACTTGACGGGATATTTTTCTCGCTAAATAGATGACCAATTGTCTTTTTGCGATCCATTGGGCATGGAGTCAACCTTAAAAACTTGAGAATCGACCATGGAAGTCGATAAATTGATCTCTTCTCCCACATGAACCTAAAACCGACTGCTGCAGTTGCCTTTCTAAAGTTGATTCATTGGGAGAATGTAATGGAACTCGAAGGTTTCCCAAAACTCTTGATTTCTTCCAAGGAAGGAACATGGAGATTCAAAGGGTTTGACTTGTATTGGTCTACAATGAGAGTGCAAAATTGTCATGGAGATGGATCAAACGTTGATTTCCACTATAAAATATGCTCAAAAGCTGGACAAAAGAAAGCGGAGGCAACAAAACTATATACAAGAATGGAAGATCATACATGCTTCAAATAAAGGCATGTAGAGTGTGCATAAGGCACTTGTTGCAAAGAAAACCTATATTACCAACAAAGCATGTGCTCAACAACACTTGGGGGAATGGAAACTAATACGAGATGTACCAGAAAATACCTTACTTTAGAAACAATGTTTGAGATAGATCCCATTAACCGGGATCATAGTCTCTTCTCCATTTAGCCTTGACAATTGAAACACGTTGTTTGTCTTACAACTAGTGATCAAGTAAGGAAGCGCTCCAAATGGTGTCAAAATTTGAGTGTCTGCATGGTTTAGCTCTATCTTGATCCCATTTGAGGACAAGATCTCCCTCCTGAAAACACCTAGTTATTGCTTTCTTATCAAAATGATTCTTAATTTGAGTTTGATCTGTCTTTAAGGCCTGCATTGCTTGATCCCGCAACTCTTCCAGCTCCACGAGCTCTGCATATCTGACTTTCATGGCCTCAAATTCAAACATCTTCAGCTGATTGATGAGCGCTAATGTTGGCAGTTCAAGAGATATTGACAACTTAGCTTCTCTCCCATAGACAAGCTTGAAAGGTGACCTACCAGTTGATCTTTTAGGAGTAATCTTGTCAGCCCACAAGAATGATTTTAATTTTGTATGCCAAGTCCTTTGATTTCCTTGTAACATTATTCTTATGATCTTCAAGAGGTTCTTGTTTGTGGACTCAGCTTGCCCATTTCATTGGGGTAGTAATTTTAAGATGTACTCAGATATATGCCATTTCTTACAATACAATCGGATATTTTTTGCAAAGAAAGCTAGAGCATTATCAAATATTATTGTGGAAGGAACACCAAACTTGGTCACAATACCTTCATAGAAGTCCAAGATGTGGGCCTCATCCTCTCCTTTAAAGCAATAGTCTCTGTCCATTTGGTGAAGTAATCAGTGGTTGTGAGGATCCACTTGTGACCTAAGCTTGAGTGTGGATTGATTACTCAATAATATCTAACCCCATTGCATGAATGGTTGACTTACTGATGATGGGGTAGAGTGGAAGGGTTGGACCTCTCTTTGCATATAAAAAATGTACATTTCTTACATCTCTTGACCTATGGATGACAATCATTAAATAGATGTCACCAATAATAACCTTTTTCCATGATTTTAAGAGTTGTTGTCCTTAGAGAAAAGTGACATCCTACTTCTTCGTCATGAAACTCATGCAAACCCTTATCAATCTATTTTTTTTAATACACCTCAAGAGGACACCATTTGTATCTTTTCTTAATATGATTCCATCAATTAATACATAAGGAATTGATTGGAGTCGAAATACCTTCTCTTGGCTTTACTCACTCTTTGAGGATACTAACCTATTTGAAGAAATTTTACTTTGTCATGAGTCCAACAAGGAGTAAGTGAGGCATCAGTTGGTTGTTCTTGATCATGTTGGAGTATGAGGATAACCTCTTCATCAATCTGTTGGTCTGAAACTAGTTTCTCACATAGCCCTTTGCCTCTAACTAGCTTAGTCACCTTGATATCAATATCATACTCCATTACCTTGGTTATCCAACTAGCTCTCTTCTCATTCAAATCTTTATTTAAAATAAATTCTTTTACCCAGAATGAGATACCATGAGGTGAATCTTATTATTAGACACCAAATGTTTGAATTTCTTCAAACTTCTTATAACAATCAATGCTTGTTTCTCAATAAATGAATATCTTACCTCATAGTCTTCTAGACCTTGGCTAAAGAATGCAATTGGTTGTTCTAAAGCTTCCTCATTGTTTTCACGAATGACATATATTTATGCCCCAAAAGCGTATAATGTGAAATCTTTGGTAAAATCAGGGTTGATGAGAGTTGGGGCCTGTGCAATTGCTTGCTTAATGGCTTCAAAGTTGTTCTTTCCTTCAATAGTCCACTTGAATGCCATATTCTTCTTCAACATTAATGTCAATGACTTGACAAGGTTGGAAAAATTTGGGACAAACTTCTTGACAAAATTAATTCTCCCTAAGAAGCTTTGGAGTGCTTTCTTGTGGTTGGGTAATGGCAATGCTAGTATGACACTAACTCTTTTTGGATAAATGGTTAATCCTTCTTTAGAAACAATGTGTCGAGGAGTTTACCTTTATGAGCTAGGAAGATGCACTTCTTGGAGTTGAGGAGACTCAAAATTGTCTACACCTCTCAAAAACCCGCTTTGAGATGGAGTAGATGGTCCTTTACATTTCTAGATAATCTTTGTGATATCACATAGATACACAAGAACAATTTTGTTGATCAATCCCTTAAATGCCATGTCCATAGCCCTTTGGAAAGTGTTATCACCGAATCACAGCACCCCTGAGTGTCTGCAACTCGATGGGTTGAGACTCTCAGTGTGATTGCATAACATGGAGCTTTTCCCAAGTGTGGGACCTTGCGAAATCGGAAAAGCTCTCCGGATGAAGGCCGGTTCCTATTCCTCTGTTCAGATGCACACAAAAAAAATGCAGAGGGTTTACTCAAAATCTAATCTAACTTGCCAAGGAGACAGGGTAAGAAGATGCATAAAAATAAACCTAAACTAACAAAGGTGATGCACCGAGGAATGAAGAACACCTATCTTGCCAATAAACACAAACCATTAAAATGTGATGCAAGATCATGCACAGATAACAAAATTTGCAGTGAAAGATCAGGAGGATGCAAATGAACACAGAGAGGGTTGAGAATCATCCACAGACATGCATTACTTGCTCCAAAGATTGATACAATACACTACAAAATGCCAAGAGGCAAAGTTGCATTACAGTTTTAAATGGGAGGTTTGAACTCCACAAATTCACCTGCCAAAGAGAAGAAGGGAGGGGCAAAACAAGAATGTCCGACCTTTAGAAAGAAGCCCCTCCTTACTGATTTATAGGAAGAATGAGAGAGGAAGAGAGAGGAAATCCAAATCTTCCCCAACCACCTCTAGATTGCATTTAATTCATCTCATTATGGCGGTAGGTGAGAACCCTAGCAAACTTAAAAGTGATGAACTGTATTTTGCATTAAAGTTGGTTGTTGAAACGTCATTTCTGGCCATTACCACGTGCCAGAGGTGTTTTTCAATTTTCTCTCTCCAAACTGAACCAAAATGCAAGATTGACCTTGGAATCATGTAGATAATTTCACCAGCTTTCCATTGATATAAAGAACACGAAAATCCGAGCTCTGGATCGAAAGTTATGGCCATTTGAAGATTTAGGGCAAAACAGGCCCAAAACGGATCGGCGAGAGAAAAAGTTTGAATTTTTACCCGTTTGGTCTTTGGAATTTTTTTCAAATTTTCCCCACACTCCGCCACTTGGATGACACGTGTGCAGCTCTCGATTCATCTGCGGGCTCATCTTGTCTCTTTTGCAGCCTTTTCACCTTTTCACGTCTCACGCGTCCCTCGCGTACTTTTGTCCCAATCGTGTCGGTGCACGGGACAAATAGCTCGAACCGCCGAAATGGGTATGCGTGGGCAAATCGGCCGATTCGCGCCTCTACGCGTACTTTTTTTTCCCGATTGTCCCCAAACCGCGCGAAACAAAAAGACTTAGCGATTTTCCTCGCTCTTGGCCGTTCGGCTTTTCACGTCCGATGTCCCATTTGTCGGACCGACACCTGGGACAAAAAATGTCTGACTTAGCCGATTTTCTTGCTTTTTCGGCCCCAAGCTTGGTATGACGAACCTCAGTACGACCCAAACCCTTGGACCGAAATTCTTTAAAACATGGTCCCTCAACCTTATATTTTGCATTTTTTCCATTTTCTCTAACTCGTGGGGATTCCTTCTTGGATGGGAGAGTTAGAGAGAAGCCGAGGGCCCCAAAAACACGATTTCGGGCCTTGAATCAATCTACTTGCTCGGGACTGAATAATTTGATGCATGTTATCAAAATTACCTTGAGGGTGAATTTTGGATAACAATTTTGGTGACTTCAGCGGGGTCATCACTGCTCTTTGGATGAAGTTACTGAGATGCCCGAAGCATCCATTGGGCATGGAGTCATGAGTTGTCTTCGGAACCCCAGTGACTTAGAGCGTTGCAAGGAGGAACATGGAATATCATCCGATGGAGCAAGGCACTGCAAACACATTCCCGAGGAATGCAAGCTCTGTGCCCAAAGCACTTAGGGAAAGCGAAACTAACCTACTGAGAAACAATGTGTACAAGCACTTGGAGGAATGAAAACCTAAGCTAATATTTACAAGGTGGAGAATTTCCCTTTAGTAGCAATGCTTTAGATAGATTCCATTGACTGGAATCTACAGTTCTTTGCCATCCAATGAAGACAATTGGAAGGCATTGTTGTCCTTACACTTTGTGACCATGTATGGGCCACTCCAAATGGCATCAAATTTTGAATGCCTTCCCGTTTTGCTTTATCTTGCATCCCATTTTAACACTAGATCTCCAACTTGGAATGATCTACTCTTGGCCTTCCTATCAAAGGTCTTCTTGATCAAAGCTTGATCCTTCTCCATTGCTTGGGATGCACGATCTCGATCTCTTAGAGCTCCATCAACTCTCGCATATCTCACCTCCATGGACCCAAACTCTAAGACTCTAAGCTGCTTCGCATGAGTTCCAATGTTGGCAACTCAAGTGACATGGGCAAGATTGCCTCTCTTCCATAAACAAGCTTTGAATGGAGAGTTACTGTGGATCTCTTGGGAGTTATCCTATCAGCCCATAAGGCTGATTTCAGTTTGGTATGCCAAGACCTCGATTCTCATCAAGAGTCCTCTTAATGATCCTCAACAAGTTCTTGTTTGTAGATTCACTGGCCATTACCCGAGGGTAGTAGTTTGATGAAGTACTTAGGTAGATCCGTTCTTGACAACCCACTCAATCACCTTGGATCCAATGAATGCTAATGCATTATTTGAGATTATTGTAGCGGTATGCCAAATCAGTTACTATCCCCTCATAAAATTCTAAGATCTAGACTCATTTGCTTCCTTGAGTGCTCTTGCTTCGGTCCATTTGGTGAAGTAGTACGTGGTGTCAAAATCCACTTATGCCCTTGGCTTGAATTGGGATTAATGACTCAATGAAGTCTAAACCCCATTGCATGAATGGCTGGTCAACTGAAATTGGATGTAATGGGAGGGCAAGAACCTCTCTTTACTGTGAAAATACACAATTATTGCACCTTTTGATCCATGAAGCAATCACTTTGAAAATCTTGGGCCAATAATAACCAGCCTTCATGATTTTTAGGGCTGTCACTCTTGGTGTAAAATGACCACCAGCTGGTCCACCATGGAACTCTTCCAACACCCTATGAATTCGATTTGTACCAATGCATCTCAGCAGTACTCCATTCACATCTTTCTTGAACAAAACACCATCTACTATGGCATATGGGACAGCCTGCAATCTGAAGTGTCTTCTTTGGGTCTTGTTCATCTCTGGAGGGCATAGGCCCGTGCTTAGGAAGTGCATTATACCTTGGGTCCAGCAAGGAGTGGGGACAACATTATCCTCTTCTTGAGTGCTACCTTGCACATGGCTGTCTTGAACTGTCAAAACAACCTCTTCTTCATTGCATACTCCCTTTTGCTTGCCCAGAATTAGCTGCTCACACAATCCTTTTCCTCTTACCAGCTTGGTGACCTTGATCTCTATGTCATACTCCATGACACAAGTGATCCAACCTGCTCTTTTCTCATTCAAATCCTTATTGAGGAGGAAGTCCTTTACTCCCCGCATGAGAGACCAACAAGCTGAACTTTGTTGTTTGAGACTAGATACTTGAATTTCTTCAAGCTTCTGATTACTGCAAGTACATGCTTCTCAATAAAAGAATATCTCACCTCATAGTCCTCCAGGCTTTGGTTGAAGAAAGCAATTGGCTGCTCATCATTGTCCTTGTTTTGCTGCACCAAAATGGCAGAAATAGTATCATTACCTCCAAATGCATAGAGGATGAAATCCTTGGAGAAATCCGGGTTGATGAGAGTTGGTGCTTGGGAGATGGCTTCTTTGATTGCTTCAAAACCCTCCTTTCCTTCTGTTGTCCATTTGAAAGCCATGCTTTTCTTCAACATTTTGGTGATAGGTTTGACAAGGGCTGCAAAATCTGGGACAAACCTCCGAACAAAGTTTATTTTCCCCAAGAAACTCTGAAGGGCCTTCTTGTGGCTTGGCAATGGTAGTGCTCTTATGGCTTCAACCCTCTCTGGATCAATTGCTAATCCTTCTTTAGAGACAATATGGCCAAGGAGCTTTCCTTCATGTGCTAGGAATATACACTTCTTAGGATTCAAAGACACTCCAAATCTCCTGCACCTTTGGAAGACTTGTCTCAAATGAGAGAGGTGGTCTGCTGCATTTTTTGAAAAAGCACGTTGATATCATCAAGGTATATCAGCACCACGTTGTTGATCAAACCTTTGAACGCCATGTCCATTGCTCTTTGGAAGGTAGCTCCAACATTGAACAACCCAAATGGCATTTTCTTGTATGCATAAGTTCCCCATTTGGTTGTGAAGGCTGTCTTGGCTGATCTTCTTCCTTCACCATAATCTGATTGTAGCCCGAGTAGCCATCAAGTAGTGAAAACCTCTCGGAGCCAGCCACCACTTGCAAAATTTGCTCCATATAAGGGAGTGGGTAATGGTCCTTGAGAGATGCTCTATTCAAGTCTCGAAGTCAACACACAATCTGATCTCTCCACTCTCTTCATTTGAAACTAAGTTGGCAACCCAACTAGAATGCTTGATTGGGAATATGATTCTTGACTCAATCAACTTGTTCAATTCCTTCCTCATGAGGGGTTCCATGTGTGGATTGATTGGCCTTTGTTTACTTTGATGGGCTTAGTATTTAGATCAACTCAATGGTGTGTTGAGTTAACTCGGGATTGAAACCTTTCAAGTCTTCGTAGCTCCAAGCAAACACATCGGGGAACTCTTGACATAGTTATATGAACTTACACTTTTCTTGTTCGGTTGTCATCTTTCCAATTTGCAATGGTTTGTTCTCTTCCACCAAGATGGATCTTGAATCTTCTCTCTTGACTTTGAATGTTTGCTTTCTCTTTCCTAAACTGATCATTGGGATTGAAAATGGACTCCAAAGTGATAAGTCCTTGGGCAACTTGTTAGTTCTCAACTGTACCACTTGGTCACCATCTTGCTGCTCTAACTTTTCCTTATTTTTGGTGAGAATTCAACCTCTTCTTGCAAGAAATGGATGATTTGCTAATCATTTTCAAACACTTTCCAACTTACATTGTTATCAGCCTTTGAAGGCCTCACAATCACATGGATGTTTGGCTGTACCTTGTCTTTTTGAATGCTCTCCACAACGTCAAAGGCTGCCCAATTGCTTGTAAGCCTTTGAGAGCTTGGTTCTCTTTCTAGGCTGATTTGATGCCAAAGCCCTCAAAATCTTCAATGAGGTCCCACACCTGTTCTTGTAGCACTTGAGTAGATCATTCTTGGCAGCATGTTGCCCTTTGACTGATTTACAATCAATTCTTTGTCACCAAAGACTTGCAAGTTCTTTATTCCTCTCTTTCTTGCCCAATGCATCCCTTGCACCAAGGCTTCATATTCAGCAGTGTTATTGGAGCATGTAAACTGAAATCTAAAAGTTGAATAGTACTTTACTCCTTGAGGTGAAACCAGCATGGCTCCCCCTCCGGCACCTTGTCTACTCCTTGATCCATCAAAAAACAGCTGCCATACCTCATTTTCGTCCTTGTGGTCTAGCTTGGTGATGCTAGGAATGGGTTGATCTTCTTCATGTAAGCAATAGACTCCCAACTCAGATTCTTCTATTTCTTGATAAGGATCAAAAGCATGCACCTTGTTTGCCCATTCATCAAGAGTTAGATCCAGGATGCATCCAACCTTGGTGTCGACTTCATCAATGCTTGGGTGATCTTCTTGATCAAATCTTTGAGCAGTTGGCATTGATCGACTTGGAGTGTAGGGCTCAATGTGGAAGTTTGCAATAGGTTCAGACACTGATTGTAGCTTTGGTTCCACACCTCGTTCGAACAGCATGATGTGTGGCCAATCGGAGACAAATATCCTCAATCTTGGCCATGAAATCCCTTGACAAACATAGGGCAAAGAGTGGTGGAAGGTCTATAAGCGATACATCTTATAAAACAACAACATTTAGACATGCATGCAAGGTAAGACTCAAGTTTCTAATCACCCCAACCTGTTGTTGTTACTCTTTGTCCCATCCAACCGCACTACCCCTTTGGATATGGTTTCATAATGAAGTCCTAGTTGATCAACTATTTTCTTAGGCATCACCGAGCTACTTGCCCGGAATCAATCATGTAATTGTGCACCAATTGGTTTCCAATGATTAATGAGACATAAAAAGGAGGGGGCTTCAACATTTTACCTTGCCGCCTTCCATGATTCCCTTCAGGCTGGGCAGCATTTGTGAGCACCTTCTCTTGCATTTGGACTTGCTGATTCGAAGTTGGCCAGTCCTTCATGGCAGCTTGTAGCAAATCTCTCTGGCCTGGGATAGATAGGGATTCCCACATTGATATATTTACATTTGTCTTCTTCATCTGATCAATGATACTAAATGGTGATGAAGGATCTCTTTGCTGTCCCTTGGTTTGCATATTCATCCCTTGCATGTGGGCAGCAACAACTGGTATTTGAGTTGGTTTAGGAGCTGGTTTGGGTGCTCCTTGCATGTTTGGGACTACATTTTGTTTTCCAAAAGCTTGTGGAGTGGTAGAAGGTTGTGGATTACTTGGAGCCAATGGCTTTCCTTCACCCAAATTTCTCCTTTTTGACCTTGTGTTGGCTGCAACACTTTGAGAGGGTATTTGATTCATACCACAGAAATATTCACCCTGCCAATTGACAAGAGTAGTTTCGTTTGGAGATGTTCCTTGCTAAGGTGCTTCTTGCTGCTGATCCTCTTCGTTTGGACTCTTGTGACCCACCAATGGTTTGCACCATAAGACGATTTAATGCACCGTTAAAGCACATTGATTGGTTATGTGGTCGATCGCACGGAAACACCAATCATATTCTTGGGCCATGTTATTTTGCCTTTGGTACCAAAGCTCGGATGTGGATGCAACATTGAGGTTATCGGGCTAAAATGGTGCATTGGCAGGAGGCCTTGCTTGATTCTGATTTGCAGCTAGATTGGGTGGTCTTTGAGGCTGATATGGCTGCCTGTTAGGCTGAGCTTGAGGCTAGAAGGAAGGTCTAAAACCTTGAGCTTGCTACCTTTTGAGTGTAACCAGCTCATTACCTAGATTTTGCAATTGCTTCATGACTTCTTGAAGCTCGTTTGAGGCACTAGAAGATGAAGTAGAAGCTTCATTTGAACTCTGATTTCTAGGAGTGGGAATAGAAGCTAAATTAGGCACTTGGCTAGTACTTGGGCTCTCTAAACTTGGATATAATGGCATTGGAGGCCTAGGAGCTAGCTTTCCAGCTTGAATCAAACAATTTTCAGCCCTAATGGCAATGCTATAAGCCATAGGGATAGTTATGCCTCCCATGGACTGAATCAACATAGAAATATCAGAATTTAAAGCTTTAAGGTAATATAGAAAATCACCTTCTATTGTTGGCACTGATCGCCCTTTGGAATTCTCTCCCAAGTCCTTTGAAATTTGAAATTAAAATCATCACCGCTCATTGGGAGCTCTTTTGATAGTTGTCAGCTGCTCCAAAAGGGACAAGTTGTCTCCCTTTTCCCCAAACTGCTCATGGAGGGCTATACATAGCTGATTCCAATTTTGAATAGAACCTGAGGCAAGGCTCCTGAACCATTGTAAATCTTTCCCCTTGAATGAGGATGCCAGCAATTTGACAGCAACTTGCATCTCATTGATTTCATGAATTGCACAAAGGTTGGCAATGTCTTTAACATGATCACGGGGGTAGTCCGATTTTCTCCGAGTAAAGTATGGAATGTTCTTCAATGCTGCAACTGGGATTGGATGTTGTGCATTGAGAGCAAGTGGGCTGCTGCCAGTGAAATTGACATACGGATTCGGTGGTTGTGCCATTCTAATTGGCCTGAGAACCCTTGTTGATTGGATGAAAGGCCTACTAGGTGGAGGTGTTGACAAGGTTCTATTAGGTGGAGATGGAGATATTTGAGCTCTTCTTCCCCTTCTCTCTCTTCCTAGAGATAGGTGTAGATGAACAAACAATCCTTCCTCCCTAGTTCTTGACCTGGTCTGTATTCTTCTCATAAATTTTCCAGGCTTGGACTGCTGAAACCAGTGGATTATGCTTCTTTTGGAGTCGCCAGATGTGTGATTTTAAGCTCCTTCAAAGCTAGAACTTACAACAAGTGCACATCGATCTTGTTGTAATAAAAGTGAAGACCTCTAAGGTCCCACCGGGCATGCCAAAACTATTATCACTGAATCACAACACCCTTGAGTGTCTACAACTCGATGGGTTGAGACTCTCAGTGTGATTGCATAACATGGAGCTTTTCCCAAGTGTGGGACCTTACGAAATTAGAAAAGCTCTCGGATGAAGGCCGGTTCCTATTCCTCTGTTCAGATGCCACAAAAAAAAAATGCAGAGGGTTTACTCAAAATCTAATCTAACTTGCCAAGGAGACAAGGTAAGAAGATGCATAAAAATAAACCTAAACTAATAAAGGTGATGCACCGAGGAATGAAGAACACCTATCTTCTTTGATAAACACAAACCATTAAAATGTGATGCAAGATCATGCACAGATAACAAAATTTGCAGTGAAAGATCAGGAGGATGCAAATGAACACAGAGAGGGTTGAGAATCATCCACAGACATGCATTACTTGCTCCAAAGATTGATACAATACACTACAAAATGCCAAGAGGCAAAGTTGCATTACAGTTTTAAATGGGAGGTTTGAACTCCACAAATTCACTGCCAAAGAGAAGAAGGGAGGGGCAAAACAAGAATGTCTGACCTTTATAAAGAAGCCCCTCCTTACAATTTATAGGAAGAATGAGAGAGGGAAGAGAGGAAATACAAATCTACCCCAACCACCTCTAGGTTGCATTTAATTCATCTCATTATGGTGGTAGGTGAGAACCCTAGCAAACTTAAAAGCGGAACTGTATTTTGCATTAAAGGTCAAGTTGTTGAAATGTCATTTCTAGCCATTACCATGTGCAGAGGTGTTTTTCAATTTTCTCTCTCCAAACTGAACCAAAATGTAAGATTGACCCTGGAATCATGTAGATAATTTTACCATCTTTCCATTGATATAAAGAACACAAAAATCCGAGCTCTAGATCGAAAGTTATGGCCATTTGAAGATTTAGGGCAAAAACAAGCCCAAAACGGATCGGCGGGAAAAAAGTTTGAATTTTTTTACCCGTTTGGTCTTTGGAAATTTTTCAAATTTTCCCCGCACTCCACCACTTGGATGACACATGTTAGGCTCGATTCATTCGCGGGCTCATCCTATCTCTTTGCAAAGCCTTTTCGCCTTTTCGCGTCCCACGCGTCCCTCGCGTACTTTTGTCCCAACTGTCCTGGACTGCCTAGGACAAATAGCTCGAACCGCCCGAAATGGACCGTCTGTCAAAAAATCGGCGATTCAAGCGTCCAGCGTGTACTTTTGTCCCGATTGTCCCCAAACCGCTGAAACAAAAGACTTAGGCGATTTTCCCTACTCTCGGCCGTTTGGCTGGCCCCAGCGTCCCGAGCGTCCCAACGTCATGCGTCCGCGGACCGCCTCGGGACAAAAATGTCGACTTAGCCAATTTTCTTACTTTTTCGGCCCCAAGCTTGAGTACGATGAACCTCGCATCGACCCAAACCCTTCGGATCCGAAATGCTTTAAAAGCAGTCCCATGACCTTATTTTTGCATTTTTCCATTTTCTCTAACTCGTGGGGATTCCTTCTTGGATAGGAGAGTTAGAGAGAGAAGCGGGGTCCTAAAAACATGATTTCAGACCTTGAATCAATCTACTTGCTCGGGATTTGAATAATTTGATGCATGTTATCAAAATTACCTTGAGGGGTGAATTTTGGATAACAGAAAGTTTATCCCACGTTAGATAAACCAAATGTAATTTTCCTGTAGGCATAGGTTCCCCATTTTGTGGTAAAATTTGTCTTGAACTGGTCTTTGTCCTTCACCATGATTTGATTGTAGCCAGATTGACCATCTAGAAGAGAAAACCTCTCTGATCCAACAACTATTTGCAATATTTACTCCATTAAAGGCAATGGGTAATGGTCCTTCAAAGATGTTATATTCGGATATCTAAATTTAATGCACAACCTGATTCCTCCATTCCTTTTCTGAATTAGAACTAAGTTAACAACCCATGATGAGTGTTTAATAGGAAAAAATATATTTGTCTCAATCAATTTGTTTAGTTCCTTCTTCATCGAGGTTCGATGTGTGGATTGACACACCGTTGTTTTTGCCTTATAGGCTTGGACATTTGATCTAGTTCAATGGTGTGTTGGGATAAATTAGGATCAAAACCTCTAAGATCTTAATAACCCCAAGCAAAAATATCAAAAAACTCTTGGAAAAGTTCTACAAAAGCATGCTTCTCTTGTGGGGTACTCACCTTGCCAATTTTCAGTAGTTTATCCTTGTCAACTGAGATGGGTTCATAATCTTCACCCTTGATTATCATGTTTTCATTTTCCTTCTGAGTTGAATATGGATTCCAAATTCATTGGGCCCTTGGGAAATCAATTTGATCTAAGCTAGAAAATCTGTATAGCTCCTCCAACTTATCTTGATTCCTCAAAGAAAACTCAGCTTCTTCTTTGATAAAATTCACAATATGTTGATCACTCTCAAACACTTGCCAATTGGTGTCATTGTCTGGTATGACAGGCCTCACCACTACCTTGATATGTGGTTGTAATTTGTCTCTCTTGACATATTCAATGACATTAAAATTTTCTCCTACCATCGCCAATCTATCGCCAATGACCTCATTACTTTTCCTTGGAATGGAACAAATATTGAAGGCTTAGGTCCTCCAAAAGGTCCCATACTCTATGCTTGTAAGATCTTAACAAGTCATGCTCAATTACATTTGACCCTTTGAGTTGATTCACAATTATTTCACTATCCCCAAATGATCCACAGGAGGATCTAAAGAAACACCCCTTCATCATAATAACTTGAGAAAAGAAGAAAAATCAAACAAAAAGAAGAGAAGATTGTAAAGTTACATAACCACTACTCTATGCAGTAGTGGTTGGTTCAGTGCTAATCTTGCCCCTACACTGAGGCACGATGGTTACGTAACCTCCGTGGTGGTTGCATAACCACCGGTCCGCATACACCGCGGTCCTATCACTAATGAATGGAAAATAATAAAGTCATGAATGGTCGTGAATTTCAAACCTTTGGTTGTGTCTCTTCCTTGGAATATCTCTTCCCATTCTCAATTCATGGGAGGACATAGGGAGTGTAGACACAAAATCATGCACTTTAGACATTATTTAATCTTAGTCTCATACTACTATTTAGAAGGTTCTTGAGTGAAGAAAGTACTAATTAACCCTCGTCTTTTAGCCATCTTGTTTTATTTTATTTCATCATTCCCAACCTTTTACACCTACATGCCCAGTCTATTTTGGTCATTTTCTATTATTTTAGCCTTGATTGGGACACCCGTGGACACCTAGTCCCACCAGGGCGCCACTGGTCTCTTTTACACTTTCTGCCACTTTTTGGGCTCTTTCTAGCCATTTGAGATCTTTATCTTTTTGGTGGTTAGCCATTTCGAGGTTAATTACAAAATTAGATCAAGAGAACCCTATAAATATAAATTTATGAGACCATAATGAGGGACCTAACATCATTCACTAGTATCATCCATCTAGAGTTGCATCTATCTATTGGATTGGAATAAAGGCACAAGGCTAAGATATCTGCATCAAACACTTTATAGGGGAGGATTCTCTTCTATTACATGCACACATTTTATTACATTTCTACATCTAGTTATTTCTTATTACTTCACAAAGTGTGACTAGTATAAGAGCACCTAGGGCACAATATGCACTCACTCCCTAGAACTACATTTGGGTTCAAAATGTAATGCAACACTTAGTTAGTAAGTCCTTTGTTGCGTGCAAATGAGGTCGATCCAACCCATTCATTCACATTTTTTTAGGGATTGATGCTTGTTTAGGGTTTTGTAGATCTTTCTATTCATCTTGGATCATTGGCGACATCCGTTATAGGACAACGAATTTGATGTGACACACAACGGGGTTTTAGACCACCTCCCAAACTTGTGATAATCGGTTTGAGATATTTTGCCTGAGATCAAAGGTGCCCATTTGGTAGACTAGAGTACCCGTAAGTGCCCGCCCCTTCATAGACGCTCCAATCCAAGGAATTAGTCCAAATCAATCTTTTTGAAGCTTCGCACGATCATTGCTACTTCTATATTTTTTAGTCACCTCGTAACACAATCCCATGAGAATCTGTTATTCAACTTAGTTATTTCCTCTTCTCTCTTTCACATTAGGCTTAACCTTTCCTTTTTCATATTTGTTCAACTCATTTGCATACTTCTTTATTGCATTTATTTACTTTATTTACTGATTGTTCATAGCTTAGATTAAATATCCCCACATACTACATATTAGTTAATTTTAGTTAATCATTTTGGTGAACCCAATGTTTCAACACTTCCTTTTGATCATGTCATCTCCTTATCAAGTTATGGCTCAATCTTCTTATCATACCTTTGCACCAACTAAGGTCTCAGACATAGTTACTATTGCTAATGATTTCTTGCACGTGCATACCTAACCTACTCCTATCTTTGTCACACCTAGGGTTGATCCATCTATTAATGTAATTAATACTCTTCATACTCATCCTAATCCACCTAAGGCTCCACCCGTATCTATTCCTCCATCCATTACTCCGGAAGCTCCCCCCACAAATTCTAAGGTCTATGACATTATTAAACAACTTAAAAATATGCCTGTTATCCAAATGTGCCCCTACTCATTTTGTGGCTAACTCCCTTTCATTCTTTCCTTCTATTGTGCCTCGAGTCATAAATTTTTACTTTTTAGGCACTCAAAACCTTACGGAAATGACACCAATGGATAGAGCTCTTTCTCAGCTTTCCAGAAAGGTAAATATTTCCTCCTAACTCCACGTATTTTTCAAGTTATGGCTCGGTGGAGTTTTTGTGGGAAATTTTCCCTTGCAAGGTCATGACCCAATCGAACTCGCCACGTGTCTAGGTCAAAATATTAAAGCGACCCGATTTGGCCCTGTTTTGCCCTAAAACTTCAAATCGCCATATCTTTCAATCCAAAGCTCAGTTTTTCACGTTCTTTATATCAATGGAAAGCTGGTGAAATTCTCTACAAGATTTTGTGGTCATTTTTGCATTTTGGTTTCAGTTTGGAGAGAGAAAATCAAGAAACATATCTGGCACGTGGTAATGGCCAGAAATGACATTTCAACAACCAATTTTAATGTAAAATGGGTCGCATTCTTCTTCAGCATGGCCAAAAATGTCAGGGCATGGGTCTGTAAGGATGCCCATGCTGTTTTAATGCATCTTCATTCAATGGGGAATGGCTCCCACGTTTTTTTACACGTTTTCTCTCTCCTGGGCTCGACCCATGCATTGTAAAAGCCAAATTTGGCTCATTTTTCAAGGGGTTGAACATTTTTTGTGTATGGCAAGCTCCCTTTTTCACCTTGGAAGTGATTTAGTGGAATAACAGACCTTTTCTAGAAACTACAACTGTATTTTTGCCTTTCAGGTGTTTGAATGCAAGTGATTTTGATGTTAAAATAACAATACAGGCCCTGTGATTAGTTTTTATCCTCTGCTGGTGTTGTTTGCCTAATTTCTAACACTTCATTACAACTATCAGTTTGTGCATGTTGTTTTTTTGTTGCATTTTATGAATTGTGTCAATTTGCAGAAGTAAAAAATGCTCACCACTCCTTTGGTGCATCACCTATTAGCATTAGCATTAGTTCTTTCCTTTTTTGCATTCTCTATCTCTGTCTCCTTGGAATTTAGAGTAGATTTAGGAGTTTAAACCTCTGCAATTGTGCAAGTGATAAATATGATTAGAGGAGTTGAGGAACCAGCCTCTAATCTGGAGATTCCCCTTCCATTTTGCAAGTCCCACACTTGGGAAGAGGATTCAATGTTGTGCAATCACACTGGATGCTAGTATGATCAAACTAGAATTCTGATCAACATCCAGGGGGTGCTGCTGATTTGCTATAATAGTTTTGGCACACCCGGTGGGACCTTAGAGGTCTTCCACTTCATATTTTACAGGTTGGTGTGTTCCTGTGAAGATTTCAGCCTTTGGAGGCACTTGCAAACACATCTGGCGACTCCATCTGATCAGCAACCCATTTCTGAAGTTGCAGACCTGTTTTTCATCCATTTCCATCCATTATTCTTTCCATCTCTTTCATTATTTTCCATTCCATGAAGTTGTGCAATCATGACTTCATTTCCATCATGGAACTCACATTTACAACAACAGCAATGTTTCCCACCTCCAACATGTTTTTAAATCCTCCAAATCAGCATTTTGAACAAATTCAAAATCAGCATACATACCCATATGAGCAGCAATGCCAAAATTAGTTTGGCTATGGAGCTTTCCAAGAGCAAGGGTGTTCATACAATGAAGATAATTAGATGCAAGATGCTGGTCTGTTGGAGAAAATCCAAAAGATGGAGGTAAACATGGTGCAATCCAGGGCTCAAGCACAAATGAAAGCATTTGGAATTGGTTGTGGGGCACCCTGTCCATGGGTGGGACCTTTCCTAAGGCATTACAGCCCTCAAGAGAAGCTTGACTTCATGATTGCAATCGTTGCCATTGCTTGCAAAGTGGATTGAAGGAATAGAGGTGTATGAGAGGAGTATTCAACAACCTTGTCAATGGGTAAGCACACCATCTCATGCCTTTTCTTTTCCTCTTTCCCAATCTGTTTTATCTCAGCAGTGTCAAGTTTTAAACTCTCCATCTGCTGTCCCAAGTGTTGAATCCATTTCTCCACCCCCTAGTCTTCCACCTCATCTCAATTCTTCTGTCCTTTTCCCTTCCAAACAGTCATCCCCTCCACAAGAGCTAAATGAAACACCCTCTCCTCCAAAGAAACAAGAGGTTTTACCTCCTCCACCACCACAAAAAATTACAAAAATCAGTCATGAAGGACAGCAAAAAGAGAAGCCAAACAAGGATGAAGAAATTCAAATTTTGAAGAGTTGGGCTCTTAAATTTGGGATGAAGAAGATCCCTTTGCTGATGAAACCTTCAGAAGAGGTTGGAGTTAAAGAACAAATGGTGGTCAGGACTGATTTTGTTGCAGCAGAAGAAGAGCAAAAAGGAGTTGCAGATCAGCAATCAATTTGTTCAGAATATAGTGTCCATGTTGGCACCCTATTTGAAGGAAATGCTGATCCAATTCAAATTGCAAAAATCAGTCATGAGGGACAGCAAGAGGAAGGAGAAGCTGCTCCAAATCCAAAAGAAGAGGAGCACATTCCAGCTGTGGGGGAGAAAAGTGCAGATCCAAAGGCTTTGAGCACAAAGCAGGTTATAGAAGAACCTTCAGTTCTTCTCTCTACTTCATCTCTCTCAAGTTCTAGTACTGAAGAAGAGTTTGATCCCTCAAACTCAATGTTGGAGGATGAAAGAAACCATGGTGATCAAGTTGCAGATCAAGAGAACGCCATGGGAGAGGTTGAACATTTGCAGCAGGACAACAATGAGGCAGTTTACCTGTCTGATTTGGAGGACTATTTTGATGAAGAAGAACCGGTTGAGTTTCCACCATTCTCTCTTTCATCATCCATCTTCCAAACACAAGAGCCTGTTGTCATGGAGGAGAGTATTCATTTGCAGCAGCCTGCATCTTATAGAAGCTCTTTGGAACCAAGATTGGAAGATTTTAATCTTTCATGTCCTTCATTGGAGGAAGAGAAAGGGCAGAAGGGTTCTACCATTGCTTCCACACCATCCATTCAAGGTCTACAAGAGAACTCCATTCTTGGAGTTGAAAATTAGAATTATGGGCATACTCAATGGATCAGACCTTGCCCAATCAGGTATTTGGCTTCATTGGAGCCAAAGGAGAAGCCACAACCAGTCATGCTTGCTTCTAAGCATGAGGATGAGCTGCAAAGTTCCAAGGATCAGCTGTCATACCTCTCCAATCCAAATGCAGAGCAACTAAAAGAGGTATTGGATTTGTTTTTAGTTGACACCTTGCTAATTTGGGTAGAAGACCAACTTCTTGTTGATTTTCCACTCATCCAATCAGCCATACTCAGCTCCAAATCATTTGCATGGCTGCCAATTTTGAAGAAAGGAAGCTATTTTGCACAACCAGTTGTAGGGTTCGTTTAGCTCACCTTTGCTTCCAGTTAGAGTAGAGTAGGTAGGTTTGCTTTCAGTAGAAGAAGTGCTTGTGCACACTCTGCATGTTCCATTTAGAGCATGTATGATTTTCAGTTTGTACATAGTTTTGGTGCTGCTGGTTTCACTCTTGCACAATTCGTTTTGATGGAATTTTGGTGGGAACAACTCCATGTCCAAAGTGGGATTCAAGCAGTTCAGAGGGAAGTTTTCAAAGTTCAGATCAGTTTTCAGGCTACTACTCATGACTCCATGCCCAATGGATTGCTTCAGGCTACTGATCATTCATCCAGCAGGCAGATGACCCCTCTGAGTCACCAAAATTGTTATCCAAATGTGCCCCCTACTCATTTTGTGGCTAACTCCCTTTCATTCTTTCCTTCTATTGTGCCTCAGTCATAAATTTTTACTTTTTAGGCACTCAAAACCTTCTGGAAATGACACCATTGGATAGAGCTCTTTCTCAGCTTTCCAGAAAGGTAAAGTTTTCCTCCTAACTCCACGTATTTTTCAAGTTATGGCTTGGCAGAGTTTTTGTGGGAAATTTTCCCTTGCAAGGTCCGCAGCCAATCAGAACTCGCCACGTGTCCAGGTCAAAAATATCAAAGCGACCCGATTTGGCCCTGTTTTTCCCTAAAACTTCAAATCACCATATCTTTCGATCCAGAGCTCGGATTTTCACGTTCTTTATATCAATGGAAAGCTGGTGAAATTCTCTACAAGATTCCGTGGTCATTTTTACATTTTGGTTCAGTTTGGAGAGATAAAATCAAGAAACATCTCTGGCACGTGGTAATGGCCAGAAATGACGTTTCAACAACCAGTTTTAATGCAAAATGGGTCACATTCTTCTTCAGCATGGCCAAAAATGTCAGGGCATGGGTCTGTAAGGACGCCCATCTTTGTTTTAATGCATCTTCATTCAATGGGGAATGGCTCCCACTTTTTTACATGTTTTCTCTCTCCTGGGCTCGACCCATGCATTGTAAAAAGCCAGATTTGGCTCATTTTTTGGGGGTTGAACATTTTTTGTGTATGGCAAGCTCCCTTTTTCACCTTGGAAGTGATTTAGTGGAATAACAAACCTTTTCTAGAAATTGCAACTGTATTTTTGCCTTTCAGGTGTTTGAATGCAAGTGATTTTGATGTTAAAATAACAATACAGGCCCTGTGATTAGTTTTTATCCTCTGCTGGTGTTGTTTGCCTAATTTCTAACACTTCATTACAACTATCAGTTTGTGCATGTTGTTTTTTTGTTGCATTTTATGAACTGTGTCAATTTGCAGAAGTAAAAAATGCTCACCACTCCTTTGGTGCATCACCTATTAGCATTAGCATTAGTTCTTTCCTTTTTGCATTCTCTATCTCTGTCTCCTTGGAATTTAGAGTAGATTTAGGAGTTTAAACCTCTGCAATTGTGCAAGTGATAAATCTGATCAGAGGAGTTGAGGAACCAGCCTCTAATCTGGAGATTCCCCTTCCATTTTGCAAGTCCCACACTTGGGAAGAGGATTCAATGTTGTGCAATCACACTGGATGCTAGTATGATCAAACTAGAAATCTGATCAACATCTAGGGGGTGCTGCTGATTTGCTATAACAATGCCCAATAAGATCTCTTTTTATGACTTATTGTGTAATGCACCGGATTTTTGTAACATGCTAGAAGCTTCCCTTGGGGCCATTCATGTTGAAAGTGATAATTTCACGGTGGCCTTTGCACATCTTATACAATCCCTTCATATTTTACCACACGCTATATCTTTCACTGATGAGGATATGTCACATTTTGCTAAAAATAATTTATGTGCTCCTTTTCTCATTACTAATGTTGTTAGTACTACTTGCATCAAATGTGTCCTCATTAATAATGGATCAACTTTTACTCTTTGCGCTCATTCTCTTTTATAGCTATTAAGTATTAGTGATAATCTTATTTCTAAGAATTCCACTCTCATCCGTAGTTATGATTCTACCACTCACACATGCTTAGGGGCTATCTCATTACATATTCTTAAAGGTTGGTCCTAATATTGTTCTCACTAAGTTCTATGTCATCGATGCCTCCTTTCAGTTCAATATTTTTTAGGTAGACCTTGGATTCACACAATGCAAGCTATTCCATCTACTATTCACCAATGTGTCAAGTTTTTGCATGATGGATATGAACATACTATCCCCACATATCCAGAGCCATTCAAATATTGTCACATAGACCCCCTGTTACCACCATGCCTATACCTCCTTCGTAATGTATTCCATAAAGTAGTATTGAAACCTAAGACATTGGTCGAAGTCTAGTGCTTCACAATTCCCTTCTACCACTGTCAGTGCTCTAACTATTTCTACTTACACTACAACTATTATTTCACCTACAATATCAATTCCTCCTAATGTTCCTTCTTAACCAGTTATGACACCCTCTACTACCCCACCTACGCTTCCACCTACCAACATCGTTGATAAGACTATACCACATGATGATGTTCACACCAATGATTATGAGGATTCTAATGACAAAGTTGACGTTATCAAACTTATGGATGAAGCATTAAGACAACTTGATTTTACCCCTCTCCGTAGACGATTCTTATTTTGAAGAAACCTTTGTGGTCAATGGCCCGGAGAGCATATAGGTTTAAGACCCTCCATCGACTAATGCTATGGTATTGTATCGGGATTTGTCAACAATGTCGACGCTATTTAATCTTCCCCTCCATGGGTTGTAGCTCCACTACCTCCTTTTACATGCACATTATTCATCAATAGGACCTTTTTGGCAACACATCCCGTCACAAATCTACGTGCTTAGAAACTATTTGTACACATGACAGTTTGGCTAGGTTTGACATAACAATCAATGACATTTTACCACCTCTTCATTCACCACATCTCTATCATGGCTATTTTCACACTATGACATCTTATGGCTTATGTGTCTTTCATCTGATGGTATTTGTTATAAGCGTACCTCGTGACTCTCCACTCACACTTGGAAAATCTTGGCTTGATTATATTGGCAGTACAATCAATTCTCATCACTCTTTACTTACATTTCCTATGCCTTTTGGTTGTATCTCTATTCATAATGATTCTTCTCCCGCTTACATTCCAAACATCTCTCATTGGCATGCTCACGGTTGCCCACTAATCACCTTTACTGATGAAGAATATGTAATGAATGTGTACACACTCCACCACAATGGGTCCCTATATGACCCTCCTCATTCTATAGCTTATCAAGTTTCTGACGCTGCTCTAGTAGGTTTCGATCATGACAACGATGATCTTCTTGATAGCGGCCCATAGTCATATTTTCTATCATACATTTAGGGGCTTAACACCTAACACCCCCACTCACCCTAGCATATATCATATTTGCATTTGCATATAGGCATTCTCATCACGTGTTCTAGCATCGTCATTACCCGATGACACACTCTTGTGCTTTGGTTCACACTTGACTATTGAGGGCTTACTATACATGAACCCCACACACTGCACTATAGACACCACACATCGCATGTCACACGTCATAATAGTCATATATATATATATATATATATATATATATATATATATATATATATATATATATCATATTTCTATCATCCACAACTTTTGCGTTACCTCTTATTCATCTTACACATTACATACACTATTAGACTATCTACGCATATTACACCGCATTCTATACATAATATTGCTACATTGCATCTCGCATCATATGCCTTACATCATACACCATGCATTTTTGTGCATATTCTACATAATGTACTACTCTTCATCCTAAATGAGTCTACCATAGCATCATCTTACATATTGTTGAGCAGACAATGTATAAAACCTAGCGAGAAGGCATAGAGAAGATTCACGTGAAAGAGAAGAGTTCATTCAAAGGCACATTGGAGGATTGGAAAGGATTCACGTGTGAAGGATAGAGATGGATTCAGACTTAGCCATTTTCATGATTATGATCTATTTTTGGAAGATGAAGTGTGGAGCACACAAATGGGAAAAGACTTACATGACACGCATGCACTATTTTTGCGTAACAACTATGGAGCACTTTGCATGGATGCAGGCTATAATTATAAGGGCACATGGCTATTTTCAGCATGCAACCTATTTTGGGATTAGATAAGTGGTGAAGGGAAAGTCCCCACCCTTATAAATATGTGATGAACTGCGTAGTATAAAGAAGAGATATGTAGAATTGGATTACTGTGAGAGTATGTTGTCAATTATTACGTGCATGAGCATATAATGCTATTATTGTAAGAATCTTCTGTGTATTCATGTGTTTTTATATAATGAAGTATATTGGTTGAATCACAAGTATTAATCCACGAGTATGATGGTCTCTTTTTGCATGCTTGATTTCATCATGATTATCATTTAGTCTGTTGTTCTCTAGAACTAGATCTACATGCACTGTAGAATGATGTATTAATTATGGATCTAAATGCATTAAGTATTCATCATGCTAACATCCTATAATAGCAACCCTAAAGAGGGGCCTGGTACCTTTGCGCACTTCAGGTGAGTTCTCAGTCTAGGATGAGTGATGTGCCAACACACCTAGGCTTTTTCTTTGGTGAATTCTAGGCGCATCATTAGTTCCGTTATCGGGACTATCAAGACTTATTCCCTTGAGGGTACCATGAACTTAATGGTGTGCATGAATCATTAAGGGAGATGAAGATAAAGCTTAAAGAGGGTGCACACCTAGTTAGAAAGAGACCCTACACGATGAACCCCAACTTGCGTGAAAAGGTCAAGGAAGAGATTGAAAAATGTTGAAGTCCGGAATCATCAAGCCCTTGGATGAGTCGAGAATGGGTTAGTCAATGGTGATCAGTATCAAGAAGGATGGACAAATTAGGATCTGTGTGGACTACAGGGAGCTGAATGTTGCATGTGTGACAGATCCATTTCCTATGCCATTCACTGAGGAAATCATAGAAGGTGTTGTAGGGCATGAAATCTATTTGTTTATAGATGGGTTCTCTAGGTATCATCAGGTTAGGATTACCTGGAGAATAAGGAAAAGACTACTTTTACTATGAATGGGGTGGCTTTTCCTATACTTGTGATGCCTTTTGATTTGAAAAATGTGCTTCTTTGTATTTTTGCGCATAGTTGTTCAGGTGTTTAAATATTTTATTCACAACTTCTTGCAAGTTTATTTAGAAAATTAGACGGTGTATGGACTTGTTAAGGATCATTGTGACAATTTGTACTTAATGTTTAAAAGATGTAGACAGTTGAGTATCTCTTTGAACATCAAGAAGTGCATATTTGCTACACCATTTGGAATACTATTGGGACACATAATATACAAGGAAGGTTTGTTGGTTGATCCAACTAAGGTTGCAGTCATTATAGGCTTGAAATATCCTACTAGTCAAAGTGAGGTGCACGGATTCTTTGGTCACATGGGGTATTATAGAAAATTCATAAAGGGATATGCTAAGGTTTTTGCACCTTTGGAGGAGTTCTTGAAAGAAAATGTACATTCTCTCTGGGGATAACCACAACAATGCACATTCGAGACATTAAGAGATAAACTTACTACAATGCCTATTCTGCGTTTTCCTTCATGGGACTAACCATTTCATGTATATGTGGATGCCTCTAGCATGACCATTGGCGTGGTGTTGGCTCAACCTAGAGAAGGTATTATAGATCATCCTATCTGTTTTGTTAGTAGAAAGTTGACTCCTGCAGAGAAAAATTACGCCACTATAGAGCACAAAGCTTTATCAATGATATATGTGCTACATAAATTCTAATAGAACCTACTAGCTACACCATTCATATTTTATATAGATCACATGAAATTGAAGTATTTGGTAAATAAGCCTATTCTACAAGAGCACATATGTAGATGGGTACTCTTATTTCAAGAATTTGATTTCACAATTGTCATAAAACTAGGGAAAAGGAATTTTGAACAGACAAACCATCTATCCGAATACTGATCTGGAGAATAAGCATAGACCATTGAAGATGCCATGCATGATGCACAATTATACAGGTTACAATGCACACCATCAGATTTAGAGGACATTTCTTTCTTTATACGAATAGGTATGGCACGGAAGGAATGAAATCCTTAGAGAAGAAACAACTTGCCATACACACGGCACCCTATATGTTGATTAGTGGTGACCGTACATCTTAGGCCAAGATGAAGTATTGCGTTGTTGTGTACTTTGGAACATGAGTGCACAGATATAATGGAGGAAAATCATGGTGGTATTACAGGTGGCCACTATGCAAGTGACGCCATTTCTCGCAAGATTCTACTCATTGGATTATGGTGGGAGACCCTATATAAAGATTGTAAAGCATATTGCAAGGCTTGTGATCACTGTCAGCATCTTGGGAAACCAAGTCAATGAGATGAAATGCCTCTAAGACCTATTACTAGTGTAGAACCATTTGAGAAAAAAAGCTATTGATTTTATGGGTCCTATTTCACTAGTTGCGCATAGAACTGGGTTGCACTATATCATCACTTGCACAGACTATCTGACAAGGTGGGTAGAAGTAACACCTACAAAACATTGTACCGCGACTACAATAGCCAAGTTTCTATGGGAAAATATTATTACAAGGTATGGATGTCCTTTGAGTTTGACCAGTGATAGGGGCACACATTTTTTGAATGAGACAATCAAAATCTAATTGTATGAATTGATGATTGCACATCATAAAACAACACCCTATCATCCTCAAGTTAATGGAACTGCTGAGGCTTTCAACAAAATTTTGAGCTAGACATTGATAAAAATATGTGATGTTGGAAGAAAGGATTGAGATGATAAAGTGTACGTAGTGCTTTAGGCATATCAAACAACATATAAAAGGTTAAACAAAGCCACACCGTTTCAGATTAGTTTTTGCATGTACAGCTTCTTCCTATAGAATTTATGCTACCTTCTTTGCGTATTGCACGTGCTTTGGAGGTTTAGTTGATGAAAAATAATTCAAAGAATGGATTTAAAATTTAATCAAGCAGATGAGTGATGAGCCATAGCATGTTGGAGTCAAAAACAAGAAAAGGCTAGGTAGAAAGCATGGCATGACAGACACATTAGGGATAAAATTTTTGAGATTGGATAGATGGTGCTCCTTTATGATTCTAAGTTTTTGTGCCATCTAGGAAAACTCAAGGTACATTGGTTGGGGTCATATGTTGTCACTCACATACTTGAAATAGGCACTTTTCAATTAGAGGCGCTTGATAGAATTTGGTTACCTGGACACTTCAACGGGAGTAGGTGAAGCCCTACTATAAATAAGTCTTATTGGTGTTTATAATAAGGAAGTATTTCCATTTAGATTAGGTTTCCAATTATGCATTTCCTTAATATATTTCCTTCTTCGTCACTATGCTTTGTCAATTTAGTTGGTGTTTTTGTGTAATAATGCGTGTTTACGCGCCAAAAGCTAATTATTATTTAAAGAATTTTTATGCGTAGAGGACTGCACATACCATTATTGTGGGGTAGTTATTAACATCCAGTACAAGAATGTTGAAAATAAGTCCACATGAAAGGAATAAACTCTAGCTACGAGGTCTATTTAAGTTGGAGAATTGAAAAAAAAAAAGATTGCTTCTGGAAACAAGGACCATAAGGGGAGATGAATGAAGAAACAAGTATAACCTGAGGTAAGCATGGGCCATGGAAACTACCAAGGGAATGCACAAGTGATGAGGTACTTGGGTGCTTGGAGGCACATCAAGAGAAGTCCATGGTTAAAAGGTAGGAAGACACACTATAAGGTTATAGCTTCAGGCGCAAAGATCGCGCGAAAAGAACAAAAATGGTCGATTAATGGATGGATTGTTGGTAGGTGGAGTAATAAATGCACTAACTTTTTGACAATATATATAAGGACGGGATGCAAGTTTATTTTTATTGTTGCAATTGTGAGAATTTGAAAAGAGCTAAGTGTAAACGAGCTGAGCGAATCGTGTGAAGGTGTGAAGAGTGTGAAACCAGATGTGGAGAGAATATTTGTGCATAGGAGAAGCTTGTGTCCCCATAGGTGAAGGGTTTGAGTGAATCAAACATGTTACGAGAGTTAGGGAACATGATTTCCACTAGGGAACAGAGATTCAAACTAGGGTTTTAAATTACAAATTACAAAAGACGAAAGGAGAGATTTTTAAAATGGCACCAAAGAAAGCACCTACAATAGGAGTAAAAGGGAAGAAGAAGGTCAAAGTGGAAGAAGAAATTTCTCTCGAGAGTAATTTCTCAGAAATGCAGTATCCAGAGGGCATGATTGTGGGACAAGAATGGGATTCTCACATCCGTAAATGTAAGATCAAGTGATTACAACCATCGCAAGTCAAATAATAAGGAGTTAGATGTGTTGTTGATCATGAAAATAAACTAGCGCACAAGACATGCCAATGTACAAAGACACTCGGAGATAAGCTACTAAAGCATATTTGAGTCTACCAGTTATACGAGCTGCCATACTTTGGGAAATATGAACCATTGTATCAATGGTTGATGAGCAGAGTCCATGAGGACTTCTTCTACTTTGCCGAATGTAGGGTTAGAATCATAGTTTCCTTAATTTCAACAGTGATAGGATTAAGGGCCTCGTAATCAGATCTAGACATTGACTTAACAGATAAAGCAACAATCTTGGAGATAAGGAAGGAGCTAGGATATACCAAGGGTCGCGTGACATGGACATCGATAAATTGAAGAAGTACCCAGTAGTACAGGCAGTTGCCCATCTTGTAACAAATTTGAATGACCAAGAAAGGTGGTCATAGGTGAATACAATGTGGTTACACGTTGTAAGAAAGATGTCTCAAGGAGTGGTCTACAATATCACAGATCACATATCAAAGACAATCATTGAAGAAGTGTGTACAAGTGATAGAATTAGTTTTGGTGCTATTTTATTATCTTTGGTGTTTATGGAGATTAGAGTGCCCGATGGGCCAAAGGAAAATATTTGGGAGTACCCCACGGAAAATAAATCTCTGGCAAAAATATTTGATAAATACTTATGTGAAGGGACCATGAGTGGGCCATTTAAGTAGAGGGTGGAGATGTGGTATGATAGGCTTTGTGCAACATTTGAAGAGGAGTGGCGCATACCCAAGGAGTTACCTTCAGTGGTGGGTAAGGCAATACAGTTTGCAGTCTACCAAAATTTTTGCATCACACAATTTGTGATGAAGGATGGAGCTTGGAGCCCTTGGTGTAAAATGCCATATGCCTTCACAACACACTACTTACAAGCATCATTTCACCGGTTCACAGATGCGTGCCACCTAAACTTTGTCGCAGATAAGGTAGATTGTGATTACCATACCTTGAGAAAAACATATGTATATCTAGGATGGACTGCCTACATTGAGAGGCTTATCTCAGATGTAATAAACATGAAACTCGGTAAGCTTGGCCGTTAGATACGTTGGAGCAGTGCTTGTGTATCTTCAACTCAAGCCCAAGCTGGAGAACAAAAAATATGTGGAAAATGAGTTCGTGCTTCCAAGGCCGCCTAAGGGTAAGCATACAATAGAAAATGTGCCAACTCCACAACATGCAAAAACTATAGTGGTGGATGAGGAGGAAGATGAACGAGAAGATAGTGGTGGCCTGGAGCATAGAGGACAAAGGAAGCCTTCAAACAAGGTAGGAATGGAGCACGCGACTACACCACCTCGTAAGAAGGAAGGAAAATGAGGATTCGGATGCAGACAAGGAGAGCACCGCTTCAAAAGGGTATTCAAGAGAACAAGGACCCAAGGTGCTACTCCACAATCAGTGCACTAGATCACCACGACTCTCTCCACAGAAGGAGCCAGTGAGAAGAGAAGAAGGAAGTTGAAGCTGAATGAGGAGGCAGAAGAGAATGAGGAAAGCACGCCCATAACTCCTACATCTCCAAAGGGCATAGAAGAGCCAAAGGACAAAGAAATGAAGGATGGGGAAGAAGGAGTAAAGGAGGTAGATGGGAAAATGCGTGAGACTATTTAGGGCATATTATAACAAGCTCTAAATCTTGATGCTCAAGTTAATAAGAGGCCAAGATCGAAGAGGACAAGTGGGGAGTATACTACACCGGTCTTGGGCTATGCTGAGGAAACAAGTAAAATTTTCCACACCCATTTCCAAAGCATGGTAGGCCTTAAAGAATTGTATGGATGAGGACATGGGATTTGTGACATGTAGAAGGAAACAACTATCTTGGTCAATGCAAACATATATGGATGAACCAAACTTCAACATCTGTGAAGATTCCTGTGTATCCAGAAGATTAAGGAAGACACCTCGGCACTAGACACATAATGGTAAAGCCTACTGTTATGTCGATGAACAAGTAAGTAATGCCTTGGTAAAGGTATCTACAAAGGTGGCAAGGAGGAATGTGGATAAGGCTGCAACTATTAGGGTGTTGAAAGAAGAAATCAAGGCCAAAGATATAGAGATAGCACACCTATGATAAGAGAAGGACTTGGCACAGAAGAAGAACACTATTTTCATCAGCATGGCAGAGGAAATTGGAGATAATATCCTAAAATCAAAACTACACTTAGAGCCCAAGGTGCCCAAAAATTTTCCTTGGCAATGCATTATGTACAAACCTTGGTGGATTTGGTGCTTGAGGATGGACCTATGCGCATTCCATCCCCAAAAGATCCGAGTAGGAATCAAAATGAGCAAAGGTTTCGGTGAAGAGGAAGATTGCATCTTATGAGGCATTGCTCCAAATCTTGCAGGAGGAGTTGAGAAAAGTAGACCATGCATTGAACATTTTCACAACTCGGAGGTGGTCATCAGGATAAGGACCATGGTAGAGGACAATGAAGTCCTAAAAGTGATGAAGGATGACACACTGGGTCACATGAGAGAGGTTGGAATTGGTAAAACAAAAGTGTGAGGCCCTTGCAGTAACACAATAACCCCATAAGGAAAGGTTAGATGAGCTGGGGAAGGTTATAGCATAGAAAATGGATCTGCTAGAGGGAAGAATGTCTACAATGTCCAACATTGTTTTGGTTTTGCAGAATGAAAAGGGGGACATTTCCCAAGATGAGATGGAGTCTATTATGGTAGATATTCTAGAAAAAGTAGGGGCCACACTGAGTGAATGATAGACATTAGAGGCTGAAATAAAGGAATAATATCTAGAACTCATTCTTCCAATTGAAGCAGAGGATACTGCTGAGTAATCATTCTTTTGTATAGAAAATTCTTTACTATCTTCCATTTATATTATTTCTCATTCTTTGAGCATTCAGTGGTAACCATTGCCAAGGAGGCAATGCAGTTAGTGTGGGGTAATGTTGAGCATACAATGTATAACACTTAGTAGAAGGCATATAGAAGATTCACGCAGAAGAGCAGAGTGCATTCAAAGGTGTGGGAGGATCGGAAAGGAATCACGCACGGAGGACAAAGATAGATTTGGGACTTAGTTGTTTTCATGATTATGATCTATTTTTGGAAGATGGTGTGTGGAGCACACAAACGGGAAAATACTTGCGTGACACGCATTGACTATTTTTGGAAGAGTGGTTATGGAGCAATTTGCATGGATGCGGGCTAAAGATAGAATTGTGACTGATAGTTAACTAGGAGAGATCTATTGTTAGCGCACTTGCATGTGTGGCTATAATTGTAAAGGCACATGGCTATTTTCAGCATGTGACCTATTTTGGGATTAGATAAGCGGTGAAGGGCAAGTCCCCACCCTTATAAATATGTGATGAAATACATAGTATAAAGAAGAGATATGTAGAACTGGATTACTATGAGAGTATGATGTTAGTATTGTTACGTGCATAAGCATATAATGTCATTATTGTAAGAAGCTTCTGTGTATTCCTGTGTTTTTATATAATGAAGTGTATTGGATGAATCAGAGTATTAATCCTAAGTATAATGGTCTCTTGCATGCTTGATTTCATCATGATTATCATTTATTCTGTTGTTCTCTAGAACTAGGTTTGTACATGCATTGTAGAATGATGTATTAATTATGGATCTGAATGCATTAAGTCTTCATCATGCTAACATCCTGTAACAAAAACCCTAAAGAGGGGCCTGGTACCTTTGCGCACTTTGGGTGAGCACTCAGTCTAGGTTGAGTGATGTGCCAGTGTGCTTGGATTTTATTGGTGAATTCTTAAGTGCATCACATACTACATTACTAGTCCATCTACATACATGACATTTTACACATTCTACACCTCTTGCATTTACATTCTACATATCAAGTATTCACATGCTATATTCATCTTGTATTTTACACATTCTACACCTCTTGCATTTACATTCTACATATCATGTATTCACATGTTTTATTCATCTTGTATTTTACACATTTTATACATCTTGCAATTACATTTTACACATAGCGTTTGTACACATTCTACTCATCTTGTGGTCGCCTTCTATCATCACACATACACATATTGCATATTCATTTTTCTACACGATGTACTCTACTCACCTGTATGATCATCACACTTTAGTTCTTCACACGATGTCCATACTGACGAGTTCTTTGGTCCCGAGGGTTTACCAATCAAATGGACCTTACATTCATCATGTGTCTATCATTCCATCTTTAATCATGTGACATTTCTAGGATAACGACACATGCTATAGGCTAACTCATCACTTACACTATCATCTTGTTGTGGTATACACTTTTAGGATACATCACCACTCCCTATTATTCACCTTGTAGTGGTATACACTTTAGGCTACATCACCACTCCCTTCTATTCACCATGTAGTGATATATGCTTAAGGCTAAATCATCACTCATACATTCATCTTGTCGTCATATACACTTCGGATATAGGGTTGATGCATACATCTCATCATCACCATGTATATACTATAATTCCTGCTAAAACAACCCACTTGAGACCCAAGAAACAACCTAGGGTTAGTTAGGGAAAATTATGGAATAATTTTTTTTTGTTTAAAAGAATCTACAACCAGGTTACAAGACAACAGTTGTCACTAACAGGTTCCAGAACAATTCGAATCTAATAGAGTATACCTTTCTTTTATTAATACTTATAAGAGGTCATAAGGTCCAAAATTTAGGGTTAGAATTTTCAATTAGGTTCAAGGGGAAATTCCTCACCATACCCAATCTCTAACAGGATTAAAGTTTCAACTTTATTTTTCTCACACTTAATACATTCAAAATTTCCCTAAATCAATCCCATTGGATAGAAAATTTCTTCACCTTTCCATTGATATAAAGAAGTCCTCCTAACTCCTTATATTTTTCAAGTTATGGGCCGACGAGGCCTTGGGGTGAAAATTTTCCCCAAGAGCGGGCCTACGGGCCTAGGGGTGAAAATTTGCCCTAAGGGCGAGTTGGCGGGCCACGGGGAGACCTTTGGAAAAATTTTCCAAATTTTTTCAAAGCGCAAAGTTAAAAAGGGGATCCGCCCTTCATTGTCACCTCATGGTGCCATGTGGCAGCCTTTGATTAGCTGTGGGCTGGTGGGGTGGTGGGGAAAATTTGAAAAATTTTCCCAAAATTTTCCTAAGCTCTAAGGGAAAAAAATTCGGCCCATGTGAGGCCCGCTAAGGAAAATTTTCCCAAAATTTGACACCAAGGAAGAAAAACTTCAAAGGGCCATAACTTTTGATAGAGAGCTCGGTTTTGGGAAAACGAGGACTTTCTAGAAAGATCTCGATGTCATCTTTACTCAAAGATCATTAATTTTAGATTTTGATAAAGTTTAAGGGGTCAATTTTAAGAAAACGGCTGCAGGATTTTACAAAGGCAAACTGGTGAATTTTAACTTGTGAGATTTATTCAATTTGATCTTCCTCCTCTCTCAACATGTCAAATAGACATGGAGGATTGTTCCTAAATGGATTTAAGGAAGGATTCAAGGTTCAATTTGTCTAATTGACTTGCAATTTGAACATTTACATTTCTTGACAACAAAATGACTGTAAAATGGTTTGAGCCCAATTTTGCTAAGTTTTGACATATTTCCTTTAAGTGTTTTTTTCTATTTGAACTTGTTTAGGGCCTACTACTTCAATTCAATCATTTAATTTGTTATTTTATTGTTGCAGGTTCGAACTGTGCATTTTTGGTTTAGATAATTGCCAGTTTGAAATTACAAATAACAAGGATCAAATTTTAATGGGTCTATTTGCCACTTTCTTCTTCCAAGTATTTAGGATACATTCCAATTCCAAGCTAACATATTTGGTTGATTCAAAACAAACCATTCAAGACCAAAATGCAATACTGATTTCATTTTTTTACATTTCAAAGAGACAAAATACTTGTATTTTTCTCACACGCATTTCTTCCTTTCAACAGAGATTTCAATACATTGATATGATCAGATTCAATACAACAATGCAGTTTGAGAAAAGAATTACATTCATTTATTGATTCCAAAAGACAACTTACAACTTCCTTCTTTCATTTCTTCCAAAATCATTTATTGTATACAGGGAAGACAATACATTTTCTTTTCACGTGTTCCACTTTACCACTTTTCAAATAGAGATTTCATAGAGTATGCAAAACACATATTTCCAATGGAATAACATCATATGGACAAGACAAAACCATTTTCATTAATTCAAATGAACTCTTACAACTTCCTTTCCATTTGATTACAAAATACAAGTATACCAAACACGTATCATTCTTTCACATTCTTTCCAAAATAGAATACAGAGTATAACTCTTTTACATTTCCAATTTCCACTTGCAATCAGTACAACATCTTTCCATTACAAACATTTACAAGTTCATCCACTTCAAGTGGGAAAGGTTACAATGAGATTTCATTACACAAGTGGACTCACAAACCGCCTTTTCTTAGCTTGAGCAAGAACATGCATACTCCTCTTTCTTCCAATTTGATCACAACAGATTAGGTAAAAGACAACGCTATCCACCCAACTAAGACATCTAATGAAGAGGAGAATCCATATTTCTTCATTAGCCCCCAAGCCCCAACCATAATGCAATAAAAGGTGTGATCCAACTCATGGCAACAACATGCTTCCACAAACATACAAGCAACATTTTAACAATAAAACACAGTCCAAAACAACATGTAGTTTTACAACTACATTAACACATGACAAAAAAATACTAAGGCTTCATCAAGCAAGCCAAAGGAGCAAGAAGCTATGGGGGATGCTGCTTATGCCTCCCAAGGGGAAAAATGGGTATCACCACCTGAGTACAACCCACCAAATATATATATCATTTCAAACCCTGTCATGCCCTTATGCCTCCCCAAGTACTCCTTATTCCTCACATTTTCTTATATCTCCCCAACCTCTTATGGCACCCCATAATGAGTAAAGAAATGCAAGCTATTTCTTTGTAAGGTGGAACCCAAATTCCCAACTCCCTCCACCCTTATACCTCCCTAAAACCACTTGTGCCTCCCAAAAATAACCCCATAGTCTTCTCCTACACCATTCCTAGGCCATCTACCCAACAACCCACAATATATACCAAAACATTCACACAAGAACATTTACATAAATAAAAGAAGAGCATTTCAAGAGCCAAGCTCTTACCTCTCCATGATGGAGTTGTTCCTAGTTCAAAACAACAAGCTCCTTCCAATGCAAGCAATCCAAAAATCAACCCAACACAAGCATGCAACAATCTTCCAAAACTTCTCCAAGCAAGAGCTCCCAAAACAACAAGAAAATTTTCCCAAAATGAAGTCTCCCAAAAGTGAAGCAACCCAAAACAAGGCAAGAAATTCAAATTTTATAGAAGAGGGAAGAGAAGAGGATGAGGTGGATCCATGTAGGATGCCACATCACACATCCTCAACCCCAAACACAAAGTCAACTTCATTCTCCAATGCATAATAAATAGGTGGGTGAATAATATGACAAATTTACTTACACACTCAAACAAGTCCATACCCCATAAGGACTGAAATTAAATTATGTAAGAAAAGTGCAATTACAACATTCAACTTGACTTGTAAAAATACATAAAAAGGTCTAAATTTAACCCTCCAACCATAGGAAAGGTTGGTATGTAAATTTAAGAGGCATGAGACAAGTTTAACTTGTCCCACAAGCCTCCAAAATCAGCCTCCAAGGACAAATTTGAATTTCCAAGAAGGTGGAGTGTTTCACACTCAAAAGTTAACTTACACATCACTTACACATTACTTACACATTCTTACAACACTTTAAAACATGGCCAAAAACTCTATTAATTACATTCTTATGACATCTTTTAATTAATTAACTAAACAATATGATTACTCACAATATTTACACACCATTAAATAAATAATGAAAGGGGTAAGTGCACCACAAAATAAACACATGCAAACATAACAAAAGGGACCAAATAAAAGAAACACATAAAATCCCTTGGTCACATTTAAAGGTGATCCCCCATGGGAATCCCTAACACTAACAAACACACACACAAACAAAACTAGTTGCCATGGTGACCTTGTTGAATTCATCTAGAATTCCAATGTGGTTGGTCTCAATCCCTTGATGTTTGTTGTGATATTTTTAACCTGCAAAAATAAAAATACCTCCTTCGACCTCATGGCCATATCAGAACGTCCAAAATAATATAAATATAATTAAAAATCTAAAATCATCTAGATATATGAATCACAACAACATCAAAGCAATCTAACAATATCATTTATAGTTTTATCAACAACTATATCATCATCCAATAATTTTCCATTTCTAGGTCTACTCACAATATCCAAATATCACAAATCCAAAAACATCCATCATATAACCATGTCCAACAATATAACATCATCAACATATAAAAATGTCTCTAATAATCATCATGCATCATATAAGAATCAAAGTCAACAATAATCCATGATCAAATATCTAACATCATACTAAATCAAAACTATAATAATGTCCATAATATAATCGACAGTGTCATGATCAAGTATCAAAAGGTGTAAAAGGGAAGTGGGCACTACATATACTTTCATCACCGTGCAATAGACACAATACACACTACTTGACTATTTCATGATGACACACTCTCGTTTATGGTTCATTCTTGATCGTTGAGGGGGAAAAGAAAATGTACCTCATTACATACATGTCCATTCACTTGGTGGCATGCAAATATTATCACTCCATTTTACATTCCATTCCATCCATCCACAACATAATGCATATTATAGTTGATTTTACTCTTGCTTACTTGTGCTTGTTCATGGTCACTTTACTACACATGCTAGTTAGCTTAATTGTATGTCATTTATCTATATCATACACACATGCGCGTTCATGCCTTTGTTTAGTTGTGATCATAGATATAGGTCTCTTACACATAACATGGATGCTCGCCTTCTAACCTTCCTACACTAGTCACCTGGGGTATCCGCATTCCTCTCTCACATGTGATATTGTTTCATTTTGTACTTAGCACTTTACATTACTTTCTTATACACGCTTTTGACATACTAGTTATCTTTCTAACATGCTAACGGGTGCTTCATGTGCAACATTTGTTATGTAGGGATATTTTCTTCCATACTTGTTTGTTGCATTATCTATTATTATTTTCTCTTATTTGCGAGCATTTCCCTTTAATTTGTGTACACACTTGTTTGTTGTTTGCGGACATGATGTCCCATGTTTGCAGCCCGCTTTGTGTAACTTACTTATCTTCTTGCATGTTTACACTACTTTTCTTGGTATCTTATACATTGTTTGCATAGATTACACACTATCTTTTACATGCATGCTTGTTCATACTAACACTTGTCTTTGGCTAGCCATCCTTGTTTGTGTGTGCCTTGGTTTCTACCAAGCGTATTTCCTTCCCCCTATAGGGAAGAGTTTCAAAGTACATGCAGTTAGTCCTCTTTTGGGGCCACATTCTCCTATCAGTGATGTCACATGCACCTCCAAACAGGGGCATAATTCAAGGTTTTACAGTCTACACAACACATTTACAATAGTTCAGTTCAATGCACTTTCTGCCCTTGGAATTATGGGTTTACATACACCGATTGAGTTCATACAAGTATACAAACTCCATACACAAGGGATTTTACAGGACATGGTGTCCTTAGCATTTAGAGGAACAATTAAAGGTTGAAGGATACATCAAAATTCCATCCTATACTTATTCTACCACCGACGTCAAATCGCCCAAAAAACCATAATGGTATAGAGATCTCTTCACACACATTTAGGGAAGCCGTTTGAGCTTGGAGGGTACAACAAAATTCCTCTCTACAATTCTTCAACCTATGGCATCAGATCGCCCAAAAACCTTAGAAGTACAGGATATCCTTCTACACTCTTTCTCTCGACATGGATCAGGTGCACATGTTCCATTTACACTTTTTCATTTACATATTTTACACTTACATACTTTTACATGCATCTTTTATATTGTGTTTTTACACATACATACATACATATTTGAATAATTGATCGTTTTCTCCTTGCAGGTCTGACCCTATGAGAAATAAACAATCAAATGGGGGAAACAAAAAACAACAACAAAACTTCACGACAACACACACAATATTAACCATGCAGGTACATCACACACATCAACATCAGCACACACGTTTCACCCTAGGTTATTTCTCATCAATTTTTCTTTGTGCATTTTCATCTTTAGTTTCCATGCTCCTCCATCTTTTTTTTTTTCATTCCATGCTTTGTCTAGTTCTTTGATGCATTTTATACTAAAATATTCATGGACATCAGGTACACATTGTAGTCATTTTATACCCTTAAAACAATAGTCTAATCCCATGCACGTCGGCCTATCACCTAGCGGGTGCTAGGTGCTCACCCGAGGAATGCGAGGGTGTTGAGCCCTCATTTATGTGAGTCTTGTGAGAATACATTACTTAATGACAGAAAATTATATGTAAAAAGGTAAAGAACCATGCATTCATTCTGAGAGCTTTAAGATGAGTTATTATATCATTATACCTAGTTCAATAACAGGAGAAACATCAAACGAATAACATATCTGATTCATACCATAAAGGAAATGCACTAGGGTTTACACCCATGAACAATACATATTTTGAACAGAACCATATATTTCATATTGATCATAGTTCAAAACCATATTACATTCACCAAGGCCATACCAGGCCAATGTATCAATGCAGATAAGACTCATGCATCAGAAGTCCTAACTATGCTTCCCATAGTACAAAAATATTTTCATAGACCCATCCCTCTAGACAAGCTATTACTCCTACAGTCCTCTAAATGAGAACCTCAACTCTCTAGAACCTCCTACTATTTCTACAAAGCTTCACCCTTCCATTCTCTCTAGTCACACTCTCTTCCTTGATAACGCCCCCTTCCTCGATAACTTCCTTCTCTTCTTTTACATGAGCATCTCTATATATAGTTGTATTTCCCACCGCCATGCCTTTCTAAAGTAGTAGATCGGTCGCCAAGTGTCAAGGTGGTCCTCTAATGGAGCATTCTTATTCCCATCCTGGGCTCTCCAATCTCTACTATGATGTATTTTTAGATCCTTACATCACATGGAATATTCCTTTCTTGACCACTAAGTTGCCAGGCTAGCACCTTATCCACACCTCATGCTTAGTTGGGTCATAATTTTCTCGTGTGCTCCTGGAATGATGAATATGGATAAGTCATGAAACCCTTTACTTTACCTTGCATGTGCATCATGGGTTCTACTAAACCCTTCTAAAACCCATGTCATGTGTGCCTTTACCCCACACGCCCTTCTTCATATTGGTCTCACGTGTGCATGTGCCTTTTGTACTTAGCCAATATTATGAGGCCCAACACGCATCTCTATCTACTTTATGTTTCCGATATTTCCACTCACCAACATAAAGTGGGGAAAATATGGATAAAGAATCATGCACTTTAGACATTATTTAATTTCAGTCTCATAATACTATTTAGAAGGTTCTTGAGTGAAGAAAATAATAATTAACCCCCGTCTTTTGGCCATCTTGTTTTATTTTATTTTGTCATTCCCGACATTTTAAACCTACATGCCCAATCTGTTTGGGTCATTTACCATTATTTTAGCCTCAATGGGCACCGTGGGTTCCTGGTCCCACAGGGGTGCCCAGTCCCCTTTACACTTTCCCATCGATTTTTGGGCTCTTTCTAGCCATTTTAGATCTTATCTTTTTGGTGGTCAGCCATTTCGGGGTTAATTATGAAATTAGATCAAGATAACCCTATAAATATAAAGTTATGAGACCATAATGAGGGACCTAACATCATTCACTACTATCATCCATCTAGAGTTGCATCCATCTATTACATTGGAGATCACTTACATCCACATAGCTCCATCATCAAGGCACAAGGCTAGGACATCTACATCACACACTTCATAGGGGGAGGATTCTATTCTATTCCATACACACATTCTATTAGATTTTATACATCTAGTTATTGCTTGCTACTTCTGAAGTGCGAATGACATAAGAGCACTGGGAACATTATGTACACACTCACCTGAATTACGTTTGGGTAAAAATGCAGCGCAACTCTCAGTTAGTAAGTCCACTATTGTGTTAGATGAGGTCAGTCCAACCCATTCATTTAAATTTTTTTTTTTAGGGATTCTTTGCTTGTTTAGGGTTTTACAGGCTTTTCTATTCATCTTGGATCATTGATGACATCTGTTATAGGACAATGAATCGATGTGACACACAACGGGGTTTCGGACCACCTCCCACTCTGTGATAATTTTTTTAGAGATTTTTCTAGACTAGGGCACCCATTTGGTAGACCAGTGCACTAAGAGGTGCCGAAGTCCCTTCCCAGGTGCTCCATTCTAGGGAAAGCAGTCCAGATCCATCCTTTTCAAGATTTTTCACAATCGTTACTAATTCCATATTTTCTAGTCACCTCGTGACACAATCTTGCAAGCATCTATTATTCAGCTAAGTTCTTTCCTCTTCTCTCTTGCACATTAGGGTTAGAATTTCCTTTTACATAATTGTTTAGCTTATTTACATACTTCTTTACTGCATTTATTTACTTTATTTATAGTTGTTCATATCTTAGATTAACTATCCCCATTTACTACATATTAGTTAGTTTTAGTTAATCGGGAGTAAGCCATTCAAGCAAGAGAACAAGTGGAATTCGGGCATCGAAGTTTGAATGAAGAAAAGTGAGAAAGAAACCATTGAAGCTGGAATTGTTTTGTAGAAGTAAGGTGTGAGAACAAAGAAAGAAAGTACAGAAGGGAGGTGTTGACATTGTTTATCTTCCTTCATCTTATTGTAATTTATATCTTCTTTTAATTTGGACAATATATAAGTGGGAAGAAAGATAAATTTCCTTTCTCAACTAGTTTTCCCTCAAATTGGGGGTTTCAGGATAAAAATATTGTGTGTGCTAAATTGTCATCTTTCCTTTTCTGCAAAATAGTTCTAAGTTCAGATTTCATTCACTAGCATTAAGAACTGTCATTTTCAAAGAATTGGAAGTAGAACAATAATTTTTGTGGTCTCGTAAATTTCCAAAGCTATAGGTTTCTGATCACTTTGGTATTAAAGTTGATTATTATCCAAGATTGTGATATTCATTCTTGTGATTTGTATGACAGTGACAAGGTCTAAAGGCAAAGAATTTTTACCTTGCGATCCAGACATATCTATGAAAAGTGGAAGCAAAGAGTTAGATATCAAATGGAGGAAGAGAACTTGGTCCATAGAATTGAGATGTTGGAAATCATGGTGGATAGGTTGTATATACACCAACAAGAACTCTCATATCTGTAAAATACGGATTCAATTAAGCAAGATTCCATGGAATCGGTGGTTCAATATTTAGTTGAAAATTTTGGCTTATAAAAGATCCGGGGAAGAGGAATATGATGTTGAATAACATGAAGAATAAACTCCATTTGGAAGAGAGAAGGTAAAATATGATCATGCTAGTTTTAAATTTGAAACTAAAGTTGAGATAAAAAGCTTGAAGGACAAGTAGATGGAAAATTTATTGATAAATGGTTTAAAAATTAGGAGGTTTATTTTAATGTACATCATGTCATTGAGGAAAAAGGATCACCTTTTCATATCTCAAAATGGAAGGATATGCTCTGGTTTGGTGGGAAACCCATCTTGCCACTTGTGAGAAGAAGAAAAGTCCTATTGTAAGATATTAGGAGGGTTTTAAAGAATTGATCGAGTTAATATTTATCATGTTGTCCATAAGAAGGACTAAATGATTAAATGACATTATTTTAGATATGGTAGTGGTCCAAGTGTGCATGATTATTGTAGTGCCCATTTAAACAACCACTTGAGAACAAGGAAACAACCTAGGGTTAGCTAGAAAATTATGGAATAATTTTTTTTATAGAAGTGTCTACAACTAAGTTGCAAGACATCAGTTTTCACTAACAAGGTCCAGAACAAAACCTAATAAACAAAACACAAGTTTCCATTATTGACCCATAACAAGTTCACAATGTTCCAATTTTAGGATTACATGCTTTAGTTAGGTTCAGGGAGTAATTTACCCCCATACTGCTCTCATACTGAGCTCATAGTTTCAACTAGATCTTTCTCTATTAAACACTTCCAAAATTTCCATAAACCATTCCCAATGGATAGGAAATTTTCTCACCTTTCCGGTGATATAAAGAAGTCCTTCTAACTCCTTACAAAACTCAATTTATGAGTGGGCAGAGTTCTTAGGGTAAAATTTCCCTAGAGGGACACATGGCAAGACAAGGGGAAAAGCCCTTAGGACGGATTGGCGGGTCGTGGGTGGTGGCATTGTGAACTTTTCCAAACATAGGCTCGAAGGTCAAAAGTGCTCTGTGCCCCCACGGGTCCTTAGGTGGGCACGTGTCAGGTTCTAACGTTGAGCGGAGAAGGGGGAAGGGAAGGGTGGAGTAGTGGGGTATCTTAGCGCTTTACGCTAACAAAGGGAAAAAGGGAGAAAGAAGTGCACGGGTTTGTGCACCCGCTAAGGGACATAGTCCAAGAGGAAGGTGGGGAAGCAGCCACGGGAGGAAGTTTAAACTTTTTCCAAAGCCAAAACAAAAAAAAAAAGGGAGAAGGAAGGTCCGCCCTCCCGCCTCCACCCCAAAGTGCCACGTGGCACGCTCCCATTGGCCGTGGGCCGGCGGGGCCAAAACATAAACTTTTCCCCAATTTTTTTAAAAAAGAGTTTAAGTTCAAAATGAAACCACGCCTCCGCTGAAGCCATGAGGGGACACGTGGCACCCTTTGATTGGTGTGGGTAGGTGGAGGGAAAAGTCAAAGCTTTCCCAAGGTTCAAAATTTCCAAAAATTTTCCTAACACCAAACAACGGGAAATTTTTGCCTTGCAGGGCCGCCAGGGAAAATTTTCCCAAATTTCCCTGCCCAAGCTCAAAAATTTCAAAGTGCCATAACTTGAGCTAGAAAACTTAGTTTTAGGCAAACAAGAACTTGTTTGGAAAGCTCTCGATGCCCTCTTTACATAGGAAGCATAAAGTTTTCTTTGTTAAGTACTTAAGGGTCAATTTTACTAAAAGGATCTATAGGCTTTTAATTTGTGGTGACAAATTTTAAGATTTCAATTTGATCAATTTAGAACTCCTCCTTCACTCAACATGTCAAACGGACATGGAGGATTAGTCTAGGGAGAGTTTACAGAGTTTTAGTTAAGATGAATTGTCTAATTTGTTCAAGTTGTATTTTTTCGACAAAGTAGCGGAAAACGCATTGTGAAAGCTCCGAATTGAACTTTATTAAGTCTTAGAGGTTCATTCTTTCTTGTTTTTGTAAATTTAAGTTAAAGTAAATCTTCCTAAGTATTAATTTCAAGGTTTCATAACTTATTGTTGAGTATAAGTCTGAACTACTCATTTTAATTAAAATGTGCATTGCCAAATTTAAGTTTTAAAACAGTGAGTTGTTTCTTTTAAATTGATTTAGAAATTTGTCTATTGAATGTGAAAATGATTCTAAATTAGTAAAATACAATGCTTATTAGATCATCCATTCAATTCTAAATAAAAATTCATCTCTGATTTCAATTTCAATATATAATTTTACAATTAATATATCACTATCTTTCATTCCATATGTATGCTTCTTTCCTTTCTTCTCAAACAACGATCAATTTTCAACAATAATTCAAATCAAATGTGCAATACACTTTTGAGAGGGAATGCATTCTTTCATTAATCCTCAATACACTTTTAAAAGTTTCCTTCTATTTGATTTCAAATACAATACAAGAAATATACAACACTGTTTCTTATTCTTTTCCAAAACAGAGATATCATTTTTTTTACAGCAATTCAAATCCTGTATACAATACAATTTAGAAAACTACTTCAATTCTTTATTGATAATCCAAAACAACTTTACAACTTATCACTTTTCCAATTTGATTTCAAATTACAAAATACAAAGTATGGAATATCATTTACATATTCTTTCCAAAACCAAAACAGAGAAGTATAATTCTTCTTTTACATTTCTCAATTCAAATTCAACTTCCATTTACAATACAATAACTTCACATTACAATTACTATACATCTCATCCACTCAAGGTGGGAAAGGTTACATTGAATTTTCTCAAAAGAAAATAGGACTGTCAAACTGTATTCTTCTTGCTCCAAATAGCAGCATGCTAGTTTTCCATCTTTCCATCTTTGATCACAACAAGGAAGGGGGAAAGGAAACGCTCTCCACCCAACCAAGACATCCAATGAGAAGGGAGAAGCCATCCTTCCTCATTGGCCCCGAGCCCCAACCATATTGAAATAGAGCATGGACATCAACACATGGCAACAATGGCTTCTACCATAAACAAGCAACATTCTTCACATTGGAAACAATAATAAGAAAATATAGTCCAAACTAAGACAGCAGTTCCCAACTACATTTGAAATCATTCACTCAACACATAGGCTTGATCAAGCAAGCCAAACAAGAGCAAGGAAAATGGGGAACTCCTTATGCCTCCCAATTTGGAATTGGGCATCCACCAAAATTCATACTGCCATAATCATATCAAATCCCATAAACCTTATATCTCCCAACCCCTTCTTATGCCCCCAAGTTTATCCCTTATGCCCCCAAGAGTAAGAAATGCAAGCAGTTTCTTTTCCAAGGTGGATCCCAAACCAAAACTCCCTCCACAATAAAACAGTGCCATTGGCAATCCCTTATGCCCCCCATATGAAATCCCCATAGCCTTCTCCTACACCATGCCCTAAGCATTCTATCCAACCAGCCAAGAATGCAAACACAACACCATTCAAACATGCATGCAAGAGAAGGAAAAAAACATTTAAAACAAGTTCAAGATGCCTACCTCTCCATAATGGAGTTTATTCCAAGCCCACAAGCTTTCCACAATGTCAAAGTGCAGTCCAAAACCAACAAAGTATAACCATGCAAAAAGACTCCAATCTTCCTCCATAATAAGCTCCACAAACAACAACCAAAAAAATTCTCCCCAAGAGGAAAATAACAAAGTTTCAACAACCATAAACAAGCAAGGAGTTTCACTTTTATAGGAGAGGGAAGAGAAGAGGATGATGTGGATCCATGTGGGATGCCACATCATTCTTCCTCAACCCCAAGAGGAAATCAACATCAACCAACAAATCACAATAAATAAAAAAGACAAAATGACTTACATACTCCAAAAGGACTAAATTAAAAATCTGTAAGGGAAGTGCAATTAAAACTTACAAATTGTCACTTCAAAAGGAATTAAAAATGCCTAAATTTAACCTCCAAACCATAGGCATGGTTGGTGGATCATTTATAACTTGTCCCACAAGCCTCCAAGGAAAATTTCGAATTCCTAAGGAGATGAAGTGTTTAACATTCCAAAAAATATGCCTTACATGCTCTTACAAATTTCTTGCACATTCTTTCATATTAACTTACACACTCTTCCAACATTATCATTTAAATTCAACAACCTTATTAATTACATCCCATGTCCTAATTAAATTTGATAAAAGTTTAGCTATAGGATTTCACACATTAATCTTCCACATTAAAATTAACTAAAAGAAGGAACACATTACTAATAAAATACATACAACAATAATTAAAAAGGAAAACATAAATAAAACACATATATCCCATGGCCACAAATAATGAAAATCTCCCCATGGGAAATCCTAACATAACTCAACACACAAACACATAACACATTTGCCATGGTGACCTTGTTGAATTCACTCATAATTCCAATATGGTTAGTCTCCAGTTCCCCGACATTGTTGTGATTTTTAACTTGCAAAATGTAAATACCTCTTTCGGCCTCGTGGCCGTATCAAAACATCCAAAATGATATAAACAACATTTCAAAATCATCTAAACACATGAATCACAACAATATCAAGAATTCAAAATTATCATTTTAATTAAATAATCAACTATATCATTATCAATAATCTACCATACTAGGTCTACTCAAAATATCCAATGTCACAAGTCCAAATCAACATCCATAATATGTCCATGTCAAATAGTATATCATCAACCATGTATAAAAATGTTTCTAGTAATCATCATGCATAGTAACTAAATCTAGATCAATAATAATCCATGATCTAACATCTAACCATCATACTAAAACAAAACATAATAGTGTCCATAATATGATCAATAGTATCAAAATCAGTATCTAAAAGTGTCAAAGGGAAGTGGGCACTACATCCCCCTCCCCTTAGACTTGACTTCCTCCTGGAAGTCACTAGAAAAAATGTGGAAACTACACTCATAATATTGTGGCATACTCCCAAGTGGTGCAAAGAACGTTGTATTTGTTGCATTATACCTATACTTGACCAATCTCTCCGCCTCGAAGGCCCGAGTCCTACGATCTATGATACAACACCATCACCTACCCCTAATCCTGCACCTGCAATGATGTCCAGTCCAACACATGAGAAGGATCTAAAATTTACCTCCTAAGGATAGAAACATGAAACACATCATGTATGCCGGACAATAACGGGTGGCAATGCTGACGGTAGGCCAAAGGGCTGATACGCTCTAAGATCTCAAAAGGACCAACGAATAAAGGAGCTAACTTAGAACCTTTTCCATAGTGGATATGGATCTTGTGTGGCCTAACATGAAGGAACACCTTCATGCCCACATCAAAACTACGATAAATCCTATGCTGATCCATACTTCTTCTCGCCTCGTCCTGTGCCTCCTGCAATCTCTGCCTAATCAACACTACCTGCTACTCCATGTCCTACAAAAGAGCTGATCCAAGAGATACTCTTTCCTCTAACCTGTCCCAGCTAAGGGGTGTCTTGCAATCTCTACCATATAATGCCTGAAAAGGAGCCATGCCTATAGAACTTTGAAAACTATTATTATATGCAAACTCCACTAAGTATAGGTACTCCTCCCACTTAGACTCGCTGATCCATCACATACATTCTAAGCATATCCTACAAAATTTGATTTACTCACTCGGTCCTGTCCATCTGTCTCGTGGTGATATGCTATGCTGAAGTTAATCCTCATCCCGAGGACATACTTTGCGTATAGTATTCCGAGTAAAAGAGAAGTGTACAACGGATCGCGGTCACAAATGATCTTCCTGTGGAATCCGTAACCCGACGATCTCATCCAAGTAAACTTTTTCCACTACTCTAGCGGTATAAGTGGTCTTCACCAAAGAAAATTGAGCCACTTTTGTCAATTTATCAACCATGACCATAATGCGTTGTGGTGATATCTCGACATCGGTAACCCAACAACGAAATCCATGGAAATGGTGTCCCACTTCCATTCCGATATGGCATGAGGATAAAGAAGACCTGCTGGATGTTGATGCTCAACCTTAACCCTCCGGCACTACAAACACTATGACACAAACCGAGCCACGTCTCGATAAATTCCTCTCTAATGGTATAAGCTGTCTCAAGGTAGCGTGCATCTTCTTCACCCCGGGATGGGATGAATAGGGTGCATGATGTGCCTCTACCAAGATGTCTGCCTCAAGCCTCCATCTTTGGGAACATATATCCTACCTATGTGCCTGATAAGACCATTTGCCTCTAAGGAAAAACCATCAAAATTCCCCTCAAGGGGTCTTTGTGACTCGATCTCTGCTCGTACTGCCATGAAGAAGCTATCAAGAAGAAGATGCTGAAGAATCCTGCTCTGCAAATCTGTGCTCACTAAGGTGGCCATAGCCATGTGTCTCCATCTATTGAGAGCATCTACTACCACATTCTCCTTCCCCTTCACATGCTCTATCTCCATGTCATACTCACAAAGCAACTCCATCCAATGCCGCTGATGAGTGTTTAGATTGGGTTGCATGAAGAGGTGGCGAAGACTCAAATGATCTGTCCTGAGTGTGAATCTCCGACCAAGAAGAAAGTGTCTCCATCTAACCAAGGCATGCACTACTTCGCAAGCTCAAGATCATGGGTAGGATAATTAAGCTCATGATCCTTGAGTTTGCGAGACTCAAAAGCTACAACCCTACCATCCTGCATCAACACACCTCCAAGCCATGCTAAAGAAGCATCTGTACAAACAAAGAACTCACCTTGTGGATCTAGCACTGCAAGAATGGGTGCTGTAGTGAGGCAATCCTTCAGTGTCTTGAAGGCCTGCTCACATCTGTCCATCCAAAAAAACTTCTTCCCTTTCCTCTAAAGGGAAGTGATAGGGTGCGCAATCCGAGAGAAGTCCTGAACAAATCTCTCGGTAATATCCTGTTAATCCCATGAAGCTGCACACCTCAGTCACTATAGTGGGTGCCAGCCAATCCATAATGGCTCTAATCTTGGAAGGATTGATTGTGATACCTTCCCCAGAAATAATATGACCCAAGTGTTGTACCTCGAAAGTGAAAGAAAGCACACTTCTCCAAGTTCCTATAACACGCTCACGGAGACACTGAAGAACTTGTTGAAGGTGCCCCTCGTGCTCCTCATGGGTACGTGAGTATATCAAGATGTCATCTAGGAAGATGAGCATGAAGCAATCTAAGAAGGTCCTGAATACCCTATTCATCAAACTCATGAACACTGTGAGGGCATTCGTCAAACCAAAAGGCTATATTGTGAACTCGAGTGCCCATATCTTGTACGGAAAGTGGTATTATGAATGTCCACCTCTCGAAATCCTCAACCTGATGGTAGCTTGACTTAAGATCAATCTTAGAGAAAACTGTGGCTCCCTTCATTTGATCAAACAAGTCATCAATGAGAGGAAGAGGATAACGATTCTTGATCGTTACCTTGTTCAACTAGCGGTAATCAATACACAACCGCAATGATCCATCCTTCTTCTTCACGAAGATCACGGTGCACCCCAAGGGGATACACTAGGATAGATAAGGCCATTTTTAAAAGGCCCTCAAGTTGTAACTTGAGCTCATAGAGCTCTGGGGTGGTCATCTGATAAGGTTCCCATGAGATAGGCTCTACTCTAGGAACTAGATCTATATGAAAATAAATCTTACGTGGGGGTGGCATCCTTGGTAGCTCCCCTGGAAATACATCAGAAAACTCTCTCAAGATGGGATGATCATCTAGCGATGGTCCACTAGACCCATCCTCTAATCATCCTTGAATGTAACATCATACATCTAAAAACCCATCACACACACCGCTTCGGCTACATAGCGGAGATGGTGTGAATTGAAACAAGTCTCCGACCCCGAGATCACCGACTCAACTCCCAAATCATCTGCATAAGCTAGAGTCTTATGATAACAATCCATCTTGGCTCTATGTGTAGACAACCAATCCATACCTAGGATGACTCCATATGAGCCCAAAGGAAGGATACGGAGATATGAGGTGGTGGTGAAAGGTCCCAAATCTACAACATATTCCTTAACTAAGGAGTCCACATAGATCTTAGCTCCATAAGCCATCTCAACATCCCAACTAAGACCCTACCTAACTGCCACCAACCTGCATCACTCTATCAAATATGGTGTAATGAAAGAATCGGAAGAACCGCAGTCAAACAATATAGAGATAGGAATACCACCAATGCTACTTGTGGTCTCAATGACTGTGCTCGGTGCTCTGTCTCTGTCGGCAGTTCTCAACCACTACATAGATCATGTGGTTATGTCCCATGTCGCTAACTATCGGCTTAGAAACCGGTGCCTTACCCTTTTAGGGTTCTAAGGACAATCTCTCAAAAATGTCCAAACTTACTCCACATCCAAAGCAACCACCGATCCTCTCCAAGGAATAACACCTCCAGTAGGTGCCCTAGAATCCTGTGGCGTGGATCTTGATGATCTAGCTATGGTCTGTTGTGGCCTCTGCTGGAAAGCTCCCACTAAATGAGCTCTAGGTCCACCTTGTGTCCTGATGGGACCCCTAGGAGGAGGCCCTATGCTCCGACCTCTCTATGCACTAGCTCTCTGTGGAGGTCTATAAGGTGGGCGAGATTGCTGCCGTTGTTGTTATGGTCTAAAGGATGACTATTCTCGAATCTTTGAACACCATGAGGAAAAGGTACTTGAACCTCTCGATCTACCATCCCGCATCTGTTGAATGCGGCTTCGACTTGGTCTCTAGCTGTTGGGTTTTACCCGAGTCTCCTCCGCGATATAGGACTTCTCATGACCTCTACTAAATTTTGTGGACATTAAATCCACACTACACCTCCAATGTCCAAATTCAGGCCCCGGATGAATCTGTGAATCCACACTGCTCATCCTACATATACTCTACATACTAAAGTAGATCTAGAAATCTACTCTCATACTCTGCCACCCAAAGAGAAGCTGTCGGAGGTCATGGAACTCGTCAATCCTCTCGTTGGATAAACCTTCGCAATGAGATACTGCTCCTAAATCTCTCCTCAAATAGCTCCCTGTGTCACATACTCTAAATCTACATGGAGCTTCTGCTCCTCTATCCTCCACCATACTCCTACTCCATCCCTCAGTAGATGGATCACAACATGAGCTTTTGTGTTGCTAGAACAAGGAAAATATTAAAGTAACCGCTCAAGCTCACTAGCCAGGCCTTCACTTGAAATTAACCTATATCACCTAAGTAATGTGAGGGCCTAAGCTTGGATCTCCTTGATGTGATCCGCCTCGCGTGGTCTGTCGGCCTTTAGGTCTCTCTGCACGCTCAATCCTAAGCCTAGGGGCTCTAAGACCACTCTCTATACTCGGAACTCTGTCACCCTATCTCCTAGATGGTTACTCTACTCATGCTAACTCCGCATGGGAGTTCTCTCCTCTATGCTCCTCCCGACTTGAGGAGGCACCTAACCCTCAATAAAAGGAGCTCTATCATGACTATTTGTCTGCCCTCCACCTAATCCTCTACGTAGAGTGGCATTAACATCATGAAGGGTTTGTAGAATTTGAGGTAGAATGGCTACCACGCCTTGGTCCCATGGTGGTGGTGGTGGTGGATCTGAGTCTCTATGACTGTTCCTCTCACTCTGTCGGAGCCTCCTACATAGACCAAAGCGAGAGTTAGTCCATTTTTTCTAAGTTATACAACTTCCATGTTTACTAAAACATATCAATTCTTGCTAAGTTGTTTTCTAGATCTTAGTGTGTTAGGTTTAAGTTTTCATGTCTCAAGTTTTCTAGTGTGCCCAATGGTCCAAGCCTTTGAACCACTACTCGATACCAAAATTGTAGTGCTGTTTAAACAACCACTTGAGAACAAGGAAACAACCTAGGGTTAGCTAGAAAATTATGGAAGAATTTGTTTTGAAGTATCTACAACTAAGTTGCAAGACATCAGTTTTCACTAAAAGGTTCAGAACAAAACCTAATTAACAAAACACAAGTTTCCATTATTGACCCATAACAAGTTCACAAGGTTCCAATTTTAGGGTTACATGCTTTAGTTAGGTTCAGGGAGTAATTTACCCCCATACCTGCTCTCTAACAGGCTCAGAACTTCAACTAGATTTTTCTCCTATTAAACACTTCCAAAATTTCCCTAAACCATTCCCAATGGATAGGAAATTTTCTCACCTTTCTGGTGATATAAAGAAGTCCTTCTAACTCCTTACAGAACTCAAGTTATGAGTGGGTGGAGTTCCTAGGGTAAAATTTCCCTAGAGGGACACGTGGCAAGAGGAGGGGAAAAGCCCTTGGGACGGATTGGCGGGTCGTGGGGTGGCATTGTGAACTTTTCCAAATGTAGGCTCAAAGGTGAAAAGTGCTCCGTGCCCCTATGGGTCCCTAGGTGGACATGTGTCAGGTTCTAACACCGAGTGGAGAAGGGGAAGGGAAGGGCAGAGTGGTGGGGTATTTTATCGTTTTACACCAAAGAAGGGGAAAAATGGAGAAAGAAGTGCACAAGTCTGCGCACCCACTAAGGGATAGAGTCCGAGAGGAAGGCAAGGAAGCAGTGCAGGAGGAAGTTTAAACTTTTTCCAAAGCCAAAACAAAAAAACAAAAGGGAGAAGGAAGGTCCGCCCTCCTGCCTCCACCCCAAAGTGCCACGTGGCATGCTCCCATTGGCCGCGGGCAGTGGGGCCAAAACATAAATTTTTCCCCAAAATTTTTTAAAAAGAGGTTAAGTTCAAAATGAAACCGCACCTCCGCCAAAGCCACAAGGGGACACATAGCACCCTTTGATTGGCTATGGGAAGGCAGAGGGAAAATTTAAAGTTTTCCCAAGGTTCAAAATTTCCAAAAATTTTCCTAAGGCCAAATGACGGGAAATTTTTGGCTTGCAGGCCTGCCAGGGAAAATTTTCCCAAATTTTCCTGCCCAAGCTCAAAAATTTCAAAGTTCCATAACTTGAGCTAGAAAGCTTGGTTTTGGGAAAACAAGGACTTTTTAGAAATCTCTCGATGCCCTCTTTGTATAGGAAGCATAAATTTTACTTTTTGTTAAGTTCTTAAGGGTCAATTTTGCAAAAAGGATCTGAGGATTTTAATTTGTGAAGTGACAGATTTCAACTTTTCAATTCGATCAATTTAGAACTTCTCCTTCACTCAACATGTCAAATGGACATGGAGGATCATTCTAGGGAGAGTTTAGAGTGTTTTAGTGAAGATGAATTGTCCAATTTGTTCAAGTTGTATTTTTCCAATAGTAGAGGGAAAACAAGCGTGAAAGCTCCGAATTGAATTTTATTAAGTCTTAGAGGTTCATTCTTGACTGTTTTTGTAAATTTGAGTTCCTTAAGTCTTCCTAAGTATGAATTTCAAGGTTTCATAACTTATTGTTGAGTATAAGTTTGAACTGCTCATTTTAATTAAAATGTGCATTGCCAGATTTAAGTTTTAAAATAGTGAGTTGTTTCTTTTAAATTGATTTAGCAATTTGTCTTTTGAATGTGCAAATGATTCTAACTTAGTCAAATACAATGCTTATTAGATCATCCATTCAATTCTAAATAAAAATGCATCTCTGATTTCAATTTCAATATACAATTTTGCAATTAATATAACACTATCTTTCATTCCATACGCATGCTTCTTTCTTTTCTTGTCAAACAACGGTGAATTTTCAACAATAATTCAAATCAAATGTGCAATACACTATTGAGAGGGGAATGTATTCTTTCATTGATCCTCAATACACTTTTACAACTTTCCCTTCTATTTCATTTCAAATACAATATATGAAACATACAACATTGTTTCTTATTCTTTTCAAAAATAGAGATATCATTTTTTTACAAAGACAATTCAAATCGTATACAATACAATTTAGAAAACTACTTCAATTCTTTATTGATAATCCAAAAAAACTTTACAAATTATCACTCTTCCAATTTGATTAAAAATACAAAATATAATGTATGGAATATCATTTAAATATTCTTTCCAACACCAAAATAAAGTAGTATAATTCTTCTTTTACATTTCTCAATTGAAATTCAACTTCCATTTACAATACAATAACTTCACATTACAATCACTATAGATCTCATCCACTCAAGGTCAGAAAGGTTACAATGAATTTGCTTAAAAGAAAATAGGACTATCAAACTATATTCTTCTTGCTCCAAACAGCAACATGCTAGTTTTCCATCTTTCTATCTTTGATCACAACAAGGAAGGGGAAAGACAATGCTCTCCTCCAAACCAAGACATCAAATGAGAAGGGAGAATCCATCCTTCCTCATTGGCCCCCGAGCCCTAACCATATTGAAATAGAGCATGAACATCAACACATGTCAATAATGGCTTCTACCAAAATAAGTAGCATTCTTCACATTGTAAACAAGAATAATAAAATACAGTCCAAACCAAGATAGTAGTTCCCAACTACATTTGAAATCATTCACTAAACACATAGGCTTGATCAAGCAAACCAAACAAGATCAAGGACTATGGGGAACTCCTTATGCCTCCCAATTTGGAATTGGGCTCCACCAAAATTCATACCATCATAATCATATCAAATCCCATAAACCTTATATCTCCCAACCCCTCCTTATACCCCCGCCCCCAAGTTTATCCCTTATGCCCCCAAAGAGTAAGAAATGTAAGCGAGTTTCTTTTCCATGGTGGATCTCAAGCCAAAACTCCCTCCACAATAAAAGCAGTGTCATTGGCAATCCTTTATGCCCCCATATTAAATCCCCATGGCCTTCTCCTACACCATGCCCTAAGCATTCTACTCAACTAGCCAAAAATGCAAACACATCACCATTCAAACATGCATGTAAGAGAAGGAAAAAAAAACATTTAAAACAAGTTCAAGATGCCTACCTCTCCATAATGGAGTTTGTTCCAAGCTCACAAATTTTCTACAATGTCAAAGCGTAGTCCAAAACCAACAAAGGATAAGCATGCAAAAAAACTCCAAGCTTTCTCCACAACAAGCTCCACAAACAACAACAAAAAAAATGTGCCCCCAAGAGGAAAATAACAAAGTTTCAACAACCATAAACAAGCAAGGAGTTTCACTTTTATAGGAGAGGTAAGAGAAGATGATGATGTGGATCCATGTGGGATGCCACATCATTCTTCCTCAACCCCAAGAGGAAATCAACATCAACCAACCAATAACAATAAATAAAAAAGACAAAATGACTTACATACTCCAAAATGCCCATACTCCAAAAGGACTGAATTAAAAATATGTAAGGGAAGTGTAATTAAAACTTACAAATTGTCACTTCAAAAAGCATTAAAAATGCCTAAATTTAACCTCCAAACCATAGGCATGGTTGGTGGATCATTTTAAGAGGTGTGGGACAAGTTTAACTTGTCCCACAAGCCTCCAAATTTGGCCTCCAAGGACAATTTCGAATTCCTAAGGAGATGAAGTGTTTAACATTCCAAAAATCTGCCTTACATGCTCTTACAAATTTCTTACACATTCTTACATATTAACTTACACACTCTTCCAACATTATCATTTAAATTCAACAACTTTATTAATTACATCCCATGTCCCAATTAAATTTAATAAAAGTTTAACTATAGGATTTCACACATTAATCTTCCACATTAAAATTAACTAAAAGAAGGAACACATTACTAATAAAATACATACAACAATAATTAAAAAGGAACACATAAATAAAACACATATATCCCATGGTCACAAATAATGGAAATCCCCCCATGGGAAATCCTAACATAACTCAACACACAAACACATAACACAGTTGCCATGGTGACCTTGTTGAATTCACTCATAATTCCAATATGGTTAGTCTCCAGTCCCCCGACATTGTTGTGATTTTTAACCTGCAAAATGCAAATACCTCCTTCAGCCTTATGGCCATATCAGAACATCCAAAATGATATAAACAACATTTCAAAATCATCTAAACACATGAATCAAAAGAATATCAAGAATTCAACATTATCATTTTAATTAAATACTCAACTATATCATTATCAATAATCTACCATACTAGGCCTACTCAAAATATCCAATGTCACAAGTCCAAATCAACATCCATAATATGTCCATGTCAAACAAGATATCATCAACCACGTATAAAAATGTTTCTAGTAATCATCATGCATAGTAGTGAATCCAAGTCAATAATAATCCATGATCTAACATCTAACCTTCATACTAAAACAAAACATAATAGTTTCCATACTATGACTAATAGTATCAAAATCAATATCTAAAAGTGTCAAAGGGAAGTGGGCACTACAATTATACTATGGAGTTTTAGAGTCAAGCCACGTTTCTCAATATGAACTTAGAGGATGAGGATATTATGACCAAGTATTTGGGAGGAATTCACACTCACCTTCGAAGGAAGGTCATCTCCATGAAGCCCAAGGATCTCAATGAAGCATGTATGTAAGCATATTACATTGATGATGATAAAAGGAAAGGAGAAATGGAGTTGAGGAAAAATCAGTCGACAAACCAGCCAAAGAAAGAGTAGGGACAAACAAGTAGCAAAGGTAAATGGAAAGAGAAAGATAAACATAATGCTACTAATTTGAATACTTATAAATATCCCAAGAATGTTTATAAGAATTGTGATATCAATGGTCATACTAATGCTACATATTGGAAATTACATCCAAAGAACCAAACCAAGGATTCCAAGAAATTTATGTCATCTATAAAGAGGACTGATGGGGAGGTGGAAATAGAAGATGATTCCGATGTAGACGAGAGGATAGGATGCATGGCCACCAACTTGGACAACCAAGAACATGTAACATCCCCATTTTAAGATATTAGAACAAGGGAATTTTTTTTTATACAACGTTCCTCGTTATGAATTATATAATTCAAACACACGTTCAAGTTTTAATAATTGTTCTCTCATTCAACTAATGCAGTTTGGATCACACAATTTCTTTTTAAAACCAATGTTCTCTATTCACATACTTATAATATGGAACACACATTCAATGCCATTCAATCATATAACAGTTACCATATCTGCTGTAAATGACTCGAAGAACTACCGATCTCCCATTTTATGGCTCGGAGTTTGTTGATCTCTCATTTCATGACTCGGCGACTTACCAATCCTTTATGTAAATCATGCATTGTATAATGAATATACAGGGTTCTCTTATCGTTTCCGGTTATCGAAGTGATCCATTTAAGAATCCTATCTGAATATCTGTTTCGATATTCATCTGACATCCTACATCTTAAACTAGGTGATTAGGACAACGCAACCAACACTTGCGATACTTTGGCCAAAGATTTTCACATGCTTTGCATGATCATATTCCTAGGTGTGGTACACATCATTGGAATACTTCCTTCACCTCACTTCATCTGTTATCTAGAATGGTCTTTCCTGGTCTCTTCCAGTCCTTCCATTTAAGGTCAAGCTCAATCCTCAACTAGCAATATGAATGAGTATAGGAAGTTACTCATGGTAACTAAAGATACGCAGACATACGACGTCGTCCCTAGACGACTCCGTGTGTCTAGTTACCTTTAGTCCTCCAGAGTCACTCCGTATACGTGATCACATTCCTATCCCCAGCCAATAACTTAGTATCAGCCTATGTAAACTTGATTTAATTCGGGAGGGCATTGTAATATGTCAGCTATAACATTGTGTCGTTACGAAGGCCCCGCCTTCATGAAGACACCATATTGTAGCTGGCATATGTCAATGTCCTACGAAATCCTCCCATCGAGAGTACACATCCAGCTCAAGTGTGCTTTGGTTATGATCTTACTATTAAAGATCAACTTTCGCAGACCATGCCGATCCCTTTATTCTCGTTCTTGTTACAGTTGTATGTAGCTAAGAGAGACTTAATCCATCTTCTAGCTTACTACGCATCTCCTCCTTCGCACCGAAGGGTTGCATTTTCTCTACTTGGTTCCTTTCTTAATATTTGGACTAATCAGCCCATTATCGATAAACTTAATAAGTTTAACCTATTAAACTTAACCAAGTTTTCCACAACTGTAAACAAATTCAGAATTCCATCTTATTAGACGTCATTTAAACGAGGTCTAATTTTAAATGAATTTATTCATTTATCCTCCTTAACCTTACATAGTTAAGGTCTGTTAACAATAGATATGTTTTCCCATATCCTTATTTTCTGAATTTTAAACATTCGAGGCTATTAACGGAGTCCGAATATAAGGTTCGGCTACTCCTAAGTTATTTGATATTCCTTAGCTTTCAAGCTAATCCCAAATACCTTTCAATTAAGAGATCATGTTTACCTAAATCCTTTTTGATGTCAATTTAAAATTCATCTTAACCCAAGTATGAACTAATTGCACATTTCAACGTAAAAGTTGCATTTAGGTAAAGAATAGATGTTATTCCCTTTTAAATCCATCCATTAACATTTGAATAATTCCAAATCAAGGAATAATGTTATATTCTCAAACTTATTCAACAATATCAAACTGATATAGTCATTAAAAATATCACACTCGTACTTGTATTCATCCATCGGCTTTACAATCTATACATTTGCCAGTCCAAATGACTGGACTTTGTTTATATTAAACAACATTACAACTCATAAGTTAGAAGAATGTAATTTCTTCTTTTCTCATTTCCTCGTAGAGGAGTAATAGTTATCAATTACAATCCATCTTCAGTTAATCAAAGAAGTATCAGAAAACAACCATGTCTTCGTTTATACTCAAGTTCCATCTGCAAAATTACTTGCACGGGTCAGTTCATTGAACTGAGCATATTAAGCACTTGTCATTAAAATGAAGTGCTTTTAATTAACTGTCTCAATAAAAGAACCCTGCTTTTATGAAACGTTAATATGAACATCATTCAAGAATTAAATACCAAAAAGGATGAACAACATATCAACTTAATCATCTAATTACCATCCCAATCGGTCAAAGGATTACTGTCCTCTTTCCGAATACTTATAACAAGAAGTAATTTCCTTCAAACATTTCCAGATTACAAACATCCGTAAGAACTGAAAATACAATTATGCAACTGCTGTTCTAACATAATGCTATCAATTCCTTTCCCCTACATTAGTTAGAGGAAGATTCACAATTAGATTTTAAATAAAACTTCCAGCAGAACCATTTTCCTTTCCTCATAACTGTACTAGAAATTTTTAATCCAAACGTGATATCAATCAATGATAACAGTCCAAAGAGAAATAAATGAAAATCAATAATCAAATAAAAGGAGGATCATATTACCTCTTCCTACTGTCTAACCGGATATTCACTAGTTAGAACAGACCTGATCCACTAGTGTGTTTCCTTCTGAATAAATATATTTCAGTATTCAAAACCCACTATCTACCTTTCCAGAAAGTTGACCAGAATTCATTGCAACTGGTCCGTAAGCATTAGTACCAAAAGAACCTCAAAATGCAATCATTTCCTTTCATATATTTCTCTCAACAGACTTTCTCATCCAGATATAAACAAGCAAGAATGTACAACTAGTTTTATAACCAAAATGTTTCACCAAAAATGAACATTTCAGCTAGGCCTGAACAAGCAAGAATGTACAGCTAGCTACGAAATCATGATTCTTATCATAATAGTAAAAGGAATCATTTTTCAAACATTTAAAGTAAGAATTCCACTTCAGTTCAGTCTTGATGAAACAACAAAGAGTTTAGATTGCGAATTGGATATATACTTTTATATATATAAAAACATACGTGTTTGCTAAAAACAGTCATACCCAGCTTAGTCTGAAACGAGTAAATGTACGGCAAACATATTACCATCATTTAGCTGAAATAAGTGAGAAACCCCCTTTTTTTTTTTTTTACAAGAACAAGAATCTATTCAAGTTCAGTTCATAAACAATTTATTTTCTCCAAAAACCCAGTCACGGTCTTCATTTCACAAGAAAATATTAAAACATTTTTAACCAGCAAGGGTAAGACGATGAAATGAATTCCCTGTCCTAGGTAAAATCGTAATCAATGCAATGTAAAGCAACTAGGAGAAATAACTCACACAACAGTTCATCAACATTATCACGATTTTGTTTTCCCAAATCGTTTTCACGCACAGAACTCATAAAACAATACTCGTATAGCTAATACATTCATCAAATCGAACCCATATTGGGTAATAGAAACGGATGCCCAACACTGTCAAAACAAAACTCATACAACAAGGACAACTTCATTTGTTTTACTCATTTTGTAAAGGAAACCCAACACTGTCAAAATAAGAACTCATACAGCAAGGGCAAATCCCATTCCTTTTACTCTCATTGCAAGAAAAACCCAAACCGTATTCATCAAAAAGAAAAACGATTCCACTAGGAAATTCACTTCAAACATTCAACAACTTTATTTAACTAAAACACCCATCATAAGAACAGGGTTGTTTTAATGAGACGCTTAAACAAGAGCAAAACGATTTAAGGAGAAGGGCTCAACATGCCTGCTAATCTTTCTTGTGGCTCGAAGAAAACCGTGCCCACAGGAGCTATTTCTCTCCACGGCGTCGCAGCAGGGCTTTCCCAACAGTCCACTAACTTCCTCAAGCTCAAAAATAGCCGTGGCTATTCCAACAACAACAACAATAACCAAAAATAACAGCAAGTTTGACAGAACCATGGAAAAAATGCAGAGCAACTAAAAACCCGATTGCACACAATGACAAACAAATTTTTCCTCTACCCTCTTTCCAAGGCGAGCTGGTCGCTAAGACCAAGGTCATTGAATGCATTGAATGCAGTGATTTTTCCTCATTCCTCATGCCACCGCCGACTCAGGTTGGTGAGTTTCCTTTTTCAAATTTTGCATGTAATTCCTTTTTAGCCACTTAGCTAGTTGGATGCCTCTAAATTTTTCTTGTTCCCGCCAAACTTGGCGCTGAAACTTGTAAGGACATTATTTATTGTCCTAATTAATTTCTAACCTTCCCTCCTTATCCTTTCCATCCACATGGGTCTATGCGTCCCCTTCCTTAGGTTAGGATTAGTTTAGGATTTACATCTATTTTCACCCTTATAAAATCTAAAATCCATATAGGATAGTAGTTAGGATATTAGATAAAACTTAGGGGTAGGTTAGGGTTTAATCCCCTATTATTTAATTAATTAGTTTCCAATCAAGTCCTTCCGACTGACATTCATATTCAACACTATGCAAGACGTTTTGTCCCATGTTCCACATACCTGAGCCACCCGCATCTAGGCCTTTATCGCCTTACGTGGTCTAGCGTTACAACGGTGTGCGGTTCAAGAATCGAACCTTTTTCGTTGGCATCTACGTACCAGATATTCATACCAAAAATCAGGTGCTGCAACATTTATATCAACCTTCAATCTAGTTTAAAAGTAAATCGACAAGTGATCATAAGAAGGCCACAACATACCTTGGATTAATGGAATTGATTCAAGGTGTGCGGTCAATCAACAATTAGAGTTCATCAAGCATACGACAAGTCTGTTGTCTCATCAGCAATCACACAAGCAATAATAACTTCTGTCCCAAGTAAACAAATTACAGCAAACAAGGGTCCAGATTAGCAACACATTCCTTTAAGATCAAAGATATATCTTAACATGTTTATCTTCATTTCAGCAGTTACAATATTATGAAAAGTAATTACCATGATAACTTACAAAAATCAAGGCGTTACATTCCTCCCTTCTTAAAGAATCATCGTCCCGATGATCAAATTAACCAATTCAAGGAGTTTCTAGGACAAAATTTAGTTATTGTCCTTCCATTCATAAGTTCATACCAAAAACAGATTCACTCTTTAAAACAGTGTTTTAAGACAACTGTAAAATAAATCAATAATTGTCTAAATTTGGTAGAATTATCAATTTTTTTGAATTTCAATTTCGATCAAACAAGTATGGAAAAGCATATCTCATTTCTTCAAGATTTTCCCAAGTTGCACTTTCTTCGCCAAACTAGTCCCATTGGACCTTACATTGATTCACTTCGTGATTTCTTAAGCACAATGGCGAGTTCCCAAAGACTCAAATGGGCTTAACCACGATTATTCGTGGGTCTGGACCTGCAAGGAATTCCAATTCAGCACATGTGATAAATCATTACGTATTTCTTAAGCAAAGAAATATGAAAAACATCATGCATTTGTTATAAAGCGGAGGTAATGCTAGACGATAAGCTACGGTGGTTGATTATTTCAACAATTTCAAAAGGTCCCACATAACGTGGCGACAACTTGGCAGCCTTTGCCAAATGTTATTGAGCTCTTTTTTGGCTTAACCCAAAGAAAGACCTTCTCACCAAGTTTATAATTCCTATCGACTGCTTTAAGTCTGACAACTCTTACGCCTATATTGGCAGCCTCCTTTAGATGTTCCCAAATCATTTTGATTTGTTGTTCCATTTCCTTGAGGATTTCTCGGCCCAATTACCTCTCTGTCCTCTACACTTGTCCCGGCCTAACTAATGGGGTTCGCATTTTCTTCCATACAATGCTTCAAAGGGCACCATTTTTAAAGAGGCGTGATATGTATTATTGTAGGCAAATTCAACTAGCGAAAGGTATTCCTCCCATTTATATTGCTGGTCCATGCAATACATTCTTAACATGTCCTCTAAAACTTGATTGACTCTCTCGGTCTGTCCATCCATCTCGAATGATATGCAGAGCTGAAGTTTAATTTAGTTCCCAAGGCCGCATTAAGCGTTTGCCAAAACCTTGATGTCATCCTCGGATCTCTGTCCGATATGATCAATTCGGGTATTCCATGCAATCTGAAAATTTCATGTACAAATCTTCTTGCTAATACTGGTGCATCATCTTTCAAATTACCAGCAATGAAGTGTGCCACTTTGGTTAATTTGTCGACGACAACCAGGATGATATCATGCTTGTTCCTTGACATAGGCAATCCTTGAACAAAATCCATCGTTATCACTTGCCATTTGTACTATGGAATGCTGTGGGGATACTGATAATCCGGCGGGATGCATATGTTCCACCTTAACACGCCGACATTCCAAGCAAAGTGTGTTACAAATTCCACCACATCCTTTTTCATTCCCTTCCGTAAGTATTGCTTTTGCATAAGATCAGCAAGCATTTTCGTAATGCCGGGGTGTCAGAAAAGGTGAATTATGAAATTCAGTTAATAATTTCCTTCTTAAATCATTTGCCAAGGGTATATAGACCCTGTTTTGAAACTCAGAATTCCTTCGCTATCAAAGCGAAATCCTTTATACTTCACATCCTTTGGATCTGCAGCAAGTGCTGTTTTAACTTCTTTGGAAATAAGGATCTCGATTCCAAGGCATCTTTCACCTCATCCTTAAACTGAGTTCTTAACGTTATAAGAGTAGAGATGTGCTTCCTTCGACTCAGAGCATCTGCCACTCTATTTTCCTTTCCTTTGATGTAGCCTATATCAAAATCATACTGAGACATAAATTCTAACCATCTTCGCTGTCTTGCATTCAAATTTGGCTGAGTAAAAATATACTTCAACCCTAGATGGTCAATTTTTAACTCAAAAGGTTTTCCTAAAAGGTAATGCCTCCACATTTGAAGTGCATGTACAATGGCAGCGAGCTCTAGGTCGTGTGGAGCATAATTCTGTTCATGTAACTTAAGCTTTCTGCTTTCATAAGCTATAACATGGTCATTGCAGTGAGAATACCTCCAAGGCCTTCTCCGATGCATCCGTTACAACTATAAAATTTCCATTTGGATCTCGGCATACAGTTAAAATAGGTGTTGTAGTTAAGCTGTTCGTTTAAATTTTTAAAGGCAAATTCACATTTGTCAGTCTAGAGAAATTTCTTATCCTTCTTTTGCGGTGAAGTGATTGGGACAGCAATTTTTGAAAAATCCTTAACGAACTTTCTATAATATCTCGCCAAGCCCATGAAGCTTCTTACTTCATGCACATTTTTAGGCGTAGGCACTCGGTTATAGCTGCGATCTTTGAATGGTCTACAGATATTCCGTTCTTGCTTATAACGTGTCCCAAATAATGCACCTCTGCATCATAAAAGGAACATTTAGACAGTTTACCATACAACTTCCTCTTTCTTAAAACTTCCAGCACTACCCTTAAATGTTCTTGGTGCTCTTCGACATTTTTAGAGTATATAAGAATGTAAATGCTAAGAATACAAGCACAAACTTGTCTAGGTATTCTTGAAAAATATTGTTCATCGATTCATGAAGGTAGTAGGTGCATTTGTCAACCCAAAAGGTAACACCGTGAATTCATAATGCCCGTACCTTGTTCTATAAAATTTGTTTTATGAATATCTTCTTTCTTTATTCTCGGTGATGATACCCGGATCTAAGATCTATTTTTGAATAGTGATGCTCCACACATCTGGTCGAACAGATCATCAATCCTAGGAAGTGGGTATCGATTCTTAATAGTTTCCTTGTTCAACATTCTATAATCAATGCATAGTCTCAATGTGCCATCATTTTTCTTTACAAAAATTACCGGTGCTCCCCATGGTGAGACGCTTGGTCTTATCATCCCCTTAGTCAAAAGTTCTTGTAATTGAGCCTTTAACTCTACCAACTCGAGGGCGGTCATTCTATAAGGTGCCTTAGATATGGGTTCAGTTCCTGGCTTGATTTCTATTGCAAAGTCAAACTCTCGTTTGGGTGGAAGACCTAGTAATTCCTCAGGAAATACATCACTAAAATCCCTTAATAATGGATATCTTTCCATGAAATCATTATCCTCCTCATAATTTTCTATCATTTTTTACTGCATACAAGGTGCAACCTCTATTTTTAGCCTTTTTAGTTGCATATTGTTAGTTTCCTAACTCTGACTTCACGCTTTACACCCCGAATTTTTGCTTTGCTCGCAAGTCGTCAAAACAACAAATTTGTTTTTCATGTGATCGACCTTTGCCTTATGTTCGCCAACTAGTTAACTCCAATAATGATATCATATGATCCTAAAGGAGTGACATACGGTCAACTTCGGTGGAGAAACCGAGCAAGTCAAGAATTGCCCCAAAAAGGCACATTTCGATTTGTATGGACAACATTATTCCCATAATGCAATGTCCATGTCTTATCCATTCATTCAGCCTTTCTTTTTAATTTCATTGCAAGTTTAGTAGAAATAAAGCATTTAGTAGCTCCAGTATCAAAAATTATGACTACGGTGTACCGAATAACTTACCCGGAACTTCTATAGGCGTAACTTGCTTTTTCAACATGCAACATTAGCCACTACGGCGTGTATCCTATCTGCGATCGTGATCATCCTTCTTCAGAGGATAGTGACTCGCGTAGTGGTCTTTTCCACAGTTGAAGCATCCTCCAACTGGCCCTTTCCTAGGCTCAAATTTGTTACCAGCTTTGAAGTTATCATTCTGGCTCCCATAGGACTTTTGTCCATTGCCACTAACTTTTGCGAAGGTTGTTCCGCTTACTATGTTCATTACATATTTCTTGTTGTTATCTACAACAATTTTTTTTTCACACCAAACCTTTTCCAAGGCCCCCTTTTGGGTGCAAGAGATGAAGAAGAGTTGGGAATCTTCTTCCTTATCTCTTCCCTATGAGTAGAAATTGCTCTCAATTTCTGTTCCTGTCTTATTGCCTTTTCAACAACTCCTTCCATGGTGGTTGGACCGTGGACATCCACTTCGCCACCAATGATGGGATTCAGTCCCATTATGAAATTTTGTATTCTGAACTTCTCGTCAGCTTGGTACTACGGCACATACTTAAGGAGTTTAGTAAACCCTTCTATTCTGTCACCGTCAGCCTTCCTTGCGACCAATTCTGAAATTCAGTCATTTTCCTATCAAAATAGAGTTGAGGCAGCCACCGTTGCCTAAAGTAACCCTTAAATTGATCCCAAGTTATGTATAATTCGACAATATTCAACTCAACCTTACGGTTGTCCCACCATGATGATGCTTCATGAGAAAGCGATATGCTTGTTTCACTCGGAAATGCTTCGTTCCTTATAGAAGCAGAGATAAGGTTAGGGTTAGGAGGAATACACTGTAGAATGTCGAGATGATGTGCGCGTCATCGTAGAGAAAGAACAAGTGATTGCGAAGAACTCCTTTTTGTCTTGGAAGGACTACCTGCAAATAAGAACACAAGACCACAAGATTTTGATTAGATAATAAATGAGGGAACTGCCTTGGGTCCAGGAAGTATGAAACTTCCTTTCGAAGGTGGTCAGTTCCCCTGCTAATATGAATTAACACAAAATACTGTAGAGTACTAATTAAATTGTTTCGTGGAACTAGGTAGGGAAAAGGCTGTTTTTCTTGGTTTTGATCAAAGGAACCGATGCCGGTTATCTATAACCGATGGCGGTCACTGATAACCGATACCGGTTGGTTCTAGGATCTTCTGGGCTGGTTGTGGTGTTTGTAATGGCTGGTTTTTGGATAGTATTGAGAAATGGGATGGTTAGAAGCTAAGGAATGATGGTTAGAGGCAATGGTTCGTTAGATAATGGGTTCAGGAACGGATTTGGGAAGATTACAATTCCAAAAGCACAAGAAATGTTATAATGGAGGACATGCAAGATGTAACTTCTTGGTTTTTGATGAAGGTGCAAGTTGATCTCCTTTCTTGCGCCAACTCTTACGGCTTCTTTACTCGTCTCGCTTGGTCAAGTGAAGTTCGGACTCTGCTAATCGCTTTGGACTCTCCTTTGATTCAAAAATCCTTCCCGATATCCCAAAATGAAATTCCGATCCGTTGTTTTGGTTTGGGAAGCCCATTTACTGAGGGCCGATGGCGGTTGCGTAACCGAAGCGGCGGTCGAGTAGGAACCGGCATCGGTTAGGAAAAAGTAGGCTATTTTTAGTAAAATAGCCCACCTTCCCGCTTTTCTCCCGAGAGATCGGGTTGCGGGCTTGGTCAAGTGGCTAGAAGGTCAGCTTTGAGTGCGAGTAAGGAGGCATTAGTTATGGATGTGAGTCTAGACCAAGTCATGGGTCCTAATTAGGTTAGTTTAGGGTTAGGGCTAAGTCATGGTGAGGTGGGCAAGTGAGGTGGCGGGTAAGGCGATGTGGATTTATCAATTATGAGGTAATTAATAAATAATTGTGTAAGGTTTAGGTGATGAGTTTAGGTTGCGAGATGAGATGTGGGTCACTGAGGATCGTAAGACACGAATTTGGTGTCTACATTAGCCCCTTATTGTCGTGTAGCTTGTCTTGTAAAGCTGCGCGGACAATAATATGAAGTGGTTTCTCATGTTAAAGATATAGGTAATCCCCCTCAAATCTATCACAGATTGAGTGAGCGGGAAATCGGGGATAGGGTTTATAAAGGGTATATGTGGTAGAGAGGATGATAAGGTGATGGTGTAGGTCGAGGAAGCGAGACGCATGTTGAAATGCAATAATACGACTAGGGTACATGATTTGAGCAAGCAAACCAGCAATGTATAGGCAAAGGTCGATAGTTTATCCAAACAAGGGTGATATAATCACGGTATCAAGGCATAGGAAGTAGCTCCGGGGTATATAACAGGTAAGGTACAGGAACGTTTAGGCATGTTCGGCAGTACCAAATGGTTGGTTTGGTTGAGATAAACGTCACGGTCTAGGTCTAGGCAAAGTTGGTCGACAGATCAAGTCAAGGACCCTAATCATGCTAAAACACGAACAAGTGAGCTCGATTGAACACAAGGTACAGGATGGATGGATAAAATAAAAGCGTTGGTCGGGCCAAATAGGTGGGCGAGGCCTTGGGTCGGGCGAATAGGAGGCGAGACCTTGGGTCGGGCCAAGTGGTAGGTTGAGGCCTTAGGTCGGGCCAAATAGGTAGGGCGAGGCCTTGGGTCGGGCCAAATAGGTAGGTTGAGGCCTTGGGTCGGGCCAAATAGGTAGGGCGAGGCCTTGGGTCGGGCCAAATAGGTAGGTTGAGGCCTTGGGTCGGGCCAAATAGGTAGGGCGAGGCCTTGGGTCGGGCCAAATAGGTAGGGCGAGGCCTTGGGTCGGGCCAAGTGGTAGGGTGAGGCCTTGGGTCGGGCCAAATAGGTAGGTTGAGGCCTTGGGTCGGGCCAATAGGTAGGGCGAGGCCTTGGGTCGGGCCAAATAGGTAGGGCGAGGCCTTGGGTCGGGCCAAATAGGTAGGGCGAGGCCTTGGGTCGGCCACCGATTGGTGGGTTGAGGCCTTGGGTCGGGCCACCGATTGGTATGTTGAGGCCTTGGGTCGGGCCAATTGGTAGGTTGAGGCCTTGGGTTGGGCCAAATTGGTAGGTTGAGGCCTTGGGTCGGGCCAAGGTGGTGGGTTGAGGCCTTAGGTTGGGCCGAATAGGTAGGGCGAGGCCTTGGGTCGGGCCAAATTGGTAGGGCGAGGCCTTGGGTCGGGCCGAATAGGTAGGGCGAGGCCTTGGGTCGGGCGATTGGTGGGTTGAGGCCTTAGGTCGGGTGATGAGGCCTTGGGTCGGGCAAATTGGTAGAGGCGAGGCCTTGGGTCGGGCAAATGGGTAGAGGCGAGGCCTTGGGTCGGGCCGAATAGGTAGGTTGAGGCCTTAGGTCGGGCCGAATAGGTAGGTTGAGGCCTTAGGTCGGGCCGAATAGGTAGGTAGGTTGAGGCCGTAGGTCGGGCCGAATAGGTAGGTTGAGGCCTTAGGTCGGGCCAAATAGGTTGGTTGCGGCCTTGGGTCGGGCCAAACAGTTGGTTGCGGCCTTGGGTCGGGCAAATGGTTAACAAGGGGTTTGGAGCAAAGGTAGATATTTGCGATGTTTGTGAGTCATGAGCGGAGGGACTAGAGGCTAGATACCTCCATGCGAGAGAGCGTATTCACATGTTACAGGAGAGATTGGTAGATCAGTGGGCGGTACCAATAGCCGCGGTACCTTTGAGGACAGAGAGGCCTGGCGAGAGGGGTCGACGATCACGATCATCACCTAGGTCGGGATGAGGCGTGAGGGTCTAAATAAATGTTAGCAAGGTATGAGGATAAATAAAGTACCGACTGCGCGTCGATGATATATAGAAGATGTATTTGTTTAACATCTAAATAAAACGAGATATATATGTTGATTTGCGTTATAATAATAAGAATGTTGTCGTTTTGACTTTCGGTGTTTTTAAAAAGGATCAAAGAGGAATGTGATTAAATAGAAATACACCAAAATATTTATATTTACCACACATGATAGGTTATGGTAGGGGATGGTCGAGCTAACCTTGGGAGACCCCATGTCTCCGAAGTGCTGCCTACATAGCCCATTGCACAAAGCAAGGAAGGGCCTCAGACCGATGTAGTTCTCCCTTAGGATCAGGGAGGGGTGAATTTGGGCAATTTGGTATGGTTTAGGCAATTTGTCGTTTGGTGTAGGTATAGGTAAAGCAAAGGTTAGCATACCAAAGTAGTAGGGAATAGTGTCCTGATTAAGATCAACACACAATTCTAGATGCAAGGCAAAGCGGAAAGAGTGCTCCATAGGTGAAAAGAGCTAAACAAACCACACAACGTAGAACGAGCCTGAAGCCCTAAGTGCCGTGTATAGACGAGAAGTCCATAGTTGAAAAGAGTTGTATGATCACAATATATCAGGTGTACGTTACGTCCCTTGAGTGGAAACAAATGGTGAGGTGATGTGGATGATATAGCTGAGGTATAAAGAACTTGTTATAACGAAAGAGAACCTACCCTAAATAGACAAGTCCATGACCCAAAAATTTCTTTTGTATGAGGCTTTTATTTTATTGAATGTAGACTGATCGATGCGGGAAGTCTGCAAGGGATATTGATTGTTTTATTCTTGAGGTCTTCACGAAGCTGATCAATGCGAGAAGCTTCGGATAAAGGCTGACTGTGTATAGCTGTCCTTCGGGGGAGCAGTCTATTTATAGTAGCAGAGATGATTTTAGTGCATAGCTGTCCTTCAGGGGAGCAGTCTATTTATAGTAGCAGCAATAGTTTGGCATATAGCTGTCCTTCGAGGGAGCAGTCTATATTTAATTTTAGATAACTAGATGTTCTTTTGGCGTGAAGCATCTAGTTTAGTAGGAAGTTTGACTCAAGAAAATCCCATAAGAATACGGCTTATTTTAATACTTTGAAGTCATGGACTAGACTAAGAAGGGGAAGGCATCGTAAGGGGAGGTGAGGGGTGAGCTTGATTTTATTTCGAGATGTAAGAGACAAGTGTATGTGGTGGTATGTGAGCTCAAGGGACGAGCAGTAGGCGGATAAGAAGTGATATAACACTAGATTCAACAGTAGAATGGTCGAAGATGCAAGGCATTAAGGGGTTCAGGCTCAGGTTTACCATTAGCGAAGCTAAAGCGATAAGTGCCTGATCCATAGGTGTGAGTGATTATATAAGGCCCAATCCAATTGGGAGCAAATTTTCCACGTTTGCTCTTTTCTAGTTTGGTTACATGTTGATTCTCTTTGAGGACAAGATCACCAACCTTAAAGGTACGCTCATGAAGTCGCTTATCATAAGCACGCTTGATGCGTTTTTGATAGATTTGAAGATGATCAAGAGCTGTAAGACGACGTTCGTCAAGAAGCTCCAATTGGGCTAACCGCTCTTGGCGGAAATCATCGTTGGTGAGAAAAGTTAGGAGGGATAGATTCAGGATCCATCGACTCCGTGGGAGACGAAGGCAAAATGGGTGATGATGGTTCGGTAGGGGTGACGTCGTCCTCTTCCAGAAGGCAACTGTCACGAGGTTCTTTTGGGGTAAGCGTTCCTGGAAATCCAAGACCACTACGATCATTATGTTTGCGTGTGGTCACGGGAATGAGTGTATGTCGGCCTTGTTCGTAAAGGCCAAAACCAAAGCCTTTCCACGCACAGCGAGTCAAGAAGGTGAGGGCGAAACGACGATTTGTCAAGTATTGAAAATCGGATTGGAAGGGAACCACACCAAGAGGAGGTTCAGGGGTAATGGAGGATGCGTCAACACCCCCATACGTTAGGTTAGTGTGGCAATGGGGTGGTCCGTAAGAGATTACCTCCCCCACGCGACGGTCGTAGGTGGGATGCGCATGTAATTGTCCGTACTCCTGCGGGGTAGGGAAAGAACTAACGTTATATAGGCGGTACTCCCCCAGCGTAAGGCGATGAAAAACGTCTACTAAGGGGTCGGAGGTTGGGATGTTAGCTGCGGGAAGAGAAGTGGTTTGTGCGACGGTGGTTTCATCAGTTGTAGGTGCAGTTGAGGTGGACGGTTGAGGTATATTGGAAGAGGATGGTTGGGTTGAATGTATGGGTGTCTTAATTGGTATAAGCACATCGTTTGGGCGGTATAACATATTGCAAGTTTTGAAGGGGGGAGGATCAGCTTTTACAGTGTAGGACTTCCCCTCGTACTCAAACTTTATACATCGATGTAATGTTGAGGGGACGCATCCCATGGCCCGGATCCAAGGACGACCTAGCAATATATTATATTGGAACTCTCCTTCAAGGACATAGAAGAGTTCGGGCAAAGTACGTGGGCCTACGCGAATGTTGAGGATCACGGTGCCTAAGGTAGAAGTAATAGCATCATTGAATGACCGCAACATGATGGGGTTGGCACACATGCAACTAGAAGGGATGTTCATTTGTTGGAAGGCTTTTGAAGAGATGATGTTTAGGCTAGCGCCCCCGTCAATCATAACCCGACGTACTCGAATGTCTCGGACGTAAGCGGAAATGAAAAGGGCAGGGTCAGGGTCTTCTGTACCAAAGTCGATAATTTCATCTTCCGAGAAACTAACCGCAGCGGCTTGTTGTTTTGAGACAGAAGTGGTGGGGGAGATGGATTGTTTGGTGAGAGAGGCAACGTGATTGGGTGTTAGAATGGAGGCCACGGGCAGGGTTTCATTGGGAAAAACCTCTATCCCTTGAAGGATCTCAACGAGAGCTTGTCGATGAGATTCAGAAGTCTGAATGAGATCATATAGTGTCATTTTTACGGGCGATTGATGAAGCTGTTTGATCATGGTTCGGTGGGCAACTCCATTAGAGACGGGATAGGCGGGTCCGCGAATAACCACTTTAGGTGGTGGTGTAATCGGGATGGTTGAAGGAGAAAGAGATGCCGCAGGTGTGTTTTCTTTCGCCTTCCCATTGTTTTTCTGTCCTCGAGTAGCGACACTAATCATATTAATCTCGTAGACCTGAGATGAAGAAGATGGTTGGGATAATTCATGGTCTTCAAGAGGTGGGGTTGTAATAATGATCGATCTTGGTGAGGCGGGGACAGATGGTATAGTAGAGGGAATTGACGCTAGAGGTCTCTCCCTGCGTAAGTTGTTTTTCTTAATCTTTCGATCCGGAAGAGGTGACTGGCGAAGGATGGTTTTTAGAGCTTTGCATCCTTCTACATCATGTCCAGGTGTGCGGTGATAGGCGCAGATTTTAGACTCATCATAATCCACAGGTCGGGGCTTAGACGGGTCATAAGGTCGAAGTGGGGGTAGAGAGATGGTCGCATTCTCCACCAACATAGCAAGGATTTTGGCGTAGGATCCTTTGAGTGGGTCAAAATCAGAAGAAGATGAGGGTATTGATTGTGTGGGTTGTGGTAATGTTTGGGCGTGTTTAGTTCGTATGGGTGGTGGTTTAGTCGAGGGGTGCTGACACATGTTTTTCACTAAACGTGGTTTCTTGGTTACAGAAGTTACGTTCAGCTGGTTAGATGATGAGGTTACAGATGGCATGGTAGCGGGAAACAACCACGGAGAAAGGGGAGTGACAGAAAATAAATCCTTTGATGATGGGATGGGTTTAGGGTTGATAGGTGGACCGGATACACGGGGTAACGATGTTGTGATACCCTTTGATCTCTGTATAGGTGTAAAGGCGTAGGTTGTTTTGCGAGAAAACAAAGGAGGTATGATATAATGATGTAAGGTGGAGGGATGAGGTCCCAATATGGAAGGTGGGTGTGAAGATGAGGGTTTTGATAGAGGCCGGATTGCGTTTGTCTCCTAGGTGGCGGGGCGGGTTTATTTTGGGATAAATCGAGTCGGCTAGGCGGGTGTGTTAGGCTGGGCATTGGTGAGGTCCCAGCGTAGGGGAAGATCTGGTTAAGTTGATAGAAGTGGACGGGAATTTGGTAGAGGTGAGGGGGTGAAGGCGAACAGGGGGCATTTTAAGCACGTAAGCACTTCGGGTAGATGGTGGAGACATCGGGATCAGTCATTTGCATTTGAGTAGAAAGCAGGAGTACTCAAGCGTTCCCATAGGGAACTGTCATCTTACGTGGAATGGCAGTCTCAGTGTAATTTGTAATTTTGAGTACACGGAGGAAAAGTGAGTTGTAATTCCAATCCATTGCGGGTGTGACACAGGAGGCGGATGAGGCACTGTATCAGTAGATGCTAAGAGGTCGACGGGTTGTTGAAAAGATTTAGGTGATGAGGGACTAATAGGCAGAAGGGCAGTTTGGAGGGGGTCTGTCATGGCTAAAGAATTTAACGATGTCGGTGCGAGAGATTTCTCATCTAAGGATGTCAAAAGGAGTGGTGTACCTTCCTCTTGTGCGGCAAGAGTGGTAGAAGGAGACGTCTGGGAAATGGATAGATTAGACAACATCCGCTCGCAGTTTTGTAGGGATGTGGTGTAAGAAGACTCATTAATGGGAAGGGAAGCCTGGGCAGCTAACTCTTCTATGGGTAAAGGAATGATTTCGCTTTGGCTTGATGGTGGTAAAGGAGGTTCGGGCTCCTGTGTTAGTGAAGAGGCTTGATTCAAAATTTTCTCGATAGAGGCTTTTGGCTGGGTATCGAATACTGCATGGATCTCATGAACACTCTCCTCAGCTAAGATATCTTGGTTTACGTTCTTCTTGGGCCGAGTGATTCGGGAATGGCTTGTTGAAAATTTTCAGATTTCGGTTAGCAGGGGCGTTAGGATTATCGAGTGTTATATCCCCTGCATCAACCATTTCCTGCACTATGTTTTTCAACATCTTGCAGTTTTCATGACTATGTCCTTTTACGCGGTGAAAGTTACAAAAGTCATTTTCTTTGTACCAGGAAGGTATTGCGCGGGTGGAGTCAAACCCAGTGAGGTTTACTGGGGGGTAAGGTGATAGCCTGACTTTGAGCAATTTCTCTAGGATGATGCCATAAGTTTCTCCCAAGGGAGTGTAATTGGTGGGCTCAGCTTTGTATTTATAGGTGGTTTTTGGTGGAGTATTGGACGGTGGTTGGGATTTGACCATCACCGCGTGGACAGCTCCTTTTGATTTAGAAGAGGTTGACGCGTGAGGAGTGGTGGTATTTGGTTTATTGGTAGAATCAGGAGTTCGGAAAGTGGAGTTCTTGTTGCGCAACCGCAATTTCTCTTCCTCTAAGGCCCGAATTTCTAATTTTCGAGCCATAGTAAAGGCCTCGTCGAATGTACGGAAAGTTTGAATTTGGAGGGTAGGGGAGATGTGCTTAGCGCAGGCCCGCGTAAAGAGTTCGATAAGTTCGGTTTGAGGCAAGGCATACGTAAGTTGGTTGATAAGGTCCCGCCATCGTCCAGCGAAATCGCGATAGATTCGTCTTGGGGTGTCGGATGGCATAGAGGTCGGTGATAGATACTTTCTGGCAATGTTAATGGAGAAATGATCCAAGAAAGATTGGGCTAGTTGGTTAAAAGAGAAGATTGAGTCTTTGGGTTAAAGCACTTTGTACCACTCAAGGAGCCCCCGATAAGGACATGGGAAAGGTGCGGAGTAACAAGGCATCATCATGGGCAATCAAATAACAAGCATGTCTAAATGATCGCAAGTGTTGTTGAGGATCCTCTTTACTGTTAAAACGAGTAAACTTTGGCAACTCCCATTGAGGAGGATATGAATGAAGGGGGACAGAAGGGTGAATGGGCTCCCGACAAACTTGCTCGTATGTCAAGGCGCTACGACTTCCTGAAACGGAAGCCTCCAGGTTTTGCATTTTGTCCATCATTTGCTTGATGAAATCTGTGGTTGGATGAGGTGATGGTGCCACAGAATAGGGATGTCCCATATAAGGTGTTGAGGTTACTGGATACGTGTATGGGAATGAAAAGGTAGGCGGAGCTTGAGAAGGAAAGCTCGTTTGAATAGGTGGCAGAGAGTAAGTCATGAATGGAGTGGTGCGAAAGAGAGACGAGATAGGCAAAGGCGGTTGGTGGTGGCGATACGTGGGGTCAAGATTAACAAAAGGAAAGCTAATCGGGGTCGTATGAACCTCTGCGCATTGTTGGATTGGGAGACGGGGCTAGTGATGCGGGAAGTAAGGTATTGTTATCGGGAGGAGTAGGAGCTAAATGAGCAGCTATACTAATAGGCATGCCCATAAGGAGTGACCATCGGGCGCACGGTCGGGGTATGAGACAAATAGTATTATGCAGTATTTGGGATTAGCATCTAGAAATTTGGCAAAGTCCTTGTCTCCTACAGGAATTTGGGGATCTCTTTGGTGTCGTAGGGTTTCTATAGAATGTGAAGGGGGTGATTCGGGCAAAGAAACAGAGCAAGCGTGTGAAACCATGGCGGCGGCTTGCTTCCGAGTGATGACAACCATAGACCGAACACACGGGAAAGTTTGATCTATCAAGGACAAAAACAACCTCAGAATGGTGAATTTAGCAAGTTGCTGGTTTGTCAGGGGCTGAGAGAGACAGTAACCGATATCGGTTTGGTAACCGGTGTCGGTCACAGGGAAAACGACGTCGGTCCCTTAACCGATGCCGGTGTCAAAAATCTAGAATAAGAAAATACAAAGGGGTTGCTAATTTGATTTTTAGCAACGTTGAGTAGTTTAGCAACTTATTGATCACAGAAGACAAAGTATGACAGAGAAAACAGGATTTGAAAACAAGCAAGAGGCAAACGCAAATGCAGAGATTAACCTTAGGGTTAATTTTAATTATTGTGGGCTTATGCCTTTAGACGTAGAATGATGTCAGAATCCTAAACAACAAGACTTAGGGGAAATATCAAGTTTGTTTTGGCTTATAAGGTTACCTCAATCGGGCGGAGGAATACCGCGGAAAAGGGGGGATGTTTGAGATGTTGTGTTAATTGTGAAGTGATTCAGTATGTGTTGTGCAGTGAAACTAAGGTTAATTTCCTGTCAATACCGTGGATATCACCCCCACGTGTACGACCTGTTACTTAATCTATGTTCACTAGAATTGAAAAACAACAGGCAGGAATGTAATGCATGTGTTTTAAAACCCAACTCGAAAGTGATATTCGATGAAGCAAAAGAGATGACTTTTACTAATGCAAGATGCAAAAACAAAGCAAGTTCTTTTACCAGAATAATAAAATACCTGTGAATATCTCTAGAAGAAGAAAACAGCAAGTATGCTCCCTATAATAAAAAGAAGTATGAAATAAAGAAAAACCCAAAATGGGTCCCCTTAAAGTCGTGCCAAAATGTTTCACTCGGAAATGCTTCGTTCCTTATAGAAACAGATAAGGTTAGGGTTAGGAGGAATACCTGTAGAATGTCGAGATGATGTGCGCGTACCGTAGAGAAAGATCAGGCTGACTGCGAAGAACTCCTTTTTGTCTTGGAAGGACTACCTGCAAATAAGAACACAAGACCACAAGATTTTGATTAGATAATAAATGAGGGAACTGCCTTGGGTCCAGGAAGTATGAAACTTCCTTTCGAAGGTGGTCAGTTCCCCTGCTAATATGAATTAACACAAAATACTGTAGAGTACTAATTAAATTGTTTCGTGGAACTAGGTAGGGAAAAGGCTGTTTTTCTTGGTTTTGATCAAAGGAACCGATGCCGGTTATCTATAACCGATGGCGGTCACTGATAACCGATACCGGTTGGTTCTAGGATCTTCTGGGCTGGTTGTGGTGTTTGTAATGGCTGGTTTTTGGATAGTATTGAGAAATGGGATGGTTAGAAGCTAAGGAATGATGGTTAGAGGCAATGGTTCGTTAGATAATGGGTTCGAGGAGAACGGATTTGGGAGGATTACAATTCCAAAAGCACAAGAAATGTTATAATGGAGGACATGCAAGATGTAACTTCTTGGTTTTTTTTTATGAAGGTGCAAGTTGATCTCCTTTCTTTGCCAACTCTTGGCTTCTTTACTCGTCTCTGCTTGGTCAAGTGAAGTTACGGACTCTGCTTAATCACTTTGGACTCTCCTTTGATTCAAAAATCCTTCGACTGATCTCCCAAAATGAAATTCCGATCCGTTGTTTTGGTTTGGGGAGCCCATTTACAGGGAACCGATGGCGGTTGCGTAACCGACGGCGGTCGAGTAGGAACCGGCATCGGTTAGGAAAAAGTAGGCTATTTTTAGTAAAATAGCCCACCTTCCCTGCTTTTCTCCCGAGAGATCAGTTGCGGGCTTGGTCAAGTGGCTAGAAGGTCGGCTTTGGGTGCGAGTAAGGAGGCATTAGTTATGGATGTGAGTCTAGACCAAGTCATGGGTCCTAATTAGGTTAGTTTAGGGTTAGGGCTAAGTCATGGTGAGGTGGGCAAGTGAGGTGGCGGGTAAGGCGATGTGGATTTATCAATTATGAGGTAATTAATAAATAATTGTGTAAGGTTTAGGTGATGAGTTTAGGTTGCGAGATGAGATGTGGGTCACTGAGGATCGTAAGACACGAATTTGGTGTCTCAATGCTCCCCATATCACTTTGGTCTCCTCGGAGAAGTTTCTTATTGCAAAGTACTTCTCCATTTCACCGAGTCAATTCTCAGCTCCGTCCCTAAGGGTTGTTCCATCAAACTTTGGAGGACTTATTCTCTTTATGTCATTTGTAAGTTTAGCTACTAATCTTGCCCTTTTAGTTCCAGGATGATTAGGATCATTCACATTACTATTATCAACACCGGATTCCCTCCATTGGTGTTGTCCACGAGGAGGTGGCTGATCATTTATTTCAGCTTCTTCTTCTTCCTCTTCATTGCCCATTGATTGTTGTTCCAAAACAGCTTAAGCGATCTCTCGTGTCTAGTAGGGCAACAAGGATTTCATCCAACTTTTGAGCAATAGCTACTTCTCCACCCGTAAGCGGGTTATTTGCACATTTCTTCTTGTTCGACCATTTTTGCATTCAATAAGAAAATGTAAACCTTATTAAATTGTGGACTCATTAGGTCCAAGAGCTGCGCAACCTTTTGGCTCACGATACCAAGATGTAACATCCCCTTTTAAGATATTAGAACAAGGAAATTTTTTTATACAACATTCCCTGTTATGAATTATATAATTCAAACACACGTTCAAGTTTTAATAATTGTTCTCTGTCCAACTAATGCAGTTTGGATCACACAATTTCTTTTTAAAACCAATGTTCTCTATTCACATACTTGCAATATGGAACACACATTCAATGCCATTCAATCATATAACTTGATTTACCATATGCTCTTTGTAAATGACTTGAAGATTTACCGATCTCCCATTTTATGGCTCAGAGTTTCAGCGATCTCTCAT